>OX352209.1:3435941-4642987 GCA_947086425.1 Xanthorhoe spadicearia | reverse complement strand
CTACGACTGGCGTGCTATATACCGTGCTTATAGACTCAACGTCTCTGATGATATGTCCGAGTAAGTATCTATCGAGTAATATTTTCAGATAAGTAGGTATAAAAAATACTTGTCACCAAGTACTTATGAGCACAGTATTAGTCGGTGCCTGTAGGAATAGTTGATGTGAAGCAGAGACAGGTTATGTAGGTTCGGTTGACTATATATAACAGGATTTATTACTAAATATGTGCCTCAGTACCGTGACATGAGTATTTATTTAATTTAATGAGAGTTACAGATAATTTATCACCAATTTTAGTCAAAAACGGACCTACAAAGTTATTATATTCTCATGAATCTTATTCTATTCATACATTCCTATGAACAGCATTGGGACACCCTGTATTATGTATAGTAAGGCATGGAGAAAGAAAGAAAGAAAGAAAGAAAAATATGTTTATTTCGTAGGACCTCAAGGATCGCTCAAAAACGTACAGTCTTAAAAACTAGTTGACTCTATTGCCTGTTCCAAAACAATTCCCTACACCACCGAGAAAATAAATGTAGGCATGAAAGCAAACATATATTTAAAATAAAAAATACTCATCAGAATGAATAAAACAGTACTTTTGTCTTGAAATGCTTGAAAAACTGCAGCAAAAACTCTAATTTAATTTCATATCATGAAAGTATAATTGTACCTTCCACACACGACTGAGTTTGAAGAGTGAACGACCTCACGAAAATAAACCTATAGTACAACAACGCCGTTTCTTTCCAAATATTTACAAAACAGAAATAAATCAATCGCTTATGAAATTTCGATTTAAACCCTTAGAGACAAGATGTAAGTATGTACCTAATAAAGTACCTACCAGAAGAAAAGATCATCCTATCATTTCCAGGGTCTCATAATTAGGGAAAAATCAATTTGGTTTTATACCGGGATCTATATCTACCTACTTACTACGTGCGTAAGTATCTTACATTTCTCAGCTAAATTTTGTATGAAGTGCTTATAAAAAGTGAATATCCACTTGAGGTACCTACTTGACATGCTCAGCAAAATCTTAAAGCGTAAAAATTACCCTCTCGACAAACTGAGCTATTATAATCTCACTTTTTCTTTCTTCCCTTTTATGGGTCAAGAGTCCCTTTGAATGGTGTCAGGAGGGGAATATTTTACTAAATCCACGTGCGTTAAAAAGTAACAGGTTAGGAATAACAAAGACGATTTTGTCTATTAGGGAATATTGGGAATAGATATAGCTTTTAGAACATACCTCATTTGTAGTTCAATCAAAGCTTATTCAACAAGCAAACTCTTTCGCTTTATTGTTTGTTGGTTAAGACTTAAGACGGGATATTACCTATTAGTCTGGGTACATTAAGTGCATGCAATTATATAGGTAGGTAGGTAAATAGAGGTTATTTCTGTGTATCCTTATTATAGTGGACGTATTATGTGGGATTTTACTGCGGTATGTTATTACATAAATGCGTATAAACGATACGTGATTCATTCATGTAACTTAGGATTAACAAACCTGTTCTTCGTCCTTCGAACCGTATACTCAACTATGTTAACTGTAGGTACCAAAATCGAAGTTTATAGAAGTTGATAAACAGTTGGTTAGAGCTCTTAAAAGAGTCGATAACATTTTAAAGAGTTTTCAAATTAAATTCGAGATTTTCATAGTAAGCCGCGAGATTACAAAACAAAAAGTAAGATAGAACGAATGTAACTGTTGCTGTACGTTTTGCACAACAAATTAAAATTAGTTTTAGGCGGACTAAAATCTCAGAAATATCACTTAGAGCTATTTTCTGTATTTCAGCTTAAGCTACGCACGCGTAATGATATTCTTCAAAGAGGCCCAGTTCATCACATCTCGTCGCTCCGAATTGTACGGCCAGACCGACTTCTTGGCCAACTGCGGCGGTCTACTCGGTCTATTCATGGGCTTCTCTATACTAAGCGTGGCGGAGATACTCTACTTCCTTACTTTGAGGTATTTTAGTTATAATTAAATTCATAGAGTACAATTACCTACAAGGCATCAGTTCAGTGTAAGTAGTTTAGGCCTTTAGGCGGCCTGAAAACTCCGTCACCAGAGTTGGCCACTTGCTCATACGAAGGAAGGAAGTGTAAGTAGTAGTAGTGGCTGTAATTTAACACTATAAACTAACTTTTTTTTCAATTCTGGTTATTCCCTACTCTCGTTTAAGTATATCTTCATATACGAAACAGGAGTAAGCGCCCTTCTTTACTGTTGTAATTTTTCTGCGAGTTTCTAAAAGTCCACACATTTTATTATTGGATAGGTACGTCTTTTTTGTACCTATTACGTGTTAACATTTTATTAATTGTGTCTTATTCTTCCCCAGACTTTGCTGCGTTTATTTCCGAAAGCGCAACAACAAGAAACAAGTGAAGAAAATCTTCGCAGAAGAAATAGCAAGTCCAAAACAAATCAAGGAAAAGGAATCTTACAAAGATTAGATTTATGCAGGACATACATATAGGAATGCCTTTTGCTTTTTGAAATACATTTTTTAATCTATACTATAATATAATAATAGGTAATGAATAATATTAAAAATTTAAAAATAATATTATAAAGAGGTAAAGTTTGTTTGTTTGACGGAGGTAATCTCCGAAACTACTCAGTCGATTTGAAAAATTCTTTCACCGATGTGTAGAATGGACTGTTGAGAAGGTTATAGGCTATATTTTATTCCGGTAGTTTTATTAGTACACCCGTGCGAAGCCGGGACGTGCTGCTAGTCTATACTATCTTCTATACTACTTATAAAGAGGTAAAATTTGTTTGTTTGTTTGACGGAGGTAATCTCCGAAACTACTGGACCGATTTCAAAAATTCTTTCACGGGTGTGTAAAATGGACTGTCCGGGTGGTTATAGGCTATATTTTATCCCGGTGGCTTCATTAGTACACCCGTGCGAAGCCGGGACCGCCATAGTTAATTATAAAACAAATGGTAGGTAGGTATATGTCTACGTTGGATATTGTTAAATTTAAACAGTTTATTACTTTTTACCTTTTTTAAGCTTGATCATTGTTATGCTTAATTATAAATAAATGAAATACCCTAAAATTTGATGAACTACTTTATTTTAAAACACCATAGCAATGCATTTACACGGGACTAGGGCTATCGGCCCTTTTCTTTTTAATAGGAGCGTACCCGATTCTGTTGTGAACTTCTTGTGTAGTTTGTGACTTAGGAGTTTCATCAGCCTGCATTTCGGAAGTAGCAGTAGTAGACTGGTCGCGTCGGAATGCTTCGTAGTCATGTAAATCATCAAGTTTCAATGTGATCTCGGTCAGAGGTCGTCGAATCATAGTGAAATCTGAAACAGAACGCAGCCTTAAATTTTTGGAAGTGAACGCATTTTTATATTTATTTGGTTGGCAATGATTCGACAAGATGAAGAAGTAGTGATGTGCTAACACTATATATCTGTCGAGTAAATCCAGTGCCTGATTCACAATGTAGAAATTATGGAGTAAAAGTGGCTACAATGCAATCCTTTAGTTGCTCAGTGAGATTTGCTAGTAAGTATGGTTCATTTAGTAGTTTTTGCGTGAAAGAAAGAACAACTAACATAGGTACTACATTACCTACGCACATCCTCAAACTTTTGCGTTTATAATACATATTATACGTTTATATACATGTATTAGTAGGATTGAATTTTAGACACGGTAAATTACTCAATTACGTCTTAGTGTGAAATGAGACCACGAGGAATGACCGGATAAAGATTCTTCTGATTTGACGACCTCTGTGGGGCAGTGGGCGAACGCACGCCTGAGACCCGGCGCGGAGGTTGCGGGTTCGATCCCCGCTACGGGACAAATATTTGTATGTTCTGCAGATATTTGTCCCGTATCTGGGTGTTTTCTATCTATAATGTATGTGTGTGTGTCAAAAAAAATGTGATTAAAGTAGGTATTTTTTGTAGGTAAATGCCATTTAAATTAAGTAGGTAAATATTAGTTCGTAAGCAGTCTGTTTCATGTATTGATTTAAATTCGTACCTATCAACTGCATTTAATCAGTCTTTTTATACATTAATGGTAAAGGTACCTACCTAACCTACCTACATAATTTTTTGAACATTTTCTAAAACTTTTTATTTAAAACTAGGTAAGTGCTTATTTCATAACTATATGTTTATGTAGTGATGTTAATTAATCTCTTTTAAGTAGAATTAAAAATATAAACGAATTAAAGATCATTTTTTCAAACACATCGATGATCGCCTGATAACATTCTACATCCGAGGCACAGCCACAGCACGCACATCACTATTTTCACTCTTATCGAGTCTGGGTGTGTGTTTGTGAAAAATTACACGTCATTCTAATTTTGAGCTAAGTTCTGAGGCAATTCACAGTAAAACACTTTCGTCTTGATTATTTGTTGTGAAAGTTCATCAAAAAAGTAACTAAAACTCACCAAAATGCTGTATCTTGAGGATTATTTGGAAAGTAAGATTTCTGTGTTCAATATACGATTATGTAATGCATACGGTTGGCATTACTGAAGCGTGGACCTAACAGCGCGCGCAATTTTTAAAATATTGCATTGCAAAGTTCTACTACTCGCATTTTAGTAAAATCAATATTTTATTTATTTTACATTGCAGTGATCGAGCATCTACCTCAAGAGCTCAGGGATAGGTTTACCGAAATGCGTGAAATGGATTTATCCGTGCAAAGTGAGTACCTACATAACTATATTAACTTTTTTAACCATTTTGCAAACTAAGTTCACTTGAAATCTAATAAAGTCAAAACTTGATTCCATAAGATTACACTTTACTAAATCAGCTTACATACTCAATTATTATTTTCCATCTTTATTATGTAGTATTTACAAAAAATAAATTATGCATAATAATAAATTAAGTCATCTGGTTACCATAACACAAGATTAAATTGCTTAGCTTAGGACTAGATTACGCTGTGTGAAAAGTCCAAGGATATTTATTTTATTTATTTATCTATTATACTTAATAAAATAATTCTTACTAAGTTTATAGGTATAATTATTTGTTTTCTAACCACTAACCTACCATAAATATTAAGCCAACTACATATATTATTTTATTATCAGATAACATGGATACACTGGAGAAGCGAGTACGTACTCTCTTCGGCGGATGCCGCAGAGGTGAGATTCAAACGGAGCAGGCCAACACGGAGTTCAGTGACATCAAGCGCGGCTACAACAAGACTATTGAGGAAGCTGACGAGAAGATGGCTTTATCCAACCAGATGTATGAGCTGGTTGACCGCTATTTGAGAAGACTGGGTTTGTATTTAAATTCAATTATAATTATAACTTATGTATATGATCTTAATGGCCCAGTTTGTGAAAGCCCGGGTTTGATCACTGCGGTACGAATGTTTTCATGATCTGAAAATATTTGTCTTGAGTCTAGGTGTAGAAAAATGAGTATGAAATTAAATAAACTCTAATAAATTATGGATATAATTTATCGAGTGAAGTTAATTAAAAAATATACCTACCAATGACCACAAAGTTTGGTAAAATTCTTTTATAATTTAATTAGACTTTGTTCTCATGTTTTGCAAACAAATTGAGTTAGAAAAATAATAGATTTTTTAGTTACATCTTCACCATCATAAAATCCCATTGCGAGGAGAAACCACTTGTCATATTTTGCTCAATCTGTATCATTTTTAGATACTGAATTACACAAATTCAAGTGTGAACTGGAAGCGGATAATAAAGGAGTGACGGAGGTGTTGGAGAAACGCTCACTGGAATTGGACGTCAACACCAACCACACCACTACACCTAACAACAACCATTACAAAGAAAACAGGTATGTTGCTATATTAACTCTTATTATTTGCTATTTTGATATCTATTTTACTTTATTAAAACGCCACAATTTCTTACCCTAAGGATTCAAAGGTAGCTTCTGTAAAAACTTTTTGTGACGTCGTCACTAGCTAGGTAGGCTACCGTTACGTCTTCTGAGGTTGGAAGTGAACATATTAAATAGAACAGGGCCAAGTACGGAACCCTGTGGAATACCAGTATTTTTACCAGTGTTTTCCGTACGTAGCGTGTGGATCTCTCATCCCTTTGTTTCACTTGAAAATATCTGTATTCCTGATATGATTGATTTATGATAGTAAATACCTATAGAGTGTGGATGTTTCTTTACCACTTTGCATAGAAGACCTTTGTGACTCTATGAAAGGCTTACTGCACGTCCAAGAAAGCATCCGAACAGTATTGTTGATTGATTATACAATTATGTTTAATTTATGTTATAGCCGATACAAGATCCGAGCTGACAAGCGTCAGAGAGATAGCAGCTGGGCGGCTCGTGAGTCGCGCGGCCATTCCTCCTCCAGCAATATATCTAGAAATGATACTATACAGGTAATATACTGTTTTATCTACTTAAAAAATATATTATATATCCCGATCAATAAATTGAATCATTGCCGTGTACAAATAGATCTTTTCTTCGAAAAATAAATATGTGCATAGACCCAAAATCCATCTTAACGATGTCCCAGGCACTAGTGTCCCGTCAAATGTAGGCAAAAGATTGCCTCCTGTCACTATACCTAAAAATTTAAAGGCCTGATTTTTCAGGCGGCGTTAGGTCGTGATTCGTCGTCGTACAGTCTCGGCCACGCGGCTGGGAATGCCATTGCGGCTGCGGCCAGCCAGGCTATAGCGGCCACACAACAGGTAACTCACTAATATACACATACACCATAGACAGAGTTCTACTTTTGCCTATGCTAATACCTTAGTTTACTAGTCGGTGCCTCCTGAAAATGAAGTAGTGTAAAGTTGGTATGACCAAGTGGCTAACTTTGGTAATGGTGAGGATATGACCGGCGCCGCCGGCTAGCTTTTATGAAAAATTTAAGGAGACTAAATAAATCGAAATAGTGAGTCAGGGTAACTGATTAATATATATATATTGTTATTTAACTGAATGTGTATTGTATTATATTTATAATTGTAGATGCAGCATGGTCGTCGCACTGCGTCGCTGAAGGCAACCTACGAGGCTGTAGCTGGCGGAGAATTGGCACATCACGTGCAAACACACCACACCACACACCACGATCATGGTAAGTATGTGTACCTAAGTTATGTTTGTTATACCTTCATCACGTGAAAACACACCACACCACACATCACGATTATGGTAAGTGTGTAATGTTTGTTATTCCTTCACGCGAAAACCGCTAGACGGATTTGAGTGAAGTTTGGGTCAAGGATAGCTTATATCCTGGATCAACATGCTTAGGTAATTTTGATCAAAGTTGATCCAATTCCCAATGGATCGTTTTCTTATTTTGAATAACTATTTTGCAAAATTTGCAGGAGCTAGCATAGGTACCATACGTGACAATTTGTAAGCAATGGTGCGATTGCGTTCACCATAAGATTGACTTTATGCAACCTATTGTATGAAAAATTTGAACATTTTACTGTATTAATAAGATACGTAATTAAATAGTACCTAAGTTGTTTGTTAAATTAAGTAAACGTTTTCCAAATCAATTTTGTTCCTAAATCATAAACTAATGAAAAAGTCAAATAAAAACGTTGACTTTGTATTCGCAGGTCATGGAGCCGTGGCGTCATCTAGCCACAGTCAAACTACGACTGTGCACGGCCACCACACCACTGCTCACGGACATGCCACCTCAGCAAACAACAAACGGAATAAGCAGAAGTAAGTAATTATTTTATTTAACTGATATTATATATATATATTATGGATGCGACTGGCGCAGGATCGTAGTGGATGGCACAAACTAAGGGAGGCCTATGCCCAGCAGTGGGTAAAATCGGGTTGTGGATGATGATGATGATGATATTATATACAAGTGACAAAATGTATAGTTAGAAAAACCACGAAAAGATGATTGAGCATGGCCGTAAACAGACAAATGACAGTTTTAGTCGCGTTATACTATCATTGATAGTAAATTTCGAGACAAGATAAGCATGGTCTACTATAAACAAATAGATTTTTGTCAAAGCGACTTCTCCATAATTAGATTCAGCTTGTAGTAAACGTAATTTATTATTCAATAAATATCCTTGGACATTTCACACAGCGTCATCTATTCCATACTCGATAGCTTTTCAACTTCAACTGATTGTGCAGTTACACTTAATCTAAATATGTTATGTAAATACTTAAGTACATACTTACTTACTGATTTATAAAATATTGTTGTCTCTTTCAGAAAGAACAGCTATAGCTCTGCGTCGGGTGTATCTGCGCACGCGCAGCATAGTGTTTCCGCCGCCGCTAGCCGCTCGTCCTCACCCACTGTTGTGTGAGTACATTATTCATACATATTTTCGGGGGCTACTTATCTCATACGTACTCATAACGTATCTATACTTATATAAAGAGGTAATGCTGGTTTGTTTGTTTGACGGAGGCATGGACGGAGGTAATCTCTAAAACTACTAAGCCAATCTCAAAAATGATTTCACCGATGTGTAGAATGAACTGTCGGGATGGTTATCATCATCTTGCTCGGTACACTCTTGACAGAGTGGTCGTGGTCATCAGTGTAGTTCTCCCCTTGTGACACGTTTCACAGCGCGCTTCCACTCCTCTCTGACAGCTGCCCTCCTTGCACACTCATGTAAAGCGGGGTACAGATTTTCGAAATGTAGCATGTAATGTAACACGTAATGAAAGAATTTGCCGTCCATATTGTGCGCACAGTGAGCGCGGTTCGTGCGCGCAAGCCGTCCACACTATGGGAATTATGTTACATTGCATGTTACATTTCGCAAATCTGTACCCGGCTTAAGGGCCCGTCCATCACTACCTTTAACTGGCCCGTCCACCTCATGGGCGATCTGCCTCGCGCTCGGGTACCCTCAAATCTTCCTTGCACCACCAGACGCTCTTTGTATGGATAGGCTATATTTAATTAGTACACCCGTGTACAGCCGGGACTTGCTGCTAGTTTACAGTAAAACTTGAGAGTTGAATCTATATTCCAGTGCAATGAACGTGGTGGCGAATGGAGTTGAGATCGCAGAGCCAATGGAGGAGGAGTGGACTTACGATCCGAACGAGCCGCGGTACTGCATCTGCAATCAAGTATCATACGGCGATATGGTGGCATGCGATAATCAAGACGTAAGATATAATACCTGTGTTTTACCACAGATTAAATTAATTAAGATTCAATGTGCAAGATGAGGTATCTGTACTTATGTAATCTGTGGTTGTACTAAGATAATAAACTCTCAGGCCTTTATATATTCCCTAGACGATTGTTAGTCAAGACGCAATTTATGCCTAAACTTAACATACACACAGGACACTAGTGCCTGAGACGTGATTTAGATGGAACAGGCTTACCCAGCAGTCAGCACCTACCATTCTCTCAGCTTAGCCATATCCGTTGGAAAGATTATCTTTCCGTACGTGTGGGGCTGACCAAGTCGTGAGTTGCTTCACGGTGTTTTCCTTCATCGTTTTGAGCTCGTATTAAAGTGCATAATACATTTTTCTTCATTTATGCAGGACTAGTATTCAAACTCACGACCTTCTAATTTTCTAATATTTCAACATGTAAACTGTGTGTTTAACCACAGATAAAATAATACTAGTGGTTTATCCAAACTTTTTAATTAAATTGTTTGTATATTTCAGTGTCCGTACGAATGGTTCCACTACCCATGCGTTGGCATCACGGCGCCACCGAAAGGCAAATGGTACTGCCCTCAATGCCAGACAAACATGCGTCGCAATCGCGCTCACAGAAAGAACTGAACATTTTACTAACAACGCAAAACGTGTGAATGCTTACATAGTACTTATTCCTTGGGATATATAAAGTATTACTGCTTAAACGAACGTATCAACTTATTCACTGGATTAATCGTTCAGCTTATTCATGACTAAATGCTTTAGGCTGCCTTAAGGTTCCGTTACTAAAGCTAACTGTTAGCTTATGCAGCTTGCCTTTATGGCTCAATGCTGATTATAAGCAATCACAAATTATTATGAGCATAATGATACCAACTGACACCAAAGTTGTCGTCTGAACTGAACTAAATGTTAATTTGAGTGAAATCTCAACTCAAAAAACATCAACGTGTTTTTTTTTCGCAATTGTATATAAAAATACCTGTGATGTGTTGGTAAAAGACCTTAGGTTGCCTGTTTCTGTATTATCATGTGAAATTGTATTGGCTCTATTTTGCCGCGCTACTTTTTGTCGTAGGTATAATATTCTCAATTATTTTGCATGTATTTGTTCAAATACCTACGAGTACATGGTATAATTATGATGACTGTTACTTAGTTGCCTTAGTTTGTTTTAAACATGGCCATAATAACTTACTTTAAATATTGGTAGTACAGTATATTTAACACACTGTATTTCGCGTTATTCCTAATTATTCCTTTGTAATGCAATGCCTTTTCAATGATTACTTATATTCATGTAAGAATAAGTATGTTGAGGTCAGGCTTAAAATGTTATAAACCCACCTACATTTACATTACAATGATGAATTAAACTTGTAGAAGAAATAACGAAACATCCTTAAAAATAATTGTTGTGAAAACTCCTAGGTGTTTGTTCAAATTGGAAACAATAGTACTTACTTTCTTTACCAATTAAATTATTCCATTGCAATATGTGTTTCATTAATGTTAAGGTACATAACTGAGAATAATACCAACATCGTCCTTTAATACCAATGAGGAAGCAGTAATGATTGCTCTGAGTTTAATACCAATTAACCTGAGATGTAGGTACTTAATTCAGACTTTTTGGAATGCATTTTACAATTTTGTGCGAGGTTTTGGGTTGTGAGAGTAGAAGCTCTGCATTAGGTACCCTAACTCACTGGGCTCACTTACGTAATTTATGAAGACTGCTACACAACCCGAAACTATTATCCTTGGGTCAAGTAGGAAAGCCCCTTCCATTCTCGAGGATACAATTACACAAGGAGTAAGTAGGTGGGTACATTCATTTTTTAAGGATACCTAAGTACTCTTTTCCTTTTGTTCTACTCTTTGAGCGTAAGAATGTTCCTCATTGGTTTTTACTTATTTACTCACCAAATTCATGCTAGAAAAACACAGTTTTAAAAAATCTATCTTTTTCTGGAAAAACTCTAATCTGTCAAACATTTTTACGTCAATGTCAAGAGCGTCAATATCATTCAATCAATCAAACAAGCGGTGTGCGCTGTGCTGCGCTGCGAGCGAAATCCTGTGAAACTGTGAACTGAGAAGTTTTATTTTCTCCACATTTTTGAATATTTGCTTAAGTTTTCATTCTATTTTCTGTTTTTTAACTAATTGGGTTAATCAAGTGTTTAAAATAACTAAAAATGTCGGAGACCAAGGTGGCTGATGTAAGTATACTACTGTCCCAGGATCGTTAGTCAGCTTTTTCCACATGATATCACCATGAAATGGCCAATTAATTTACCTTTTAGCTGCGCGCCGATATTGAGGAGTTAAACCAGCTACTTAAGCAGGCGAAACGTAAAAAAGTCCAGGATCTATTGTCCGTTGAAATTCGTAAAGTTGAGACGGAGCTGATCAAAGTAAAAGATACTCTAGAAGCACAAAAAGTTTCCTCTGAGACTCCTTGTTCTTCCACATCAGCGCCTTCCCAAAAGCGATACCAGATGAAACTTAATGGATACGGTAAGAGTTAATTTTCTTCTCTTCAAAACTATTACGCATTTATGAGAGGCTGATCATTACGTTATTATTTCGGCTTTAGTTGGATTTCTCTTTTTATTTCATCAGCTACTTTACGTATAAAGAAAATCACTACCTTCTAGTACTTTCTTATTACCTAAGCTTAAAAATTGTAAGATAAGTATCTTACAATTTTTAAGCCTAAAACGAATAGTCATCATTCAATGTCGCATTAACTTCTTATTCCCCTTCACAGGTTGGGATCAATCGGACAAGTATATAAAAGTGTTTGTAACTCTAAAGGATGTACAGAACATACCAAAAGAGCAGGTCTACTGCAAGCTGACGGATCGCTCCATGGAACTTCATGTGGAAAACCTTGATAACAAGGACTATTTGCTGACAATCAACAAGCTCTTGGAGCCGATCAATGTTGACGACAGCCATTGGAAGCAGAAAACTGGTAATATACATTTATTAAGTTCAATGCTCTCTCTTTCTCAAAAAAGGTGGAACTGGGCTGATCACGTTTGTCGGATGTCAAATGAGTTGTGGGCAAAGGTAAATGTAATTTAATCTGAACTGTTGACAGACTCCGTTACCAGAGTTTTTAGGCCACCTAAAGGCCTTTCAATTAATTTCCTTCTTACTTTTAGACATGGTGGTAATCTTCCTAGCCAAGGCTCACCCTAACGTCAAGTGGTCTCATATGACAGAGATTGAGAAAAGGTTTGACGACCAGCGCAGCAACAGGTTCAAGACTGACCAGACTGATATGGAGAAGAAAGACCCTCAGGACTCCATCATGAGTCTTATGAAGAACATGTAAGTATTGTAGCAGCTAAAAAGTGTAAAATGAATGATGAAAATACTTTATTTTACATTTACAATGAAACTTTGAACAGGTAAACCCTAACCCGCTAAACACTCTTGCAGATAACCTTTGGATGAATATCTATTTGGTTGAAAGTTTTTAACTGTAGTTGGAATTTATAACTAATTATTGTTTCTATTATGTATTTCAATCAAAAGGTCTCTAATTTTTTACAAAAAAAAATCTTATTTCATTTCACAATTTAAGAATAAGTTCTACATAAGATTTGAATACGCTTTTTTTACATATTGGCAGGATAAACACTACTTACCTATAACTTATGGTGGACTTTATGTGGCACATAGTGCTATTTGACAGTCGTGAAACGTAACATAAGAATAGGTTAATATGGAATTAATGCATTTCAGGTATGAAACTGGTGATGATGACATGAAGAGGATGATTTCCAAGGCATGGTATGAAGGACAACAAAAGAAGAAAACAGACATTGATCTCTAAATCTAAAAATATTGAAACAGCTATTGTCAAATGCTAGTTAAGCTATCTCTAAGCTATAAGAGATATGAAAAAAGCTACTGGATATCTTGATTAAGCTAAGTGAAGAATGTAATGTGTAAGTGTACCCTAATTTTTAAGAAATACATTTAAGGTCCAGCTCCATTATGTCTTTTCATTCTAATTTTCTTACTGATCTTAGAATTAAAATTGTTGTTATTGTACCGACATAGTTAATTTCAATTCTCATTAACGTAATTTCAATTAAATTTCGTAGTTAAAACTATATTATTTCAAACAAAAAAGCAAATAAAGGCCTAGGTACAATAATAAAATGAAATTGGTGAACATATCTAGCTGTATCCTTTGTAAGAAGAAAGAAAGGGGGTAACAAAGAGAATAAAATCACTTGGGGGGGTAACTATAAAGGTGTGGTGTAGCAAAAACAAAAAAGGTTTTTGTGAGTAACACACATCTATATTTTATTTATAATTTCTACTAACATTACAATAAATAGGGTGCTATATTTGTCTACAGGGTAAATATTTTCTTCAATTGATTGCTTTTGCTTAGTCCACTTTGATGAGATTTTTAGGGGAAGACCACCAGTTGAAGGATCTGTAAACAAAACCCATGCTTTAGAAATTAACCACCTTATGCATATTCGACCAGTAAACCTGTATTAGCTAAAACGCATATTAAATCTGTTGCTATCTCTTCTCGTTGACATAGGGTGATATTAGTCGTTATGCCATGACGGAAGCCTCTAGACGGCCTAGAAATTTCGTCACCAGAATTGGCCACGCTGCATCTACTAGCACGTCTATTTTATCTATTCTATGTCATCAAATTATCAACTGGACATAGTTGACATTTTAGCCTGAATGATAAAAAAAAATCAGTCAACATTATTTCATACGAAACTGAATAATGTTTTTCTTACCTCCTCTTTTTGTTCGCATTTTCGTTCAGCATTTGCACAAGAATACCGCATAAGTAAACTCCTTGCAGCGTATAAAATACCATCTGCCAGTGACTGAAGACAGGTTCATCTTCCTGAATGTATGCATCTTGGTAATTCATGACGCTTCTGAGACTTTCACGTCTTCCTTCACGCTCTGAGGTCAGACGTTCGTGAATGAAGTCATTGTTCCTTACATCGTTTTTAGTTCCTCGATTATTAGTCCTCAAATTATTCATTTGCCTTTCGTTGCTCTTTGCATCAGAGTCACGAGACCTGTCATTCAGTTTGTTCACATAAGCTTCGCGTTGTGAGGGCCTGGAATCAGCATCACGTTGACGAGAATCAGAACGCTCAGCCATCTTCTCTCGAACGCTTCGTACAGTCCTTTCGCTCCTGGATAAATCTCGATTTCTTGCTTCACGGAGGTTTCTCGAGTCCCTAACGTCATCGCGGTTATCTTGCCTACGCTCAGCGAGAACTCTTTCGCTCCTGACTTCGTCTCGGTTCCTTGCCATTCGGACTTCGCGAGAATCTTTGAGATTCTCACTACTGTCTTGCCTACGCTCAGCAAGAACTCTTTCGCTTCTGACTTCGTCTCGGTTCCTTGCCATTCGGACTTCTCGAGAATCTTTGAGATTGCTACGGCTGTCCTGCCTACGCTCAGCAAGAACTCTTTCGCTTCTGACTTCGTCTCGGTTCCTTGCTATTCGGACTTCGCGAGAATCTTTGAGATTGCCACGGCTGTCTTGTCTTCGCTCAGCGAGAACTCTTTCGCTCCTGACTTCGTCTCGGTTCCTTGCCATTCGGACTTCGCGAGAATCTTTGAGATTGCCTCGGCTGTCTTGTCTGCGCTCAGTCAGAACTCTTTCGCTCCTGACTTCGTCTCGGTTCCTTGCCATTCGGACTTCTCGAGAATCTTTGAGATTTTTACTACTGTCTTGCCTACGTTCAGCTAGAACTCTTTCGCTCCTTACTTCATCTCGGTTCCTTGCCATTCGGACTTCTCGAGAATCTTTGCGATTTTCACGGCTGTCTTGTCTGCGCTCAGCGAGAACTCTTTCGCTCCTGACTTCGTCTCGGTTCCTTGCTATTCGGACTTCTCGAGAATCTTTGAGATTTTCACGGCTCTCCTGCCTACGCTCAGCTAGAACTCTTTCGCTCCTGACTTCGTCTCGGTTCCTTGCTATTCGGACTTCGCGAGAATCTTTGAGATTGCCACGGCTGTCTTGTCTGCGCTCAGCGAGAACTCTTTCGCTCCTGACTTCATCACGGTTTCTTACCATACGGGTTTCTCGCAAGTCGTTAACAGTTTCGCGGCTGTCTTGCCTACGCTCAGCTAGAATTCTTTCGCCCCTGACTTCGTCACGGTTCCTTGCAATTCGGACTTCTCGAGAATCTTTAACAGTATCGCTGGACTGACGGTTCAAAATAATGCGTCCGTCGCGATTCTCACGTTGCATATTCTGTCGGTCATTTTCTCTAGCTTCATTCCGATTGCGTACAAGCCGTTCGAGCCGGATGGTTTCCTTTCGAGTTGATCTACGAGACTGAAGGCGAGGAGTAGCAGCACTCAGAGTTGCTCGTTCCATGGATCGGTCTTGGCTTCGAGTTTGTTGACGTTCCATTCCATTGACTCTGGTATCTTCACGAGTGCTTGAAGGAGCTGACTGAGCTCTTAATAATTTACGAGCATAATTTCCCTGTTCGTCGTTCTCGTTGCTGGTCATACGGGCTCTCTCCATGCTTCGATCATGTACATCACGCCGTAAATCTGATCTTACGTTGAAGCTGGCAATCCTACGAGCTTCTTGTATTCCCTCTTTGCTATCTCGAACCTCACGCTTGCCACGAAGCATGATGACTCTGTCTCTGGAAAAGTTGTTCTGTAACCTTCTTTCTTCTGGCCTGTCCCTAATGTTTCTTCGCGATGCTTCACTTACGTGAGTTTCACGTTGCTCAGAAATAGTCCTGTCCCTTGAAAGTCGACTGACTTCGCGTTGCTGCTTTCGCTCTTCTGAAGGTATTCTGACTTCCCTGCGAGTAACAATCCTAGACACATGCCTAAGCTCAGCGCTATCCTTGATCTCTCGCTCCCTTCGTTGGAGTCTACTTTCAGATCGGGCGGAAACGCTGAGTCTTGAATCGCGTCGCGAGTGCGCTATATTTTGTCTTTTGAGGGTGGATCTTTCTCTATTTTCAGTAAAACGGCGTTCTTCGTTGCTTCCGAGACTGCGAATTGGTAAACGAGACATGCTATTCCTCGATTCTCGTTCAACGGAGCGCTTGTCTCTGCCATCTCTTGAGAGTCTGATGGTACGCGAGGCGTCCAATTCGTCACGGTTTTTTGCCTCATGGGAATCTCGCTCATTTTGGCCCAGAATATTCCAAGATTCATCTCGATTACGGTTGTGGTCTTCACGGGCTTCTCTGTTCCTAGCAAAAGTATCCCGTGAACGCCGTCCTTGCTCTTGGACTAATCTGTGCTCTGTTGACCGGCTCAGTTCAGGAGAAAAGCGTCTTTCGTTTCGCTCTAAAAACTCCGAGCGAGTCAGCATGGGACCACGATAAGTCTCATAGCGTCGTTCGTCACGGACATCAGACCTCAAGCGGCGTTCCTCATGAGCTATGCGATCTTCACGGTTTCCATCTAGTGAGCGTCGTTCGTCAGTCTTGCGATACCCATAAAGCCTGGCGTCTTCAGAACGTTCGCAACACTCGCGGCCATCAAAGAGATTGCTCTCAGTGAAGGACCCGAAGGGCTGGACAACCACGACAACCGAAAGTAGCAGCAAACGCCAATTATTCATAGTCACAGTACTTTTCGTATTGTATGTTCTTCCTTCGCTTTAAGAAGTGAACCTCCTGTATTGAAGGCTGCTTTCGAACTGAATATTCCTGTGGAAATACGCCGTTTTATAGTAGTTCTGAGGGTGTGATGATAGAATGGCTATTAGGCGCTAGAACGCATTCAATTTTCACACCCTACGCAAGGACTTTTAAAATGGTTTATCTCGTAGTTTTGATACTTGCGAGATCATAATTATGGAAAGGAAATCGAATAGTCCATAGATCACGAAATAATCCATAGGTTGATCATCCCAGGTGGTTTTGATAAGCATCTGTTATTTTTTACCGAGGGTTCAAACTTGAAAGGTAACGTTGGTAGGTAGGCACCTACCTAACGTTCGAAATATTTTTACTTAGGTAAAATAGAATCCAATTATTCTTGATAGGACTTCTTGGTCCTAAAGGTTAATAAGTTACCTACTTACGTTCGCCCACTGAAAAGTTGGAATTGTTTTTTGGATTTTTCATTAATTTTCCTACCTTTGATTGTTCCTGCAAATTCATCTAAACGCCTGGGATTAAAAATCTAAGAACTTACTGAAACAGACACCTTTAAAGAGCCTATGTAAAAAAAAACAACTAGGTACAAGCATAAAATATGTACCTAGGTACCTAAGTAAAATATTGTAACTAAATTTAATATTTTGTAAACCATTTTGGCGAAGTTAATTTAGAAATAAGTTACCTATATAAGTAGATACAGGTAGGTTGTTGGATAATAAAAAAGGTCAAAAAAGAAACAAAAAGTTAGGAAGGTAGGTAGGTACCAACTTACTGTTTTGTTGACTACCTAAGTACCTACCTAAGTAAGTACCTAGTAGGGCCTTATAACTATAGCTAGTTCCTAGTTACCTTGTTAGATAACCTATTTAGTTAGGTACCTACGTCCTATCAGAAATACCTAATTATGATTAAAATTCAAAGGATCAAGAACGGTGTACCTTCACTTCTTGCGAAGCATTATCGCTGGTCGCAGCTGCACAAGAAGATTTGTCCTCTCGCGTAAAATAATTATCTGATTGAACCCATTGGACCAGAAAATGGGGACCCATAAATTGATTTTCTATGACGTCAATGGATTTTACTCAAGGAAGGATCGCTATTCCGTAGAGAAAAGTAATAGGTACTTATGGGGTAAGTTAGTACCTTTATACCTAGGTAGATAGCAAAAAATACCAATTTTGCAAATGTAGGCATAGGTGGTAAGGTAGGTTATAGATAATGATTATGGGCTTACTCTGTGAACACTAATGAAATAAAAATTATTTTATTTCGACATCTTAAAATATAACCTGCCTTATTACCACATTTTGCATTAGATTACTGCTGTTTTTGCATAGGTAAGGTACCGCGATACCATCGTACTCCATACAGGCGGCCTAAAAACCTCGTCACGGAGTGTGACGGCAGGTTTCGGGTAGCTTGAAATGATACTAGGCGTGGTCTTTTGTAGGTTTATTCCGGCAGAGCATCCGCCTTATTCGAGCTCAGTTAACAAATTATGATCATTATGACACAATACCTCGGCTTTTATACAATCGCAATGTTATCCCTACCTTCCTTCTAAATACTTTCAGAGTTTAAATTGAACAAATTAACTCGACAAACTATTTGAAAATACATTAAATATTTAGATTCGAATTATAATGTACTTAGTAACATTTTTGAAACGTAATTATAGCTTTTTAACATTTTCAATCAATTCTGCCATCATCTTAATATACTTCCGGTTATGATTATTAATATTCTTACAAATTAAATCATTTAAATATAGGACAATTCATATTATATTTAGATTAGAATTATAGTGTACTAATATTATTTTATATATCTTATTTAATTAAAAGAGTAGTTTGACAGACAGCAAAACAAATCAGTGGTAACAACTTAACAATAAAACGAATAATTACTACCCTCCTAACGATATTAAATCACACATAAATGTTTGAAGCGAATTATAATCAGATACAATCATATGTGTCATATGTGAAGTCACAGTAAGGCAGTAGGTGGTCATTTTTCTAACACTCGGCCATTCTGAAACTGCGTCCGTGTCCCACGGTGCTCTGGTGGCATCCTTGTCTCCGTGCTCGCTGCAGCAGTCACCTGTAATTGAGAAAGAAAGCAGCAGTAACTTCGGGATATAATTCTCTACCGTAAGTATCTAGTATATGTTTTCTCGTAGTCACAAAGACGATTAAACTTTTTTTTCGCTTAGATTTAATGCTTTGACCATGTGTCACAAAGACAAATTGTAGAGTGTCACAAAGACTTAGAATTTAAGTAACAGTGTTTTTGATTCGATTCATTCGTGAGTCACTTAGACGATGTCACACAGACGATGTCACACAGACTATTAGTTTCTTTCTTGGGTCACACAGACGATGTCACACAGACTATTAGTGTCTTTCTTGGGTCACACAGACGATGTCACATAGACTTTATTAGCTATTGCATTTTTTAAAATGTCACACAGACTATTAGCTATCAAAAATGATGAAATAGGTATTTAAACTTCGGCAGACATATTTATTCTTTCTTTGATGTTAAATTTAATGACTTTTTAGGAAAATCCAACCATTCGTTTCTACCGACATAATATTGAATAAAGATAGGGTTCATGCGCGCGTCTATTATACTCTTTCTCGGGTCACACAGACGATGTCACATAGACTTTTATTGGCTATTGCACTTTCAAAAATTATCACACAGACTAATAATTGTTTTGTTCCTTTTTTTTTTTCAGGTCGTGCTTTCAAAATGCTGATTTAAAGAAGATCTATCTACTTGGCTCCACAATGGCAGACTGACGATGAAAACCTTCATTATATCTTTCAAGCACCAATAATCTTTTTAAGTAACAAGATAAGTTTGTGATCAATAAAAGTTTGGTCTCCTGTGTTCATTTTTATAAGCAAACGAATGATAAATTTTACATCAGAACCTATAAATAGGCAGGTACCCAGGTAGATCCAGTTTATCAAAGTATCTACAGCAACTTTCACACATCTAAAATTAAAATCTAAACCCAGCTTCTTCTAGATAACCTAGGTAAATGTATAGGTGTAAGTATTTGTTGAATATTATCCTTGCAATTGAAGCGTAATGCCCGGTTCACACAGTCAGTAACTACCTTCCTATATAGGTAAATGGATAGGTGTAAGTATTTGTTGAATATTATCCTTGCAATTGAAGCGTAATGCCCGGTTCACACAGTCAGTAACTACCTTCCTATATAGGTAAATGGATAGGTGTAAGTATTTGTTGAATATTATCCTTGCAATTGAAGCGTAATGCCCGGTTCACACAGTCAGTAACTACCTTCACAGGAGTATTCTCGCCTAGTAAATGTGAAAACATTTTAATGAGTCTATTACTGCTTGGCAATAACTTTGGCTAAATCGAGAGTGGTGAAATACGTTTTACCTGCTAGTTTAGAAACTTGATCATCGATATGTGGTACGGATACCGATACCTATATTTTACAGTTTGTGAATTTAGAGCTCTATAGTCTACGATTTCATTTCAATCAAATCTGCGCACCTTAATAGCCATTTATGCAATTATCTACCTACTGCAAGGGTTTCTACAAACTTAGCCGAGTTTGAAAAAAGTTACCAAACTGATGCCGGGTTGATTTATCATTGGTCGCCCTACAACCAGGTCCATGTTAGATAGGTCGTGATCGGTTATTTCGGCATAATTACTCAAGCACACGTTGTCTATAAATACATCTACACACAGATCCTACACACAGATTTTACGCGAGTACCTCCAAACTCCATCATTACAACGGCAGACTGCAAAACTTCTAGATTTAGATATTTTGCGTTTTCAGCAGGTAGCAACAACTTCTTTTTCTGCACCAATGTATGCAAGGCGTTTGTAGATACTCAGAATATTGGTAGACACACACATCACTTTAACTAACCTGGGATGTTTGTGGTTGGTGCCGACCGGGAGTGGTCGCAAACCAGCAGCTGGTGGACGTGTGGCCGATGCGTTGGCAGGTCTCGCAGCGCTGTTGGGCTCTGCAGTCTCGCGCCTCGTGTCCGACTCGTCGGCAGGCGTAGCACCGCTGCACCCCTTGCTGCAGTGGCTCCGTTGCTGTAGAACTCGTATCGGCACCTCTTCTCCAAGTAGAACTTCGTGTTGAAGGAGCGGCTTCCACTTTTCTATAGTTCTCGAGCGATGACAAGTATCCGTAGTAGAGTTGTTCGGGCGACTCGCATTGGTACGCTTTTGCGTTCGCACGCAGCTCAAAAGGCAAACCTTTAATTATGCATGAGATTGCATCTTCGCCATAAATGCTACACTTCTTCAGAGCGGACAATTTGTCATGGTAGTACTTCGTCATTGTTTCAGAGTCTGTCTTCGTTCTTCCCAGCATAGCTTCGAGCTTGTCCACGAAGTCGATAGATCGTGGAAAAGCGGTTTCTAGAGCGTGTTTCCATCCTTTCCAGTCCATGTCGTAATCGTCCAGGTCGTCGTACCAGTCTCTAGCCGAACCACGTAGACGAAGCTGCATCACGAATTGTCTCTCGGTCGCGTCCCAACCGTAGACATCACCAAGCTGATCAATTTTATGTAGCCAGCTACTCACGTTACACGTGTTATCTTCAGGTTGAAATTTAGGTATAACTTCAGCGTCGGCAAGGGTCACTCTGCGTCGTTTGGTAAGTATGGGTGTGGGCATGGCATCTTCACAGGAAAAAAATTTAGAGGTTTCCTCGGCTTCTTCGTCGCTGGATGAGACATCGTGGTTGCGTTTTCTCTTCTTTTTCCCGAGGCCGGCTGCATATGGGCCAGACATCATCGAAATATCCCACTTCTGAGGTGTGACGGCAGGTTTCGGGTAGCTTGAAATGATACTAGGCGTGGTCTTTTGTAGGTTTATTCCGGCAGAGCATCCGCCTTATTCGAGCTCAGTTAACAAATTATGATCATTATGACACAATACCTCGGCTTTTATACAATCGCAATGTTATCCCTACCTTCCTTCTAAATACTTTCAGAGTTTAAATTGAACAAATTAACTCGACAAACTATTTGAAAATACATTAAATATTTAGATTCGAATTATAATGTACTTAGTAACATTTTTGAAACGTAATTATAGCTTTTTAACATTTTCAATCAATTCTGCCATCATCTTAATATACTTCCGGTTATGATTATTAATATTCTTACAAATTAAATCATTTAAATATAGGACAATTCATATTATATTTAGATTAGAATTATAGTGTACTAATATTATTTTATATATCTTATTTAATTAAAAGAGTAGTTTGACAGACAGCAAAACAAATCAGTGGTAACAACTTAACAATAAAACGAATAATTACTACCCTCCTAACGATATTAAATCACACATAAATGTTTGAAGCGAATTATAATCAGATACAATCATATGTGTCATATCGTCGCTGTCATATCAATAGGTCGTATGTAAAAATTGCTGGTTTTCAGGAGACACAAAAAACTGTTTTCTAATGAATGAAGGTAACTATTCAGATAAATTTAAATGTAAGTAACCTTAATATTAAGTCTTTTATTTATATGAAATGCTTTTATAACTAGATTAATGCCAGAAAGCGGTTTTTTGAAGCCATACGTCCTATTGACTTTTTTTTTGTACAAAAATTGAAAACATACGACAATTTGACTTTAGTTTAATCACAATTATTAATAAAATATTCATCAAAAATTAATAAATAATATATATATACCTATATATTGTATACATAATTATTTTTACAACACCTCAATCATTCACAATCATTTACTAATGATTATTTTTGAGACTCCTAATCTCAAAAATAATCAACAAACTTTTGATGTGGGTGCATGGCTCTCCTTGATTTTCATGTGGCAAGGAGTCATAATAAGGAGAATTTGCGTGAATTAAAACCTTCTGCTGCTCCTGAAACTGTGTGAAGAATTATTTTTCTGTTTATAAGTAATATTGGGATTTATCATTTTGTTTCTACGTGGTAACAAAGTCCAGCCATCATTGTACATCAATTCATAATCAATAGACCCATGTCAGTCCGTCCGAGGGAAACCAGTTCAGCCAAGCTGGTCTAAATTGGCACATTCAGATGAATATGGCATAAATGCGTGTAAGCGTAAAGTAACTCAATCCATGTGCCTCAATATTTCAAGCAGCGAATATCGGTGACAACGCTATCGCCAGTTCGATTAGATACCAGTTACTTGGAATAGTATTGTATCTTTGAGAAATCCCTACAAAAGTTGTGATTGAGATTGCGTACTTCATAGGGACTTGGATTTGTTCTAGCTGATCGTAATGGCCACGTATTCAGCAGGCACGTCGATGTCCTTCTTTTTCAATTTTCTTTCGATAACACTATGTTCTGAATCGACTTCCATAAATGTATGGCCATGCTTCAGATATTTTTATTCGATTACCAAATTAAGTTTAACAGCTCAGCTTAAAATTGCAGTAGCAGCGATTTTGATAACAACAGCCATCTGATCATAACACTATCTTTTACTTCTGATCTTTCGTGTTCATATTATATCAAATTATCGTACAGAGATGGTGGTCTCTGCCTACCCCCATGGGAAAGAGGCGTGATTATATGTATGTATGTATGTATCGTACAGAGAAGCAAATACTTCTGCTTCCGAACCTCTATTAACTTTATCCCATAAGTAACATTTACAGTTACGCATTGTGAGATCATATGAAGTAAAATTGTGCATCTTTAGCTTCATTTTATAATACGCTAGCGATTTATCTTTGGTGCTAGTAAAACAGCTCACCAAAGCTAAGTAGCTAGTAGTAGAATTAACGCGACAGCAATGCGATTCCATTTTTACCAAGCTTTGCAGGAAATTGAAGATGATTCTCGTGTTCAATAGGTGGTCGAGATGGAAGCGATCTAGTAGGATTAGGAATTCTATGTGTAGCTTTCGTAGACCACATTCTTACACACATTTCGCCCAAGTCAAATGTGTTATAAGTAATACTGCAAAGTATTGTTTCTGCAGTTGCAGGCATCTTTCACTCTTCTAGCTGTTTAAAGTTCGTCTGAGACCATTTACCATCACTTTTTGTATCTTTAAAAGCTTTTGCATTATTTTTATTTCAGATTCCACGTCTTTTTCTTTGTACCGAAGTATTATAAAGTTATGTGAAATTTCCATCAGAATAAGGTCTTTATCGACAACGCTGCAATTGAAGTCGAGAATAACAGCAGAAGATCTTAAAGCTGCTGCAAGCTTTTCTGATTCTGGTCTTTGATTTGGTGAATAATTGGTTTCATTTCATCTGAATTAATTGTTTCCAGTTCGTTTTTTATTTATATACAAAACTTACTTACTTACTTACTTACTTACCAGTTAAACGTTAAATCTTCTTTTTTTAGACAGTTTTATCACTAAAACTTATTATTAATCATTACATTATTATAGTCAAAAAGACGTAACAATGCACAAAATAACTGTAATTTTAAAAGTGGGTAGTCAAAAAGTCGTATGAGATAAACATAAGACATTTTGACCAATGCATATAAAATACAACCTTTTGCCATAACTCATAAAGTCGAATATCGTTGAACACAACATCCTATGATATTTTGTAGGTAGATGCATCATGTTCCATACTACACATACAGCCAATAAAAAAAAAACGCAAAAAAATACATACGACCTTTTGATATGACAGCGACGATATGTGAAGTCACAGTAAGGCAGTAGGTGGTCATTTTTCTAACAGGAGTTCAGTCTCGTCCTCGACAATAAAAAACCTAGAATAAATAAAGGCACTAATCGAATAAGCTGCTTTTTTTTGGTGTGGCGCAATCTCGACTGTTCTGTAGTTAAATGTGTACTAAAAATAAAAACTGTGGCTATAATAACAGTAGGTACTATCATAATTATCTGCGGTCCTAATGAGGTGTTTTTAGAGTTGGGCAATGGCACCAGTAGATCAATAAGCAGAATGTTTTTCAGGTGCTTTCCTTTCCTCATTCAAGCTAAACAAGACTTTCGGCAGACTTTTCAAAGACAATTTTGGCCACCCCATACGAAAGCGAAGGATAACTATAAGATCTTGAATGAGGAAGCTAGTTTTCCAGTAGTGGCGATGTGCATGCCATAATTGCCATATGTTCTGCAAAATGCATCCACCAAAATATACTTAGGGACATTTACAAACTCCATACTACCTTATTCTTAGAATAAAATATGCAGGAGTATAAAATGAAATTCAGTTTTGGGCAACCAGAGGTTTATTTTTTTATAATATCTTATCCTAGTTGTATCCGTAGGATTGGATGACTGATGTGAAAGGCGCTACCGCCTTCGCCACCTTCTCTCCGGAGTCCTTGGTGATTTTCTGAAATGAAAATAATTGTTGTAGACTTTCTTCAGGTAAAAGTGTATCAATACTGTTGAGAAGTAAATCAGTTGATAGGTTTTATTTTCATAAACATCAAATAATGTAGGTAAGTTGTTGTATTCATCATTTAGTATTCGCAAACATCAATAAGGTACAATATTTCAGCCATACAATTATTAAATAAATTGAACTAGAACAATCTTTATTATTAAAGTAAATTAACTATTTTAGACTCATCTTATTTTATCATTTCACATCAAGCACAGCCATGCTACACATCTCGTGGTATAGTACCTTCGAAGATGACTCATCTTCAAAATTACGTATATTTAGGCTTGGCTATTTACAGGTCGATGACCCTTTCTACTCAAAGGATAAATTGGCCAACACTACTTCACCCATCACTCTGTTGAACACTTAAGGTGTAAAATAGGTCTATTTAAAAATGAAGTGGGTTTACAAACCTGGAGTTTCCTCTCGAAAGCAACCCTCTTGACAGCCTTGATCTTTCTCTTGTCCTCTAGCTTGCGAACAACATCGCGGTACTTCCATCCGACTTCGTGGGACAAACGGCCGACGTGACAGTACTGAAATTATAATTTGGTTAGAAAATTGTGATGGTAGATACTGTGGGGGTTTTTGTAAAGGAAGATCAGAATAAATATAATTGCAACATGTGAACATTCAGTCGCAAATTACCCAAAATATAACATCATGAAATACTTGTTTCTCAGCAAATTTCTCAAAAACTACTGCAATATTAACAAATAGGTACCAATGACTATATTGTGCTTTTGAATCCTGGAACATTTCCAGATATGCAACAACACAACAGGATTCATAAAATTACATCCCAAACAATATGGGTGCTATTCACCAGATATTTTATACCTAATAAACTGAATCAAATTTGATGGATTCTTATAATACAAACTATCTGCTTCCTGGCACATCTCTCATGAGATCTCAACCAAAAATCTATCATCTCTATTGAATCATCATGTTGACTAACAATGTTATGTTGTTGTTGTTAAATATAATTCTGTAAGGATCTGTAAGGAACTCTTTGTAACTTAAAAATTAACCAGATCAGCTCTGCTATTCTACAAACCAAAACAAAACATTGTGCAATTCAGAAGACTAACTAACATAAAATGAACTGTGATTAATGAATTTTTCATACCTATTCAGTTTTTACACACAAATATTGGCACAATGTTTCATTTTTGGTTTGTAGTATGGGAAGCATAAACACTGCAGAAATTAACCAAAGAAATAAAGAGATGTAAGCCACATAGCTTCTGTCTGACTAGTATTATGCTAGGTAGATAAGTTGACACTATAATTTACCTTGCGGCCAGGTTTCAAGCAGAAAACTCTGAGGGCAGCGGGTACAACCACACGGCGACGGTTGTCGAAGGGCGGTGGGCAACCGTCGTATGCGCGGAGTTTCCTAAGCGCGGCCTTTCCACGCTCAGTCTTGTGCGGGATCATTCCTGATGATAAATGTAACTTTAGCAGGGAAAATAAGAAGATTTGTATGTAGGAATGCATGTGAGATACATCATAATAGTAGTATTATCATAACACATCAAATAATGTAGGTAAATGGTTGTAATTAATCATTTGCAAGTGGTAAACAAAATTATTTATTTAATTCTGAAAAATAAATAAATAAATTTGTTTACTCGTTCTTCCTTCCTTTGGCATTAAAGCACTATCAGTTAATTTCAGTAATCATACCTCTGACTGTCTTCCAGAGGATTTTGGAGGGGGCTCTGAAGTGGAAGGGTCCACGAGCAGGGTTCACGTTACATCTCTTACGCAGGAATGACATGAACTTCAACTTGTTCCTGGAAATATTATGAATTGATAGAACAGAGAAAATTTATAGATGTGAAAGATTATTGCAGGTGAGCATCAGAATTTTACATAATAACAACATGTTGACATTCAGTCGCAAATTACCCAAAAGATACATCATTTGCATAATATTCGAACAAGATTGATCAGTAGTTGGTAATCTAGAGCTATAGAGTATTTTAGGTGTAAAACACAGGAATTTAACTTGAGAAAACCCTAACAACCTAGGTAAGGTAAGGTAGTTAAGTACTTGTTGCTTATTTTGACTGCTGCGAGTGTTGTGATTTCAGAGTATAGTTCATGATACTGATCACAACCTTGTAAAAGAACTTGTAAAGAAGACGTTCATACCTGAAGAAGTTGCCGGAAATGTTCAGCTGTTCACAACGGACAACTGTAACTTTGTTTCCCTCCAGCAGGACCTTAGCAATGACTGCGGCCAGACGGCCGAGGAGATGGCCACGGCCATCGATTACAATGGCCTGAAACAAGAAACACTAGGTTACCCACAATTTCACTTGCCGCATAACCTCAAAACTTATATCAACACTTGTATTTACGGCACAGTAACTTTATATTTCACACACGCCTGGTGATCTCAAGCACGTTTTGTTGAAGATAATGAACACACGGTTGCGAATTGTAAAGAAACAACTCTCCCAAACACGACGAGCATGCACGTGTGACTAAATACACCTTGCACACGGTTTACCACGTCTAAAACTGTACGTAAAGAATTAATTGTAAATTTGTACATCCCGAATTGAAAATACACGGTTTCATTGAAGACTTCTAGATTATTTTCCTATTTTTCTTCTCACCTTATTGCTAAAGCCCGTCATTTTTCACGACAACGAAACGGAAAAGAATCACTTTTTAAAACAATATGGCTACCGGATATTCAAAAGTTGTTGCCATCTGCAAGAAAAAAAGTCCAAAACTCTATGGTAGGTTACTGTGCTGTGGTTCACCATGCACTCACTCAATTTTAGTCGATTATTTCGAGAATCGAGCGAGATGGTAAACAGCTGTTTCCGCCAGTCTGTCAATGTCATGTCATGCATGTCATTGACTTCCCAAACAAAATAGACCAAATGAAAATTACGTGTTTTCATTTGGTTTGATTGTGTTATTTTTAAAAATAATGGTAAAGTACCAGTTTGTATTGCTTGAACATATATAAAAGTACCTACTAGTAAAATGGATATTCCATACAGAAAAATATTTATTTACATATTAACCTTTGCCGCTTAGGCGTACACTGGCATAGGTTCGACTATGCTCAAGAATCTAAAAGATGCTGTTCTTTCGGCGGAATCTGTGTTCGGGGACTGGTTCAGAAATGCTATAACAGTAGCTGAAAAATTCAAGTCATTGCACGAAGTTTTCGATGCAGCTGTTGAAGAAAACTGCATATTCAGCTGCCCAGAAGGTAACTAATCAAGATATTTAAAGAAGAAGTTCCTCTTGATGATTCACACTTTTAATTATATCTTTTATTTCAGGGCAAAGGCCAGTGCGTAATAGAAACCATGTGCCAAAGTCCAATGGTTGTGGATCCCTAGGCTTTGACATAGCTTCCGAGTACTTGCCTCTTGAAGAGATGAATAGATGTTGTGACACTCATGATATCTGTTATGACACATGTAACAGTTTTTTTTTTTTTTTTTTTTTTTTTTTTCTAATATTTATCTGCGATCGGTCCCACGACCATAAGCGGATGCGTTGAGTGATCAGGGAGGTTTGGAGCGAAACGGCCAGTGCCATTTCTGCTCTTTCATAATATGTCTTTCCTCTTCAGCCGGCGTACATCGCGGGAAGTGTCCAGTAGTTGCGTTGCGAGTTTGTTGGGGTGAATAGTTAGGCGTTCAATGTACTGCTTCTTTATGTTCTCCGTTTCAGCAGCCACGGTCGGCATGTTGAGGTAGTCATGTATCTCGTCGTTCCTGGCAAACCAAGGTGCTTTGGCTATTGTCCGCAGGATGTTGTTTTGGACTCGTTGTAGGCATAGAATGTTTGTCTTGCTAGCTGTGCCCCATAGCTGAGCACCATATGTCCATATTGGTTTTAATATGCTTTTGTATATCAGTAGTTTGTTGTCAGTGGAGAGTACTGAATTCCTTCCCATAAGCCAAAGGAGGGATTTGAATTTTATGTTGATCTCATCTCTCTTACGCTTTATGTGCACTTTCCAAGTCAGTCTCCTGTCTATGTGAAAGCCTAGGTATTTGACGCATTCGGTGTGAGGCAAGATGTCAGGTCCAAGTTTGACAGGTGGGCAGTTCTTTTTTCTGAGGGTGAATGTGATGTGGTTCGATTTTGACGCACTAGCCCTTATTCGCCATTTTTGGAGCCAGTCGTGGGTGCGATTTAGGAGGTCTTGGAGTCTACTACTCGCTTGCGTAGGATCTTCGTCACATGACAAGTAGGCAATGTCATCCGCATAGGTTGCAACGGTTATGTCGCTTGACGTTGGAATGTCAGAAGTGAAGATGTTGTATAGGACTGGACCCAAGACTGAACCCTGAGGAACGCCTGCCTCTATGCCATAAAGCTTTGATCTTGAGCTGTTTTGCTTTACCAAGAACTCTCTGTCCGATAGATAAGATGATATGATGGGAAAGAGTGAATGAGGGAGAGTTTTCTTGATTTTGTACAAGAGGCCCTTGTGCCACACCTTGTCAAAGGCTTGTTGCACGTCTAGGAAAGCTGCACTGCAGTACTGTTTTTGTTCAAGGCTTTGTCTAATTGTGTGATGTACTCTATGCATCTGCTCAACTGTGGAGTGGTATTTCCGGAACCCAAACTGATGTGGTGGTATGATATCATGTTGTTCCATGATGCTTTTCAACCGGGTCAGAAATATTCTTTCCCATAGCTTGGAGAGTACTGGAGTTAGACTGATTGGTCTATATGATGCTACTTCGTGAGGGGGCTTGCCCTGTTTGTGGATGAGTATGATTTCTGAGACCTTCCATAATTTCGGAAAGTAGGAAGTTCTAAGCACAGCATTGAACAGGCAAGCTAGGAATGTTATGCATTTCTTAGGTAATGCTTTTAGAATTTTGGGTGTGATTAGGTCGAATCCAGGAGCTTTATTAGAGTCTAGAAGCTGAATCTCTTTCGCTATCTCTCTTGGTGATGTTGGGTTGAGAGGAGTGCACGCCTGCAGATTTTGGTTTAGTTCCTCATCAATATCAGATTCGTCTGTGGATCCACTGTTTGGTTTAAATACATTTGCAAGATGGGCGGCAAAAACTTCAGCTTTCTCCAAATCGGTTCTGGCCCATGATGAGGAAGTTCTTAGTGGGGGATGGCACTGTTGTGGTTTGCCTGAGATTTGGGTGGCCTTCCAAAGGGAGTATAGACCCTTTGCTTGTGGTGACATATTGACCAGCAGTTTATTCATTTCTTGGTTAGCGGAGTCCTCTAGGAGAGTTTTTAATTCCTTGGCAGCTTTGTTGAAAGCTGCTTTGTCTGAGGGATGGCGGGATTGGTGCCATACTCTTCTGAGACGACGTTTCTCTTGAATCTTGCTTTTGGTATCAGTAGGCACAGGTGTGGCCTTTAGTTTGTGTTCTAGCAGTGGTGTGTTCTTCCAACCAGCAACTTGTATTAGATTTGTTATGTATACGCAGGCATTTTCAACATCGTTTGTTGTCTTTAGAGGAACTCTTAAATTTATATTGTGATCTATAAAGCGTTGAAATCCTGCCCAGTCCGTTTTCCGATTTGTTAGTGATTCATTGGGTTCACGTGTGAGGGCGATTGTGCTGAGAGTCAGAATGACTGGGGTGTGGTCAGAGGAGCCGTCCAGGTTTGATTCTACTTTAGTGTAGAGGTGGCTAATTCCTTTTGTCAGGAAAAAGTCCACCAAGTCAGGTTTCTTTGTTTGATCCGTTGGCCAGTATGTGGGTTGGCCTGATGATATGGGAGAGATGTGGAGATTTTCCAAGGCATTGTTAAGTGCGCGTCCTCTGGGTAGTGTCAGGCGCGAGCCCCAGAAGGTATGCTTCGCATTCCAGTCACCACCGGCTATGAATTTGCTGCCTAGAGTGGCAAGGTAGTGGTTAAACATGTCTTTCGTTATTTTATGTCTAGGAGGGCAGTACACAGCTGATAAGTTTATGGAGTCCGTACGTTCTTCTAGCTTGATGGTAGTTGCTTGGATATGGTGGGTCGTGTAGGCCTCCATTACTGAGTGTTTTAGATTCGACCTGATCACCAACGCTGATCCTGCGTGTGCTGTTCCATCTGGATGCGGAGTAAAATATATATTGTAACCCTCGATGCGATACGAGCTTATCTTTGTTGCGTGGGATTCAGAGACTAGCACTACGTCTAAGTTGTTTGTTGTCATTAGGAGTTTGAGTTCATGGATATTTGCAGATAATCCGTTTATGTTCCAGGTCGCTATTCGGAGGCGTGTTACATCCATCATGCTAGTTTAGATATGACTGCGGACAATAGGCCTAATAGTGTACCTATCTGTTGGATCAGCTGGTCGATTTTTTCGGATTGCTTGAGTATCATTTGCGCTATGGCTTGTTGAGGGTTTTCATCAGCATTGGGTGTTGATTTTTGTTGTGTGTTATTTATTGGGGTTGCGGTGACATTGGAGTAAGTTCGGGTTTGTTTCTTTCCATGTAGATTATGTTGAGTTTCTGGTTCTGTTCGTGCATTGTCAATTTCTTGTTCGCTTTGTTTAATATGTTTAGAATTGTTTCGTTCGCGGTATGGTTTGGGCTCTATATGTGGTTGAGTAACTGCCTTGGTCCTGCCAGTGTTGAGTGTTGGAAAGTTAATGTCAAATTGGTTTCTGGTCGGAATATAAATGTGTGCCGTTTCTTTTTTGTTCTGAGTCGGAACTGGTCTTGTGTTACTTTTCCTGGCCAAAATCTCTTTATAGACCTGGCAGCCTTTGAAGTTTGCTGGATGATCAAGCGTGCACAGAGCACATTTGGCGGGTGTATTCCTGTCTTTCTTAGAGCAATCTGAAGTCTTATGTCCTTCGCCGCATTTGACACATCTATAGGGTCTCATGCAGTTGTTCTTGCAGTGTCCATACTGCTGGCATCTTTGGCACTGGACTACAGTTGTTGATTTTCGGGCGTCTTCGATTTTCACACGTTGATGAAAGATATTGGTGATATCTTTAGCCGCTGCATTGTTAGCATCGGGTTCTAAATTAACAAAGAACGTTGATGTGGGGTTTTTGTCGGGTCCGTACCGAGAATTGATAATTTCTCCTCTGACTTTGTTACCCGTCTCTTCTATTGCATCAACAATGGCTTGGTGGGGTGTTGTGTGGTGTAGGTTTTTGATCACTATCCGATAGCATTTGTCCTCTTTCCTTGCAAAGGTATGTCCAATCAGGCCACTTTGACGAATAGTTTCGATGATTTTTTTATAGTTGTCAGTTGTATCTACCATGACACGGAGTAGGTTTTTGTTCACAATTCTAAAAGTGAAGCTTTGAGGGTTTACTGAGTCAGTCAGAAGTTTGGTTAATTGGTTTACATCTTCGATTCCATATAGAACAATAGGAGGCGGTTTGCTCGGCAGTTTTTCTTTAGCAGTTCTATTTTCAGGCTCATCAATAGGCAGACAGCCATATCTATTTTGGGTTGGTATTGTGGTCGTTGGAGGAGATTCACAAAACTTTCGCTTTTTGTTGTCTGGCATACGTTGCCATGTTGGGGGATTGATCTGGTGAGGTTCATCTTCCTCATCTGTGTGGGTTGGATCAGTTATTGGTTGATCACTGGAAGGTGATATCACACGGTTGGTTGTGGTAGAGAGACCTTGGAAGGAGTTACTTCTGGGTCTAGTTTCAAATAGACTTTTGTGGAATACTTGCTGGGAGTAAGTTTTACGAGTACTATCCGGGTTGGTTTTGTTGGGTTGGGTTGTTTGAGTATTTAAATTTTCATTCATGTTGTTCCCACGAGTTGGGTCGATATAAGTGGTCGCTTACAAGGTGACGCCCTTTCTTGTAAGAAGGCATAATTCAACGATGATTGCCTGGTCCATCGAGGTTGGCGCTAGTGACTGAATTCCCACAGCCATTCATCCTTTCGGCACGGTCCACACCTTAGGATTGGGGTATTTATTATAAGAGGTTGTACATCCTCGCAGTTCGGGCGGTTAAGCCAAAACTCCCGTTCTCTTATCTCGTGATAATCGCCTACGGGTTGTTGAGGTCATTTCCTACCATCAACAGAGGTTAGGTGGTTAGCCTAACTTGGTCAGGTTAATTGACCGCCGCCTGATGTTCGGCGTTGTTGCTTGTTTGGCACCACCCAGGGGACACGTGTAGGGTGGGTCTAGGAGTAGATGGTAAATCCTACGGACGCAAGCAACTTCATCCCCCAGCAACTTCATCCCCCTTGCAACATGTAACAGTGGCAAAGAAGTCTGTGATTTAGACTTTAAAAGATGCCTATACAATTATTGTGAGTCCTATAAATCTGTGAATGTTGCCGGAGACACCATCTCAAAAGGTATTCTCAATTTTTTTTCTTTCAATCTGTCACTATACTTGTCTACTAGCAAGACTTTCATAAATCAAGAAATTACTGTTGAAATATGTATTTTACTAAACTTTTCAGGGTGCAAAGGAGCAGCTAAATTACTATTCACTGGTACACTTACCTTGGGCTGTAAATCATATTTAGATGCACAGAAAAATGCCTGCTATTTGTCCACCAGCTAAGAATAAATACAGAAAATATCCAGGAGATGGAGAATTGTAGAAGAGTGAACATTTTGTGATACTTTAGTAAGAGAAACTTGCCTATTTTAAGTTATTGTGAGTTAATTTTGTATGGAGTGATGAAAGTGATTTTTGATTAAATCTAGGTTCCTGTTTTTGTGTATTTATTTATGCTATCTGATGTGACACTACCAAAGCTTTGTGTAAAGGGGAAGTTTTTTGTAAATATATTAAACAACCATACTTTTAAATCTTTTATTTTAGCGATAAAATTACATCTTACATGGAATTATACCTTATATATAAAATAATTTATTTGCTAAATTTAAAGAATGGGGCGTTCACTCTTAAAGCATTAGAGTTACTAGACTAACATGACAGCCCAGGCCTTCAGTACATGCCACTAAACTATGGACGCACAATGAAAATACAAAATCCCATAATTCAATATGTTGAGCATATAAAAATAATTCATTACAATGTAAATAAATGCATGTAAAAATATCTTTGATGGAATTTGGAACTATCCATTCTAAGTGATTTTGTCTTAGCATTAGAAAATAAATATGAGCGAATCAAAATGATGACTGATGATTAGTAAAATAGTTGATTTCTATGTGAGGAGTTCTTTGATTTCCTCTTTCTCTGCAGCTTCCATGTATGGAGTACCGTCTGGTGTTTTTCCGCTTTTAGAAGCTCCCTGTAAACATTATTTTATAAAAAAGTGACAAATTTTATATAACTCATACATACTGATAGATTTTACAACTAATGCTTAAAATAACTGATTTGTGTGTAGCACAATTACACATGTAACACGAGCTACTTGTAAGTAAGATTCTAATTATAGTAACTTACATTTTTGATCAATGATTTCACACAGTCAGTGTGACCTTCCCAAATAGCAGCCAGCAAGATAGAGATACCATGTTTGTCAACCATCTGAAATGTAGGAGCGGTTAGTCATTGTCTTTGAATGAGCAAACAAAATGTTAACAAAACTTACATTTGGATCGGCTCCTTTGTCAAGCAAATAGTTTAGGACAGCAGTTTGGCCATAATCAGCAGCATAGTGAAGAAGCACCCTCCCATCAATAGGTGCATTCACATCTATTTTCTGGAAATGAAACAATGCAGTCAAAGTCTCATGAAAATGTGTTTCAGAAACTTGTAATTCCTACTGCCATTGTTTAACAGTATTAGTTATAGGGGGTGAACATATTGTGTGGTTAGGAATTACAGGTATAACTTATAATAGGTAGGTATTTACACTAATTTCTAGACAATAGACAGAATAAGTAGTTGGTGTGGGTGGCGATGATTAGATCTAATTAAAGATCAAGTGCGACACCACAGCTGACTGTTTTATATTATTACACAGACGAATACTCGAGCGAAATTGAAAGGACCGCTTTCTCTCGCTACATAACTGCTGAGAAATTTCCATAATCAGACAAAATTCAATACATACTTTTGCCGCATATTCCTCTACTGACCTGTGCTTCTATGATGTCTTTGACTTGGTCGATATCCCCGTTTTTGATTCCCCAAACTAGTTCCTTTTCTTCGCTCATTTTGAATACTTTTTGTCGCTTCAATACAAATAATCAGTATCGGACACCGAAAAATACAACAAATGATTACAAATGGCGTTCGTTTCGTTACGTTCGTCGTCCGTCCCTTATTTAATCTATGTCCGTCCGTCCGTCAATCCGCTTGACTTTTGTTCGATGCATGACTTGTCAAAAATAGAGTAGTGCATCATTCGATTTGTTTTCGATTATTGGACAAATTTTTTTCACCGACAATATATTTATCTTCTTTTTTTATGTAGTAGGTATTATATATGTACATTTATTTTTACAAAAGAAACTCTTATGTATGTATCATCATACTAATATTCTATAGAGGATTGTTCGTTTACAGGGCACTATTGTTTGACGGAGGTAATTACCGAAACCACTGGACCGATTTCAAAGATTCTTTCACGGGTTTTTTTTCAATGGACTGTCCGGGTGGTTATAGGCTTTACTTTATCCCGATAGCTTCATAGGTACACCCGTGCCAAGCCAGGACGTGCTACTAGTAGAATATATTTGTATTTGTGTTTAAATAAACCTATATAATTATTTGTAAACTTGACTAAACATGAGAGTGTAAATGCATAAGCCGTGCGAAGCCACGAACAAATAAAAAAAAATTTTGGTTGTCATCGTCATGACTGTCACTGTCTTACAAAACGTCAAACATTCTCAATCAATTTCCATTTCATTCATTCACAGTATATACAAATGTACTCTGTGTTCATTCACGTCAATATTTTTTCTGTTACTTTTGAAACCAACTCAATTGGGAGAAAAACTGACTTTTGCTCACGCTAGGTGGCGCATGAACGATTGTACCTTTATTTGACATTTCAAATGTCAAATTGTATGAACTTTTTGTAAATACTTGGTAAATACTTCGAAAACTTTGTTTGTTTTTCAAAAATGCCTCAATGTAGTGCTTTAAACTGTCGTAATAGAGGAGTTCATTATATTTCCCAAGAACTAAAACCGCAGAAGAAAGTAGGAAAACGCTTTACGTATTAAAAACTTTATTAAAAAGTTTAACATCTACTACATATGCAACTTTCTTCATACTAGCTTTGCACTGTCCACGTAGTTAAGTAAAAGTACCATCAGAAGAGTAACGAGCGGTCAGAAGGTGTCGTGATTCGTACAGAAGTTGCCCTTTTTGATAGGTGTCGGATCTGTAAAAGAAATTATAAGATACTTCATCTGCACGTAAACCAAACTTGTTGTAATGACAATACAAGAAACTATATAGTTTACCTTTGTAAATATTCTTGTATTTCATGTCTGCTGATGTTAGAAAGTGAGGAATCAGCATTTATGTCTCTGAATGTATCAGAGGCTGGACATGTAAATGACTGGTCCTCTTGGACATCGATATCGTCACCAAAGTTTTGGTTACGATCATATGCTTCCAACCTAAAAATAAAAAGAACACTTAGAACACGAAACTGATAAAAAATACAAGAAATACGAACTTAACCTCAAATTTTTTAAGTGGTTTACCTTTCTATCAGAGCGGCCTTTTTACCAGCCACAGACGCTTTTCTCCTTCGAAGCTCAGCTTGAAGTTCACGCACAGTCAAAAGCGAGTACATTTTGTGTTATTTATCGCACGCAAACCGAGAAAATTCGCAATCATAAACTTGACACGAAACGTAAACAAGGTACAGTCGTCAAGAGCGCCATCTGCTTCCAGCTTCTAGTGCTGCACCCAATTTGGGAGAAAAACTGACTTTTGCTCACGCTAGGTGGCGCATGAACGATTGTACCTTTATTTGACATTTCAAATGTCAAATTGTATGAACTTTTTGTAAATACTTGGTAAATACTTCGAAAACTTTGTTTGTTTTTCAAAAATGCCTCAATGTAGTGCTTTAAACTGTCGTAATAGAGGAGTTCATTATATTTCCCAAGAACTAAAACCGCAGAAGAAAGTAGGAAAACGCTTTACGTATTAAAAACTTTATTAAAAAGTTTAACATCTACTACATATGCAACTTTCTTCATACTAGCTTTGCACTGTCCACGTAGTTAAGTAAAAGTACCATCAGAAGAGTAACGAGCGGTCAGAAGGTGTCGTGATTCGTACAGAAGTTGCCCTTTTTGATAGGTGTCGGATCTGTAAAAGAAATTATAAGATACTTCATCTGCACGTAAACCAAACTTGTTGTAATGACAATACAAGAAACTATATAGTTTACCTTTGTAAATATTCTTGTATTTCATGTCTGCTGATGTTAGAAAGTGAGGAATCAGCATTTATGTCTCTGAATGTATCAGAGGCTGGACATGTAAATGACTGGTCCTCTTGGACATCGATATCGTCACCAAAGTTTTGGTTACGATCATATGCTTCCAACCTAAAAATAAAAAGAACACTTAGAACACGAAACTGATAAAAAATACAAGAAATACGAACTTAACCTCAAATTTTTTAAGTGGTTTACCTTTCTATCAGAGCGGCCTTTTTACCAGCCACAGACGCTTTTCTCCTTCGAAGCTCAGCTTGAAGTTCACGCACAGTCAAAAGCGAGTACATTTTGTGTTATTTATCGCACGCAAACCGAGAAAATTCGCAATCATAAACTTGACACGAAACGTAAACAAGGTACAGTCGTCAAGAGCGCCATCTGCTTCCAGCTTCTAGTGCTGCACCCAATTCGCTACGATATTTTGAATGTAATTAATTTATTTTAGCTATCACCATACCATACATAATAGGCTGGAAATGGATCTATGCTACGCTTTAAGTCTTCCTGAAGATCCTCGAGCCGCTACTAAGCAACTATTGGTAAGAAATGCAAATTGCTCACATTATTTACACATAAAAGTTTTAAACACTTACTTACTTACATATTTTTTGTTCTATGTTAATTTCAGGATAAACTATTGACTGAAATACATCCCAATATCAATCGTCTTCGTTTAAGAATACAGGATTCTATTAAAAACGATGAAGACGCGCAGAGAATCAATGAAGTTTTCTCCCTGTGTTTGAGCCAAATTACGAAGTGTTTGTTGAACTTCTTTGAAATATTTCGACTGGAATACAGTCGTTGTACTATACTCCAGGTAATTAAAGCTTACCAGAGCATTTTGTCTGTCTTACCTATTACTTACTCTTTACGAGTCAAAGTTGCCTATTTACTCAGTAGGTAAGGTACCTAAATTAAGATTTTATTGTTTTTTTCCAGGAAAGTCGTCAATGCAATCTTGAACGACTATCATGGTGTCTTGACAGGCTTGATACCTTAAATAAATATTTAGATAAGAGCTTGTTGAGTGCTACAAATAATGAAGAGAATGATGAATCTTTTAATGTGACAACTATGTATTTTGTGAACTGGATTGATCATGCATTTGAGAACCTTAACAAGTTGTCCGATGTTGTATACAAGACAGATTATAAGGAAACTGAGGAACTGTATGAACTGTGGAAGAATGAGGTGAGTTTTTAAAAGAAAAAATACAATTTGTAGCAACTTTATGAGTGAAAATATCATTTCAAGTTGTGATCTGAAACTGTAAAATGAAGTTCAAAAATGTACACATTATAAAATTTTCACCAAACTCAATATCACACTCAATGCACATCCGAAATGGATAACAGCTGTTTAAACTTGTACCTAATAATATGTAAGACCTACCATTGTACAACAGTTTTTGCAATAAAATATTTCTGATTCTGATTCTGATATCTCTTGTACTAAGTAATTGATCAATATTGAGTTTGAAATACATAATGTGCAGTTCAATATTCCATGTAGGTACTTATGTTATTAAAAATTAAAAAAAATATATACACATCAAAATCTGTTGTGTAGGTAGTTTTAATGATTTATATATACATTTTTTTGGACTGTCTATCCATCCCTATATATGCAACAGCAACTTTGTTTTATACTATGTAATGAAGACACAGAAGAAAACCATGACACGATTATTTTTCAGATGGTAGAATGCATCAGAGGCCTCCACATTTCGGTAGATGAGTTGCTGTTATGTGCTATGACACTCTTCAGGTACTGCTTGCCCAGTGACCAACACATTGTCAAGGCTAGATGCCAAGTTGTAAGTTTTTGTTCTGACTTACTTAAACTTCTGCCTGGATCTTTGCTCAAATAGTGCGAAAAGTACACTTTGTTTTCCATACTAATATTAGGAGGTAATGTTGGTTTGTTTGTTTGATGGAATCTCCGAAATGACTTAGCCGATTTAAAAAAACTTTTCACCGATGATGTGCAGAACGGACTTTCGAAATGGTTAAAGACTATATTTCATCCTAATAGTTTCATTAGTACACTCGTGCAAAGCCCAGACATGCTGCTAGTAAGGACTAAAATTGTTAGAAAGAAAAGTGCATAATGCAGTTTAAGCTACTTTGTACATCAGTTAATAGTCTGAACTCTGACCTGTTCTTTCAGGTTCTCCGTGAAACCAAGGCTTTATTAACAGAACTCATCCACGGCGACGTCAGTTCCACAATCAAAGCCACCGCAGACACCTTAAAGCTCCCAGTGATGCCATCAAACGTCAACGTCACTATTGACGTGTTAAAAGACGTACTCTATGTACTAGAAACAAATACAAACACCGCTTTACTAGGTCTCCTAATCCACTGTTTTAGTAATAATGCCTCTCCGGTTGAGATTTTAAGGACGCATTTTGCTCAAGGATGTTCTTGTGATGTTGAAGATGGGGAGGATTGCAAGTATGTGAAGGATTTTGATTTGTACAATGAGAGGTTGCTGCAGATTGGATCGTTTGCTGTTTCTTGTTCTTCTGATCAGACCAGTGAGTATGATTTTATGTGATTGGCTATATTTCTTTAATGTGACTGCCTGATGTTTTCACACCATGTACACTGTGTATTATAATAATAATAATAATAATAATAATTGACAATGTTGGTCTATGCGGGCCACGCTACAGTTATACCACAGATAACGTACAGATACCTCATCTCGAACATTGAAATGACTCCTTCTTTTTTCGTCGGGCTATTTTTGGTGTTTGATTTTTGTGGCGCGACCTATGAGGTATCTGTACTTATGTAATCTTATGTTATACATAGTTGTAGGTTCATATTTCTGTACTGCAGTGGAAACTTAGACCCACATTTTCAAATAAATACAGCATGCGCCGTAGTGGAACCGCGCCTTTAGACCAATATTTGTATTTATCCAGGAATCCTCGCCCTCCGTAGCGGGCTAGCCAGTTTGGAAGCGTTAGACCCGCACCTAGTTCCCGCCTTAATGACGTCACCAGATAGCTGCCACTCAACTCTCCTCATAAAATCTTGGACGCAGGAAGTACAGGAGATAAGGGATAGTGTATTCCTAATTGTTGATCCTGCTGCTTTTGCTGAAGTAATTTATATGCCCTTACTTTTTCACTAGATAATACTGTACAATATCAGGAGGAAATATAATAAGGGTCTATATTCCTTGAAACATTATGGTCTTTATGGCGTATTGACTCAATGCATCAGACTAATCCTACTGCTACTAATATTATAAATGCAAAAGTTTCTGACTATGAATGACTTAGTGTGTATGGATGGATGTTTGTTACTCTTTCACGCGATAACTATTGAATGGATTTGAATGAATGAATTAATTTGGTACCAGCATTGCATAAATCGTAACTAACACATAGTAGGTAGAATTCTAGTTATAAATATTATTGATTGAGCGTTATCTTTCAGAGGTCTAAACAAATGATGCATCAGAAGCTTCTAGATGCTATAAAGGAAGGTGTATACAACAACACCGCGGTCTGCGCTGTCATCAGCATAGGAACAGTCGTGCACGACTTGTTCAATGTTTACATGCAAATTGAACCCAATGCACTGAGTCATAAGGATGAACTGATGCCGTTGTTGGCTGATTTGGACAAAGGTACATCAAAACATAATATTTTGACTATCTAGCTGCGATAGATTGATTAAGTTCTCAATAATATTATGAAATGTTTTATATGGAATGACTTTTAAAGTCATATTCGGTCTGGCATTACTTGTCTTCATTTCATGCACGACAGTTTGTCCGTCGTTGCGTTGCTAGTAGAAAGATAACTGTTTTCCTTTATCGCTTAGAGTTAATTATACTTAAATGCGCATATAATTTCTTTGAGAATTGAAAATGTAATTAAAATCGAATGTCGAGGTAACTAACCCACTCAGCCAAACGGCTCCAGGTATGTGTTGCATATTATTATATTTTTTATTTACAGTTCAATCAGAATGCAAAATCGTCTCCAATCTACTAAGCTCCGCTGGCGATTTTACCTACGACATCAAAATGCCGTCAAACAAAACAGTCACAATAGACCAACTCTACAAACGATTGAAACTTCTCTACACTCTAATAACAAGAATAAATACACTTCTACAACCAAACGAAAACGACCAACTGTTTGATGATGACGAACCTAAAAACATAACGCGTACAATCGCAATGAATGGTGTTACTTATATAAACTCACCGAGAAAAAATATATCAAGAAGTATGTTCGCGCGCACAAGCGTTCGTTCTTCAACAAGAAACTTTCCTTTATCGAAACTGACAAAGCATCTAAGAGTGAAATGCACTGAGCTTAATTTCTCAGTACAGTTGGATGAAATGTTCAATCTTTCTAATAACGCTACTTTTGCTAACAAGAAGTTGGATAAAGTGAGGGAGTCGTCGATTTTGTATAACTTTTCGCCGATTAAGAACAGATCTTCGTTAAGAAAAGTGGTTTTAAATAGACATCTTCAGAGTACGAAGAAAGAAGAATGTGAGATTTCAAATAAAGAAAGTCTCCTCAATGAGAATGAAAGCTTGCAGTTAACAGGTAAACTTTTCATGCTAGTTGAAGTTAAGCAACGTTCTGAACGGTCACAACTTGGATAGGTGACGGAGCGGCATTAACATGTAACAGCTTTTGTACTGTGGCGCAGTGGATGAAGGTCCGCCTGTGACAAGAGATTATGGGTTCGATTCCCCGCCGCGGAAAAAAATATGTTTGTAAATTCTGCAGATATTGGTTCAGAGTCTGAATGTTTTCGATCTATAAATAACTATAATAAGTATAAATAAAAAAACGCGTTTTGTATGTTTCTCAATGGTTTATTTATTTTTCAGAGGTCCTCAATGAAATCAACGACATGACAAACATTCTCACCACTCCGCGATCTCGCAAGGCGCTGCGCGTAAACAAAACCAACATACTAACAATAAACATAAACAACCAACAAACACCGAAGAGGGTTTGGAATATTCCTATTAACTCTGTTGAGAATCGAATTGAAGTCTCGAATGAAGATAGATTGGATGAGACAGTAAACTCGAATCTCACTCAGCCGTCGAATGTGACCACTTTGGAGAGAATCACCGATTTGGAGTTTATTGAAGATAGATTGAATAGTCTTAAGTCGCAGATGGAAACTAGCTTGTAGATCTACTTGTACTGGTGGTCTTAATATCCCTACTTCCTATCTTTATATAACACTATTATCACAATATTATAGAGGTGAAAGTTTGTATGTTTGTTGTTCTTTCACGCAAAAACTACTGAATTGATTTTGATGAAACTTCATAATAATATACTTACAGCTTACATATCAAAATAACACAAAGGCTACTTTTGATCTTGGTATTACCACGGACACGGGAACGCCGCAGGTCGCGGGGCGCAGCTAGTAAGTTTTATTATAATTGTGAAGGTAACTCACACAGGTGTCTGTTATGCTTTCATTCAAGCCTAAACCGTTTTTGATGAAATTTGGTACTGAGATAAAAGTTAGACCAGAGGTTCCCAAACTTTTTTGGGCTCTTAAAACTTGTGTCAATTTAAAAATAACTAGAATAAGATTATGTAGATATAGAAAGAAATGATTTTTTTGTTATTAAGTATTTTAACTAAGTATAAGATAAATCCGTCCATTTTGTGATACTTACATGAATATTTGATAAAATTATTGCATGTTTTGGAAAATATACACTTTTTAGCAATCTATAAACGATCTATTTCCGATTATTTCTAGAAAATTAAGCTATAAATAGGCGAGTTGCTGAACTAAAGTGACAGCGTGTGTGATTTCGTTACGGAATTTCTGGATTCGGTCTCCACGCCAAGGCCCGCGATAGAAGCTATGCAATAGCTTAAAAATGACAGTGAAATGACTAGTGTGTAGAAAGGTACGCGGGTCTAATAGATGCACCATTTTATTGTCGCATAATTGCACATGTGAATGTTTTAGCATTAACATATTAAATATTCCGCGGTATATAAACGCACTACTTTTACTATTTCCTCCAAACTTTCCCTGTTGTAGGAAGAAACAGCATGTTTCAGTGATAATTTGCTAAAATGGCAGCACGTGTTATTATCTGTGCATTTATTTTTGTGGTAAGTTATCATTTTAATATAATAAACTAAAAAAATATATTACGCTATATTATCCTGTTTATGATCGCGAGTGTTTATGAAAGACTAATGAACTAAATTGTGCAATCAGTTATACTATTCGTAGAAGAATGATTACAATATTTATAAATATTAACGGGACTTAATCGCGTATTGAAATCATATTATTTACCTCGATGTTTTGGTGGCGTTACAGTCACCGTGGTCACGAGTAGACATCAGTCTATTCAATTGATTTCAATACGCGATTAAGTCCCGTTAATATTTATAAATATGTTTCCAAGTCGCGATAGTTTAAATGATTACAATACTTTTATATTATGGTTTTCAGGTTGGCTTCAACTTAATTCTAAGTATTGATGATACTGGTATGTACCTACTAATTTTATAAGTGATAAATTAGTTTTCTTTAAATTCTTTAAAATATGTTAATGATCTTATCCTTAGGTCATTTAGTAACTATTTAAAATAATGATTAGTTTTGAGCAATCAAAATCAACAAGTAATTGAAACCTATATAAGTATGAACTACATAGTATGCTCACAATTTGACATTCTAAATTAGAAATTTCTGTATTCTAATTCACGTATATTTAAAATATTTCAGAAATCGATTACCATAAGGAAAAAGATGTCAGGGTAGTTGGTAGAGCCTACTCGTTGACCGGATGTGACTATGGAAATGAGGTAAGTTTAAAAAATATAAGTACTAAAAATGTCTCTGCCCACTTTCAAACATTGAGTCATTGAAATTTTTTTGTGTTCATTTTATGATTACAAGAATTGCACTCTTCCCAGTTCCTAGGAAGTCCTACTAAATAATATGATCATTGCGAGTCGTAGATCTCAGTTTTTCAATCGCAGATGATCGCCAAACCACAGAATTGGCCAAACTAATCAGCAAAACTGTGTTACTCTACTCGGTGCAATTGTAGCTTTCTAACCATTAAATTATAGTAAAATACATTTTTGAAATCGGTCCAGTGGCTGTTGAGTTTTTTCGTCACATCCGATAATTTTATTTTTTCCTCATAACATCAGTACCTACTTATAGATAGATAAAACTGTTTATGAACACTTGAATCATGTCATAAAAATGCTTTTAATTTTAGTTCCGTTTCTACGTGGTAGATACCCTATTTGTAGAATATTTGTGATAGGATTTTGTTAACACTCATCTCTACAAACACTATGGAATTGATTATGATACATCGTGTCCATGCATAATGTATGTAAAACGTATGTAAAACAAAATGGATTGCCCTTGTTGAAGTAATGTTTGCCTTTTGAGTGTATCGCTTTTTTAGAGATCAATGGACATTCATTGTCTTTCGAGAAATAAATATAAGAACAAGAAACTTTTGAAATACCTACGTTTCGAAATATCTATACTTACCTAAGTAAGTGCTTATTTATTAATATGATGAGTACCTAATGAATTGTGCATGGAACACGTATTTTTTTCGGCCCGCCTATATTCATGAAGGCAAGAAAGGGTTACCCTATTAGTCATAATGATTTGTCAATTTAACAAATTTTTAAGAAATACAAAACAAAAAAATATGATATCAATAAAAAGAGATCAAAGATTATGATTTACAAAAAGAAATGTATCATCAGTCATCTGGTTACCATAACGCAAACATTAAGTTGCTTAGCTTGGGACTAGATGACGCTGTGTAAAATGTCCAAGGATATTTATTTATAATTTACTAGCTGTTCCCCGCGGTTTCACCCGCGTAAGTCCCGTTCCCGCGGGAATATCGGGATAAAAAGTAGCATATGTTACTCGTGGATAATGTAGCTTTCGAATGGTGAAAGAATTTTTAAAATCGGTCCAGTAGTTTTTGAGCCTATTCATTACAACCAAACAAACAAACAAAGTTTTCCTCTTTATAATATTATATGTTATATGTAGATTATTAGTGTAGATTTAAACTCCGTCACCGTTAACTTATTCATAGGTATACCGTTAATTATTCTTCCAGGCTGGATACACCTGCGTATCCTGCCACCGTGCTCTCCACTGCTACATCGGCGGCGCGGCCATCATGGTAGACTGTTACGGCCTCTTCAGATACTGTCGCGATGGACGTTGCTCCCGCAAACAAGGCGCCAAGTGCTTCGAAGACGCTAAATTAACCACTGTACCTTCTTTGTTGAACGCAACGAATGTTGAAGATAATTTTGTTAATGGACTGCCTTTGACGGAGGTGCCGAATGTGGATGCTAGTTCAAGTAACAATGCAAATTAAATGTACCTACTAATGAGTTTACGTTGTTTTTTCAGTTAGACTATAAAGTTTAAAAAAAATGTGCCTTGTGCCTACTTAATTCTGTCACAATAGTGTAGTGTAGACCATTATAATAACTGTGCATTTGAATATCGTGTCTGCTACTCTACGGGGGGTAAGTGACAATTATGTTGAGAAATTGTATTTAGACATAAAACCCAGTTTTATAAATTACCAATTTTTACACAAAAGTCAAAGCTTTTTACGGCCTGCCGCCTTATTCTCCAATTAAGCATGTCTTAACGTGGTACGTAGCGTGGTTATTTTGAATAATGCTATGGATTTCAGAAAACAAAAGCTATATAACGTGCAATCTTTAACCGCGTCATGTTATGAAAGCCATCGAGAATCGACCAGCTGTATGTAAATAAAAAGTGCCAAGTGCGTTACCTAAATTATTGAAGACACCTACCTACTTACATCCTTACGCATATTCGACTAGTAAACCTATAAAATGAGCTTAAAAACATTAAATCTGTTGCTATCTCTTTTCGTTGCCAAAGATAGAAGTAACAAGAAAAGCGTTTTTAAATTGATAAGTTTTTATGAATTACCCTTAGTTTATGTAAAAAAAAACTTTATACGTAAGTCTACCCCTCTCTTGAGATCCTGTGCGCCGTAAGACTCGTGTAGCAGTCCCATGACGGCCAATCAGTGCTGATGTGTATCTATGACATGCCAGGGGAATTCCCGATATCTTGCAAGGTACTGAAGGTACATTCATCGATACCATTTGATACCAGTGTTGGGCTAGCTGTCGCCATCTTTCATAAATAATTTTCAATTTTTTTATAATAATAACAGGATGGCAAAATTTTCTTTCAATTGTATTCAATCTTTCAATTCAATTGTGAGTATACTTAGTTAGAAAAGTTTGATGTTAGACAACCAATAAAACTGTCTAACTACAAAAGCTAAGGAAGCTACCCTTATTAAGGGCTCAATATTATGGCCCACCCTGTATAATATGACCTATACTGTATCTGGATATAGGATTACACAAGTAGTAATTTGTGTGGTCATAATTATCATCATTCCGTACCTAGCTCGACTGCTGTGTGTTAGGGGGAGTGCTAGGTCTCGGAATGATGACGATGATGGTGAGCTGTAATAGTAGGTACTAGGTACCTACCTAACTCTAATTTGAAACAGTTAATAGTTTTGTTCAGCGACCTGCGTATTCTAATAAGTAGGGAGAATTCTAAACGGAAAATAATTTTAATAATTATTTTGTTTCTCATACCTACCTATAAGTATGTAATCAGAAAGTAAAAGCATAAGTTAAGTAATCTAACAAAGTCTAAATAATCAGCGAACTAAGGTTTATTTTACTGTGGTCATAAATCATTCTAAACACGTTTTCATTATCAGAGGATTTATTTTACAAACAAATAACATGCTACCTACGTCACACAATACAGCCTACGTGATGTACAAAGTGAAAGGTGTTATGGAGTGTTTGTTAATTTCGACTATTTAGGCAGTTGGCTCGTTGGTCTAGGGGTATGATTTTCGCTTAGGGTGCGAGAGGTCCCGGGTTCAAATCCCGGACGAGCCCAATTTTTTGGCATTATTATTTTCTAATAAAAATGTTATAATAGCTAATAATTTTGTACCTACGTACAAAAAAGTAACTAAGTCTAAAAAAATTGTCTCTTCATTCATTAATGTTTTTTTGCACAAAATGTTGGTAGACCGTAGGTAGGTAGGTATATCGTATCCTACTCCTATTATAAATGTGAATGTTTGTGAGAATGTTTGTTATTCTTTCACGCAAAAACGGCTGGACCGATTTGGTTGAAATTTGGTGTGTAGATAGGTAATACCCTGGATTAACACATAGACTACTTTTTATCCCGATATTCCCGAGGGAACGGGACTTACGCGGGTGAAACCGCAGGGCGCAACTAGTACTAAATATATTTCAAAATCTACTTACTTTTAATACATAATTATCAGAAATTGATACCTACAAATATTTTTTTCTCATTTGTGTCTGACAAAACGATTCATTATATAATGCGTATTCTATACCAACGTACCTAGTTAGATGAAGTTATGTCGTACGTACCGTAACTGTATCACTTTAGCTCACTACTCCCACGCTCCCAACTCGTAAATATCCAAGTGCATTTGACACAAATTGACGCTTTTAAAACTCCCTCATGGTACCTTTTAACCTTTTCACTCAAATTAAAGTGCAATGCCGAATAGGCCCCTCCCTATTGGTAACTTTGTTTTTACGCATGCGCGATTTAACAGTTGGTATAAAAGCTGGTGTAGGCAAAGCTTTGCCATCATTCCCGCTAAGACAGAAGGAAAAGCGGGAAGCTCAAATAGCAAAAGTTTATAGTTTCAGTAAAGTTTTGAAAAAGTGAAATCTGGCTGGAATTGAAACAGATTATCGTAAGTATTTTTTAGGATCTTGTTACTGTATGCTTTGTATCTACTTCGAGACCTGTTGATTGTTTAGGAAAAAATATTTAACTAATTAGGTAGGTATAATTTTAGATTATATTCTGTAGTAAGAAGCTCTAAGTTAAGTACTACTTGTTTTGTTGAAATAAAAGCTTAAATTCCTGCCTACGATTTAATAACTGCTAAACTTGCTAACTATTATAGAAACATTTCCCTAATAAAATGTACACATTTTTTTGAAGACATGAAATAACGACGAGTAGGCTACTCATCACATCAGTAATGCTGATTGGTAAAGTCATCATAGGTACCTAATTAACAGGATCCTAAAAGTGTTAAGTACTTTCTAATAAGAATCCATTGGGCTTGCCAGACCAGTGACGTATAAAATTCTGTAAAATTTAGGTACCCAAGGTACCAAGCATTTTTTTAGTACCTATACCTTTTACGATTTTAGGGCCCACATTTACGTACCACGACATCTTCAAAAAAAGCAAAAACTATAAAAAAACGTTTTAATTTTTCAATTCAATTTATTCGATTCAAACAAATAAATTCATAAGACGTAATGTTCCACGTTTATAGATACTAACTAATCGTTTGCACGTCTATCGTCCAATTATAATCTTCATCTCAGGGAGGTTGCACCCACTGCTGGGTATAGGCCTCCTCTCGATTACGCCACTCAGTTCGGTCCTATGCGATCCTCTGCCATGCTTTCCCGGCAACGTTAACGATGTCATCCGACCATCGGACTGGTGGTCTACCCCTAGGTCGTTGTGTGGTTTTTTTTTTCATTAATTTTTCATTCATTCATATCTCACCATTCCGTAATCGCTGAAGTCCATCTTCTGTCTTTTCGCCTAGCTAAGTGCCCCGCCCATCTCCACTTGAGACTTGCGTCCAATTACTTATCAGAAATGTCCATTTAAAAATGTCCATTCATAAAAATGTTCAGTGACCAATATTCGCTGTCAATATTTATAAAAACATAAAATCGATTTGTTTGTGGGAAAACTTTAAGGCCATCTAAAAGCTGATTTTAAAAACCTGAAAACGTAGGTACCCTGAGTCTGAAAATAGAATAACTTAGATTATTATCTCAATAATCTTGAATTTCTTCTTTACTTTTCGTACCTTGATCAGTTAATCAAAAGTTGTCAAACATTCCATGTCTATTAAAATTTTCATAACTTTTGAATTATGTCCAAAGTCGATTGTAAAATATTTCGACTTCTCGAAGTATTTTCATCTGATTTCAAACTTGTTTACTGGTTGTTTACTTGTTACTTGGTATTCAAAGAGTTGGCAGGTTAATTATAAAAGTATGACTACCTGAACTTACCTACTCTCATTGGCAACTAAATTAGTTAATTTCTTAGATGCTATAGATAGAGAAAGCTATTGATAGGATTAAGTATAGGTGGGCCTATTGCTAAAATATATTTAAAATGTTTCCGACTAGATCTCTACGTAGGTATATAATACTATACAGCCCTTATACTATACAGCCTTACTGGTTGAGTCTAAATCTAAATCATAATAAATAATAATACTAAATCCTTGAGGGGGTTTAGTTCCAATAATTTCTGACTGATTTGCCAATTAAACTCTTACCTCAAACTTAACCGTTTTTAAGATATTCGATATAAAAATGCCAATTTCTTGTCTATTGTGCTATTTTTTCTGTAATAGAGCCTAGGCAAATCTACGAAAACATCACGAGGCTATTTTTTTTAGGGACTGAGTTTGGATAGATAGAAATTTCCTTAAAACAATAGAAAAAAATGATATGTAAAAGTTCTGTTTTGAAAGAACGTGAAAATAAGTGTGTTAGCTTTTAAATTCTATTGTATTTTACTGCTGTAGCTGAATGCATTATAATGTAATGCTAACTTCAGGAATACTTAGACATCCCTCTGACTCTTTGGCTGTGGTGGATGATGTTGAGAGTCCCCTAAACTCTTCCAAACATCCCGATCTTTGGCTGAATCCCACCTGCGTCACATTCTTCATCGAATGTGACGCAATCGTCCCGCCAACACGTTTTCTCGGCCGACCCCAACGCCGATAAATATTGTGTATAAAAAACCTTTATATTCACAAATAAACACAATTTAAAAATGCCTTTTCACAGCACAGGCAGATTACCTAGTAGGTCCTCCATTCTCTGCATGAAACTGTTTACGTTGACTGTATAAGGAAGCTCTATTAAATCTCAGGTGCACAGGAGCACGTCCCCCGTAATTGAATCTGCCAAGTTTATGCCCGGACAAGTCTATTATCTAGACCGAGGACGCCGCATCGTGGAAATAAAATGCAAAACACATTTTGTATCATGAATAAGTTATTCAATTACGTGTTCATAGGGAAATTGGATTTGTTTTAAAGTATGTAGGAACGCAACCGGCGACTTCGGGTCGTAACGTAAATAGTCTCTAGAATTTAGTTAAGCAACTCAGTTACTGCATACGTTCGGCATAATAAATTCATACTGACATTTCTACATGGTACTTGGTACCTAAAATAATGTTATGCTCAATAAACCTTAAATAAATATAATAATAGCATAAAAAAATACCCACAAAAATCAATACAAAGTACAATATAGATAGGTACTTAAGCAATGGGCGACCTAATCGTTGAAATTGCTAACGAGGCGAATTGATCTCTTCCAGTCAATCTTAGTAGGTATTACGTGTAACTAGATTTACAATCAGTACCCATCTAAGAAAATTTTTGTTTTTAGATGAAGGGCACAATGGGAAGAAGATTCCGTGGTCACTTTTTACTGATTGCTGCATTAGCAGTGAGCTTCTCAACCTACATTGAACAGGTATCCAGTTCTTAATCCTGTTATATTATCTAATTAACATTAGGTAAACGCGCAAAGTTCGTTTATTTTCACTGGAATTTGCTAAGCATCCAGTTTTATATGCTCATGCAGTAAAGTTACGCTGATATCTGCCAACTGAAGCTCGCGCAAAATTAAATTCCACATTTTAAAGCTTACAATGCTTGCATGTAGGCAATTCTCTGTTTAATTTACTGAGCATGAAATAGCAGTATTTTTCAGAACTTTGTTCAACCTATTTTATTTTGTTAGGTTGCCAGCTTGCCTGTCGAGACTATAAATCAATGGCCAACTTTTCCGAGGCGAAACATTGCCGCTCTGGCTAGGGCGGGCTATTTAAAAGCTTCTTCACTGGGCTACAAGAGGAGCATTTCCACACTAGCAAAAAATGGACAGCTGCCAACATTCAGGTCGCCATACACAGATGGAGATAAGCAGGAGAATGAAGATGAAGAATCTTCTCAAGAGAAGAGGAACATGGCTTCTATAGCCCGTCTGCGAAGCTACACGGCAATGAAGAGGAATATCCAGGCCTTGGCTAGAGATGGGTATCGCGTGGGCCGCGGGCAATACAACCAGCAGAGCGAGAAACGGAACATTGCTGCAATGGCTCGCAATGGAATGTTCGGCAAGCGAGATGTAGAAACTAGTGGAGATGAATACTACTACCCATTTTATCAAAACCCAATCCCACCGCTTTCAGAAATCGATGGACCTTTCGATTACAATGAACTGTATGATTTACAGCAGTCGGTAAATCCCGATATGTTCCCACCGCTGTCCCAAGTGTACAAGCGCAGCGCTTTCGCTTTTCAAGACATGAATGAAGGACCAAGGTTGGTCGATAACTGGACGCTCAAACGAGGGTCTGTAGGTATGCCCGTACATGGCTTGTACCGACCAAACTATGTGGACCCCACAGTCAGAACCAAACGCTACATCATGTCAATGCCGGATGTTATTGAAGAAAATGATGTTGACAAAACCGAGGAAAATGCAGACAAGAGATCTGTGGGTAAGTAAGCTTCGAAGTGAAGTGATGGTTTGATGGGGTTGACATCGGGTAAAATTGTTTGCTTTATTGCGTCTGTTGCAGATGAAGAAGCTCGCGAAAATTTTGAGAAGCGCCACATTGGCTCCCTGGCGCGTTTAGGGTTGCTTCCCTCATTTAGGTTCACGGGCGGACGATACAGTAGATCTGGAAGGGCTAGATTGTTATGGCCCAGCCAAGACATGTACAGGTCGCCTAGATTTCGTCAAATGTGTGTTTTTTGTAGACAAAAATGTCGTGTGCTTTAGTGCTTCGAGAGATGATGAAGATAGACGCATGATACATGTTAGTGCATCCAGAATCGATGGTAGAGTGTGCCGTTGATTATCATCTAAGAGATGAATATTTGTGTAGGGTAGATTGGCTTTATGAAGGGTTCCTTGATCTGGCGATGTTTGAATCGCATGTTTTAGCGGTCCGTCCTAGATTTTGCTAAATAGTAACATACTTTTATATTTCCGTTTCGTGTAAACAAAATTATTGAAAAATGATGAGTGTGTAGGAAATTATCTATGTTGTACACATGTGCTTTTCCATGTATTTTATGTTGTGGACGAGCACTAATGAGGTATTAACGTTCATTATTGTGTTTGCAGGAAGTATTCCAATGACGAGGATTTCGGAATTAGGTGAGTATGTAAATTCAAAATATTTACAATTTGAACTGTACCTATTCTATTTTTGTTTTGTGTTATGGTTTATCGGAATTAATAAAATTATTTAAAATATTATTCTATTTCACAAATAGGCCTTGAAATTCTTATTACAAGTTTTTGTGAAACCAATTCAAAATTTCAAAACCCAGAATAAATTCAAGTAAAATTCCAGTTTGAAATAACGCTGTCGTATGTTCTCAGCGTTGCATGTGGTCTACATACCGGGTACGTAGTCCGCGCTCGACTGTGTCGTGAATACAAATGTGAAGTTTGTTTTGTTATACTGTTACGTAGCCTGAAACTGAGTTCACTGTGAATTTCCCTTGCATCTTTGTAGGTATTTGTACTTTTCTACATAGTGAAATTGTAGGTACATAGTTGAATTGTAGGACTCCAAATATTTTTCTAGTGGCCGACAGTTCATCTTGTTCATTTTCAGTGTAATATTCTAGTACACACACTAGATTTAGTCGGCCATGTTTGTACTAGCAGACCAGCCTGACCAATCTAGTATTGTAGAGGTGTATTCTTCACGTAACTTACATTTCAAAACTTACAACAAAGGAACTCTTCCTTTGTGTCTCATACAATATTCCTCTCTTTAGTTATTATAAGTAGTATTTGCATGGACGTTCTCTTAGCTTCCATATCTTAGTCGACGTGACCTCTTTCAAGATTTACCTGTAATTAAATTACACAAAATAAATGGTTTCTGGATCGCAATGAATAATGGGTTCTTGAACGGTATCTTTAACGATCTCTTTTACGATCTTTGGCTGAACACTTAATTGGCGCATCTATCCTCTAATAAACGAGATCGGTGATCGAGAAATCGATTCTAAATAAAAGCAATTCCTATTTCCCCTTGACGATTCTCAGAACTCGTAATTTTCCTAGAACCTTCGGATTGACCTAAATCTTTATACAGCCATGTTATAGGTACACATATAATTATTCTATTTAGATAGTTCTTTCCTTTTTCGTATCAATAAGTTTTATACAGAGAAGTAAATAACAGCAGTACCTATTATGTCGAACTTATAGAACTTTTCATTAATTATGTGAACATAATGGTCACTTTTACAACTTATTAGATATCGGTTCGAGATCATACATAATGTTAAGAAAAAGATAGAACAAGACTTCATGGTGGTGGTGTTACTCAGTTTATGTATTTTCTTGTCAACAGGGAATATATCACTAGTCCCGAAACTGAGCCAGCCATCGATTCAGACGACTCCGACCTACCGCCGCCGACAGTACTTGCTCACTCGCACCCAACAGGGAGGCTCCTCCACCGACCGCTAAACAACGACATTCCCAACTCTAGCTCACCACCGAACTTCGCAGACGCTCTCCGACCCACCTGGCAGCAAAACACCAAAGACTCCCCCAAATTCTACTACTTTAGATCTTTGAAAGTTCCATACGTGCCGTTACATACCTCAGGGAAACGTTACCTGATCCAACCGGCTGTGGACAATATCTTGCTGAGGAAAGGCTACCGCAACGGCAGCCTGCCGAGCCGGTTGAAGAACCAATAGCTGTGTGGATGCTCGCTCACTGGAGCGAGACCGCGGTTCAGCAAGCCCGGACTATGAGTGCTACATTGCTCATCGCAGGCGTCTAGGCACAACGGACTCCGGCTAGCTAATAGACAATAATCTAACCGATAATAATTATATTGATGTTAAATGTTGTGATTTACTAGCTCTAGATTATTCTAAGGGGTTTCATTTATATAAAACGACTTTGGCCGGCCTCCAGATAATGCTGTTAGTTTTAAGATGTCAATCGCAAGTATGAGAATTTTAGTAGACTGTTCAAATAATATCGTAATTCAAATTTTACTAAATGAATAAGGACTTAATTCTTATGATCAATATTGAGGCTACATTTAAGAACATTTTGATCGTTGTTTCTTCTTACATATCTCATAATCTCTCTTTACCTATTGACTAGAATTAGCTGTGTCTGACAAATAATTAATTTGACCTTTGTCTTTTAAATGATTACGATTAGCTTTAAAGAATACTTAATTTTAATACAAATAGGGCAAGAAACAACTGAGCCAAATATAAAGTCAATTTAGGACTTGAAAGAATCGAAAGAGATGTTTCTCAATACATCTGTCGATATTCTGACAATAAAATATAAACTGATGAGACCATTCTTGATAATAACTTTGAAGATTTATCTATACTGTAGAACGTCTCTTTACTTCTCCTTTGTAATCTTATCTACATATGTTTTTTAAAATAAATTATATACCTACTTAACAGTAAGCATTACGTATCATTGTCAAACTTATTGTAAATAAAGATAAATAAATAAATAAACTGTGCCACACAAATGGTGTTTCATTTGTTATATCTAGGTAACTATCTACTGTTATTTTTAATTTATCTTAGGTAGGATTGTCGTTTTGCAATTTACGATTATAATGAAAGGTACCTACAATAAATTATAGCATTAGGTAATGAATATTATAATTATTTAAAAAGGGTTTTGAGAAAAACCTCTTCATAATAATTTTGTTTAATAATAATAATATATAATAATACCACTCTTACTATATTGCTAAATATTTTTCATTACTCATACACGGAAAGTACGCACGAAGTTGCCTGATTATAGGGTTCAAAGTAGCATTTTCTGTCCCTAGGGAAAACAAGTACTTTCCTGCCCTAGGGCAGGAAAGTAAATAACTGTCAAATGTCAACTTCATTTTTGACATTTCTTTTGTGGCATGTCGATGCATGCTAAGTGTTCAAGTTCTTCTAACTCAATCAGATGCTAGATATTATGTCTCTCTTGCACGAATTTGTGCTTCTCTACACTTAATTATATTATATTTATTTATTTTATTTCATTTATTTAAATTTTTTCATCATCAAAAAAAAACTACTGGTAGAATGCCTACTACTTTTATAGCCATTCTACCAATCAGTATTTTTTTTTAAATCTGGAACGCAGCTATGCCATGCCATCGTTAGCTGCTTTTAGTCAATATTAAACTAGTCGATTTAAAAAAAAAGCGAGACATCTAATTTTCGTGTGTGAAATTTAAATTTTACATCAATTTTTTTGGTAATTTCCTTATATTCGTAATGAAAAGCAGAGTGCTTACCTCGGGGAAAAGGCTTTTCTATGCACTCGAACTATTATCGCACTCGCTGACGCTCGCGCGATAAACCATCTCGTGCATAGAAAAAATGCCTTTATCCCCTTGTATAGCAATCTACTATTGATGTTAGAAGAAACATCGCCAGTAGTCAGATATTTGACAATTGTTGAATCGTGGGGTAGGCGATCTGTAACGAAATAAACACAAGTAGAAACTTGAGAACCTAAATCAAGACATGTTGAAGTTTCATTATAGAGTGAGGTTTGTACTTTCTCGTGCAAGTAGACGCAATAAAATTTTAGATAAATATTTAAAGTTTGTCCAATTAAAATATGATTTAAATATAGGTAGAGCTTCTATTTAGTTACCTTTCTATAGGATCTACAACAGATGACATATTTTTTGTTAGACCGACTTTTTCGTGGGAAGAAAGCAATTTCTTGCACTCTGAGTTGTAACTCAAAATAAATTCCCTATTATTTAAGTTATAATTTATCCTCTGTACCTAAATTTGGTAATCAATAAAAATTGTAACCATTAACCTTCATAGAACACTTACCTACCTATTTGCCCGTGCCCGGAGTAGTAGTAGAGGTGGTGGTGGTAGTGGTGCTTGTGCTAGTGCTAGTGGAAGTAGACGTGGAGGTGGTGGCTAAGCAGGCAGCTCCACGGAAGATTGAGCATCGGCCACTGTTGCAGTAGGGGAACAGACCGTGGCAGGTGCGGCGAAGACCGACGTTGCTGGGCAAGCAGGTGAGGGCCTGGCTGCAGCTGGTGCAGGACACTCCAGGCTGGAAGAACAAAAGGAATGTGAAAAGGTTGCTTTCAATTCTTCTGAGTAAAACAGATTTATAGCAAATTATTGCACTTGTATTTGAAAGAGTCTTCTCCGACTCCTTTAAATAACGATATCTTGAACGACCGTTGATGAAAAGGTGTCTATTCAAGTGGAATTTACTATGATGAAAAACACTACACGTTTAAAAATGTGGGAGCTTTCATAACAGTAAACGTTCAAAAAAGCTCTTAAGTGGTAAGGCAAGTCAAATCTAATAGTAGGAACTTACATTAGCGGTGTAGTTGCAGCCCGTTACTGTGGGGAAAAGTGTAAAGAATAGTCTGTCTTCACGCTCATGTGCCTGTCGGTTCTCATGCTCATGTGAAAGTCGTTCCTCATGCGACAGTCGTTCTTCATGCGACAGTTTGTCTTCGTTTCGTGGTGTAGAAGATCCTTCATCAGCTTGACGGCGTGTTCTCGAGCCGAAACCAGGGAAGTTGGGAAGTCCAGGGATTGAGGGAAAACCATTGCTGAAATTTGGTAAACCTGGGATTTGGAAGCCAGGGATGTTGGGTAAACCAGGGATACCCATGAATCCGGAGCTTGGTGTTGATGAAGAATCTTCTGCTATAACCACGGAGAGTGCGATCTGTGGAGTGAAAGGGAATTTAATTTGGGTTTCCAAAGACACACCAGATCCAGTCACAGTGGACTCGTTGGGAATTTTTATCATCGAGTAACTGTGACAGGTTGGCACGACAGCTTTATTAAGTTAATAGTCTCGAAAAAAAAATATCCGATGGAGCCATATTTTGACAGGATCCGGTGGCTCATTGGGATGGGAACCCACCGAATTTAGTGCCTTATGTCCGAATACTCAAACATTAATTAAATATTTAAGGTTATTTTTTGACAGATTTGTATGGGCTAGTATCTTATCTAACTAGGTATAACTAGATTTTCGTTTTAGAATATGTTTAACAAATCACGACTACTAAACCGCTATAAAGTTATTTTAATCTGAAATCTTAATAATTGGTGGTGTTAAAAATATAATGTGAAACTTACCAGCATGGTAAAGATGATGGATTTCATGGCTGCCATTTTCAAGAGAAAATCTGCAATTTTCGTATTATGGCGGTGCTCGGTGATAGATCGAAATGAAGATGGCTATTGGATCGATCTTGTCAGTTTATATACGGGTGATCAATTATTAATATGCTAATTCGTATAGTTCTTGTTATAGGGATGCACAGCAACTCAACTTTCTGTTACTTAGTTAAGGTTAGGATTTTTCGTATCATAGTTTTGTGTTATTTTGATAAGGTGATCTAGAAATTTGGACATCATCGTAAAAACTATTCAAACTACTCATCAATTCGTACCTAAAAATTGAGGACAGGGGTTAAGTTTTTTCAGTAAGACAACTAAATGATAAAAATGTAGGTATTCTGATACGAAAACTCCCTTAAATTAGTATAAGATATTTTCAAATATCCTTTATGAATTTTTGGGTTCAGTGATGCATCTATTTAAAAACTAAAGCAAACGCTTTTAGTTTTTTTTATAAAAACGCACTCAAGCAGCCCTAAGAGACGTAAGCCGAAAGTAAACAATGAAGAGCTCAGACTTCCTGTAAACAAGCATCTTGCCGTGAAAGCCTTTCAACTGAGGAACGTCATCTTTTGTACACAATAACAATGTGACAATGGATACAATCTTCTGACTCGTGACATGCGCTAATGGATACAAACGTGGTCCTTTACTGGTTTATCTCAAGGTTCCTGCGATTAGATGTTTATTGAATTTTATTGAATTTTTCGTTATGTTGAAGATACGTTTGTCTAGTATATGAAGAGATCAGAACATTCATATAAGAATGTAATAAACTTCTTTAACTAAGAGATTTTTTTCTGCATTTTTTCACTATGTTACTGACTAGAAAATCTAAAACAATTTCTTTCAAGCTTAGAAGTTAAATGTTAGTCCTAAATGGTAAAACCACCAAAGTTTCTTAAATTATATTTATTTCACAAACTTATTAGGTACAAGAGTTATGTTGAGATAATTGTTGGTTGTACAATTTCTATACAATTTCGATTACCTACCCAATAGGTAGATTATTAGCAGGCAACAGTGTCGGCTAGAAGAAAGTCATGAAGGTCCTACGAAGAGTTTGCCTATTAGGTTTCATACTTGCTTTATTTTGGGTCAAACATTCAAGAAACTTCATTTAGACCAACCTCCTAATATAACTTTTCTGCAAAATCTTTCCTATCCTTAAGCAGCAGAACATTCAGCACTGGGTTCCGAAGAGCAGATTCCATTATTGCAGTAGGGTTTCCTCGGGTTATAGCAAGGTATGACTATTCCACCAATTCTTTTGCATCGGAGGCGCGAATTACAGTCATAGCACGAAAGAATTGGAGTCGTTTCAATATCACAAGTAACCCATAACTTCGAATTATCTGTTTCGTTGACATCTTCATTTCCACTTCCTTCTATTAAGTCTTCTAGTTGAGAGATTTTAAGGCTGATCAGTTCATCGGTATTCAAGAGATCATCAAGGTCTTCGGCCATAATTGCGGGTTCATGTTCATGTTTGTGCTCGTGCTCGTGTTCGTGCTGCTCGTGCTCGTGCTCGTGCTCGCGCTCGTGCTCGTGCTCGTGCTCGTGCTCGTGCTCGTGCTCGTGCTCGTGCTCGTGCTCGTGCTCGTGCTCGTGCTCGTGCTCGTGCTCGTGCTCGTGCTCGTGCTCGTGCTCGTGCTCGTGATGTTCATGCTCTTCATCGTGATGTTCATGCTCGTGATCGTGATCTTCATTCTCGTGTTCGTGTTCATGTTCATGCTCGTGATCATGGTCCTGTTTTAGCTTGTGGTCATGGGGATGGTCGTGCTCGTGATCATGATCGTGGTCATGGTCATGCTCGTGATCATGGTCCTGTTTTAGCTTGTGGTCATGGGGATGGTCATGCTCGTGTTCGTGGTCATGGGGATGGTCATGCTCGTGGTCATGGGGATGGTCATGCTCGTGGTCATGGGGATGGTCATGCTCATGGTCATGTTCATGTTCGTGGTCATGGGGATGGTCGTGCTCGTGATCGTGGTCCTGTTTTAGCTTGTGGTCATGGGGATGGTCGTGCTCGTGTCCGTGGTCATGGGGATGGTCATGCTCGTGGTCATGTTCATGATCGTGTTCGTGGTCATGGGGATGGTCATGCTCGTGGTCATGGGGATGGTCATGCTCGTGGTCATGGGGATGGTCGTGCTCGTGATCATGCTCATGGTTATGTTCATGGTTGTGCTCTTGTTTATAATTTATATCACGGATTTCAAGTTCGTGAACATGATTGTGTTCATGATTATCATCATGTTCTTGTGCAAGTTCGTGGCCGGTTGGCTCATCCTGTCCCCGCTCTATGACAGACGCAGTTACTGCTGCTACCTGTAAAAGTGATAATATGAAATCAGATTTAGATGCAATTTTTTTTATGTTTTGGAGATAGGTATGTACAATATATCAGAAATCAGAATTAGGCGTTTTTGATGTCGCAATGAAGCCATCCTTTTTATTTCGCTTGTTATGAAAGAAATCTAAAGAATTACACAAAGATCCTGAAAAAAATGTCCACCACTCGCTGGGATACAGTCGTGATCGTTATTTACTTTTCGTGGGCGGCAACATCGTTATTTAGTTAGTTTAAGTTTTGGCGACATCAGAATCGCCACAAATCCCTTTTTTTTAATTTCACAAATGCTCCAGTCACATTATATTATTATTATTATTATTTATTAGGTATTTCGATCGAATAGCTGCTAATAAAGATTAATTACTGTTAGCCAACCCAGCGATTATATTATTAGCGATTGTCTCAAATTACAAGTGTTGTAATTTTATCTCTAGTTTACTCCTAGCACGTGTCACTATTCTCCACTTATCACTTATTTACAACACAAATATGAAAATAGAATATCCCGACCCTTTTCCAGACATCATATAACACTTTATGGAAATAAAGATATACATACGAGCAAGGCCAATAAATATATTCTTCTGAACGCCATCTTATATTAACTTTAACTGATATTTCTCAATGTTTTCAATAGATTTTATACTGTTTTTTTATCGATCAGATAACGGAACTAAACATCTAAAACTAAAGTAGGCGTGAATTTAGGATTTTCCAAGTCAAGTGGGTTTTGTTGAGATAAAAGTATTATGAAAGCGGATGAGGGAGGACTCAAGGTGATTGTTTAACCGATTTCAATAAAGAAGAGGATCTACGTTCGTTCTACTTCATGTTCTCCGATGATTTTCTTCATGGACCAGAAATGCACTTCATTGCAGGTAATTGCTCTCTCTTCATAAGAAATTGAATTTGGATTTTATTAAAAAAAATTACTTTTAAAACTTGTGTTCCAGGTACAAAAAGTACCTTCCTAATCAATAATTAATCAAGTGTTTCTAAATATAGGTACCCAAGCATTGTATCAATAATAACAGGAAGTGGTGAACAGAATGCAAGAAAAGGAAAACAGGTCTTCTACCACCTAGGTAAATAGGTAATTAGTGCCGGAAATTCTTGAATTTTGAATTTTATTTGTAACACAAGTCACTTATTTAAAAAATACTTTTTCGAGGGAAGCAAGTATTTTTTTTCAGTCGGTGTTGTCACGTTCCTAAGCAAAGGCATCGTTTCCTTATACACACGATAATACGACTTTGAGCCAAATTGAGCCAATATCAGATAGCTCGAGATGAGAGTTTCAACACTCACACTATTCTGTGACATTATAACGAAACGATAACGAAATTTCAGGTGCTTTCAGGCGGCGCGTTAAATTTTGTCGCTAGAGTTACTAGCGTAACTTGCTAAATGCGGACATTATTACCTTTACAAATATAACAGTCGTACGTACCAAAGTTACTACACTCAAGCTTTCTAGAAAGCTTGAATGGAAGAAGTTAGGACGTTGAGTACATTGTTGTGTAATGTAGTACAGATTGTTAAGTTAAGGTATAATACTTATACTTTCACCATGTTATTTATAAATCCCACGTGAGACGTAGAGATTTAGTTTCTGGATTGTCGGTATTTTATCCCGGTAGTTTCATTAGTACACCCGGGTTAAGTCGGGACGTGCTGCTAGTTTTAAATATTTTTTTTCAATTCTTCTTTCATTTTGGCTATGGCTACTGTGGTTTATGTCATGACTCTCATAAAGGGTTTAGCGTAATGAGCAGTCAACTTATTGCCAGTGGGTGAGGGCTATCATATTATCATAACTGAATAGAAAATCGAAAATTGTGTGCAGTTAAAGTACCTATGATAGGTCCTTTAACTACACACAATTTTCGAAAATATGGTTCAAAATTATGGTTCAAGTTACTGACCTAATTCCATAATAATTACACCCTTCTCAAACACAAGGCAAACAAATGTGCATGTTTAGTTCAGAGGTAGGTACTTGTATTGACTATTGCTAGGTGTGGATACAACTTTCTTCAGCTATGTACTACTTTTGACCTGTAGTCTGATTTAGGATGAGATCACGGCTTGTATGAATGTTAACGAATATTCGAACAGAAAAAAGAGTAGGTACCTATATATCTAACGAATATACGAGTATCTAGGTATAGATAGCGATAAGATATCTGATTGTGGAACAGATGTTCAGATTGAGAGTAACCTTAGCATTATGATTCTAATTGTAGATATTCAATAAGATTGCACTTAGAATGGCTCTATCACAGTAATATCCGAGGTACAAAAACGTTATTTTAAGTGCAGCCTTTGACTTTGTGTATTGAGACCGATCATCGGGCTCGGTGATCTGGCTCAATACACAAATAACGTGGTATTATTTGACTATTAGGTAAGTTTAAAAGTTTTACTGTAACTAGATGCGTAGTAGGTACCACGTAAGTTAGCCAAGTCTAGCGCGTAATGCCAGACAAAAATTTTTGTTGAGAAGTGAATCTTGATAATTTTACCATTACCTACTAGCTTTTAATTGTTTTGACATGCCTTACTTTGTTTGACTCACTGAAGCTGACTATTTATATTGTAAAGAGATCGCTATAAAAAAAACTAGGCTCACACCACCAGGTTCTTGCCTGATTCTTTCTCTGGTGTAGGGAGTTGGAACAGGCAATATAGAGCCACGCACAATTATAGAGCTTATAAGACTCTACAATTTTAAATGATCCTTGAGGTCCTACAGAAATACTCGTAAACACATTTTTCTCTTTTTTTCTGATCAAATCGTTTACTTTGCAATGGTGATTACAGTAACCTTTATATTACTATATAGAGGTATATACCTACCTTCTATTCATTAGGTACTATCTACACTATAATAATATGTTTGTTTGTTTGGTTGTAATGAATAGGCTCAAAAACTACTGGACCGATTTTAAAAATTCTTTCACCATTCGAAAGCTACATTATCCACGAGTAACATAGGCTACTTTTTATCCCGATATTCCCGCGGGAACGGGACTTACGCGGGTGAAACCGCGGGGAACAGCTAGTAAAGAATAAAAAGAAACTAAGGAAAGATAAAAATTAAATTAGAAGAAACAAAATAAACTAATTTTAGTATTTTATTTATTGATTCAAAGTTCATCTACCTTTACATGTTCAATCTAACATTTAATAAAACACACCTGAAGAGTTTTGGGCGCATTCAGTACTAGGAGTTACAGAACATTCACCATTATTACGTATACAATAAGGAGCATCAAGATCTAGGCAACTTTTGACCTTTCCACCACTAGGCTTACATACCAGGTAAGTAGGTACATAGCTCGAGTAGCAAGAATAGCTGGTGTGTTTAAAAAGTCACAGTCAACAGTGTAGGATTCTCTGAGCTTTTCTTCTTAATCCTCTTTAATAAGTGATTCTTCTTGAACTTGGTCATCTTCTACTTGGTCGTCTTGCACTTGGTCATCCTCAGCTGAGTCACTTTCCCCTTTGACTTGGTCTTCTTCAACTGAGTTAATATCTTCTTGAACTTTTTCTGGTGTTTCTGTGTTTTCATCAGATGGAGTTTCCGAAGACGTTTCTCCAGTTTCAGTTGGGTGTGGTTTGTGGAGGGGGTGATGGAAGTGAGGATGCAATAATAATGGTCTATAGAACTTCCTTTCTGCATTAACTGCATCATTTGATTCATCAGGATTGAAGTTATCGTCGAGGGCTTCATCCTGGGCGATGGCTACTGCACACTGTTAAAACACATTAAAGAATATGAATAATTTATTAATTGGTCCATTAATATGGTTTAAATGTTATGTTTTGAAATTGTTTCTTATTTTGAAAAATTGCATCTTAGGTCGGGACTTCACCTAAGATTCAATTATGCAAGTAGGTTGCATGTAAGGTGCAAGTTGCATGCAAATTGTATAATGGAAACAACGTATCCATTTTCTAATCCACTCAACCAGTCGAAGCCGAGAGAAGTAAAATCTTGTATGCAAGCTGCAAGATCAATAAAATTGTCTTTCCAATACAAATCACAACAAGTGTGACGTCATTATATACAGGCTGTATGATACAGCAGGTACTTGCAGATTAGAATTGTGCCTGAAGTAGCGCAAGAATTGACCAATTCAAATACCAAAGCTGCGTTTTGAACTTTTCCTTGTAGGTATTTTGATTGGTCAATTCTTGCGCCTCTAGTGCCGCTCTGTACTGCACATCTCCACACGGTGGCGTCCCGGCCTTACTGAAACATTTTATAGATGAACTTGATAGTTGCCCATAGACATTGAAAATTAAATTGATCTTTGCACTTTTAGTCTACAAATAGATGCTATCAGAAATAATAATTGAAAATAAATCCATGCTCTTACCAGTAGTGCAAGAAAAGTTGCAATCTTCAGACTATGCATTGTTTGCTGTTGAGTAAACACTGAACAATATTTGTTAGATCAGAGGCAAATATTTGAGTATTTATCATCTTATCATGAAGGAAAGTATGGATTTTTCCCTATCGTGTTTTCATCAGATACCTAGGTCCGTATGCGTAGTTTCATCAGCATCCTTGATTAGTCATAGATAGATTAAAATATATTGAATCATGATTTTCGTCTCATATGCAATGAGTAGGTAGATATAGTTTAATCTAATCAGTTGGTGGTTTGTTACCCTTAGTCATTTTAGTTAAGAAAAGTAATCTTTGCTGGTAGTCATGATAGGGCATTTTCAACTGGAAATACCACGAGCAGATCCTACTCACAGCTAAGTCGTAGCTTGGAAATTCCTTTGCCAGAATTATAATCAGTCATCACTCACTTCAAATGAGAAAAAAATATTGAGATATTTTTTATGGTTTAGTTGGAGGTAAATCCACCTTTATTTGTAGGTACATATTCATATTTTCAGAAGTTAACTTGCCATCCCGACAGGTCGCAAGCCTATCGAAGCTATTTCAAAGCTATCTGGTTTGTCCCGAAATTTTTCCTTCACAATATAGAGCTAGGGATAATTTATCAATGGATACTTCCGTTGTGCAGCACGACAGGGTTTCAAATTTGGGATTAGATCGAAAGTCAAGCTCTATCCAATCATTGGCTCTGTGGCTCTATCCAATTTAATTAACATTAGATAATAAATACAAACTTACATAATGTCAGTTTCATATAGAAAACACATAAAACATACCTATGTGCTACCATGACCTTGGAATTCTTAGGTCAGACATTGGAATGGCTATTGTAAAGGTCTGACACGGGTCGAGAAACTATGCCTCTTTCGGGAAGAATTTCATTTGAAAAGGGTTTTCTTCATACTAGATGCTTATTCAAACACGGTTTTGTAACAAGCCGATAACCTTTTATAGCGGTGCAAAAATAGTCATTACTTTAAAGGAAATAGACATAAAAGTCTTGTATCTAATAATAAGGTTTAATAAAAGTCGTGACAAATTCAAAAAATAAATAGATCGAAATTGGAAAGAGCGAAGTACCTACTTTTATAAAAATGTAACCATGTTTATGCTATCGGCATAAAACTATCATCTGAATTTAATTTACTAGTAACAAGGACGATATTACCTGATCGTTCTTGCTAGTAGATAGAGCATGGTAGAACATAGGTACTTTGATGGTAAAAGTTACATAGAAAACTGCTCTTCGTACGTTTTGGGATAAAACTTGTAGCAATTTCAAATGGTATTTTTTCATACTGACATTTTGTTGGGAGATGAATGGAATGTTCACGCAAAAAAGATGTTTTTGGGATCTATTACAGAAAAACAAAACACTGAAAGAAACCAATTGTAATTATTTCCACCCAAATACCTAATTTTAAATAAATACAAAACTTTTTTGAAAACTTTGCCATTCTTTTTAAAATTATTCACTAAAGAAACTGTGCCAGCAATTCACTGTCACTAACCCGAACTGGTGGACATTTTTTAAGACTTATTTATACTGAATCCTATTGACATTCAGGGCTGGGGATCGGCGAGCAGACGCCATTGGCACAGTACGGCCTGTACTTGTTGCCACATGTGACAAGTAGACCACCAATGGGCTTGCAGATCAGACGGGTGTTGCAGTCATGGCAGGACAGGATTGGCGAAGTGGTGATGTCGCAGGAAGTCCAGTTGGCACCCAGTAGAGACAAGTCGTCCTGCTCCACTGCAGCGGACTGGACTTGCTGGGCAAATGCCACAGCGACAACTACAACCTGCGAAAGAGATAATATTATTTTATCATTCCGGGCCTCATACAATCAAAAATGAATTATCTTGTAAAAAATTGTAGCTTATGTTGGTCAATATTCCGTGTTCGTTTAGGTTCTGACTGTCAAAACATTACGTCAGCGGTTTAGCTTACGTCAAAAGCAGTTCATTATAGGACCTAACCGAATAACTGAAGCGCTTTACTGCCAATTTCAATAACCTTTCTATCTCCGATTTTGTCTACTGTCGGTAGATATTTTACATATTTTGTATGGAAGTAATGTCAAATATCCATCCGCAGTAAGCCAAATCGGAGATAGAAAGGTTATTGAAATTGGCAGTTAAACGGTCATAGTAAGCCGGCAGTTATGTTGGTAGAATAGAAACAAAATTCGCTGAAATAAACCTCCGACATAACGGTCATGAAGGAATCCTGTGAAGCATGGAAGCCCTCGGATATTACAACTTCGTCACCACAGTTGACCACTTGCTAATACGAACAAACGAAAGATTACGACACATAAAGAATAATATTATTCCTTAGATAAAAGAAAGCTGTACTCACCAGGGCGATGGAAACGATGTTCTTGAAGGAGGCCATTTTAATGGATTTGTTTAATGCACTCCGATGCATCGCTTTTATAGCATTGCCTATCCTTATCTTATTTGCTTGCATAGAAAAGGTAAATACGGAAATATGGTTTTCCATCGTTAAATGAAATAATATTTTCGTTCCTGGGAAATTCTAACCATAATCTTAGTGATCTTTTGATCAAAACAAGAAACTCTTCGGCACGGAAGTGTATGTAGCAATTTTATTATGTTTAAACTTTTTATTGGTTAGGTTAGGTTACTGCAAACATTTCATCGTCATTATATTTATTCAGTCGACTTGATAATCAGGAAAACTTTCTACCGCTTCTGCGAAGTCTATCCCATTACAAAATAAATCTCAGTAATAATAATACTCCGAATAATAATAATACTCTTTTCAAAATAATTATAAGTTTGGATACCCAATACATACATTCACATGTTATAGTCTATACCCTCTAATTACGGCAGCACTAGATTTACATTAATTTATGTATGTACAGTGTAACCCTGTGTTGGGTGTCATAATTAAATAAATAAATACTACTTCAACTTAGTTTCCTATTCTGTGGCTGCAACAGTAACATGTATTCTGTATTGTTGCTGAACATTTTAAACTTTGAACAAAGCTCTATCGGGGTTTCCGCTGTGTTTGTATTGGAAAGTAAATAAATAATATTGTTTCTGTCGAGTGTATTGTGTGAGTCAACAACTTGTTCACTCACTGTTCACAGGTCAACATTGATGACGGAGTTTTGAAGCTGCTTAAAATAGGCAAGTCAATGTTTACATGTTGGATTCATTTGGCCATATTTGGTGATGGCGGGTGGTGGGCCGTGTCCGAGTGGTGGCCAAGAGAAAGCTATAGAAGCAAGGGCAGACCATCAGCCCGGTGGATGATATAGAGGCCATAGAGGGATGGCATGGATGAGAGCGGTGTTTGAAGCAGGAAGGATTATACAGAGCGATGGGCTAAAATTTGATCTGCCCATGACGATGATGATGAATGTTGACATTCTGTTATAATTATTAATTTCATCATACATGGCTATGTGATTGGGAAGGCTATGCATATACATATTGCTACTATCAATGGGTTTACTGACTACCACGTATGACCGTGTTACGTAAGATGACTTAATAATTTGTAATATTGAACAGGAAATAAGTTATTTATCGGTCCTCTTAAGTTAATTCCTTTAAGTTCGTATCGGCTACGAGATGCTACGGCGTAGCACATATTTTCTTTTATTCATAAAAAACTAAAAACCACTTTTTAGTTACTAGAAATATATTTTATATTTTATTGTAGTTTAACAGGTAACCGCAAATATTATTAGAAATCTTAACCTTTAAGTATTTATTTAGGGTATCAGCATCTTATCAGCAATTGAAGATAATTATTGTAGCGGTTTTCTCAGAATCAAGTGAGGGCGGATACTTCTATAGATTTCAATTCCTCAATATTCTACAAACAGATTATTATTCGTACTTTATGGGTTTAATTTGATGTTTTGCAAGTTCTGATAGTAATACCTTATTAGAGGGTCTTTGATTTCATTAAATTACTTTCGATAATTTTTGGTAAGTTGAAAAAATAAAAAAATATATATCACATTGCTGCTATATATCACAATGAAAATTATGATTAAATAATACATCAAAATATTATTTGTTAATTTATTCTATAGAAAAAAACATGAATAAATACATAAATTACTAATGTCACAATATCTGTTTTGTATGACATCGAGATAATAATGTCTAATGAAGCAAACAATTGTTATTATAAATAGAATATACATTTAGAAATGCTGTTAGAATAAAGTCTTTTAAAGGATGTGGGCTGAAACTCAGGGAATTACGGAATATTTTTTTTTAGTTAGATGTTACAATTTGTTCGAATTTAGAATACTTTTATAATTATTATTTGAATACATAGCCTTAAGGAGCTAATACACTTTACTATTCAGTTTGGAACATTGAGAGCTCGGTAATTTCATTTTTAAATATTTACACAAATATAATTTTAGCGATAGGTAGTTCAAATGTATCAGCAACTAAGGGCATTTACAAAATAATTCTAGATCGTTCTCAGTATCAGGATTTCGTTTTATATTGAGTACATCGTGGTATGAAATTCGTAGGTGAACTTTCCAGAAAGTTACTAGAAATTTCTAAAATTATGCAGTGGAAGCAGGGACGGCAGGCACAGCGCATTCAGCGGTAGGAGTAGCGGAGCACTCTCCAAGGTTGCAGTAAGGCAGAGTGGGATCAGTACAGGCCCTTTGAAGCCCACCGACCTTCGTGCACACCAACTTAGTATTACAATCCAGACAGGCGCTTCCAATTGCAGTGCATGGGCCCCATTGAGGGTACCAGGGGGCGGATGAGATCCACGGGGGGATCCATGGGTTGGCGGCTGCGTTTGGCGCGCCGGCTGCGTTAGGCCCCCACGCAGCTCCTGCGTTTGCCCCCCAACCGCCAGCGTTTGCACCCCATCCAGCAGCGTTAGGCCCCCATGAACCCCAGGCACCTCCTGGAGCAACGGCTGCGGCTACTGCCAGCTAAGAATATAAACATTGTAAAATTACCATCACAAATCACAAAAATAGACCTCGTAGTTCAAACCAGTTCAAGTAAACAACTCACCATAGCGCTAAGAGTCAAAACAATTTTGGAAACCATGATTGAAATCGCTTTTACTTTGTATTTCGTTCGTAATTGCTATCGTTTGTGAAATTTGTTTGAGTCGAAACGCTTTTATACTCGTCGCTTGTTTATCAATGGATTACAATGTGCAAATGAGCTGAGTTAGAAACAAGGATTTTCCCAAAGAAGTAAACAGTTTTCAAAACAGATAACGCTACTGGTAGGTACAATTAGCAACAAAAATATTAAATGTTTACTAGCCCAGTTAGTAGAAGATCCCACTTAACATCGAACCTCACCGATTTGATTACCCAAAATGGAACATAAAATCTGCTTTTTTTTTAAGTCGGTTAAAAATGTTGTTTACGGGTTGCTATTTTTTTATGGAAGTACAACCTACCTACATACATATATAAAAAAAAATGTTAATGGCTATGACAAGCCTTGCTTACGTAGGCAGAATTTCAGAACAGATTTTCACCAACAATCTCCATACTTCTCTATTCGCAGCAAGGTAATAAAACCTTATTATATTTGTAGTGTAGGGCGGTTTGAATGAAAGACAGGGTTGGTCCAATGAAGTAGGTTTATTGTACTTCCACACAATACAATATACAGGTTTGACGCAGGTTGATACCAAGTTGTATCTACTTTTACAGAGTGCGCTGATAGGTTTACGTCACCCGTGAATGGTGTAATTCCTAGCTAAGCTACGTATAACAATACTACAGGACGGGAGTGCTTCGACATACGGAGATGTGACCAGCTTCCTAGCGTCCTGGCTATCTGTGGGCTCTCAAGAGGCTATAACCGTGGGTTATTACCGTCAGGAGTGCCGCCTAGCTTGCGACTGAATTGAAATGGCTGCGCATCGTAATTTATAGCGATAAGTCACAGATTTGCATATAGTTATTACTGGGATTCACGCCCATCGAGAGAGGGGCGCGCTCCGCAGGTTTGATGAAACGGCAAGTCTTCGTGTGAGCGAGAAAGTATTCGAGCCCACGCGCTGCGTCTGCGCACTGCATTGTATTGATATAATAATCTTTCCTACAGTCTCCCCCTCTGGTACTCGTTAACGTCCCGTGAGAGTACCAGGATTTAGGCAGGGTTATTCTTCTTAGGTCGTCCTCGTCGTCTGATTGGATTCATCGGTGCTGGCGTCTCATCATCGCGAGCTTCGTACTTGGTGATCGCTGATGTGTGATATCTTCCGAGGGGTTTGTCAGGTTCATCAATCGTTGCAACTTCGTAGATAGAACTAGCTACCTTCTTGATGATTGTATAAGGGCCATCTCTTCTCGGTGCAAATTTCTCAGTAACTGTGTAGTTACGTTCCGCTGGATTCAGAAGTCGGCTGGTGTGTTCTATTGGGTGTTCATCAGCACCCTCCCCCTGCACCACTGCTGCTCCTATGGCGTAGTTACTTGCATCAGTCTTGATTATGTAGGGTAAGCTACTGTCTATATGTCTTAGAACAGGCGCTGTTGTCAATGCTTTCTTCAAAGCTATAAATAATGCATTTTCTTGTGCATCTTCCCATTTCCAACATGAGGTTTTCTTCGTTAGTTGTTCTAACGGTCTTACTACTTCAGCGTATGTACGTTCTCCATTGTATCGGCAAGTACATTTAGTGAAGTTTTTGTAAGATGTAGGTACGAGTGGTATTGGATCCCTTCGTCTGACTAACTCGTCAAATTGTTCTTGTGTTAACTGAACTCCCATTGTGTCGTCTTCCTCTTCACTCCTTCTGTTTTTATGTCGTTGGGCCCCACGTTGGGCGCCAGATTGTAGGGCGGTTTGAAATAGTTTGAATGAAAGACAGGGTTGGTCCAATGAAGTAGGTTTATTGTACTTCCACACAATACAATATACAGGTTTGACGCAGGTTGATACCAAGTTGTATCTACTTTTACAGAGTGCGCTGATAGGTTTACGTCACCCGTGAATGGTGTAATTCCTAGCTAAGCTACGTATAACAATACTACAGGACGGGAGTGCTTCGACATACGGAGATGTGACCAGCTTCCTAGCGTCCTGGCTATCTGTGGGCTCTCAAGAGGCTATAACCGTGGGTTATTACCGTCAGGAGTGCCGCCTAGAGGTGGTCGTTAAATCAATGAACCGTTTTTATAAACGGCTATATGCTCGTCAACGAATTAACTGCTTCTCTTCAACGAAATAACCTGTTGAAAATATGAACCGAATATTTCCGTCAACGTCTTCGCACGCAACTCGCGCTGTTTTACTTCAACGAAATAACCGGTTGAAAATATGAACCGAATATTTCCGTCAACGTCTTCGCACGCAACTCGCAAGCGAGTAATGAAGCATAGTTCCGATCCTTTTGCACCTATCCCTCTCTTACTCGCACTTCCGCGCTAATAAAATTGAAGATTGAATGCCTCACGAAAACAGCACTTATTGCTTGCAAGCTAGAATCTATCTACGTTCAATTTGATAATCTGATTATTTGAAAACCCGTTGACCGATTTATTAGCTTTTTTTTAACCTGTGTACCATTGAGGAAAAACAGTCCTTTATTCAGTTTTTCTTCAACCTAATAATATTCCGCCAACGTCAACGTATCTCGCAATGCACCGAAAAATTGTTAAAAATAAAAAGCTAATAAAATTCCTTCAACGTCTTCGCACGCAACTAGGGCTACCAGATGACAGGAATTTTACCTGTTTGGCAGGGAAACAGGAAAAATTGGAAATTGTGAAGACTTTTATGAAAAGAGAAAAATAAAAGAAATTAGGTACCTATATTAAAATAAAATCAAATTATGAACTACTAATAATCACAGAACAAAATCTAATAATTTAATAATCTAATTATAATAAAATCACTTTTAATCAGGCTCACTCGCGAGTTTTTAAAAAAATATAAGTACCTACCTACTTTTTGCCGAAATGTCAGGAGATTTATTGCTGAGGCGGCAAGGATTTTGCCAGGAAAACTTATTTTTGGATCTGGTACTTATTTTTGGATCTGGTAACCCTACACGAAACTACGAAGGGAAGTCTTAGTTCAAAACAGCTTGCGAAGTTGCTATCGAAAACGTTGACATAATATTGAAGCTATTAATGCATAATACGAATATTTATTGAAAACCCGTTGACCGATTTAACCGATTTTTTAACCGGTTAACCATTGAAGAAAAACGGTTACGTTAAATTAATCTAAAAACCCTCAATGACACACCTCTAGTGCCGCCTAGCTTGCGACTGAATTGAAATGGCTGCGCATCGTAATTTATAGCGATAAGTCACAGATTTGCATTGGGATTCACGCCCATCGAGAGAGGGGCGCGCTCCGCAGGTTTGATGAAACGGCAAGTCTTCGTGTGAGCGAGAAAGTATTCGAGCCCACGCGCTGCGTCTGCGCACTGCATTGTATTGATATAATAATCTTTCCTACAGTAGTAAGTAATCTATAATCATAATTATAGAAAGAAACACCCAGACATGGAACAAATAATTAGAAACGAAATATTAATACTTTACAAACTTAGATTACTGTTAGTATATCCACATTTAAGTAACCATAATACTCAACATCAGCAGAATTAAAAGATAAATAACTGAAAACCGAGTTTTTAATAAAACCAAAAAAATAGTATTTGTTGCAGACAGTACCAAACCTATTTCGAGTTGTTTCCATGACTATTATATTTTAAGAGTAGGAGTATTTTATTACTGTAGGAAAATTTCTTTATTAAAATAAATAGCTTATCAGCGTGCTGGGGGTATTTCTGTTTAAAAACTAATATACCTGCGCAATTGTTTAGGATTAACTCCGTGTTCTTACTTTATTATGTTTACGTTATGGCTTCTACTTTCCTACGTATCGATACTTGTTCTTTTAGGAAAATCTACAAGAAAATTGCCTTTGGAAAACCTAAAAACCCTTTTTCGTGAAGGGAGTTTACAAGCAGCTATGCTCAGAAAGTTTTCGTTAAGGCTAATTTGATGGCAACCATGAGTTTTGCAGAACCATAAACCCTACCCTATTAAGGATAGTTATAACCTATTGAACTAAAAGCATCAAACATTGGTTTTGGTTCTTTGTTACAAAAATATTTAAAGATGATGTAACAAGTCTGCGGTATGATGATTATGATGATTGATTTACTATGGTATATTTAAATAGAAACAACTATTCAGACCCTTAAAACTTCAATGATTTGATTCATTCATTGTCATCATAAATAAATAAATAAATAAATAAATATCCTGGGACATTTCACACAGCGTCATCTAGTTCCAAGCTAAGCACCTTAATGCTTGTGTTATGGTAACCAGGTGACTGATATAATACTTAGATACATTTTTTTTTTGTAAATACATACATATTATAGATAGAAAACACCCAGACACGGAACAAATATCTGTAGAACATACAAACATTTGTCCCGTATCATCATCATTATCATCATCTTTCTATCAGCCCACTGCTGGGCATAGGCCTCCCTTCGCGATTGCCATTCGCCGATTGATTCATTGTAGTAATTTATAATTTGTTTTATGGTTTATTTGCAAAATAACCAAAATACATGAGTTCTCTTTGTGTACGTGTTTAAAATCAATATAATAGCCCAGTGCTTAGTTGCTCCTTGAGCTGCTGCAGCAAATGCTGAGTGGTGGCCATTTTGCGTCACTCAACGTCGATTGTTATGTACCTACTTACCTTTAATTAATGTTAATTTTGTGAGTGAAGTAAGTAAATAAATATTTTTCTATTTCTATAATAAAGGGTTTATACAAGTATCATCATTATTTTTTGCAAATACCACATAACGAGACTACTTAACCTTTTCTTATTCAAATAATCCAACACTCATCAAACGTTTTAATGTTAAAACTTTCTAAATTAGAGTTCTACAGAAATACGTTATAATATAAGCACACGAATACAAATACTCGTATTTCAAATAGAGGCAAACATTCATCTGACAAACAAACTTTGTTCCAAGGATATAATATATCTGCAGGGACTTGAACGAAGGTCCAGGTCACTACGGCAATAACATTTTCTTGGAAAGCAATTAAATGCTTATGTTATTTCCACAGCTGTGCTAGCACTAACTTCTAGCGTAATCGAATCGTAAAAACTTCGGAACTGTACTTAAACATCAACCTTTTAATCCACAAAGAAAGGATGTTATAAGATTGGATTTTGACATTAATCTATTGGAGACTTTAAGGATATTAGGTAAAAGATAAAAGTGACTTAAATTTATGTGCTTAATTTATTTTGAGATCCTACTTGTAATAATTGACTGTTATAGATAATACAGATTCTACGAAATGTAAAACTTTTTGCGCTAATGAACAACAATCGACTTAAAAGTAAATTGATCTATTTTAACATTTTGAAAAGTTGGGTTTTCATGAAAGGAAAAGTATTTAAATAAATGCTCAGAGTCAGGGTTTTGTAGTTCCATGATAGACTTATCTTCTAACGTGTCACAGTCACACTTGCCTACTTACATAAAATTCGTTATCACTATCTTTATTGACAACGGATATTTTATTATCACTGACCACGTCGTTTATCTTGCGTTACAGATAAAAAATCGTTATCCGCTACTTTTCATCGTGAACACGATGTACCTTGAAAATTTTGCATGATGTTTGAGGTTTATGTCATGAGACTTCTTAGGCCATAAGTCCATATCTATATCAATAAATAAAGCGGAACAGTTTGTTAGTTTGAAGGCGCTAATCTCTGGAAATAACTGGACTTGATTTTTTTTCTGCATTTGTTATCTCATTCCTTGGGTAAGGAAGACTCTCCTGTAGCATCATCATCATCGATAAATTAATTAGTAGATAGCTATCTATGCATACAAATGTAAAATAAAGTAGATAAGTACCTACTGGATAAATAGTTTTAAAGCAGCCGTGTAAAACAAATGGTCGCCCACACTTAAAGTGAAAAAAAACCGTGTTGGATTAGTATCTCGACTTTCGATCCGAAGGTGCGAATCCGGTCGTTCATCAATGAACTTTTCGACTGCACCTTAGTTCTGTCAGTCTGTCGATGAAAATTTGTAATTTTTATTTTCATTTCAATGTATGGCATTTCAGACATTTCTCTTTATCTGTAACATTTAGATGGTTTCGAGTGTTGATAGATTAGACATAATGTCTATCACGCTAAGGCTTACATTTGAATGTTATGTAATCACACTGTGTTTGCCAAATGGTGTTGTGCCTCAACTTCCAGCCGTGGGTTCGAACTCTGGAATGTGTCCATGGATTTTTACTTTTGAAAAATTAATCGTAAACAACCATACCAAATTGATCTGTCTCTGGATGAGGCCGATTAAGCTGATAGGATAGTTTAAGTGCTGGGCAAACCTTCTATACCTCAATCTCAACAATGTTCCAGGCAGTACATTGTTCCATTAAGCGTGTAAAAATATTGATCATCCAGTAAAAATGTAAAGTTCTAATTTTTGGTATGAAATCAAGATAACGGTTCTATGCATTCAAAATAAACGTGTACCTACTTTAAATTGTGCTGTGGATACGGATCTTGACAATCTGACTTGAAAATAAATCGTCGCCTGAAAGAATCACTCAAGTGTGAATTTAATAAGCTGATATTGTGTTGTATTCGTTTTCGTTGGAAGCGTTAGCGCCTGGGAAAATTATAAGAGCGGAACGTGCTGCTTCAGAAAACGGAAAATATTTATTGAATAGGAGCTTCGGATTTCTCACAAGGGCTAGCAGGTTTAATATAGACGGACATTCTGAAAGGTTGCGATCGTCTGTGACCTGATAAAAACTACAATTTAAATGTTGGAATGTAGATAGGTTAACTTTCAAATACATTTATATGCTTTTTAAATTCTTAAGTAAAAGACTGACCCCAACCGGTCATTATTTATTAGATATTTGACACATACTGTATGGAAGTACCTAATGTCAAATAACTACCAACAGTAAACTAAACCAAAGATACAAAGGTTATTGAGATGGCGGTTAGCGATCGTGAATGAGCTTATCCATTTCTTTGAGGTTTGTGAAACAAATGAAGCTATAGATATTCTTTTGTTCATAATTCTATGTATTTATTTAAATATAGTTGGTAAGTATCATTATCGCATTCCAAAAATTCTGGTAGTTATACGATTTCCGTTGAACAATAGACGAAGAATGCAAACAGAGTAATCTCAAAGATAAGTGTGGGCTAAAACACGTGATAATTACGTAATTTTTGGTCGGCGGCCCTGACTTTGAGGATTTTTTCTTTATCGCCGTTAAACCATGTATTAATATTGATTTGAACTATTCATGTGTATTTTTGCAAAAAACGCTGTACTTAAATGCTTAATGCATTACGTGCTTAATTAGAAGAAAGATAGTAAAGAAACACCGCTGATACACCAATTTTAGTTTAACAACATTATGACGCGCATAAAAATTATCAAGAAAGACGCGACATTCTTTCATTATTATAATAATTAGAGCTTCACGCGTCATTCGTATTCCTACACCATTTTGATACCGTACAACTTTATACATTAGCCCCGTTATTCATAAAGATTTATCAATTTAATTAGGGCTTCACCAACTTTTTTTTTTATTGTTAGAGATAGCAACAGATTTAATGGATGTTTTAGTTAAGTTAACTAGATCAATTATGAATAAGACCATAAGTACCTACCTATATTACCATAGCTACCTGATTAGTATTGTGTAGATTATTAGCTAGCAGATAATGAAGTCATTATCTAATTACAAATACTTACCATTAAGTAAAACCCCAGTTAGTTTAAATTGCTTGGATTGTTAATCCTTTATTATTGTGAGTAGGTACAGACGGGGACAAAAGTTAATTAAAAACAGTCATAATTATTTTAAAACAGGGTTATAGAGATTGGGGTACGAATGGCGACTTTAACATTTTAAAATAAGAATCAAATATGTTTGTAGGTATAATGATAATCTTACATTATATTTGATTCTTATTTTAAAATTTTGGTATACTTACCAATCTAATTCTGTTTCAATAGTTTTAATTCATTTTCATCCTTATTTCAAAGACACGCCATTAGCCTGTTTGATGAATTGTGATTAAAGTATTTTTTATACGAATCATTCAATCGAGCCCCCTATGGCTTAGTAATCAGCAGAGTTTTCTTTCGAGTTTCTATTCAAGTTACGTAAGTTTGAATGCCACCCATAGACATAATTTCATCTGATTTTTTTTACTTGTTACGTTTTAGTATCAATATTGATATTTACATACCGAGACCTAATATTATGGGCTGTATTTTTGCGCATAATCATAAGTCTACTGTCAAGATAAGCCGGCACGTTGCTTACGAATCTAAACAACTAAACCTTAAACAAATCTATTTTTTTTAAACGTGATACAAATTTATACGAAACGTGTTTTGAATAAATGAAATGTATTCAATGGAATAATTTTTACATGTCATATGAGAAAGACTTTATAGAAAATGTGATTGATGGTGATTTAAAGAGATGGCAAGTTTCAACTCACAAAGATGGGTTTTGTATAGGTCGAATCATTGTGATGTATTCTATTAATAAACTTAATAAAGTTTTTGAATGAGTTAAGTATTTTGAGTTTACAGAATTAAACATAGGAAAAAAAAGAAAAATTTATTTATTTCTGTAGAAACTCCATTGCCTGTTGGTTTTTCTATAGGTTGAAATATTCTTAGGTAAAACTCAAGTGTAAATCTATTTATTCTTCACAAAATATAACTTTAATTTTAACGAAAACTCTTAATCAAATCCTCTTTCTTGAAGCAGACGGAATAAAAAAGTAAATATCGAAGAATAATTTTATTATGATTACTTATGAATAATATGAGCATTTTTTTAATCTAACTAGAGTATGTTTAAAGCTATTGTAACCTTTTTGGTAGATCACAAAATTTACATCGATGTTATCCTCTGATTTCTTTCTTGATGTTATTCTCTGATTTCTGAAATTACTATGAGAGAAAAGATAATTTTCATTACCACAGTTTTTTTTGTGCTGTGTTGTTAAGTTTATTTGTTTATTTAAAGTAGCTACTCATAACAGTGTAAGTACTTTGCTAGTTATAAATGTTTGTAATGCATATAATATCTTTCAACAAATTAATTATTAAATATTATTTAAATGTTTGTAATGATTAAAATCCTTATGAGATACATATATCTCGAGACTAAGATAACAAAGTAAAATGTATCTACTCTACGTCTCACCAAATTATTTTTTTGTCTCCATTGATAAAGACATTTTTTATTCATTCATCTTCATCACTTCGTTTTCAGATCAATATAAGTGTATGTGATCACTTAAGAGGGATTATGATTAGGTATATAGGTACTTAATACTTTGTTAAGAGTTAGTAAACATCGTACCTATTCCTAGTTATGCAACGGTTACTATACATTGCTCTCCGACATGTAATTCTACTTTCTTACATACGAGTATAGACTACGTTCGCCTTTTTTACTTTACCAATACTTACTTAACTTCCTATGGATAGTCAATATATTTTTCTCGAGTCTGGGTTGTTATATGTGTACGATGTATTTATATGTGTGTCGGTAATTACAAAAAAAAATCCATGTATATCAGTCATCTGGTTACCAGCTTGAGACTAGGTTACGTTGTGTGGAATGTCCAAGGATATTTATTTTATTTATTTATTTTATTATACTGCTAAGATCTATTTATTTTCTTACGGTTTAAATTAGATAGATTACATATTAGATAGTACCTACCTATATGTATTTTTATTTATAAAAGCAAATAAACCATCAACATTATAAGCCCATTTCCGTTGCAGTGCTAGATATGGAGTAAATATCCGGCCGTATCTTCAGGTTTTCACGTAGTATTGCGATCGTTGTTCTTGTAAACATTGAGTCAGATGGCGAAAACAGCATGTTTGGCGAAGACTTTACCCATTTTATCTCCTCAGAAGCTATTATCTAATGTTATCTACGTTAATTACCGGAGCAGGTATAAATACGTACAGACCATCTTATTACAAGTATAACTACGAACGAGCTCTAACGAAACACAAGTGTATATGACCATTTGAGGTTTTTTTACGAACGAATTTAAACTTTCAATGAGAACAAACTAAATTCAGTATGAAGATTATTTGTCTACTTCTGATTGTAAGTTGTTATTTTTGCGTTTGCGTTTGTTTTGTGATTGTGTTGTGTTAAGCTTATTAAAAGTTTTGAGTTATTAAATACGTGTGAAAGTACCTACTTAAAATAACAGTGAAGAAATAGTGATAAATAAACTTTAATTCACAAAAGCCGACTGCGATTAAGAATATTTTTTAATCATTTTGTATAATTATTTATTGAAAATACAAATAAATACTTAAACTCATTTTTTAAAGAAAATTGGATTTTTAGTAAAGTTTTACGTAAATTTTTGTTAACACACAAAAATAAACACATTTAAATAACAAGCTTTGCACAAATACGAAAGTTTTAGGAAGGATTAGGAAAAATAAGGCTTTATTAAGTATCTTATAGGCTTACTTTTATCATGTGCCAATAAACTTTATACGCTGTTCAATTTCAGAGCTTATCTTCGGTATAATGTGTTCTCACGTTGTTTTGTGTTCATATTTAACTTATATTTCTTTTCTTTACAGGTTTGCATAGGTCTAGCGACCGCAAAATATTTGCCTGATGATGGCGCATCAAAAGCGCTAACACACAGACATCTCAGGTATTCAAGAGATGTCTCATCAGATTCTTCTGAAAGTGTAGATGATAGTGATGATGATAATGATAACGATAACTCAGCCGAAAGGCACCATTGGGAAGAAAGAAGGAAACAAGAAGAAGAGGAACAAAAACAAGTAGAAAAGAGGGAGAAGGAAGAGCAAAAGCGTCAAGAGAAACTAGAAAAGGAAGAACGCAAGAGACAGGAGGAGGAACGTAAACGTGTCCAGCATTTGCAAGAAGAAGAACGTAAGAGATACGAGCATGAAGTGGAGGAGAGACAAAAACAAGAGGAGCAAGAACGTAAGCGCGCCGAGCATCTTGCTAAGGAAGAGCGTAAACGTCAAGAAAACTTAGCCAAGGAAGAAAGAAAACGACAGGAAAAACTACAAAAGGAAGAAGAAAAGCGCATCAGGAAAGAACAAAAACGTCTTGAAAAGTTGGCAGAAGATGCGTTGGGAAGCAACACAGACTCCGTAGATTCTATTGAAACTAACGAAGGCGTAGACTTCGAAGATATCTGGAAAAACTATGTCTATGAAAAGTACGGACTGAATGAAAATAGCACGAGCCTCGAAAAGAAAACAGCTCTGTTTAGATTTGTCCAAGAAGAATTTACTCTTAACATATCGAGCACAAAGACGGAGAGTCGCCAAGCTGTTCAGAACTATTTCCTGACCAAGTTAGCCAGCAATGAAACCGACTCCCTCAAGACCTACATACTAAGCCAGACCACAACGGCTGATATCCAAGCGCTTCAAGCTGAATTGGAAAGAAAAAGGGCAAAGTTGGACAACGATTCAATTCTTTTAGAAAATCTCACCCTTCCCTGGGCACCGACTGCCAAACAGAATGTTGAGGAACAGAAATCTTTACTTCAGACCATTGGTCAGTACTTGGCCAGTCTTCTTCCTAACTGGGTAACCGGAGGACAGTCAGCTGCTGCTCCTGGCGCTGCCGGTGCTGACGGCTCAGCCGCTGGCACCCCTGGCTCGTCTGCCCCTGGCGCTGCTGGCACCCCTGGCTCGTCTGCCCCTGGCGCTGCTGGTGCCCCTGGATCATCTGCCCCTGGCGCTGCTGGTGCCCCTGGCTCGTCTGCCCCTGGCGCTGCTGGTGCCCCTGGCTCGTCTGCCCCTGGCGCTACTGGTGCACCTGGCTCGTCTGCCTCTGGCGCTGTTGGTGCACCTGGCTCGTCAGCCCCTGGCGCTGCCGGTGCTGACGGCTCTGCCGCTGGCACCCCTGGATCATCTGCCCCTGGCGCTGCTGGTGCCCCTGGCTCGTCTGCCCCTGGCGCTGCTGGTGCCCCTGGCTCGTCTGCCCCTGACGCTGCTGGTGCACCTGGCTCGTCTGCCTCTGGTGCTGCTGGTGCACCTGGCTCGTCAGCCCCTGGCGCTGCCGGTGCTGACGGCTCTGCCGCTGGCACCCCTGGATCATCTGCCCCTGGTGCTGCCGGTGCTCCTGGCTCGTCTGCCCCTGACGCTGCTGGTGCACCTGGCTCGACAGCCTCTGGTGCTGCTGGTGCACCTGGCTCGTCAGCCCCTGGCGCTGCTGGTGCACCTGGCTCGTCAGCCCCTGGTGCTGCCGGTGCCTCTGGCTCATCTGCCATTGGCACTGCCAGTGCTGACGGCTTAGTCGCTGGCGCTCCTGGATCATCTGCCCCTGGTGCTGAAGTAGTCCCCGCTGCCAATGAACTATCTGCCCCTGGAGCTGAGGTAGCTCCCGCTGCCCCTGGAAGTGAGGTAGCCCCTGTTGTCCCTGGTGCTGAGGTTGCCCCTGGTGCCCCTGGTGCTGAGGTTGGCCCCACTGCTCCTGGCGCTGAGGTAGCCCCTGGTGCCCCCAACGCCGAGGTAGCCCCAGCTGCCACTGCTGCTGATGTTGCCCCCGCTGCCCCGGAAGCATCTGCCACTGGAGCAGAGGTTGTTCCAGCTGTCCCTGAAGCATCTGCCTCCGTTGCTGAGGTAACCCCAGCTGCCCCTGCTGCTGAGGTTGCCCCCGTTGTTCCTGGAGCTGAGGTAGCCCCTGGTGCCCCTGCTGCTGAGGTAGACCCCACTGCCACTGCTGCTGATGTTGCCCCCGCTGCCCCGGAAGCATCTGCCACTGGAGCAGAGGCTGTTCCCGCTGCTCCTGAAACATCTGCCCCCGCTGCTGAAGTTGCCCCCGCTGGCCCTGCTGCCGAGGTTGCCCCCGCTGCCCCTGAAGCATCTGCCCCCGCTGCTGAATTAGCCCCCGCTGCCCCTGCTGCTGAGGTTGCCCCGGCTGCCCCGGAAGGTTCTGCCCCTGCCGCTGAGGTTGTCCCGGCTGCCCCTGAAGCATCTGCCCCCGTTGCTGAGGTAGCCCCAGCTGCCCCTGCTGCTGAGGTTGTCCCAGCTGCCCCTGAAGCATCTGCCCCGGCTGCTGAAGTAGCCCTCGCTGGCCCTGCTGCCGAGGTTGCCCCCGCTACTTCTGAAGCTTCTGCCCCTGGAGCAGAGGTTGTTCCAGCTGCCCCTGAAGCATCTGCTCCTGGTGCTGAGATAGCCCCAGCTACCCCTGCTGCTGAGGTTGTCCCAGCTGCCCCTGAAGCTTCTGCCCCCGCTGCTGAAGTTGCCCCCGCTGGCCCTGCTGCCGAGGTTGCCCCCACTGCCCCTGAAGCATCGGCCCCCGCTGCTGAATTAGCAACCGCTGCCCCTGCTGCTGAGGTTGCCCCTGCTGCCCCGGAAGGTTCTGCCCCTGCTGCTGAGGTTGACCCGGCTGCCCCTGAAGCATCTGCCCCCGTTGCTGAGGTAGCCCCAGCTGCCCCTGCTGCTGAGGTTGTCCCAGCTGCCCCTGAAGCATCTGCCCCCGCTGCTGAAGTAGCCCCCGCTGGCCCTGCTGTCGAGGTTGCCCCCGCTGCCCCTGAAGCATCTGCCCCCACTGCCCCTGGTGCTGAGGCTGCCCCCGCTGAACCTGAAGCATCTGCCCCTGTAGCAGAGGTTGTCCCCGCTGCCCCTGAAGCATCTGCCCCCGCTGCTGAGGTTGCCCCCACTGCCCCGGAAGCAACTTCTCCCGGAGCGGAGGTTGTCCAAGTAGCCACTGAAGCACCTGCCCCTGCTGCTGAGGTAGCCCCTGCTGCCCCTGCTGCTGAGGTTGCCCCCGCTGCCCCGGAAGCATCTGCTCCTGGTTCGGAGGTTGTCCCGGTTGCCCCTGAAGCACCTGCCCCCGCTGCTGAGGTAGCCCCTGCTGCACCTGCTGCTGAGGTTGCCTCCACTGCCCCGGAAGCATCTGCTCCCGGAGCAGAGGTTGTCCCGGTTGCCACTGAAGCACCTGCCCCCGCTGCTGAGGTAGCCCCTGCTGCCCCTGCTGCTGAGGTTGCCCCCGCTGCCCCGGAAGCATCTGCTCCTGGTTCGGAGGTTGTCCCGGTTGCCCCTGAAGCACCTGCCCCCGCTGCTGAGGTAGCTCCTGCTGCACCTGCTGCTGAGGTTGCCTCCACTGCCCCTGAAGCACCTGGCCCCGCTGCTGAGGTAGCTCCTGCTGCACCTGCTGCTGAGGTTGCCTCCACTGCCACGGAAGCATCTGCTCCCGGAGCAGAGGTTGTCCCGGTTGCCACTGAAGCACCTGCCCCCGCTGCTGAGGTAGCCCCTGCTGCCCCTGCTGCTGAGGTTGCCCCTGCTGCCCCGGAAGCATCTGCTCCTGGATCGGAGATTGGCCCGGTTGCCCCTGAAGCATCTGCACCCGCTGCTGAGGTAGCCCCTGCTGCTGAGGTTGCCTCCGCTGCCCCGGAAGCATCTGCTCCCGGAGCGGAGGTTGTCCCAGCTGCCACTGAAGCATCTATTGCTGCCTCTACTGACGCTCCTATCGATCCTGTTACTCGGTGGGTCGAATCAGCATCCACTAACGCTCCTGTTGATGTTGTTACTCAGTGGGTTGAAGCAGCTCCTACTGATGCTCCCGCCACCGCCGTGGATGTGGCTGCTACTGATGCAGCTGCCACACCAAGCCCAGTTGAAGTTACCTCAGGGCCAGTTGTCTCTACTGAAGCACCTATTGTCGTCTCAACTGATAGTGCAGTAACACCTGCCCAGGAAGTTACTGTGATTGTTACCCCAACTCCCGAAGCTGTTATAGTAGTGTTGCCAGAAAACACACCGGCTCAGGCTGAGCCCGTTATTGTAGAAAATGTAACAACTGAGGCACCTGCCGCAGTGCCTGTAGAAGTAGCACCAAGCACAGAGGGTGTTGTAGCCGCTCCTATTGCTACTGAAGCGACACCCATTGAAAATGTCCCCGTAGAACCTGTACCAGTCACTGAAAGTGCACCGGCTGTAACTGACAATGTTGTTGTACCTAGCGAACCTGCTACCGATGCACCAATCGTTGTTTTACCCGCTGAACCCGGTGCGTCCATAGTCGAAATAACCCCACAGTGATTGATAATACCAGCTAGTATTTAAATATGTATAAATAAGTAGAATGTATATAATTAGATAATTAAATAGAAAGCAGTTAAGTGAATTTTGTTTGATTTATTTTATCCATCCACCATCTTAGATCCTAGATTTGTTATTGTTAGTCAGTACTTGTTATTGCAAAAAAACCACTTAGAAATTATGGTCATCTGTTAAGATATCTAGCAAGTATATAATATATGAGACATACCTACGTCTTTGCTCGCCTGGTATCCACCTGGATACAAAAGCCATGTGTTTTTCCAGGTCATAAACTAAATTGTGTTACAGCGAAATCGGTTTAGTAGTTTTTACGAGAAAGAGCAACACACATACTTGTATGGATGTGTAAACGCTTTACTTAATTTCTTTTCGAACTGAATTTATACTTATAAGCTTTTAAACAAGTTTTATGTCTAGCTTAGCTGTTTTCTTATAATTTGTGACACGAAACATTCTTATACAAATGGACTCTAACCAGAAGTTCTGACTAAACTTATAAGTTTAGTAGTCTTCTGGTGTGAACTTTTGGATACGCTATAAGAATGGGGTAAAAAATGAAGAAGACTCTTTCATCAATAATTTATTCTAATGACTGTCTTAGTAACTTTTTACAATTGTTTGGTAAAATTAAATGGAATGCTGGGTAGAGGTAATTTCTCACAATTAACTTCAGTAGGTAAGTACATTTAAAATTAAATATAAATAAAATATAGACAAGCAAACTATAAGATAAATTAATTACATTCTACTAAAACTAAAGATTCCTGTCAAATCCAGTATTTGTTGGATGCATTGGGAGGGTTTGGGTAGTTGTGTTGGGTTAGCGGATCGGGTACATTCGGAAAAGCGTAAGGATCGTTCATGTACTTGTACTCGCTGGAGATGCCAGCTAGACTCATGTTCAATGAGTTGTGAGACGGACTCCAATTAGAAGTAACCGATGGATCAGCAGATATTTTAGAGTAATCAGCAGGAACTTTAGGGTAATCATTATCTGTAACTGGTAACGTTTTAGGATAGTCTTCCGCGGACGGTTTCGCAAAAGCATCGTCTCTCGGGTCGATGGTCTCATCGCTTGCTAATTTGTCTTCTCCCTCCGATTCTTTGGGTAAATAGCTGAGAGGTTTGCTGTAGATGTCGTTGCTGGGATATCTGTAGTCGTTTCTTGGGATGCCCGGGTCCATCAGACTGTGGGTGCCGTTTGAACCAGGAACAAGATGGCCAAACGTAGCAGCAGAGGTGCTAGGGAAGGAATTTTGGAAGGCCTGGTTAAGGTGTTGTGATTGGGCCATAAGTTGGTTGTAGTTGGCGTATTTTTGATGATGCCACGCGTCGGGGTGCTGCGGATGGTGCTGTGGTAATGGTATCTCTCCACCAGGGTATGGGCAAGGTATTTGCGGCATCGGCAGTGTAGAATAGCTGGCGAGGCCGGGACTGGGGTTGGAACCGGTTTGCTTACGTAAGCGGGCTCTGCGATTGGAGAACCAAACCTGGAAACAACGAGAATCTTATAAGAATTAAAGATATAGATCTATCTATCTACCTCTTTAAGATGGTGTAGTAGGTAAGGTATTCATTGTGGACTATTGCAATAACGACTGACAATGAAAATATTGCTAGTAAATTAATAACCAAATTATTATTCGTTTACAACTATGATTTTCTCTATTTATCTCGAGTAATATAACATTTCATAAAATGCCTTTGTCATTCTGTTTATTTCGCAATAAAATCTAGACATGATATCTTGATTCATTTTAGCTGAATTATCTATGAAGGTAAATAATGTCACAGCATTGTTGACCTAACAAATTGAGTTAAGATTTACGTACGTCAAGTGTTTTCAGTTTCATTTTGCTTATTTAATGAAGTGCCTGACGGAATTTGTTTTGATATTGATAAGGTTTGCGGCTGTCAAGATAGAAGAAAGACGAAAGGCAAAGATATAAAGGCTACAAAGTATAAACGCAAAAATTTGTACGGACGTATTAAAGGACTCTGATACATCTCTGATACACAAAAAAGACTTAACAGATTTGGCTGGAACTTGAAATAACATAGGTTATGAAATAACACATAGTCTACTTTGTGTCCGGGTAAGTATGTATCACGCAAGCGTAGTAGCAAGCAAAACTTAGTGACTAGGTAATTACTAAATAAATGATAAAGATCTATTTGTGATTTTATCGAAACTGGTCCGTCAATTAACTTAATTGAATAGTAATTGCTATTTTATAATTTGCCATTGACAAATAAACTCCAAAAAATAGATAGATAGAGCGATAGAGGGAAATGGAAGAAAGAAACGTGTTGTGGGATAAGGGCAGGGAGATGAGATGATGAAATAAACTCCAAAAAATCTGAAAAATATCGACTTCACTCAGTGCTAACAAGTAATTTACTTAATAGAAAGAGATGAAAAAAGTTCAAATGTCATATCCAAATAATACACATAGAAGAATAGATACAAAAATCTTTTGTTACAGGGATGGCTACGTGCTCATTAGACTAGTACCTACTCTTTTTTAGCAAACCGACTTTAATTTTGTAGTTGCTTTTTTGTTAATAATCTCGAAGATCCTCACCAGATCATCAAAATAATTTAGAACCGCATTCAAACAAAAAATAAATATAATAATCGTTTTTTTTTAATTCTTAAAGTTTCACCCTTAACTTAATTATTTGTGAACATAGAACCTCCTTTTTTGAAATTCATAAAAATCGAGTAAGCTACCTGAATTCTAGCCTCAGTAAGTCCAGTCTGCAGAGCAAGTTCCTCCCTAGTATACACATCAGGGTACTGGGTTCTGTGGAATGCCCGTTCCAGAGCATCCAGCTGTTCGCCGGTGAAGGTAGTTCTGGAACGACGCTGTTTTCTCTTCAGGGTTAGACCTGGCTCCGACTCTATGTCTGAGGAGTCTGAACCGCGACCTGGAAAGAAACGGTAATATAAATGTAGAAAGTGAATGGGAATGTATCTAAACATAATTAAAGGAATGTACGAATAATAATGACGAATGAACGGAACGAAGTGAGAATGGAATAGGTAGTGCACGAGAAAAGGGCTGTGGCTCTCGATTGGAAAACGAGGAACGAGAAGATTGTTATTTTAGAAAATAAATGAAGAGCAACTGCCAGAAAAAAAAGGTATTTTATTCCTGATCCCACATGAATAAGAGTAAACTAAAAAGGAGATAAATGATTCTGGTAATTTTAAACATCATGTAGCCCCAAAGAAAACCCCGTTTTACGGGAGCCACGTGACTCATATACCTACTTACATAGGTACATTTTTAATTCAATACAGACAATCATTTGTAGATCATACAAACTTTTTTCTTGCGGCGGAATCGAACCAGCTACCTACGTGACCTACGTCTCAAGGTCAAGGGTGGCCTTCACCCATTGCGTCATAGAGGTCGTTAGTCGGTAATAGGTAAATGATCCAAAAATTATGCAGACATGGCGGCTTTCGGACAAGCTAGAGTCCTCAGCAAAACACATTAATTATAAAAATTCTAATCTCCTAAGGTGGTATCAGAACTGTCTTCCTTGATGGTCGAAATTATAATTTATTTGACATTATATTACTGCAATTTGTCTTCATCTCTTTTTTGTAACACGCGTTATTTATTAACCAATGTTTTTTGTGAAAACCCACATCATGTTTTAATTCGGCTCATCGGCTAAATCAAGATCCGTCTGATCCCATTTATAAATCGGTAGCGGTATCCTACGGAAACAAATTAAAAAACTGCCTCAACAATGCATGGCTTTGCCTGATTCTGATTTTAAAAAATGTGGCTTATATTAATAGCCTTTTGAAAGAAGTCAAAATTGAATGAAATGAAAAAATGGGGGCTCAGTGTGGAGTAGAATAAGAACACCCAGAGCGGCGGTTCCTTTGTCGGCCCCTTTACCGTTCGGGTGACATTTTGGCACCATTCAATATTTTGGTGTCGCGATCTGGATTTATGACATGTAAAACGAAAGCGCGAGTCAAATGTGTAGGCTCGGGCTCGCCTAATTTGTGACCAACTCATTACCTGTCTCTTGTCCTTTTTGTTTGCAAAAGCCGACTACTTCTCTTCATTCATGATCATCCTTAGAGAAGAAAGAAAAATCTAATTCCCTTATAAGGTAAAAGAACATAATGATCACTATCATTATGTTTTTCTTTAATTTTTGCAATTGAGAAATATCACATAAATTTAAAATCTTTAATGCTATAAATAAATACGGAAATAGTATATCACACTCAGCATAAGAATCATTAAACCACAACACATTCCTCCACAAAGGCAGCGACAAAATAAAAAACAAGGTATTGTAATAAAATGATTTACATTGCTCAAATTCCGGCTGAGACAGGGATAGATTTATTTCTTTTTATCCAAATCATAACGTATGTCCAATAAAATGTAAAAATAAGCTTTAAAACGTGCTCGTAAAGTTCATTACGGAAAGCGAATTTTATGTTCGGAGAAGGAGTTTATGAGGAGGCTTGTGGAGCTGTCAGGATTTAGTCGGATGATGCTTTTAATTATTGACCGGACAAATCATATTTGGTCAGATGTCCTTTGTTTTTCCTACAGCAATTAAAATAGAATACGATGTTATTATATAGGGGAGACCTTTGCCCAGCAGTGGGACAATGTAGGTTAGTTAAAAAAAAAACGATGTTATTATGTTGTAACTTGTAAGATATTCTTAAATCTTGAAGTTACAGCTGAAATGACAATGTTGCTAAAATGCTCACAGGCTAACAGAAGCTAAAAAAATACCATTTTGTTCTAATAAAGCCAAAGATCGTCAAGGGTTTTCCGACCTTTTGGTATAAACATCCGACCCTTGCCATTCTGTCAAGCTCTAAGCCTTGCAAGTTTTTCTAAAGAAAGGGACGCGAGACTTTGCCGATTGCCGAAATGTGACCCCGTGAAGCCTGAGGCGTAATAATTTGGGAGTTGAAAGCGGTGGTGTGGTTTAACACCTTCATAATCTTGGCTCATTAAAACGGCGGGCTGGCCTTTGTTTCAGCAGATCGTTGCGACGGTAACATATGGCCGGATTAGCACGTCTGGGCGGTTTCGTAAGCTTATGGTTTTTTGTTTGTTATTTTGTTATGGTATCGGCGACTACGCCGATACCATAACAAAATAACACCACAAACACCACAAACGGCCACAAACGGTGTGGGCCTAGCTTTCTTTTCACTAGAAAAGAAAGCTAGGCCCACACCGTTTGTGGCCTGATTATTTACTGGTGTGTCACGTTCGAACAGACAGCTGTATCAACTAGTTATAAGACTATATTCAAAGTGTAATACATATGTTATTAAATAAATGATGAAGTTTTGGTTCTTGGACATTGCATGTAGTTTTATTTAGTCTCAAGCTAAGCAATTAAATCCATAGAGTAATGATCATAAGAAGGTAAAATTCAAACCCACGGCTGTCGACACGGCACCAGGCTCCAACAAATTTTTTAAACTAGTGTGTGTATTGTCGTTGGAAGTTCTTATTATCTTCAGCAGGTTAGTCGTGCCTTGTAAAGAAATAGGCAATATGCTAGAATAAAACGTTTATAGCCAGTAAAATGATATTTTTTTATTTACGTCTCTCACATAACCAGTATTGTTTGAAAAGGGTTATGTGTGTAGGTTTTAATGACCTTGGTGTTCGTAGTGGTTAAGTGAAACAGTGTTTTTATTGGATAGAAAGACAACCATGTTGGCCGAGTGGGTTGGTGGCTCGACATCTCGACTTCCAAAGGCTAGAAAAAAATACAAAGCTGCCTAATAAATATGCCAGTGTCCCATAAAGTTCAGATACTAAAATACTTATTTGATATTTGTAATAATTTAGTATATGTATATATAGCAGGTAAAAAATGCCTTCGGCATTATGCTCGCCAATTGTACATTCTAGTTTTACTTTGTGTGCAATAAAGAATTTATAAATTAAAACAAAAAAAATTGTTTTAAACTAAACAAAGAAACTAAACTTTTAAACATACAGGTTTCAAAATTTTCTGAAACGGACGATATTTTGCTAAAGGTCAGAAGGAAATATAGAAATCCAATAAAACAATGCAATTCTTTTTTCAAATACCAATCCATTTTTACGGATAAAAGCTTGCACCCACATTAAGAGTGTATTTCGACTGGGTTTTAACGCGACTAAAGTAATTTATGAATAAAAATATCGTTCACGACTGTTGTGTGTAAGATATTATAATTCACTGTTTTAAATATTTATTTAGATGACAGGGCATGGTCGCAGGCCTCCCTACCTGTCAGATTTGGAGGCTTAGGTATAAGAAAAATTTCTAGTGTAGCTTTGCCAGCGTTTTTGTCGTCAATTTTTAGTAATTCAAATTTAATAGACCAAATTTTATCACAATCGATTTCGGCTCTTCCTGGACGCATTTTGAAAATTTCTTTACAAGACGACGCTCTGAACGCTTGGCACAGTGCTTGCCCCGCTACCGCTCCCCCCTCATCCCTTTCGTCTCAACGGCAATGGGACGGGCCTCTGTGTGAGTTGACACGGAATAGTCTCCAACAGACGTGTTCAAGCTCCGCAGATCGTGCCCGTCTCCTAGCCGTCTCAAATTGGGAGTCAGGTTTGTGGCTTCAAGCACTTCCCTCCAACAATTTAGGTACTTTAATGGATCCCGCTAGTTTTCGTGTTGCAGTATGCCTACGGTTGGGTGCGCCGTGTTGCGCCCCTCACCATTGTCAGTGCGGTACGGCAGTCGATCAGCTTGGTCACCATGGATTGTCGTGCACCAGGTCCGCCGGTCGGATCTGTCGTCACGCCAGTCTTAACGACATCATCCGTCGAGCTCTTGTCGCCGCCAACGTACCAGCCGTTCTGGAACCGAGCGGTCTGATGCGTGATGACGGCAAGCGCCCCGACGGTATGACTCTTGTACCTTGGGAGAGGGGAAGGCCATTGGTGTGGGACGCAACTTGCGTCGATACCCTTGCGCATTCACATCTCCCGGGGACATCAGTTAGGCCTGGCGCGGCGGCAGATTCGGCTGAAGATCTCAAACGGCGCAAATATGTAAATCTGGATAGGGTTTACATATTTGAGCCATTTGGGGTGGAGACTCTGGGTCCATGGGGTACCGGGGCCCATCGCGTTTTTAAAATGCTTTCAGGGCGGCTGGTCGAAGCAACGCGTGATCCGAGGGCTGGCTCTTATTTGGCACAACGAATAAGCATTGCCATTCAACGTGGTAATGCGGCCAGTGTCTTGGGCACGCTTCCGACTGACAGTGGTTTGGATCAGTTGAGCTACCTATAGACCGTTTGCAACGGTCCTTAGGTGGCTCAACTGGTTCTATTTGTATTATGTACAATAATGTAAATATTTTTTTTGTTTCTGTAAATAAAGTAGGTATTAGAGAATTCACTTAAATCTAAAGACATTTAAATGTTGGTACAGTCGTGTAGGGTGGTCAGAGACAATCTAAATATATACGGGCGTACTCGCCCGAAATGAGCCTACTGGCTCATTTAACTTTTACACTATTTTCAGACCATTATCGAGGAAAGAAGAAATAGGTAAGTTAAAGGATTTTGGCATTCAGTTTTCAGTTTCCGTTAAGTATTATTTTTATGACAAAAAATCCCTAAAAATTGAACCTAAATTAATTTGTGTTTCAATGGAAAAGTGCTCTTAATAATATCGACTAAAAGATTAGCAATCAACATTTGTATGAGCGGATTGGCCTGATAGCTCGAGGCTAATAGTGACTTTAAAATGGCCTGTGGCATGGATTAAACATTCACACAATTGATTTGAAATAATAATATTTGAAAGACCGTACTAGAAAAACGTGTTAGGGTAATAATGTGAAATAAATTGGCAATAAATAAAGTTAGGTTCACTAATTAGGTTCACTTTGTCTCTAATTTTTTAAATGTAGGTACATAATTAACATCTATAAATTTTTAATAAAATGATGTATTAAATGAAAACGTAAAGATAATAAATAAGTTTTATGTTGTCTCTGTTGTTTATTTTTATTTTTGATAAGAAGGCATTTAAATATCTGAAATAGCAAGAACTTTATTGTGACACGAGATTTAAAAAAAATATGAGTTTTCAATGTTGCCCTTGTCTAATTGTATTTAATACTGAAAAAGTTGATAGAGCTTAAAAAATTGGTGTAGTTACAGCCGCTTTATAAATAACCTGGCTAGAATAACTAACAAAGTTTTAGAACTAATATTACTTATAAACTTTTAGTTCTAGGAAATTAGGACATCAGAAAGTTCTAAGAGGTCTTAAAGTGTTTTCACGAACATGTGTTTGAAATTATTTATCACGTGCTTTAGAACATTCAACCTAGTTACTGCCTATTCATTCTTCACTCCGCCCCCTCTTTGTCGGCACTCTCAAATGTTTGGGACAGTCGACAACAAATTGGGAATAACAAAACTTTATAAAGAAAACTATATGGGACTTTAGTTCAACAGTTACATGACCCTCATACATTTTTAAATCTGAAGTAGGAATAGGTTCATGATTGCGTAGGTAAAATGTTCCGAACGTTCAAAATGGACTAGTATTTTATTTGTAGCAATACTCATGTCTTGCATATTGCTATTTCATTTGAGACGTAACGACAAAATTTATAATCACTTATGGCAGGAGTACTGCATAATATGTTATTCTTTTATTTTTATAGATATAAAAAACATATTTTAAAAAGAATACCTACGTATATCTAACATTTAGGGTTCAGGTCTAAGTAATAAAATTTGTGGCACTTTTACTCAATTTTGCAAACAAATACTCGTAAACTTATTTTGTCTCGCATAATAAATAACAACGTTATTTTCCTTAGTTTATTCATCATTTTGCTGTAAAACTTCGAATTATTTTTGTGACTGTACTTCCGGCCATCTTGGGAGGGCTCATTGAATAATGCGATGAGACAAAATTGTTTTCAATGCGACCATAATAAGGGCCACTAAACACTTTGGAGGTTTGTGCGCGAATGCATTGGTTTACATTGAGCTGACAACATGAGCTACAGATAAAGATAAAGATTAATATTTCTATAAGTAGATACATAATTTATAAGAGATCAATGTTATCCAAATCCAGAGACAAAAATGCCATTTGCGGTCACTCATCCATGTAGTGATCGCTCAGAGCGTTGCTTAACTTTCAAGACTAAGACGACCTGTCAAGAACGTCTTAGCTAGCTTCGCCACGATCGCTTTATTCTAACTCAATGTAAACTATTCTAAAATCTCAACTCACACGATTGCTACATCTGTAATCACCAGCCCACCAAGGTACATTAGTTGATTCTAACGACAGATGTTATTAAACAAATGTAAGATTTTATCGTCTATGCTTTGTTTTGCTCTACTGCGAAGTATGTGTGAAAGTACATTACGAGTAATGGCATTTGAAGCTTGAGAAATTGTCGCTTACTGTTGAGAACAGTTTTTTGCTGACACCAATTGACTTCTGGGAGAAGAAGAGTTTGTACGAGTTTATAATGAACTATGTACTAGATAAAAGTGCCAAGTATAATACTACTAATAATACATATTATAAATGGTAAATATGGATGAATGTTTGTTAATTTTCACGCAAAAATCACTCAAGCTGAAACTTGGAATAAGTATACTACTAAATTTATAACCTAGAACAACACATAGGTTACTTATGATCAAGGTATGTACCACGCGATCGAAACCGCAGCCAAATGCTAGTTTTATAAACTCTAACATTTTGAATTCTTTGGTAATAAACGCTCAAAGGAATCTGCGCTTCATAGCAATAAAACCGACAGGTACACCGACAAAGGACAATTAAACTTAGTGACAAAATACATGAAAGCAACAATGAGAACAACCAAAACATGTTTACATCGATTGTGTTGATTTCAGCACTATCGAATAACACCGCAGGTTGCCGCGCCCGACTTTGTCGGTGTTCATTTTGGTGCCTCTGCTTTCAACCGCCAAAGATTCCCGCCAATTGCCCGCCAAAGAGCATCATGCCGCAGGGTTTTCAAATGCCAACAATGACGATGTAAGATTTGTGTGCGGAAATTGATTTTTTGACCCTCGTGAGAAAGCTTTGACAGGTTGCGCTTGGTTGCAAAACTTTTGAGTGTTATTGTGCAATGTTTAGGTCGGAAGTGATGTTTGAACTTTTGTTGATTGCCGTGCAGTGGGATGTTCGTTCCTATTTTATTCATTTAAGTATTGTTTTTTCGATTGTTTGTAAAAGCATGTAGGTAATCACGATTTTTTTTTGTATTCGATTTTTCTAAACTGGTATTTCCTCCTCTTCCACTTGCCCAGAGAGACCTGTGTTTTTTTTCTATATTTCCAGATAAGATAAAATCTTAACAGTACCAATTATGCTTATAATATAAGTGCTGTGACAGAGTAGAGTCTCAGTTTGAAAAAAAGATGGAGAAATGGCATATTTTATATCAAGATATTAAACGAGGCTAAATACCCGAGAATTGAAACAATAACTAAATATCAAAGATTTTGGTCGAATCGAGATACTATAGGGAAAAATCAGAAGTTTAAACATGAAGCACTCCATACAGCGTCAGTCCCAAGCTAAGCAATTGAATGCTTGCTTGTATAAAGGATCATAATTCTTAATTAGCTCTACTTACCTCCAAGTATCCCATCGATGCTGTAATCCTTCTTCCCGTCAAGGTCCCTGGATCCGCCTCGGAGCAGCCTCGAGATGGATGAGATGCTGGGCGGGTCCGATACGCCCTCCTGTAACCACACGTCGGATTCAATAACAAAGGTGCAAATCACTTTGTTATGAGGGTCAGTGTGGCTAAGATGATGTTGATTTCTCTTAGCATGAGTATTGTAGAGTTTGAATAAGGAAAATAAACATTTTTTCTGAGTAAACCAGCTAGATTTTTAATAACGTCGGCGGGTTTGTACCCTATCTTGTTTGTACCGGTAACCTGACTACCCCTTGAGCCTTCTGACAAGAAGATGTCCAACGACACTCTTCAGATAATAATGATAAAAATAATCGTCTTTAGGCTCATTCTAAGAAGCTGGTTGCCTTCAGAAACTAAAACTCACTTAACACGACTGCCATGCCGCTCAAGAGAAAGAGTTTGGGTTTTTACTCACATACTTTCAAAAGCTTTGCTTAATTGAGAGGTTGAATAAAATAACACAAAATTTTGTAATATTAGCTATAAGATGAACAGGGCTTTTACAAAGGATTTTTTGCGTGACTTTAATTACAAAATTACTTGGATTGTTTAGGTTTCAACACATATTATTAGATTTTCCCGGTGCTACTTCAAAGCTAAATACTAAATTTTATTTACACTAGATCCTATAATCTTTATATTTTAATTAAATCTCAAAGTAAATACGTAAAATAAGTATGCTTACGACGCACGTTATTGCCTACTAAAATCTTAAGAAATTGAAAATCTTTTGATAATGCCACAATTTCATCGCATAAAAAATAAGGTTACATTACATTCCTTGAAGCGACATTTTGCGTGTACCCAAGATTTTCTTTTACTACCTCGTTGAAAAGTTTTTATGTGAGGTTTCAGAAGTGAATGGCGAATGCTTTAGATTCTATTGTGTTAATTTTGAATTCTTATCTTAAAGTAATTTTGTTGAAAATTGAATCATTTGACAAAAGCAATAATTATGCAATATTAAAATAAAAGGGCCCGATTGTTTTATTATTTTAACGTTTTCTTTAAATGTTTTTTGCAATAATTATTTTATTTAATAAATTGAAATAATGTTGAAATGATTACATAGCTATAGACAAATTTCTGATATAATTAAATATTTTGATGTTATGAAAGTTTGACATACCTTAATTAGTTTCTCTCTGATCTCCCACGAGAAAATGCCAGGGTTTTGTCTCTTTAGCTCCTCAATTCTAGCTTCTACCTCCGGAGTCGCGACCCTGGGCTTCGAACCGCCTATCACTCCTGGCCTGATGGACCCCGTCTCCTAGGCAACAAATAAAAAATAAAATAGAATATTATACAATGGTAAGAAATAACCCGAAACTAATGAGGCATGTAATGAATCAATGGCAAAATTATTGACTCATTTTGCTTAGGTACTTTATCAATAATAATAAGTTATCATAGATGGACACAAGTTTTTAATTCTTACAAGCCTAACCTTAACGCATCAAGTTTGCAGTCTAAAAGAGGGAATTTAAAATGATATAAACCGTATGTATTATGTTCTGTAATTATATTATGGTAAATTTATTTTTGTCATATCGGTCGAAAAGCATCCGACAACGAGTTCGTAAAAATTGTCGGGCACACGATGCTTAGCAGTGAGCCTACGACTTTATAGTCATAAAAGAAGGTGGAGAAGGATTTTCAATAAAAGAAGGTAGGTAGGTAAAACTACCTTAGGTACTCATTTTTTCAAAACACGAAACTTTTTCTGTTTTATTTGTTGTTATTTCAATTTTCTAAAATTATTATCTCCGTAAACAAGATAGATCACCTACGCTTCCGAGTCTGTCCCTTTATATAACTAAACGAAAGTTTATGTGCATTATTCGATCGTAACCATACAATGAGGAGTTTAAAAGGTTGTACCCGACTGTATACCGTGTCGAACTGTTTCCTGGGCAAGACAATCGCTATCATTGTAGGTACTGTGGTGAAAATAGACCTTCAGGCCTCGCTAGGCCACGTCAATAGCGATTGTGACTGTGGGCGTACACGCAAATGTATTGATGGGATGAAAATAGCCTTAATACTAGGTTATGGTGGCAGAAAAATAAGCTAAGAAATTAGGTTTTATGTTTGCATTATAAATAGAATAGGAAACCAAGTGATTTTGTAAATCTTTGCACTAAAAATAACGCAATATCCTTGGACTGGACATTCCACACAGCGTCATCAAGTCCCAAGGTAAGCTTGTGTTAGAAATAAGTACCCAATAATTAATTAACTTTGAAGATGATCTGAATTAGGGAATAGTTAACATCTACACGTGAATTATAATTTGCTATATTAAGTACCTAATTCACTTAATATATTTTGTTTAACACTAACAAAGCAATTGGAAGCTCACATGATAATTAAAATAGACAATATTTAGGTCTTACAGAAAAACCTAAGCATGTTCGACGTAACTCTACATTACGGCCGACTATGATGTTTACAGTTTTTTAAATAACAAAACAAAGCTATTTGTAGATTAAAGATTAATTTCCCGGCAGTATTAATATTTCTGTTGACCTAATTATTTTGGGGCTGTATCAACTTTAATAAAATTCGGTTCAGGAGCTTTACTTCAACAAAATAGATTAAAGAACCTATGCACAGAACGTTTTTCGAACGAGCAGTTACTGTGCGTTTAGTAGTGCATCAGCTGTTAGTTTGCTACGTGTTTTGGCACATTGCTTGCATATCGAAAAATCGTTGGCAGAGAGAATGCTCATTATGTCTTACCTAAAGCTCTTAGAGACTAAATTGCTAAGTTGAGAGCTCGCTTTGCAGTCAAAAGTATTTTGCAAGGAACTTATGATAAAATTTACTCACTTGATATCTGTTGAGGATCTTAGAGACGCATCCGTGGGAGACTCTCAGCTGGCGGGATATAACGCACGGCCTGACTCCCGCCGCCGCCATCTCCACTATCTTCAACCTGATGTGGCTGGGCAGGGGACGACCGTTGATGAACAGTCCTCCTAACTGGTTCACGCGGCCCTGTCCTGGTGAAAGGTTAGTATGGAATAAGATCTTTTTCAGATGTGTGCTGGGACAAACAGCGTAAGCCTGATATTTGGCGAACTTTGGTTTTGTTAACTATTGGCAACGGACAGTAAGTGAAAAGTAATAGAACTCTTTTCAGCTACTAACTAGCATCTGCTAGTATGCACTACTACCTCATTACCAGATGGTAATGCTCACCAGTGGACAATGAGCCAGTAGTGCGATTGTTACTTGATGTGCTAACGTATGAGTAATTTACTAACACTAGGTACTGTAAATTAAGTTCGTATGACCTAGTGGCCAACTATGGTGATAAAGTTAGGTCGCCTAAAGGCGTAACGCTAATACGGAAAGTGCGAGCCTATTTAAGGTACTTTATTTCTACCTAATTAGGTTTTAGGTAAGTCGCTGAGATTTTCTTTTTTACATTTCATATCATCCATCCATACCATACTAATATTATAAATACGAAAGTGTGTGTGTTTGTCTGTGTGTCTGTCTGTTTGTCTGTCTTTCACGGCAAAACGGAGCGACAAATTGACGTGATTTTTTAAGTGGTGATAGTTGAAAGGATGGAGAGTGACATAGCCTACTTTTTATCCCGATATTCCCGCGGGAACGAGACTTACGCGGGTGTAACCGCGGGGCGCAGCTAGTTAGGATATAATTTTTGCTGGCTTTGGAATTAATCGAACTCATAAAAGGAATTGCATACTAGCTATTTCAGCGATACGATTACTACGTACTTTACTAATTTATAATTAGCAAGCAATTAAGTATAATAAAACAAGATTTATTAATACAGTAATTTATTTTACGAAATGACAAGTCTGCGTCAGATTACTGAAGACTAGGTACATGATTAATTTAACGATGTAATACTTCAACTTTGTTTGAGACACAGTTCAAACTGTTATTTTAAAAACTTATTGAAAATAAAAATAAATAAACCTATAAGAAAATACAATCAACATAAACGTTTATTGTCTTCTAACAACAAACTATAAAAACAACTATCAAATAATAGATGTAGAGTTCTACTGTTACTTAAAAACGATTAAAAAAACTTATATACCCTTACCTACCCACACATCCATACCATTTTGGTGACGTTCCATAATGGTATGAGGCCGTCAATTCACAGATCCCATTAAAGACAAACCGCACAACCAGCTCAACTGAACCAAAGTCCAAAAAACACAATCGACCATAAAAACATTGCGCCTAGCTTTATCACACCGTAAAAACGACACAATAATGATTAATATCTGTTTACATTAAATTAACCGGACGAGATCGAAGCACAAATTGATTATCACCCATTAGTATTTACATAATTAATATGACATGTTAAATTAATTACGGTATCATAAATTGTCGAAGTAATGTCTATGTGCCAGCGACGCGCTCGGCAGACATCGCGTCTGTGACTATGTAACGTTTTTTGGATTTAAAAAAAGATCGATAGATCGCGTTTTTTTGGTGCGCGTGAGTGCAGTAGAAGAGGTAGTGTTGTGGACTGAGTGCCGTTGTGTTCGTACAGACAGGGTTGGGTTTGATGGTGTGTGTGTTGAGTGAGGAGGCTGTGTTGAGTGCCCGCTTGAGTCTGTGTTGGTGAGTGCATAGTACACTCCCACTGTGCAAGTGTGGGAATTGGTAGGGGAGCCATGGCTATGTTCTTTGTAATTTATATCACTCGTTATAGCAAAAAAAAGATTAATTAAGTTGTATATATTTTACTTTTTGATTTTTGTAAGTTGTAACAATAATATTGTAAATAATAATATTGTATCAATATCTTCATTTAAATTTGAATTCAGTAGGATGAAAAAATGCAAAAATGAAAGCTTTTTAAAAATAGCTTTGATATTTTAAATGTTTTACTTTATTTTTAAGAAAATACTTGTCACCCGAGTGATATATTGAAACGGCCGCGGCGGCGCCCGCGCAGACGAAGAGTGAAGCTCGGCCCACTCAGACTGCGATGACAGAAATATAGCTGTCCTTTTCTCACACTTCTGGTATTTCACCTGGCTGTTTTTGTCGTTTTTCGATATTTTCATGAATTTAATGATATTCATTATTGTTTCGAAGTAACATGTTTCAATTGTTAATTAAGTTTTGTATAAATAAAGGGAGCTGTTATGTTAATTTTGCTTTTATTTTTAATTTTAACGTTTATTTCAAAACTATATAGGTACATGTATTATATTTTATACGTAATTTAGGAAGATTATTTTTACCCTGGTTCCAAAATCAGAACTACCTGTTACTAATTCAATCTTAATCTACTTAGGACCTCTATATGCCTCTAACCTCTAATACAAGTATGGTCTTTGTTCTTTTGCAAACAAAATCAGGACAACAAGCGCGGTCAAAAGTCAAAAGTCAAAAGTCAATATATATTTATTCAATAAAATCTTATTACAGACCACTTTGAAATAGGTGAGGAGCCTAGTTCACTTTCCTCTACTAAACAAAATAGTAAAGCTCCATAAATAGTAGTTGTTAGTTTTTGTCAGTTCAACATGTTGCTTAGTAATTACTTAGCGAAGTCACTTAATTTTGGGTAAATTCTTAATTCAAAATCTTATTTTATAGACGAGTAAAATTACTCCACTGTTAACGCAAACCGTCAAATCAAAGACAACATTGTAGTATGCATTGTTGTTGCAGCAAGTAAATAATGGCTCAGTTAAGGGTGGTATTACACTTATCAAATATCTTTGTCCAATGTACATTTGATCAAAGAAATTGGACGACTTCATCAAGAATTTCATCAAGAAGTCGTCCAATTTCTTTGATTAAATGTACATTGGACAAAGATATTTGATAAGTGTAATACCACCCTAAGAAATCTAATTTTGGACAGTTCTAAATTCAAGCAATTGCCAAACAAAGAAAATTGTTACTTGAGTAAAAATCATTGTGCTTGAGTAATTATTTTACTTAAGTAATCACTTAGACTTGTTTATAAATACAAGTGTTAATATTAATGAATTTAAGTTTCTAATCTGTGTCATATTTGTGAAGACTTGTTATTGGCTATTTGCTACTAAATGAGTATTTCTACTCCATCTATAATGTCTGTTTAGTTGTAAGTTTTCCTTAAATAAATAAATAAAAAAAAAAAAAAATAAGTCATTCATGGAAATAAGTTCAAACACTTGTTCAAACCTAGTGAAATGCAGAGCAATCTAACTACAAAATTGTAATTTATACGGTATCAGTAGCCGGTGGAAAATCGACTTAGATTCAATAATTAATTTATTCCAAACAGAATCGGCCGGACTGCCATCAAAGCATTCAATTTTGCATTGAATCTGTAATTTACACGGCACAATAATTTGTAACTGTATCTTACCGTATTTTTTCACAGCTTTGTCTAAAATCCCACGCTTCTTAGCATAAAGCTAGGCTAACTTTCCTTTTTGAAGCCAAGGAAAGCTTAATTGAACACTAAGTTTTTGTAAAAACAGAAAAAGTCTGGTGATTTTACAGTCCGTGGGAAATACCTAGATACGTCTTCATTTAAAATAGATACTTAGATTTTAGTAATTCGTCATGCCTGGTGGTGCAGGATCGCGGATGGAACAAACTAAGAGCGATCTGTTTCCATCAGTTTATGAAAATATTAAATTCAATGAATCGAAATCTGAAACAATTTTATTGACTCCATTTGAGACATTCTTTCTTGCAATATCTTTTTGACAAACGTTAAATAGTGTTTCAGATTTCGGGCAAATAAGCTATGTTATATCGCATAATGATTTCTTGCCCTTTGCGACGGTGCTAAGAAAGTCTACCCGATCTACAAAATCTAAGTATGAACCACATATGAATGAAAACAAAGATAACTTCTTGATGATTTATAATCATCTCCAGAACCTGACACAGGTAGAACAGACATAATGACTAATGATGCCCAAACGAGGAAGCGAATTTGACTACCTATATCAAAAAGTTTGAATGAGCTGATTACTTTATACAATAGCTTTTTATTATTTATTTGTAGTGTATACGGCTCCTGGTCCAGAAACCACTGATGTCTGTCTGTTATTTTTTTATAGGTAAATTATTTTCTGATATCTCTTAAAACAACATTAGATACAACTGTATTTTAAAATCATGAAAAACAACATTACTCTACATTAAAAACTTAAAAAACATTAACCAAAAAGCCAATTATTAGTGACCCTTCCAGTTCTTATTACAAAAACCCTCATTTTTTACCATTCCTACCCAATATTTTCTATACTTACCACAGTACCAGCTTCAAACATACTTTTGTTCCATGTATCCCAAAATGAGTAAAAAATTCGGCGCTAAAAAGATCAACCGAGTCTATTACTCGTATAGCATGTCATCGACGGTTCATTAAAATACGATGACTTAACACAACACCATAGTCATTCATTGATAGCTTGGACGTAGGTTTCATCACAAAACCTCACGGAATTGAGCCTTATCGCAACGCACGATGGGTGGTTTGACTGAGATCGGTTACAATAGCATTTTATTCCATGGAATCCATTGATAAGTCGGCTACCAGTGTTACAAGGCTCTCACGAGCGTACTTCCGAATGATGATCTGGTCAAGGGTTTGAAGAATGTTAATGGAAAATCCTTGAGCAAGTTTTTTAGGCAGTGTCTATGGGCGGCTATTTATAAAAGTTAATTAACATGGGTTAAAAAACTTATTCAATTAACACAGCAAAGTTAGATGGACTACTTTACATTTTGAATGTATCTTACCACAAGCACTTTTAAAAATTAAATGTTTTCATTCAAGTAAAAAATTTTAGTAATCAATCTACTGTAGGCAGTATAATCGGTGAAAATGCAAAATAAACGCACCTTAGAAACCAGTCGTGATCATATTTTGATGTTTTTTATTTATTAATCAATCAATATTTTAAAAAACATTAAGAACTAAGTTAAAAAACAATGTAAATATCAGTTTCGATTTTAGCCTAATCACTTGAAATCCTTTTAAATTAATAAACCGATCTCAATCAGTACTTCCAATATCCACGAATAATCCAACCTCATCCGAGAAATACCAATTTCCAATCCGACTAACCTTGTTACTGAAAATCGGATAGCAAATTCATGATACCGACGAAACTGATACGTAACTTTGGTTGAACCTAATTTCTGTGTGGGTAGAATTGGAAGTTGTGAAGCAGATGATTCTAAAGTTATCAGAGCAGGTGTTCCTGTGAGTGTCCTCCGGAAACCACAATGGCAGAAGTAGCCAACCTTTAACCCTTTGCTTTGATAGAAAGTTTGTCTGAAAATTTTGAGTGAATATATTGAAAGGTTAAATCAACTTATGCTCTATCCTATTTTTAATATAATCTACCTAAGTAATTTCAATTTACGTAATATAAAAGAAGCAAGGTAAATCATAACATTCGAAGTTTAAATTTGAGCTATAATATATAAACATTATTTTTATTTAGTTTTTACTATAAGAATTATATGCCTGTGTTCTAAAATAATGATAGTTCTAAGTACATTTTTAATTAACCACAGTAGATGTGCGAACTTATAAAGTGTGGGCTTGTCCCAATTACGTACTTCAGTGCTCATGTCTGAACCATGAACTCGATGAATGTTGTATCTTTGTTTATAACTAGCATTACGTCCCGGCTTACACGGGTGTACTAATGAAACTACCGGTATAAAATAAAGCCTATAACCATCCCGACAGTCCATTCTGAACATCGGTGAAAGAATTTTTTGAAATCGGCTGAGAAGTTTCGGTAATTACCTCCGTCATGTTTGTTTGTTAACAAACATACACTTCTTTATGATATTAGTATAGATAATGTAATAAAATATTTCTAAATATGTACTCGTACATGTCTCTCTTTGTAATCTAGGTAATTCAATTCATTAATGGTTGAACACTTCTGATTCGTAATCCATGTCCACTGGACCGACACGAGTCATTCCTGACTCATTTCCTCGATTTTTTTCGATCGAATACCGAAACCCATTAAAACTAGGACCCCATGTTGTTCTCACAGAAAAATGGAAAGTCTCATTAAGATTGTGATTGACCGGATCTATGTTTTTAACTTGAATGTAAATATTTAATTTTAAATGGTGCTAGTTTTTCTGTTCTGCTTTGCTATCTATAATTGAAAATTTGAACATACATCAATCCACGCCAATTCAATCTGATTTGAAATATTTCCTTGTATAGGTAAAGATAAATCCTGTAGAATGTGAGCTAATCCTATCAAATATGTTATATTTTCCTCTAAATTGTTTATGTAGGGCATTTGGAGTTCCAAGCTCAGCTCTTGTCGGTGCAATGATGCGTGTTTCTCCGTATATTTATTTCCAATACGATCTCATAAAATAAAAGGTATAGTAGTCAGTATATTGAAACGGAAATACAAAAGAATGGTTGAATAAATGGAAAACTATTTAATGTGGTTCTGATTTGTCGTAAACTTAACAGTAACCATATTTTTTATTTAGTAGAAAAAGCCACAAATTTGATGATTAAGCCTTTTTAATTAGTTTCAAAGAGGTGTAAAAAGTTGTTTGCGGTTTACAATCATCTTTATTGCTGGCATTTTTAATTTCCGCTCCTATCATTTGATGTGGTTCTTAGTAGTGGCGCTAACAGCATTTAAGTGGTAATTTCTACTTCAATCTTCACATTAAATTATTAATTTCAAATAGGGTTTTCATTGTGATTATATTCACTGAATCAAAAATACTTTACCCTGACTGATCTTTTATTTCTTTACTTGTGCAATTAAAGGATAGTTAAGATCATGTTCGTTAACAACTGAGCGATTTCTTCCCACTACTAACTTCGAGATATTTTTATCAAAGCAAGTTCACAAGAGAATCAAACTATACCTAATGCATGCTGTAATTAAAAATATGTAACTTAAGCATTCAGGTGACCACGTCCTCCCAAGCTAATATATTTGTATAAGTACACATAAAAACTTCTCTATCCGTCTGTCCATCCTTTGTTAAATAAATTAGCTTCGGTCTACCAAATTACGCCTCCGACCAAATGTACTTCACTTTGGATCTCGCCACAAAAATGCTCCACCTATTTAAAAGTTGAATAAATTAACATACTTGAAGCTAGAGACAAAACTAAACTAAAAACAAAAGAAGATCATACATACTTTGAAGCTTTAAGAACACTAGTAGCCAAATAGTATTTGTTTTCATTGATTTATTCATGGCCACACATCAAATACAAGGCGCCGGCAACACTCTTTTGAAAATATTATTCGAATTGGTAATGAGAACATTACAAAAACGTAGGTATATGTCTAAAATGAAACTGTATGAATTCTAGAGGGCTAGGAATTTGAAAAATAGATTTGGAAAACTACGAAACGATTTTTCTGATACTTTAATATGTTGGACTATAAATTTAGGTTTTAATTAATTGTCCAGCCTTATAAAGTGTTGTACTTGTCGATAAGTTTCTCAAAAAATCTAAAAGTGTTTGAAAATAAATTACAAAAAAGTCTAGCCTCCTAGCTCGCCTTCATATTTAAAGTACGACAATGTTTAAAAAACTCTGCAGGTAAAGCTGTGAAGAGTTCATTGGTATTGGATTTAACCCAAAAATAGACAAGAAATTCAAAGTTCCTCAAATTTAAATTAACTTTGCAAAGGTTTGCGGATAAACTGTTCTTCGAGGTAAATAAAGACTAAGCTATGAACAACTTGTTTCGCTAAGCGAGCTTATCTTTTGAAAGCAGTCACTAAACTGGCTATATGTACTTTAAGTTGATTAAGTTTTATTTTCAAGTAATGTCTGGGAATTATTAATTTGGATTAAAAAATTTTAACTATTTTTTCAGTTTGAATTATTTTGTGTTGTTAAATTATTTAACGTCAAAAAAAATGTATCTGAAATACAAAGAGCATTCTAGAAGGAAAGATAGGAATAACTAAGCTGCGTAAACATTTATATAAATCTATTTCTTAAAATATTTATTGCTATTTAGTGCGTGTAAAATAAGTAGTTAATGGTCGCATAATAGCTATTGTTTAAGTTTCTTTTCATATAAAATTTATCATTGATAAGGGGTTCAAATATTGCCTATTTCCAAGTGATGTTCTGTTACGTTTGAGATTTTTTCGGACATTTTCGGATGGTCTTTCGGCCATAATGCAATCTTCGACTAGTATTAGTAGCTCATAAAATATTACAGAATTAAGTCAAGAACGATAATCATATTCGTTTTCAGTACTATTATTGGTAATTTATAGATTTCTAGTCGAAATCATCGATTTTTTTTCATACAGTTCCTTTTCACGTTTTGTAGTCTGTATAGAGATGAAAGTAAAGCCGATATTCGGCTTCGGCTAATACTGACCTTCGGGCACTAGTGATAAGGACTCATGTCATAAATTGCCTGTTTCATACGGCATTCATTAGGAGCGTGCAAAATGCGCTCCGCTGCGCCACGATAAGCTTGGCCGATAACGGTTTTATTGCTTTAAATATTACCTATTTGTGGAACCAATGAAGGTTTTCCTTTGAAAATATTATAAAGACTATCAATAAATCAAAGAAAATCTGCAACATCAAACTTGAAAGTTAAAACCCTTACTAAGAAGTCTTTGAAGAATCTTAAAATGTACAACAAGCTTTGATAACTTTTGGATAGAAATGTTTGAGACTCGTATCAAGTACTAGGTAGAGCATATTTCGTATTGTTCCAGAAACTCAGATTCATCTTCTCAGGAACTGCATCGCCACATTCGAGTATGTGAGATCCTTCTGAGCATTGAGGTAAAATGAGACGGTTCACTTAGCATTCAGGTGCAGAAAGTTGAACGAAAGTTCCGAGGAAAGTTTATTCAGTACCTACTTTTCAAATCAGCGTTTGAGAAAAGTTTATAGAATAAAACTAACAGATTAAGAACATGTCACACAAACACAACAAATAGTTATATTATCATTGTAAAAATTCGACTATAATTTGATGATGAACTATAAAAATAATTCCTTAGATTTAATTGAAGGGGGGGGGGGGAATCAACAACTCTATCGAGTGCCACGGTCACGACGAAGATTGCACCTGACTTGCATTACCGCACGTTATTCAGTTCTTTAATTAACTATCAAACCGGAGGCACTCTCGATTATAAGAAGGCTACCCGGCTTTGTCCCTCATACTTATAGACCTTAATAAAGCGAAAATAAACCATAACGTAACGACACAAGGTTTAAAAGTCTAAAAGCTTCGTTGGCGACGGCATGTCTCTCTGATATGGTTTTTGTATGAGGATATTAGGAGTTTGTTGTATAAGAGTGATCATTAAAGTCAGATTTGAATGTTGTGTAAAATGCTGTGTTCGACGTATAACTATTACCAATTTCCTTTTGATGTTTTTGTGAATCGCAAATTGTGACACCTACTTTTCGGAAATGAGGTAAGTATTTATTTACATGGTCTCATATTTTGTCAAATCTATTTTGATAATTTATCGGAAACAGCATTTTAATTAAATGAATTAACCCATAAAGAGGTAAAAAGCTAAAATATTCAAACAAAAGCAGGAAAAATACATAATACTTTCGAAGCTCAGTCGAATTCCTTTAAAATATGTGTAACTGGATCCATTGCCGATGTCTAATCATGTCAGGTATTAGAAAAATGTTGGAATTTCTATATCAATAGCAATTTGAATGACTTTCTAGGCATAATATTGCAATCATATTCACCAGCTAGCCATAATAACGCACCTATAACAAAAAATATTTGTACTGGGCGTATAAAGACCAAGTACTCTATAAAATGTAAATGGTGAATTCAAATTATGTTTTCTCATTGTAGTGTATAAAAATCCTGGTATCATTGTGACACAAAGTCAACAGCGGTAACAACTTTACATAAACAATATTAAGACCGAGTTAGAAACAAAATATTTGTATTCATAACAAATTTGCAGATAATTTAGCTTAGGTACGCTTCTAATGGAAAGAAAGCCTCAGTAAATTACATAAATATCAAAATGTTAGTTATTGCATTTAAAGCTGTAATAATAATGAACTGTTTTAAAACAGTCAAAAGTACAAAAGCATTTAGGAAATTAATTATCTAAACAAAAAATTGACAAACTTGTTTGCAGTGGCAATATTAAAACAAACTAGAGTTTTACATCAATAACTATTTTTTTTTGCATTTGGCGTTTACCCACAAGCTCAAATCGAACTTAAAACCTTAATCAGAAGTCTATTCTTACACCCAGTATATCAAAGGCGACAAATCGAAATAAACAAGACACGCATTCCCGCGACACAAGAAGCCCTAATGTATATTAAATATGTGGGATGGCATTCAAGTGAAAAACGTAACAAAAACAGAGTGGTATCGCCATTATAGCTTATAACTCAATCAGTTCAATCAGAGCGGTGAGGCTATAGGAATTTTATACTTTTTCACCTATTAGGTATGTACTGTCACAGACATTGCTGTCCGAAATCTTTGTGTTGTCTTTATTGAGTAAGAAATGAAATAAAAATAAGAGCACGATTATATTTCAGGGAGCGGTGGACATTTTTAATATATTTTTTCTATTAAGTAAGTATTAAGTAGTCTTGATGTTACTCCGGTCCTGTTTTTTACAAGTTTCTATATACATAAGAAAGATTCAGGAAAACAATGCAGTAAGTAAACTCAATGCAGTTAATTAAAAATATTTAAACGTGCTAAGTACAAAACATTGTTAAATTTGTCGAATTACTACTAAAAAGTAAGTACCTACTTCTAAACATAAAAATAATAGTATTAAGAGGTACTATTGAAGACCACAATATTAAAACTTTGTTGCTTTGCTTCGCGCAGTTTACCCCGAGTGTACTTCATGGTGTGACAAATTTTGATGTTGTCGGATGGCTTGTCAGACTGCACAGAGACGGCATGAGGACAAGTTTTATTTTTTTACTAGCTGCGCCCCGTGATTCCCCTCGCGTAAATAATGGGATAATAAGTAGCCTATAGCACCTCTTAAAAATTACGTCAATTCGTTGATCCGTTTTGCCGTGAAAGACGATTACCTCCGTCAAACAAACAAAAAAACACACTTTAACTCTTATATTAGTATAGATTTGTGTGGAACTAGTTAAAGGCGAGGTATGTGACCTGGAAAAGCATTTAAGCCACTCGACTGTTATGAAATTGTTTTGACGTAATAGTTTGAACATTGTGTTCAAAATTTGAAAGCGCTTATAAAGTTAGGACATGACTGTATTTTCTTTAATAACACAAACATTTAAAGACAAAGAGGTTTTAATCTTATTACATACCTGTGCGCTGTAGAAAACAGAGCATAGGTATAGCTAAGATAGGAGATTCCGCACATACTTTTGTACGATACAAAGTGGATTTTACATTGTAAGAACGCCAAGAATTTTGCTCAGGAGCCAATTTTTCAAACGTCAAATAATTTTATTCTGAAGATTACCGTGGTTTGGCACATTTTTCATACAATAGCTCTAAAATTGCAAAGTTATTTTCTTAGATAAAAGTTAAGAAAGCGATTGAAAAATTGTGCATTAATAAAAATTGTAATATGGTTTGAGAGTTTGTGAAGACGAAGCTAACATAGTTGTGAAACTTTCTAAGCGATATCTTTAGTATTTTAGGTTCTATGGTGATTAGCCTTTATCGATCATCATCTCAGTATTCACTTTTTTCTCATAATATTTTAAAGATACAATTTCGCAAAACAGGTATCCTTTAATACATTTTAAAGAAGTAATTAGATCTTTTATTTACAAATAAATGCACTCATCATTCTTACAATTTGAACACAACCAGTGAATGTCCAGCAAACTATAGTCCCTATACAAGTCAGTAGACTTACTAGAAGTCTCTCAAAGGCAGTACTGAGGCATACTTTGAGATGGAATTTCAGATGAACTTGAGTTTCCAAGGAATTCATCAAGTTTACGTCTAAATTGCCTTTTCATAAATTTCAAAGGTCCTTTCTTAAGCGTATTAGACAGATAGACTACATAACTTTTTCTAACTATTCCCATTGACTACTACTATACTATTCGTTCACGACTATACTTTAAAGACGCTACTTTTTTATTTTATATAAGTATTTTTTTAAATTAAAAGCTTAGAATCAACTAACTCCTGATAACAAGATCTAGATTATTACACAAATTTAAGATTATTAAATTAAGCATGTTTTAAAAATAACCAAAAATATTACTTTATCAACCCATAAATACTTAAATTGGTACTGCAAACTTACAATACTCTTCTTTTTTGTCGAGGGTCAAAAATACATCCTGCATCAAACCTTCATGTTTTCTACATCAAGAATACTTACCTACCTACATTAATACGAATGTACCTTCTCATCGGTGGACACAATGATTCTATACCTACGTAAAGAAGTAGCCGAGAAGTTCTTAAGAGATCAGTCAATGGAACAGCGTGTAATTAATCATACCACACCTCCTTGCCTCCTTGGAGAGGAACTCGATAAGTCTAGTTTTTATTTCTTCAGAGTTTCACTAAAAAGGATTTATTGTGTTTACGATTCGGGACATATTCTTTGGGCTTATTATTATTACAATCAAAGAAACCCAGTAATATTTCTAATACATTAACGTATTTTTAAATAAGTTCTCCTATTTGAAATAATGAGTTTAATTAATGTTAAAAGTTTTTCTAATTTTAATTCTACTTTGTCTCTTCATGTATGTAATGCACTGCTTGAGTCTCAATCATCAGATTTAAAAACCGTTTTAGCTAAAGTAAGTTTACTAGTCCAATATGAATATCGGAGTTAGTGCCTATAAATTGTTCTCATTACATAAGTTTTCTATGGCAACTGTGATGTCAGTTTTATTTACATTTTAAAAGTTCTAAAAGTAAGAAAACGTACTTATAGTGTGTTCCATCATGCGTCCTGCATATCTTGATTACATTACTCCTGTTGATGAGCGGCGTCCGATTTAATTTCGAATACAATTGCTATCTTATTTTACTCTTGTATTCTCATTATTCTAGACAATGAATGCCTCAGGTTAATGGGAGCAACATGATGGTACTGTTTTGTAGAGATTGAATAGATTGCTACTGTGCGGGATGGTTATTTATTTATTAGTTTGTTATGGGACGTAATAAAGTATTATCTAAAATAAACAAAATAATACTTAAGAAAAATTGCACACAAAGAGTACTATGACACTCCTTATAATAAACATTTATGAAAATTAAATTGTTGCCATTGCCTGGTTTTAGCTATTGAGTCGCAGTTGGACCAGAGGTGTAGGATAGATTCCCATGTTGCACCGTTCAGAGTTCGAGTTAGGGAATGTATAAACCTATACTTTTTAATAACTTTTTAAATAACTTTTATACGCTTAGATACATAATAAACTGTTCGTCCTGGGTAAAAAGATAGGCGGTTCAAAAATCTTATGTTTAGAATTCCCACTTCTCTTTTTATGACGTTGTCAAGGAAGATATATACAAATTGGCAATTCAAGATAGGACGAAAGATTCACAACTGAACTCAAAGTCGTTATCTCTACTCATTATTCATTCTTATTTTCCTCCGCACATCATTGTGAATTTTATCAGATGTCGCAAAAAGTATTTGAAGACAGAATAGTTGAAGAGCCAACGACTCTCTTCTTGATGCCGTTTTGGGAATGTCAGTTATGTAACCAATCGCGTTTATTGATGTGATTCAAAGAGTGTCATTAACTTCAAATATTGACTTTCTACTAACTCAATATTTTGTCTTAATTTTTTTTACATTGTTATCTTAGCCCTGCCTTCGTTCGCATACTTACTTGGATAAGAAGAACACTCGCAGAATGAAAAAGTTGACCACTTTTGAAATCAATTCGTTTCACGCGTTTCAGTTTCAGTTGTCTTTCAAAACAGCGTACTGGACGAGAGCGTTGTTTCAAAATGGTTTTCAAACTAATACCTAGCAAACAATAACAGATCTTAAGGCGGTCAAAGCTTTTCATTCCGCGACTGTACCTATTAATTATGACATGTCAATACCATTAAAATTTAGCAATTACGTTCTTGCTTACATATTTAGTAAGTTGCATAAAAACATTGTTAAGGTGTATATACACTATCTAATGTGTTAATGTACTTCAGCATTTGATGATTTCCTCAATAAATTGTAATATTATCTTAAAGTGCTGTCTCTTATTCTATAAGGGTTCAGTGGAAACTCATTTAAAATGAAGTTGCGAAAATGATGGACGATGTACGAGCATGTTGACATCGGATGTTGCCACTTTTTTCAGTCACACCAAGGATGTAAATGTCGGTACTTTTGTCTGTATTGTAATTAAAATGTCGGTAGGTACTTTAGTCCGTATTTTAATTAAATGTTGCGTAATTAAGCTTGTTCATCGATTGTTGTTTAGTCAACATTGAAATTTCAATTTAATCAAAAAATTATAGAAAAGTTATAATGTTTCGTAAATTAATTTTTACTAGTAATAAAGTGACCGAAATAAATCACATCGGTAGATACTAGAACTGTAAAAATAATTATCTAGAAAATAGCTAAATTTAATTCAATCATTTTAAAGCACTCTGTGTCCTTTATTCATAGGTGGCCAGAGCTCTACAATGGAGCCATAATTGAACTGTTGTACTTCGTTATTACAGATTCCATCAACTAATCTACATTTCGAATGTTGGATTCGTCCAATTTCGGATCGGTTACTCGGCTTTGCTGCATCATCGGCGATCTAATCATGTATGGGACGAGATTAAAACAGGTCCGTCGGGCCCATCAAAGGCGGTATCATACTGTTATTTTGACTGATTGATCTCCGCCAACAAAAAAGCCTGCATCGCTACCGAGATCGACAGTAGCCGAGAAAAAACAAATTAGCTGACTAAACCTTTTCACAAAGTATTGTTATTATCACCACCTACCCCGTGTTATACACTCGACAAACTTCGTGTCGGTAATCGAAAAGCGTGGTCTTCCGTTAATCATTTGGTTTAAGGTTTAAAATAAAGCTAATTTGTGAGTTGCGGGTCCCGCCAGCATCGCGCTTGTCGAAAGGCAAAAATCATGCTGCGACTGCGACCTTGCGTGAACAAAAAGCACGATTTATTTTTTGGAGAAATGTTTTTCTGTTTTTCGGTGTCAGATGTAGCGGCTCGCGCTTTGATTGTCGATATTCTCATATTTAGTTTTAATTGGTGGCTTTATCGAGTTTACATTTTACGGTCGAATTCGATGAGAGGTTAATAAGCGGCACTTTGAAAGGTAACTTTTTTTTAGAGATCCGCGTTAATAGATACCTAATAGGAATATGACTGTGGTTTCGTTGTTGTGATTTTATTAGGGTTGCACGTGGTCTATGATTGCCGTGATCATGAGATGATTTTACTATCGATATCGTACGGTTTAGTTCTTTGATATTTTATTAAACAAAAGTTTTTACGTTTACGATAGCCTCGAGCAAGGATAACAAGATAAGGATAATCCTGCTATTTATTGTAGTAGAAAATGATTTTTAAAAGCTAATAAACCTAGTTTTTTGATACGTGACGATGAAGACTTAACTTTGTCCATTTTGGCATCGAAGTGCCATTAGTATTCTTTACGGAACCGTCCACGGCATATAAACGTAATGCACTATGCCCAATTTTTTATTGTTTAGGCAATAGCCGATATTGATTTTGGTTCTTTGATTCCGACGCATTATTGCTTGTTTTATTGGTACCTGGGAACAGAGTAATTAACCATATCGGGTATTTTTCTCATCTCTCCGATCCTTTCGTGTCAATCGCCCATAACCCGGGACTCACCTTGAAAGGCGTATGCGCCGAAAATTGGTCTCATATTGTTCATGGAAGACGTAGTTCCTGTTGAGTAATCCATTTTTATGTTTTTAATTAACCGGAGATTCACTGCACAATCGTGTTCACATGTAGCTTCACGTTTATAGCTTTGGTTTATCACTTTACATTGTTTCTATGTATTTGATCACTTTGGGAGTATTACGAGGTAGTGTGATTATAATAACTGTTTTGCTTTAACTTTAGCGACACTGTTAGGGCGGACACGGGCGCGTCAGATCGAATAAGAGCCTCATGCGAGGACATAAGTGAATCAATTACAAAGTAGCTGCCGTCTGCTTGTAACATTATTTTCGGACCCTACTCTTATCGTATAATACAATAGCTTGTCGCTCCACCTCCCTTCCCCTACCACTTTTTATTTACTAGTAATAATACTAAATCACTGGGACCATTCGTATATGCACACGTCAAAGGCTCACTTTATAAAAAGGGTGTAAATTTATGTACTATTTTACTGCAGCTTTGAAGCTTACGACCGTCTGCATGAAATAATCGTTAAATACGTATCTTTTTGGTCGTGTGATGGATTTGAAGCCAGTCGTGCTAAACCTTGTGCTGTTTTATTAAAGTTTTATCTCCAATCATTAAAACCTTATAATTAGTCTTACTGTAATGAAGTTGAAGTTTTAAATACCAAGAACGTTTATTACAAATTTATATAAAGATGAATATAATAAAGGTAACTAAGAACTACCATTTTGCAGTTATGGGTTATTTTTTTGGAGTTTTTAATTAAGATTTCATGAAATGAACTTTCTTGATTGTTTACTTAACAGTTTGTGTATTTGTAATTTTGTAAGTTTGTGTTTTTGTAAGTTTTAGGTACATTGCGCGAGTAACGATAATTTTTCGATAAAACTAACCAGCAAGTTTATCTTTTGCGATAGATTGTTCAAACTATTGTTTTCGATAAAAGAAATACAAAAAAATCCTACTATCCTACTGATTACAAATGCGAAAGTTTGGAAATATGGATAGATGACGTGTCTTTGTTACTTCATCACGCTCAAACAGCTGCATATAATTTAGTGTAACGTGAACACATAGGCTACTTTTGATCCCGGTATTCCCTCAGGTATTCCCTCAGGAATACCGGGATTCCTCAACTTCAACTGTTCACCTTGGGTAACATCGCGAGGCGCAGAGAGGAATGTCAATGGTAGATAATTTTCGCTATTTATGTTAAGTACTATTCCGTATCTAGGTAGGTAAACAAGTTTTACATATTATGACACGTACCTGACATCTGGTCTGACCAGTAGCGCCACCGTTTTGACACAACTGTAGCTGTCATTTGAATGTCAGCTTCATAGAAATTGGTAGGTGCGTGACTAAAACCATGACATTTGAAGATACCTCGCATTCCAACTTGTATAACACGAAGTAAAATATTCTAGTCACACAGACTTCTAGGGGAAGAAAGTTTAAAGAAAATGTTCTCCATTTGGCAAATATCTATTTTAGAAATTTTATGTAAATTGTTGCACAGTTTTCGCAATATGATTTCTGTATTTCTTATTACGCCAGAATAATCTCAAATATTCCGATAATCCTTATCTTTAAAGGAAAGTTTAGTTAATGAAATTAAACTTGACTTACATGTTTTTTACAAGAGCTTGCAAAAATAGCAACCGAACAACAGTGACAGACAATAACGCATCACGCGCCTAATTAGAAAACAAAAGAGGTTGCGGTTTATTTCGCTAACAATCTTACAACCTCCTTGTAAAGTCGCCCGTTGGCTCCTATCAGAACACTGCTTTCCTTATGATGTTTTCCTCAATATTCTAGTCAAGAGATCTCGGGACATGGATCTTTTTATAAAAAAAATGTCTATCGCATTATCGTCATAGCAGCTGCCAGTTCGCGCCTACAATACTTCGGTAAAAAGTCGTCATGCTAATTATAGAGTTTTGTGTTCAGCGTATCGCTCATTGTTGACCTGATCGACTGTCCTATTCGGGAGATGGGCCAGCTGGCTATGACGTCATGTCATACATATTAAAAGCTTGATAATATTGATAGAAATAATCCCAAGCGAAAATAAGAAATACACCGGATTGCTTTTGATAAGTCAAGATGTCTAGCTAGACCCTGCTTTTGTAAATAATATAAAAATAATACAATAGATAAGTTCCTATGAAAATAATAATGTACTAAAATTACCTACCTACTGATTTAAAAAAACACCGATTGAAATAAGTACTTACTGAATGATTCGATTTATCCTAATTTCCATATTATTGGTTGGTCAGTATTATCTATTACAAATCACCTAAGTAATTTTTAAAAGTGAACACAATTTTTTTCATTACATTCACCAAATATTATCAATCATCGTCCTTTTTAATCAAACGCGATTCTTTATTTAAAACGCGAAAACCGCTGAGTCATCGAGTCATTATACTTATTTCATTCACGCTTCAAACTTCGAATAAAAAAAAATGTTTTCAGAAAGTCCAGTGGCATGTCAAACTGACGTGTGTCATGTGTCAAAACAAAATCGAGTGGTGTCTTGGGATTAGTAAAATCGATTCAAGTCAATATAACTCATTGAGTCAAGTGGGATACCGACTGAGTTGCAGACAATAAGAAGTATTCCTCTTGAGTTTTTATGAGATATTACGGTTTTCTTGGTATTTGATTTACGGATAGTGTGATTGTTATGAGAAAATAAACGGGTATGAATAGTTGAATGTAATTGTATTTGAAGTGCTACTTACTGTCCTATTTTTAAGTAAGGCACGTGGACTGTCAATATATTTAAAATCAAAATTATTGTACATACATCATAATACGTAAGTACCTACATATATAACGTTTCTTTCTTATGTAGGTTAGACAAAGAAAATATGATTTAGGGTCAAACAATAAAAGTATAGGTAATTATTACATTGGTTTAAGATAGAATTGGTAGAGCATCAAAGTCTTTATCACCCATTTTTCTCATTTTGTCCACAACTGGACAAAGGTATTCCTGTTTTTGATATTAAATACAATCATAATAATAATCATAGGTATATTGTTATTAGAAACCGCTATTTCTGTATAATTTACGTATACAAAAATACACTTTAATTAGGAAAATCCATGTGCATTTTGCCGAAAGATCTAGCAAAGAGTCTCAAAGATTTCACTAACGAATTACCCTAAAAGCAAATATCTAAAGCCCACTGTCGCGAGAACTGAAAGCATCTGCAAACATTAATTTTCTCCGCTTTCACGTTTCCTGCGCTATAAATAGAACGTTATGAGCTTTGCTGGCAACCCTAAGTAGCCTGCCATAAGACGAGTTACTTAAATATTCTTGTTCTTAAGTAAACCCGTACTGTCAGTCACAAAACTGTAATTAGTAAACTTTCAAACATAATTTTAGTACATGTACCTACAGGTACCTATGTTGATTGATTGGTCTGATATAATTATCACTAAGTACCTATTTATGGTTCATCTAGGTAAGTCCTGTCGATACCTTTTTAAGGTCTTTCGTTACGACTAGACTGTTTATAATGCGCATGCGCTTGGAGGGCCTAATTTTGGCTCGATCACTTTCTAAAGCGTTCGATGAATAATTTTAGTTATGTTAAAAAAATATGATCATATACTTACATCTTATTTTACAATTTAAATACCTCCTAACTTTTAGAAATATTCAATGGATTTCTATTCTATCTACTGATTTTGGAAAACAATAATAGGTACTTAACTGAAGTTTTCATGAAGATTGGTAAGCCTAGCCTAGCTTGAGGCTCAACAAATAGCCTTTGTCCTAGTACATGGCCCCTCAGCGCATTGGACTTTCTCCGATCACGTATGCAAATTATATGTGACATGCACTTTTTGAATACATTAATAGGTACTTATGTGGCGACCCGGTTTTCCTCTTGAATCCGTCTTTGTATTGAAGCAGTATTTAGTATTCCTATAGTTTAAAATTATGTAATTCACTTGAATAAATAATTAACGTTCGAAATTGTTGACGAAAAGATGGCAATCGGCTGATCAGTATTTTGTTAATTACTTAAACAAGAAATTAATGTTATTTTTTACATTTCTCAACCATTTTATTTTAGTTTATAAAATCTGTTTTCTATCGATATTCAACTTAGATGTATAATTAAGACGATACCTACAGTAACTTATTAAAACAAAGCTTTGTTTCTATCCCTGCGGTAGGTGAGAACAATTATCATCATGTTTAATTACCACCATCTTCCTTTATACATTATTCTCATCCACAGATTGACTGCTCATTCCATTGACGTCAAAACAATTTAATTGTATCCTTTCAACCGTAGTCGAGAGTTCTAACGAAATATGGGAATGTTAATTTCTGTCATTAGCCAAGACACAAGTTAAAGATGCCGACAAGGAAAAAAAGAAAAAAGTTGACATAGAAAAAGAAAAAAAAAACATGTGTGATCGCGCCGCTACAAGCCACGCCTCGCGCGTGTTTGTGAAAACAAGTCAAATGTGTTAAATATGGGACATTCTACCATGAATACAAAATACTGGATTGGATCATTTTATTTTCCTAAGGGTAGTCTGCCAGCTATCATTGCTTTTCTAACATAAGCGAAAGGTCATGAGGAAAGTAAGGTATGTTTTATTGAATAGCCGAATAATACTAATTAATAAGTCGGTACTCGTTTTAGGAGTTTTGAAATTTAGAATTCTGTAAATAAAATAAAACAAATTTTATTGTTACTATTGTCTTTATCAAGTCAGGTGAATAATCTAGGAAAGTTTTATGACTAATCGATAGAGAAAATCGTTTCGCTTTACAAAACTAACCATGAAGCCTTTTATCAATAGTATTTCATCTCTCAAGTTTCGCATAGAAACTGTATAAAATTTTAAAAATTAAACTTACCCGAATTTTTACAGCTACCTGTTCGGCACTGCAGCGCAGCTTTCTCTGAAGTATGTAACAAATTATATTACATCTAACTACTGGTTTCTAATTTTAAATTCGACGTTGTAAAAGGAGTTATTGTATGCCTATCGACTGCAAATCGTAAATTGGCACCGGCACATCTAGCACAGATGAAGTAATAGTAGTCGCAATTATTCGAGTCTGCTAATTGAAAACTGGTAAGAATAATTAAAATTAGCATTTCGATGTCGCTTCCATCGTTCTTTATCTGTGTGTGTCCCATTATCTTATTCAATTTACAGAGCTGTGAGTGAATTGGGTTTTCCTTCGTATTATGGAATTAGGCCTTGCCACACAGAATGCGGGTGTAAAACGAGTCAATAGTGGGCTAAGTGACTTAGGTAATTTTCTACTATTTACTCGAATTTCCCTTGAACTTTAGCTTTTGTAACAACTCTCACACAAACAACAACTTTTTATTATATTTTGTAATTTCTAATCTAGTTCTCAAAAAAAGTTCTCAATATTGAAATATTGACAATGCATGAATAGAGTCCATATAACCTTCCTATCAAACTATGAATACCTACGTGAGTAGCATAATTAAAAAATATATTTGCAAATTGTGTTCGCTGAATATTACCACTATCGTGTGAAAGTTTTAGAATATGGCAAGGTATTCGCTCGAAGTATAAACAATTTAACCTGCACCGCTCGTCTGGTTGGGCCTAAAGCTCTCGCCACACATGCCGCGAGGGCGGTCTAATATCACTCTTGCATGACCCGCCATTACGTATTTTCGTAACGGATCATTACAATATCTCATAGTGACATAGAAAAATTTTACATGTCATTTGGACACATTTTTACGAGTTTTTTTTGTTTGCTTTTCACAGGGCGGTCCCCTTTCACACGGCGCGTTATGAAGCCATTCTGAACGTTTCAGTACATTTAGTATTTGGTTGATTTAATCTTTGCTAATAGGTTGGAAGTTACTTTGAAAGGTTTTTGTGGAGTTATTTGTAGTGACAATTAAGAACACACTTGAATGTTTTTGCGATGCAAAGTTTAGTTCTTGTTGGTATTTTCTGTGTTTATTTTTAAGAGCGGTTTTTAAATCAGTGTTTCAAATATAATTTATAGCTATATTTACAAAATTTGTATATTTTTCAAAGCCACTATATTGTGTACATATTTAAAGTTAGATGATATTAAATTGGTTTATTCCAAAACAACCACGAACGTGCACCCTGCCCTCTCTGATTTAACTTTTAATATCATTTACAGATATTAATGTTTTTAAAAATAGTTAAGTAGTCAGCTTCAAGTTCAAACAAAATCTTTCTACATTTTATAACCCAAACTAATGAGCTACAAGGAAACAGTTATAAACGGGCAACGAATAAATTAAATTAGAATTCATCTTCCCACATTGATGTCCCACAGGTTGGCTACAAATGACGGAAAGGGGCGCGGCGAATGCGACTAATTACCGGACACAACCTGTGACATGTCTGAAATACTGAATAGTTGATAGATGGTGTTATGACCATGTTATTACAAGAATATTTATTTCTCTATTTATTAATGAATAGAAGACATGTTGGGCCGACCCACCTAGCGTGGGATAAGGGCAGGAGAATGATGATGATAATGTGTAGGCGTTATTAGTAAACAGTTTTTTTAACTTAGGGAAACAAGTAGGTAGGTAAAACCTGTTTATAAAAGTTGAGTACCTACCTAAAAAGAATCACGACTGGTCCTCTAGGGACATATTAATTCAGATCGAAGAAATTGTCTTACATTATGGGATCAGTTAAATTTTATTGGGTTGTCATTTTCCTCTTTAATTTAATTATTAACATAAACCTATCTCTTTTAGTCTTAACAGTTGTATTACCATTTCATTTTGTCTATAACGCCCCTTCAGAAAACCGTTCATAATTAGCGGGCAATTTTCACCTTATTTGTATAAGTTTGCACCTCATCTTGTTACTTTTTTCTCACTCGTCGCTTTTTGTCTGCAGCAATTAGCACATAGTCGCGTGGCGAGCAACGCATCCGTGTTATTTATTGCATAAACACGATGTGTGACCGATTTCGGAGTGAAGTTATACTTCAAAGGATTCGGACTGATCCGGTTAATTCGATTGTTCGATTTACTTGATAATACGAAACAGTAAATTGATTTTATTGTGGTCAACGCCAAATATCACAAGAACTCGATCTGTGATCGATTTCGAAGTGAACAACTACACTTGGAGGGATTCGGAACTCAATTTTTTTACTCTTTCACACTAAAAATGATACACAAAAATGAAATAGGTTAGAATAAAAATGAAACATCTTTAGTAGGTAAGGTAGGCGCTATCTAGTGAAAACTATTAAACTAGATTTTTTTAATAATTTTCTTAATTTTGTCATCTTTCCGTTGTGTGCATTTTAACTTGAAATTATTGAAATTCCTTAGATGTGTAAAATCGATTAAAATGATAGTAGCACTATTCGGAGTTCTTACGATATCCTTTACAATACAACTCTACTTAAGACCACCGCCCGTCCTCATTAGTGTGCAAAAACGCCGCGAGCGCTTTATTTTCGCACTATGACTCATTCCGAATTGATTCGGAATGACGTTGATTGAGTCTAGACCGGTTGTATGGACTTCATTAGTTGTTCGATTTTTTTAATATTTGAGTACTGGACTGGGTTAAGTTGCACTATGACCTTGAAATTAATTCATAAACCTGTCAATTGTTTTTTTTATTTCTATCGCATGAAAGAAGCTATAAAAAGGTCTATTGTCATCTGAGCTATTGAAAGCCAAGGTATAGTTTATTATTTTTAGCCGTTTCGAATAAATATTTCTTTCTTTCTTTTACTAGGTTCAAGAAGAAGAAGAAATTCGTTAGTGCTAGACTTTTTTATTGATTATTATCCTTTTTATTGAAGACAACAGCTCAGATTCAAGTAAATTATTATGTTTGTTTCTATCTATGCTTAGTGTTTTTTTGGTAGTTTTATTAGAAGGTGTCATTTAAGAGTCTTACTAGCTGTTCTTACCATCTGGAAACAACTAACTTGAATCGCATTAGACTGACCTAAATCCTTCAGCTCATTTAAAGCCATCTCTCAACCGACACTGGAACAAAATATCGAGTCAAAAATAAACATAATCTGTTCGCCAAGTAACCTACAAACAAATAAACCAGCATCGTGTGCGGCCCATCATCTTAACTTTCAGCGACGCGTTGCAAGCGCAATGAGCCCTGAAGTTGCGATTTCAGCGTTTCACGCCTTTTTTGTGCGGCGAGCGGCGGCTGTGTGAAGAGGGCTTAATGCGTGAAGTGTCATGGAGTTAATTGCAGATGTGTAATTGCTTATTTGTTTCCGGAAGAGTTTGAAATCTTTTAATGATCTGGTTCTATAAATAAAGATAAAATAAAACAACACAGGTGTAATTTAGGGAGTTTCTAGGTTTTCAATTGAATAAAAACAGAATCAAAATAGAAGACGATGGTTTCCTATCCTTATTTACCAATATATTCTATTGCGACGCAGATTCAAACCCACACTTATACAAATGATCCTCCTTAAGCAAGAGAGCCTTTACCAACTTGATTACTTAATCACTATTAAGTCAGAAAAAAATATTAATAAGATTATATTCATGTCCGAGTTGGTAAAGGCTCTAAGGCTTGCGAAGATCGCTTGTCCGTACTAGCCCGAAGTTGTAGTTTTAAATCAGTGGTATTTAAAAATTGTAAGAGCAATCAACAGTCCATTGCAATTGACCTTGTTGCCAAGCCAAACGGCCCTTAATCAAGACATGAAACAATGAAATATCGACATCCAATAGAAATCGACTCATTACCGGTAGCCTTGAATCGAGTTACGAATTTTAATTAAAATCAACTCTTCGGCTCGAGTTTACAAAACCCTTTTATAACTACCTATAAGAGGTGTACTGCGAAACTTTAGATAGAAGGAAAGAAACATTTGTGTATTTCAGTAGGACCTCGGATCACTTAAAAATGTGCAGTCTTATAAGCTAGATGACTCTATTGCCTGTTCTACTCTCTCTAACTCTCCCTACACGGGAAAGAAACAGGCGAGAACCTGGTTGTGTGGGGCAAGTGACAAGCTTGGATTGTCGATACTTTTTGAGGAAACTTTGACAGGATGTGAAAGTTAAATGATGATAATGATAGATAGAGATTTTGAAAATGATATAATTCTTTTGTTAGTTTAGTTTGTTATAAATTAAGGAAAAGAGATTCTACTGGAAATATCAATCGTTTCATTGTACCCCTCTTTATCTTATTAACTGACAGCAAAACTTCATCTTCTGCGAATCTCAGGGTTCGTAAAGGTTGAGTACAATTAATTAAAAGTTTGATAGTAAATAGATAATTAAACATCTGACCTAGATACCCTCCGATGGCGATGATGAAACTTAAAAGGTTGAAAATGTTAGTAGTGTTATAAAAATAACAAAGACCTTTAAATTTTTTAGAGAAATAAAAACAATTGGAACGTAGCAAGATTTATTTATAAAATTGACTTAAATTTCCTAAGTAAGTATCAGTTTTCTCTCGAGCTGCATTTCTGTACATAACTCCGAAGACCCTGTTTTTTTAAACAGAGGTAGGTACGTACCTATTCCGTAATCGATGGTTATAAAAATATAACAATGTTCTGCCAGATTAACAATTTATTTATTTATTTTATTATCCCACTTTACGGGGTCGGCACCACATGTGTTCTTCTTCCATTTCCCTCTATCAGACGTTATCTCAGCATTCACATCTATTTATTTATTATTATATTTATATTTACATCCATGAACAAACTAATTAGGTCTCAACATATTTGCTAGATGATTTTTTTTACACTTAACAAGACTGTTCATTATTTTATTTTGCTTTGACGACTTTAAAATATGTTTTTGTTAAAAAAAACTGTTTTTTTCAAGAATTGCCGTAAAAGGTAAACGGGTACGTGTATCTATTTAAACCCCAAATTTTATTTTTAATTTAAAAATCTAAATTACAGTACCTACCTGCTAAAGTTGTACCTAATTTAAAACTTACCAGTCAAATTTTTTTTATCTTAGTAAAATAAACACATATAGACCTAATTTTGAATTAAACATTGTTTTTTTTTTGTACAATATTATTTTGACATCCAATTTTAATTATGTTTTTATATTTCAATTAAAAATAGTTCACAACATAATAGGTTTTAAATTTAATGTAAAAAAAATTAAAATAAAAAGACCATACAGAAAATTCTGCACCATAAAGTAAGCATATTCCACAGCTTGAAAAAAATATTTTACATTCGGCAATGCCTATGGTACACGAACACAGAGCGACATTGCAATTAACACACACCATAGTGCTTGGGTTTCTTAGTGTGCTCATAGGCTCCGCCCTAAACAAATTATGACCAATGACAGAGCTCTAAAGCTATAGATCGTTGTGGCAACACGCCTCATATTTTTCGTCACGGAACAGCAACTCAGGCGCGACTCACACATCGCTAAGCCCAACGTTCCTTGCTTTGAAGATACCGGATTCAAGCTTTCGTGCTGTCTCGTTCCCACGCCGGATTAACTTGAACCTGACCGCCTCAACCAAACTGCTGAAAACAGTAACAATTATAATTTCATTTTAAATTCAGAACATTAAATTCATTAAAGAAATTGTCATGAAAATGAAAAAGTATAACACAAAGCAGTATCTAGCGATTTATATGATACTTTTGAAGCCGGGGAAGCGTCGCACGATGACAACAACCACTCAGTAGAAAGAGACAGAAGATCAGGTGGAACGGTTTCGAAGGCTGTGGAGGCGGCCAGTTTGACCATTTTTTGTTGGACCGTTGATTGTGAAAGATTACACTTGAGAGTCGAAATACATCTTTACATCACACGTCAGTGGGCACTGAGCTGTCTTCAAAGTAACACGGATTAGACACACGCAGTTTCTTCTACGTCATTATGTCTGCGCTCATGCTGTGATAGTGAAAGACTGAAATTGTGATCTCTCGGGACTTTTGCATGTGTTTGAACTGATTTGGTGGAAGCAGAGACTTTTCCTTCGCCAGTTGTTTTGATTCCTTCGATGGCAGTATCTACCCTGAATATGACGCCGTACTTTACAGGATACTCTTTCCAAGGTATGTAGGTACTTATAAGTTTATTTTCAGTAGGTACTTATTTATTGATAGATGAGTTGAGATGATTTTGAGTTTTTCTTCTTTTTCCTTTTTTTTACTTCTTATGAAGTTGTATACTTAAAAGATTCAAACCGTTTTTGCTTTTCTAGGTTTATTGCTTATTAACAAATCACAACTTTGTATTGTATTTATAACGTTACATCATACCAGTGATAATATTTACTTGTTATCTATGATGATCATAATCTTCATTCATTTTTATGTTCTTATTATTTGTCTCTTGACCTTAACATGTAATTGTTTAGATTTATACTGTACAATTAACTCGCGCGGTGTCTTGGTCTGATTTCTTATATTGCTCATCATTACACCGTCATGTTTTTATTATATCCCTTCTTGCACCAGGTGTCCTAATATTATTGCCCTCAACAGGTTGCCATAAATTTGTTTCATCAAGAAACATGTTTATAACACCGTTAATTAGGTATTTAGCAGCTGATTAAAAATCAATCATCGGATTTTTTTCGAAATGACATAATAAACTCTAATGGCCGCTTTTCGGAATCAAAGGGCCAGAGACGATCATAAAACTATAAACTCGATGGATTACAAAGTGCCTTTTACAGCTACCCATATAACAATATTTCATCCTCGCGCGTCCGGACCAAAATAAGAAAGAATTATTATAACCTTACTTTTTTCGTTTATAACTGAACCTTGTTTATGCCACACTTTCTGGAATGGTCAAGGACCTTACTATAGAAAGCGATCCGTCTCTGTTTCAATAAAGCATTTTCTGTCACGACTCTCTATTGTCACCACAGTCGTTGTCTGAACGATCTTGATCTTAATTTAAGCATAATGGGTGTGATTTTTGCATTTTGAATGCAAATTTATTTTGTATAATAACCTTGATCCTTTACAAGCTTTGTTTTGACTCAACTAGATTTACTTCGACAAAATTGGGCGATATAAAATTACTTTCAACTAAGTACCTAAGTATATAAGACATTTTCGCTTATTAAGTTGGAAGTCTTATTTTTCACTATGTAAGTATTTTAAATTACATCAAATACTATTCTTTTAAATTATCTACAAAGGCTGACAGTTATTTTTCATAAAGATCGCGTTCTATCTTTCAAACTATTGGTACTATAGAGGCCATCATAAACTTACTGACTAACCATTGTTTTATAATATCTCTTGTTACTTTGTTTATTTTATTACAAGCAGGCGACAGTTTTTTTGTCACTACGGTTTCATGTACAACCGTTTTAAATATAGCTACTAACAATGTTGTTAGGTTCTTGTTTGCGTTAATTTGTATTTTTGTTTACTTTATTTTTACTCATGAAATGATAGAACATGCTTTATCAAATGTGTTGGTAAAAGTTCCTGAGATCGTTTTTTAATATATTTTATTAACTGATCTAAACCTAGATTGTTACACTAAAAAAAAGGAAAATTAATTACTTAAAAAGAGATCAAAAATTTATTAAAATGACCATTTGAAAAACTGCTCTTTATAATTAAATAAAACAGATGTGCGATTCCTCTCCGGACTAATTTTATTATTTCCCCTTCGGCTACCATCGTTTCAAAGCCTCAGTATAAATAACAACGGATATTCGAAAACCTCACTGACACTTTTACACATAAATCATTACCATACGAAAACATTTCGAGGTTATTGTTGAAAATGTCACCTCGACTTACGACCTGCTTCGTCTAAGCTAAATTAAAAGGAATATATTAAAAGGGTTCAGTGAGAATGAGAGCAAGATATGAAAGAGTGCCGACGATTCTACTCGTACTCAAGCTTTTTTGTATTGGAAAGTAATTTATATCTTGAACAATACTTGCGTCACGAATACGAGGAAGAAAACTATTTTAGCTTATTTTAGATGCGACATCTGACGACAATAGTATTAATAAAAGTAACACATTATTATTTAATACAAACACTCTGTGTAAGATGCATAAGAGGTGATTACAAAACAGACATGACGTAAAGCCATATGATTGTTTCATGACTTACATAAAATTGATAAACAAACAATAAATAATGTACTAAAGATGGCACTAAACATTTTATTGTTAATATGGAAATTAAAACAAATTAAACCTCAGTGTTTATCCTGAGTGAGTCACGTCTTCAACAATCCCGTACCAAGACAAGTCATTGCATTTTTTTTTGTTAAAAATCTTGATTTTAATTCGAGTCCAAATTATACGACTTTCTGTATCATAAGTCGAGATTAGTGTCATAACTGAGTTGATGCGCCTGTGAAGATTACAAAACATTTGTTTAATTCCATAAGATGATAGAAGATTATTTCATGCAAAGTATTAACGTTTTGTAAAATTACATATTTGTTATTAAGTACATTAAAAAAATACACACCAGTATTGGGTACTACAAAATAATAAAATGTATACGAACTGTCAGCTACAAAAAGATGATTTATTTTTGATGCGAAACATGCCGTTCAAAATTAGCGATAAGCAGAAGATAGTAAGATGAAAGCCCATGGAAGTAAATGTCGGTATTAGTTCGCATAATGCGGTCGATGATAGCCGCCGTGATCAGATGCGCCCGCGGCTGTGTGACGGCTGCGCCTGCGCCGATACCATCGCCCCTGCATTGTAATTACCTCACGAGAATTTCATCGAATCAAAGGATAAATCCAAATCAGCCAAAATCAAACGCAATTTTTAATAACAGTCGTAAATTCCTGCCTCAATTAAGCTTCATTCGATGAAGGCAATTTTGTGATACCTACATTGGTTTTCTGACCTTTATAAGTTCAGTACCATAATCAAGGTTTAGTCACATTCATATCATGGGCCGACAAGCGGTGTACATCTCACGCACACCGCGGCGATGCTGCGCGGGCGCAGATCAAAGGCACCGACAGGCTCTTTTAGCTGCATAATATGACGCGCCCCCCGCCCCCGCCCGCGGCCGGCGAAATGCCTTGATCAACCTCCGGCCGCTTACTTGCAATTACTTATACCGATCTATTAATAAACAAATTTGATGTAATGGATATTCTATGCGGACTTTTGCAAATTAACATTTGAGAGGGATATTTCGAGGAAATCTTACAATAATTTAAGTCTTCTTTGTTAGTAAAGATGATGATGACCGAATGATGTCTGATAAACTCGTTGTGTACTAAATTACTGCCGCCACCCTTTTTTTGTTTTTATTATGTCACAGCCCACAGGGCAGTTTAAAAACAAAAAGTCATCACCTAATGAAGGTGATAGAAAGTACAATTGATTCAGTTATTCATAGATGATTCGAATCTTATCCGATTAAGAGAGGTCATCGATAAAATTGGTATAAATTGCGCGTTGAAATCTTTTACAAAGAAGAAAAAACGTCTAGAGATTATCAGATTTATGTGAACTCGAAGATCAAAATCTAAATAACCGCGGGCGCAGTCTTTTGCGACAATAGCCGAGGGAAGATAATGCTTTTTAGAAATCTTATTATTTTGACGATGGGCTTGCAACCTGTCATGTAGTTTTATGAGGCATGCTTTTGAATGTGTACGTACACTACAGTGTCTCTTTATTAATTAATATGCTAAGAATATTTATTGTGCCTATTATTTTACTGTTTCTTGAACGCATTATTCTCTGATTTAAAAAAAAATTATATATGAATAATGTTACCTCTAAAGTTCAACATAAGGTAAATTATGAAGTTCATAAGTCCGTTAGTTTAATGAAAATAAAGTAGTTTTTTTTTTCAAATCAAATATATTTCTTTTATTATGTAACCCTTTGATTATTAATGAAGTACTTTCAACACTTTCACATTCAAATAACTGAATTCCTTTATCCATTGTTATTGTCGGCGAAGTAGACGTCAAAGAGTCCATTTCGTGAAAAGAGTCCGTCAAATTAGTACATAACGCGTTATGAATACAGAATGAGGTCAAATAGGGCACTCTATTATTTGAAATAAAATATTCAGGTCCATTCATTAGGTAACGCTAAGACATATGCACGTAGAAAGCAGGTTGAAAACTTACAAACTGAAATTATTGCAAAAAAATTTGATCAAACCAATTATGTTATTCCAGGTCATGAAAGTAAATAAGTTCATAATATGAGTTAGAGGCAAACTCTAGTGACGGCCATAAACTATGTAGGTAGGTAATTCTAAATTTCAGCAGGTCTAGTAGGTACACTCTGCCGCTTTAGGAGTAAGAAGAATTAAGCGGCAACGGCTCTACAGGAAACCGGCTTAACCTGGTTTCTTTGTGAAAATAGTTGCGTTGTCAAACCGAAAAGAGTTGCCTAAGTTTGTACAGTTGTCTCTACTTTTTAATAATTAGAATTTGTTTCTCTTTCCTTCGCCGCTTTCAACACTTGTTAGAGCTTTACATTGTTGGAAACTTTAATATTCAACCTATGAACGTGGCTACTGTAAGAATAGTTGTAGAGTCAGCCGGCAATTGTTTTAAGAATGTTTTTTTTGTATTACTGGCCAGTTACAATCGCTAACCTATTTAAATTAAAATCACTATTCCTTTGTTTTACACTGACCAATTATTGTCATCTGATGCAAAATCCTATACAGTTTGACTGTTTATATAGCTAAACCAACTAATAATACCTACCTAATGGCTAAGGTGTTAGTTTTTTTAAATACGAAAGGGAAAAGACTAATCAGCTGAACATCTATAAATATGTTATATGTCTATAGATTTATGTACCGTATCAAATAGTATCATTTAAGTATTTGTAATGTATTATAATTTTATTTATTAATGCGCTGTGATGAAAGCTTACCGTAATAAAATTCAAAGCCATCGCTCTAAATTAATATCGGATAAAGCATTTATTATTCGAACATTGAATTTTACTATAAAAATCCAAAGAGCTATTACTCGTATGAGCTTTATCCATCGGAAAGTATAATAGAATTGATTTGATAGTCTATTGCGTACGCCACGCGACTACGACCACAGAACAACTGATAGTTTCTATAGACCTCCACAGTGTATGTAATAGTTACTATGCATGCATGACCACAGTATATAAATCAGTTTGTACGCACACGACCACACGTATTCGGTTCGAGTGTGAAGGAGGCTTAATGGAATGACATGGCCTTTGTGAACGCCGCCCAATTCTAATGCCTATTGAGATGGAATTTCACCTCTTTGTTGCTTGATTTCTGATAGTAATAGTTTTATTAGAAATCCAAAGAAATCTTCAACCTGACAACGCATTGTTATAATCAGAGAAAGGATAAACGATAGAGTGCGCAATGACTAGAGTGTCAAGTGTAACCACAATCTGAATTTACATAGAAAAACCATTGAATTAAATTATATTTAGCATTGACAGTCTATAGCCATATCGTTGTTTCTGTATATTTTTGTCTACTATTCGTATTAATGAATAAATCTAGCAATTACTATTTTTCAATCGAATCCGATTTTTTATGCTCTTTTAATCCAAAAACATTATTATGAACACCATTATTGATTCTTGTTTTCTAAAATAACTGTAACGTCTACAAATCGAGAACAGTGTTCAATTTGCAACTAAACAATATCAACATTTTGCCTTGAAGGAGTTGTAAGTCATCAGACTTAGTTATTATTTATTTTAGAAGTAGGTACCCATACTATTGACATTATGATTGCAAGTATTTAAAAAACTCCCAATTCTAAAAACAATTTCCAGAAATCAATACTTTTGAATATAATAAATAAAAGCTTTTATAAAAATAAAAACAACGACTCTACCAGCCGGTTTTACTCGTGATTGAATTAATCTTCTAGATCTTTCCTCAAGAAATGGGCTATCAAATGCAATAATAATTTCAAATCTGACTTCCAGAGCTTAGCACAATCAAACAAACAAACTTAGACGCTTTATATTAGTAGAAATAAATCAGGTACTTTTGAGAATTTAACACGCCACGTCGGCGTCGTCTGGATATGCGTAGAGATTCTATGATATCGTAAGTTAATTTACAAGCACGTATGCAAAATTCAACATTAATTACAATCCTGAACTCTGACCGTGTTTCTTAGAAACATCCAACAGTTATCGTTTGGAGTATGCAATGAAAGTCGGCAGTCTAATACAAACACCTAGTTCACTCATATATTAGGAATATATCAATTCATCTCGTCAATTGATAGAGACAGAAACAGGTTTAGCTAAATAATAATAATACTTAAAAATTCTATACCTATTAACTTCAAAAAACAGTTAACTTTTTTACATAGGTACTTTATATTTTATTTATTCTGATAAATCTTTAACTGTAATAGAGACCCTCAAAGAAATCTGGAAAAACATTGAAACTTTTTTCGTTACATGTTGGGAATACTTAATACTTGGGAAATGTGTAGAAAACCAGCTTCATTCTTCAGAGCTGTGAAGTAAAGCCTCATATAAATTTTACTATAGCACATTAATGTCGCGTCGCGAAATTGATTTGCAGCCAGAAACATATTATGATTGTGAAAACTGGGTTTACGATTTATTTGCTCAATGCGATATCGACTTCAAACATTCACACTATCACTGAGGCAAGCTATTTTCTGTGGGGTACTTTTAATGTGAGTTCGTCAAAGTCAACTAAATTCTTAGATCAATCTAAATACAGATTTTGAATTTCGAAAACAAATGAGTATCTCCGATAGATTGATCCTAAATACAGGTTTTGAATTTCGAAAACAAATGCAAATCTCCGATAGGTTGATCCGCATCATCTCAATCGCTCGTGTGGTTTCGCACCGCTATCTTCATAGCGATTGCGCTCGATGCTTTTATTAGTCATTCCCTTTTAGATAAACTGTGCTCAACGGTAAAACCAACAACGTGAAACTTCCAACATGCAGAAAATGAGAAACCGTCGAAGCGGACCGACAGATTAACGTGAAACAAAAGGCCAGTTGCTCGATCAAAGCCGAAGTTACGAAAGCCGATGCAAAGAGGGTTAAGAAATCCAATCACAGTCCGACAATGGCAGATAACTGAAAAGTACAGAGGTTGATGGAAAAATCTGATTGCTAATTAAAGTTGACACAGAAATGCGAAATCAAAAATCATCATTTATACGGTCACGGTCCGTACGTTTAGCATTAAATGATCGACCATGTTTCAATTTAGCTTAACACGAATGCAACGGTTGAACGAATCGGTACAAGATTAGTAATTGTGAGAGAAAAAGAGTTATAGTGCATTCTATGCTTCTCCGGGCTTAGTGTGTGAGTATGATCCGCGGCGACTTGAAGTTGTAACTGCCATGAATAAAACGCGTAAGTTTCAAATGCTATTATGCTGTCCGAATTCAATTGAGAATGAGCTTATTGAGTTTTTTCATCAGCTCCCGTACCACCCGGGTGGTTCTTATTGAAAGTAAGTTGTGCATGATCAGAAAGTGCTTCCGGACGATTAGTCACAAATAGTTGTTTGAATTTGTTGTTAAGTTGGCCTCCTTTTGCGTTAATAGTGTTACAATGTTTGCGAATTCTATTACGCATTGTTGGGCCGAGGTCGATGGTGCCTTTTATCGATTGTGCGACTGACTGATCCTGTTTGTGTATGAAAATGTTGAATATAGATTGAATTGAACGAGGATTTACTATGAATTGTGAGCTTGTGTACTTGAATTGATCTTTTATTATTATGTTTTTTCGAGATACATATTATTATATGAAGATCAAATTAAAGATTGATATTCAATTGATATTGCTATTTTCGTCTGATATGTTTGCAAAAAATATACTAGTGTTTGAACAAAAATAGAGAATAGAATGCACAGGTAATGAAGTGATACGTTACCGCAAAGCCACCCACATTTGTATAGCCAGGTTATTATGGACACGTTATGCGTCATAAATATTTCGGGAACATAAAATTAACACTCAAAAACATGGCCTTTGGAGGCACCGCAACGTCTACGGGCTCCGACAAAAAATATGAGGATCGCTTGCAGAAACCACTACTTAACCTCCCACAGTAAAAAACACCTTATGTCCCTAAGATAATCTTTAAAATCCTGTAGCCGGTTGTACTATCCTGTTTCTTTCAATTCACAATCTCGTGTTGACCACAAAATATCCATATGTTGTTTGTGTTACGGTTTAGTTTCGATTGTCTAAATACGGCATCGGTTTCTCGCATTATCAAAAGACATACTTGTTGACATGTTGTCTAATTGATTGGTGTTTCCCAGCGGGGGACCAGACTTTACATGTGTCGGGCCCTTTGTGGAATTATTCGAAATTGATAAACTATAAATGCCTCCACAAGTGGTAGATGCCACTGTTAATTTTTTTGGGAAATTAAATTGTGTCAATCATAGACGGATTTTGGGTTAACATCTTAGATAAAAATCTTATAAGCTAGGTGTATGACTTATGTTTCTAAAATGTTGGGTGAATTAAGAATGTTACATGATTCATGGTTTCTTTCGTCTCCGTATTTGATAAGCACATAATACATATATAATTTATACAAATTTAGGTTCCTACTTTACAAAAATATAACACCCTGTATATTATTCATAGTCACAAACTAACAAAATATAACAATTTGAGTAACTTAATTAAAAACTTACTAAAACTACGTGTAAAACTTAATCCTTGAGTAAAAAACGAAACACCTTATCAAAGTCGTATTCTTGTCGCGTTAATTTTATTAAACCTCACTTTTTATAGCTTCTCAATAGAAGTTAAAATGCATCTCTGTCAGTGCAAAACTTCGATGCGGCTTCCTTTGACGTTAGGTGGTCCACACATCGAATGATGTGATTATAATAGCGACAACTACATACGCATCAGAAAATTCCATCAACCCGCGCAATATTGGCCGCTCCAAATTAATTAGCACCTGTAATGATAAAATTTTAATTAAAGTTTTGATGACTTCTTTTCACCTGCAGAAATAAGAGCCATGATAGCGTAGTGTGTTAGTAGTTAGTCTTTTAGAATGTTAATTCTGCAAAACTTGGGCATTTATCGTCTGAATTAGACTTACCTCTTACTAACCCCTTAGACATTTTAAAAGGGTCTTAAAGTCCTTAAAAATCAAGATTTGTATATAATTTTGATATACATCTGTATTTGTAATGTGCAGAAGTCAGGGCAACAAAGGTCATTTAATCTATTATAGGCTCGACCGCACTCGAGTTATAGAAATTGGATACTCTTGGTTGAGAACACTGGCAATGGGACGTAAAACAAGGTTATCGACTACCGATGACGTAATAATGTTCTATATGATATGTAGCCCTATTCTATTCAAAGATTTTGTTTATCTCTAAGGCTTCCAGTAGCCCATTCGTTTCTATTCAACTCAGTTGATACCAAATCACGCGTAAACGTTGCTGCACAAAACCGCCTGAAGTCATTCAATATTTTACATTTATTGTAAAATGCATGAACTCTGTTGTTAGACACAAATTAAGAGGTACCTATTTATTATTTTCTTAAAAGCATAGAACAGAGCATTTAGCGTCTTCCCTTAAATAGGTTAACTGCAAAACCGATTATGTTCACGCTCACAAGACTTACTTTGTAATGACCCTGGAAACTGTAAAGATATATTGTGAGCAGCCTTACATTTTCTCCCCTATGAATATACAGCTAAGGTTGTGTTTGCTTTATTATAGCCATGTTGGCCATGTGAAATAGTGTCTCGACTTTTACACTGAAAGCCATGGGTTCTAACGCATTTTTTCAAATTTATACGTGTATTAAACTCTACATTGAAGAAAAACATCGTGAGAAAATCTACGGCATCATCAGAGCCATACTTATTGTTATCTATTAAATCGTATGACTTAGGTGCTGATTAAATCTATTTAATTCTATCATCGTCCCAATAGATAGATAGATAGAAAATGCTTTATTGCACAACAAAAATTTACAGAAAAAAAACAGAAAAAAATGCTTTAAGTTAGTGGTACAATTGGCGGCTTTATCGTTAAAAGCAGTTTCTTCCAGGCAACCTGGGTATTGAAAGTTATGATCCCAATCAATAGGTCCGTTTAGACAACGTAGGTATGCCCTACTGAATAAATCATCTAGTAAAAGGTGTACAGGTGTAAGTGTAATGTGTTCTGCGCAGGTCAAGGTCGCATGAATCAACTCGGAGGGGTGTTCATCAACGGCCGGCCGCTGCCGAACCACATCAGGTTGAAGATAGTGGAGATGGCTGCTGCAGGAGTACGGCCTTGCGTCATCTCCCGTCAGCTCCGAGTCTCACACGGATGCGTCTCCAAGATTCTGAACCGATATCAGGTAAAAACATAAACTGCTCAATCTGCTCATACTACTTACTTCTATCGAATTCGTTGTTGAGACTTCAAAACTTATTTAGGATAACTATCTCTTTTTTTGCACTGTTGAATATGTAAATGAAGATGAAATATTCAAATTAATATTACTGAGTTTTTAAAGTCGCAATGACAATATTATCTCTGTCTCTATATGCTTTTATTTTTTATGAGATTATAGTCTTCGTAATAAATAAAAACTCGACATTTTTGACCGCATTTTTTTTGTTTTTCCGTATTCTGAAACGGTTTTATTTTGAACAGATTTTTGTAAGTCTTGTTGTTTTTTATGTTTAACATTTGTATAATTTGTTGTACAGGAAACTGGATCAATCCGGCCTGGTGTCATCGGTGGATCGAAGCCGAGAGTAGCTACACCAGAAGTAGAGAACAGGATCGAAGAACTGAAGAGACACAACCCAGGTATATTCTCCTGGGAGATTAGAGATAAACTTATAAAAGAAGGCATCTGTGATAAAAACACCGCGCCCTCGGTCAGTTCCATATCGAGACTTATAAGAGGAGGGAAAAGAGACGAGTCAGACCCTAGAAGAAATCACAGCATTGATGGCATTCTAGGTAAGTAAATACTTACCTCAGTTATGCGAAAAAAGAATAATAGGCACTTTGCTAGTCTAGAATAGAAAGTTCATTTTGGAATGCTCATGCTCGTTGCTGGAGCACTTTACCGCTTGAAGAGAAATCTGTAAAGTGTTTGCATAAAACTTTATATTACCAGACTTTATTGTAGTTCATGCTTGATAAAAGGTTTATGTAGGCTTTGTTACCCATTCTATAGGTAGCATTATTTTTTCAAACGAGCTATTTAACTGCCTGGTCTGACCTAGAATAAAATTCCTCACTTGCTTGAACCTTCGTCATAACGATCCGTAAAACTGACCGTGTCATCCCAGACTCATAATCACTTAATTTAGTTCAAAAGAGACTATTATAATTTCATTGTCGTAATGAGACTGTCGGAACGTTTGCAAACTTTACAAAATGGCGTATAAAGTTAATAATCCACGTAAGCGCAAGCGCACGCCACGGCAGCGCCCCTTGTGTCGGCTTCAAAATTGTAGGTTATAAAAATGAAATTAGTATCCAAAGGTGTTATTATCCCATCGCGTTTGGCCGCGGGCCTTGCATTACGACAATCTGTCCGTACTGCACGTCTTGTGCCGTATAGCTATCCAATATAAAATGGCGCTCCTAATATCCCGGTTCAGCCACGGAGCGAGATTCTGCACACCGATAAGATTATGCATATTAAGTTGTGCGCGGCTAAATAATGTCTACACTGGAAAAGCTTTGCAGTCGGCGTCGCATTGAAAATTTGCGTTCGTGCCTGTCCTACGACCTAACGGGTTCCAGTCGCGAGTTTTTCCGCGAATTATTTTGCATTGCTTCGGAGAAATTCGACCGTCTTTTAAATTGCTCACACTCTATAATCAACTTCACTGAAAGCTTGTGAATTAATAATGGAGTGGGACATATTCAAGAATGTTTGAAAAGTGTTAATAAAATAGTAGTAAGATGGATTCGAGCCCATGAGTTAATAATCAACTAGCGTAAAGTAATATTTATTGAGGCCCCAAATTCATTTAAAGTCACTACCACATAATGTAATGTGGTTTAATTTAATCGAGGCCGCGTGTGGTCCGCAGTAGTCGGACAGTAATCGACGGAAAACAAAATAAACGACTTGCTAGAAAGTTGCTTTGAAGATTACGATGACAAAATTTTTATTATGCTACTATTCGCACCCACGGCTCTAATGGTCATGATTCGTCACGTAATATTATGAGTTATTGCTGTAGGCTTTCAACTGTTCCCCATCCGTAGCTCACCAAATAAATAATTGAGTTCTCTTCTTCATTTATCAACGAAATCTTATTTGTCAATAGGTCCATCGTCATGTGAAGATTCAGACACTGAATCCGAACCTGGAATAACTTTGAAGAGGAAACAGCGCCGATCCAGAACTACATTCTCTGGGGACCAACTGGAAGCTTTAGAACGTGCCTTCACCAGAACCCAGTACCCTGATGTATACACAAGAGAAGAACTCGCTCAGAAGACCAAACTAACTGAAGCTAGAGTTCAGGTAAGCATATGTTCAGAGCAAGCCAAGCGTATCCGTGATGGATCTAGCGCAATCAAACAACCCATTGTAATATCAGTTCAACTTCCCGCCCCTGCAAGCTGGGCGTGAAAAAACACCTCAAATTACCTCTGTAATTAATTATAACAATACTAAGTAAGCTACCATATGCCGCTACTGTTGTCTTACTGCTTTTTTGTACAATTAATATTGACCATAAATTTTGAAGTGTAATCGAGATAACCCATTATTAGTGACGTTCACATCAGTATAATGAAACGGAATTCTCCAATGTCAGAGTAAATCAATTATGTATTTGGAATACATTTGAATATTAAGAGAGACGAGAACTGTCTGGGGAGATTGCTAGAAACTGTTAGTTGATTGAGTTATATTTCAAGGGTACATGTCGCATGGTAACGTTTCCTTACGCATTTATTTATGGATTTATTTTCTTTATTAGGTTTGGTTTTCGAACAGAAGAGCTCGCCTCCGCAAACAACTGAACTCGCAACAACTGAGTGCTTTCAACACAATGTCCTTGCAATCAGCCTTTCCTTCCGTCCACCAACAATACGAACCCCCTTCGACCTTTAACGCTCAGTGCGCATCTTGGCAGCAATCTTATTCCTCGGCGCTTGGTTCAAGCTCGGTGCTAAACTCGGCTCTTGCGCCATCACTTCACCAATCAGCACTAACTGCTCCATCCGTTTGTCAATCCGCACTGGCCTCGTCACTGCATCCTCCTACTTCAACTGCCTTCTCATCTGGGAACTTAACACCACTATCGCACTCTTCGGAGTTGCCTACTCCTTTGCAAGCCCCGACTGACACGCCACCCAGTTCGAGCCCGGTCACATCAAGCCCCTCAATACATCAGACCAGTGCTCTTACGTATCAACATCCGACATACGCGACCGCCGGCGATCCTGTTTCCCATCCCTACGGCTACGGAGACTACGCGAAGCAAGACCACGCCATGTCTGCCCACAACCACTGGACCTCACGGCAGCTGAGCGGCCATCAGAATAAACTGGCCGAAGTCAGCGCGTGGCCGGAAAATTATAGGTAAGGCACATTCAATTTATTTCTCGATATAATGCAGAACAAACACTCATAACATCTCAATAATCCCTGACGGCGACTAAGTAGCCTCATGAATTATTGATGATCCGCTACTCATACCCTGACTTGGATTGAACAGTGAATATGCAATCACAATAAACTGACCTTTGCCGGCGGCAATTTAAATAACTACCAATTAAGCGAATACCGCGTGTACCCGGCTGTTTCACTAATAGTACGTTTAGGTTCTTTGTGTGCACTGACATCATTTCGTGTTACTCATTTCGCGATTCATGATGTCAATCCGAGATGATGTAGTAGGCAAAGGGTCTATGTATGAATGGAGTAATAGCGTCCGGTGGCGGAGCAGGCGTGGGCATCGATCGCAAATCTGTGCTCGTACGTTTTATTTCTTTTCACCTTCCTTTATCATTAGCCGAAGCGGCCGCTAATCAATTAAGAGTGTAAGAAGTTGGCCATTATACGGCGCATGGGTGGTTATTACAGCGCTTCGTAATACGCGATCCGATCGTGAACGCAATAGGGCTGCCAATTTTATGCCAGATTCGATCATTTTTCAATTAAATTTTTAGTTATTTTTCAATTCAGATCCATTATTGGATTTATTAGGGCCTATTAGAGAGAAAACGTGTAAGGTGTACAGTAAAGTTGTAGAGCAATGGCGACAAATACATTGTCGCAATGAGCTGTATACGGCGAAGACATTTATCCGTGTTATCGAGACAAAGCACGTCTATAAACTTCGATAGACCACACAGGCACATACAATATAGCCTGACAATGGCGGGCAAACTAATAATATATGGGTTAGCCGCGTGCGAGTGTCGGCCTGTCTTATCTAGTCCTTCGCTTGATTGACGTGCCCCGCTCGCGACTTATTTGTCCGCCAAAACATTTTATGAATACGCTGTTTGCCTTTTATTTTGTAACTTCCAGATTCAAATTAGAAACTAATGTACCTACTATCTCTTTTTTCTCCAATCAGTTGTATACACCGAAGTAATACGCGTCAATAACGTATCATTAATTCATTACTTAAGTTTGAACGTCACTTGAAGCACACAAGTTTACCTTTAATTAAAACTGACAGTTATTGGCGATAAATACCCACGCCGTAATCTAATCTAACTAATTTATTAATGTGAAAGTACGACGATGATTTGTCCGTTATAAATCGAGACGTACTGAATTTATTTGGCTAGAAATTTGCACAGTGCTTAGGTATATTTCATCAATAATGATGACATGAAATTTCATACTCTGAATATTTTTAATGTGTATTAAATTAAATAAAAACTGTTTGTCAATCTTGAAAAGTTTGTTCGTGTTTTTGAAAATATTCAGAAAAATCCATAGTTTTGGTGATACCTACGGTTTTATTTACATAGTAGATAAAGGTCACAAAACTGTTATGGTTTGCGAGCTAATCAGAATATCTTAACTTAGGTCTAAACTGTAGCAAAATATTAACGAACAAAGTATCGTGTTGTAGTTATGAACCCTGTATATTTTCCATCTGTCTTCGTAAATTGGCCTCAAATTATGGACACCATTAATTCAGGCTATCGTCCGAAGGCTTTTATCAAGTAAATAATACGCCGATACTGTAATTTGTACATGGTTTCGTTAACTGTTTATACAACGAATTAACTTGAGTTAAAGGTTTACGTAATCTAAATTAATTCGGACATGTGTAAGACTTTAGAAAAACCACACATCTATTCATTCTTTGTATAATTTTGTTTCACAAAAGTCGTAAGTGAAAATAGAGCCTGTTTGAACTGTTTTATATTTTATTCATTTTAAGATCGTGTATAGGTAGATAAAATCGTTTCTTGACCAATCTAAGTGTATCTACTTTATAAATTGGTTACAAAATTGTCAATGGCTAATAGTTCAATTTAGAAGAAAACTTAAAAACGAACAACACTTTTTAGTTTCGGGACTTTAACAATAATAAAAAGTCTTTTCAAAACCGGGCTCGAAAAATTTGAAGAATATTTTTTTACAAACAAAATTTGGAGTTTATTAGACAAGGAAATTTCCGCCTTTGTACATGCAACATTACACGATTGAAATCTCACGAATCTATACCATCAGTAGACAGCTTACGTCACGAACTATGCGCAATTAATGAAAGGCTGAACGTGACATTAGTGCACTGAACTCGGGCATTACTGTTTCAAACCGGGGTATTAAAACTTATCTTGTGTGCTTACTTCCTTGGCTAGGTTATAGCCACTAGTTGCTGACGCAATCGAGTTGGTAGTGAGCCCGGTGTTAATCATCACCATCATTGGATGGTACTCATCAGACTGTTTTCTTTGCGTGTTATTCTTTGGGTTGGTTTTTAAAACGGTTTTATCTGCTTCCGTTATAAAATCTGAATTAAATAACATCTAAACTCGACTGAACCAAACATTATCTTTGTTGAAAGTTGTTATGATTTCTAATTATTCAGACTATGTATTATTTGGAAGTTATTTAAAAACTTTTGTTAAAAATTTTGGTATCATATCCGCCTAGCCTGAAGGCATATCAACCAGTTGTTTTATTAAAAACTTGTATTTTCATAATAATCCGATTAATAAAATATAAATACACTATTACATCCGTTAATATCCATTACGTAGGCCTTACCATCAAAGCGATAGTCACACATTTAGATAAGCTTGTAACAAACGGCCACAATAAGTTACATGTAGTATTATTCATAGCTCTTTGATTTAAACTCTCATTCATTATCTGGGCAGTGGAGTTAATACTTTTAGAAATAATTCGCAAGTTTTGTTATTATTATTTCAAATTTAAGTTTTATATTAAGAAGTTTTTGTTAAAAATAAAGTAATTTCTGTATACTGGGGCCAATTGCAAAAATCGTTTTAAATTGAAAATATTATAATTGTATTTTAGTATAATAAGCCAATTTTTTTTTTGGATAGGTCATGTACTATATTTGAATAGGTACTTGGATTGGATAGGTAATCGAGCCAATTGTTAAATTTAAAAAAAATAATACATTTTATTTTGAATTGATAGCGCAAAATTCCAGTGCTAATAACTCATTGATTGACCAAAACATAAATTAATTCAGCTGTTATTTCGGTTATTTGAATACAGATTTGTTTGTTGCCATCGTTTCCGTAGCGTGTTTCATCCAATTTCAGTAATAACCTAAAATTAATTACAATTTTAACGAGTGAAACATCTGTCCTAATACTCAGTTGTTTTAATAACACGCTATATAAAGTTATAACCCTGTTACTGAGAGTTTCAAATGTATTGTTGAACTAAACTATTATTGGATATCGGTTTCTTAAAATCATAGCAAATATACATGGACATCATTTAAAATTTTTTGTAAACGTCCAAGACAACAAATAGTTTTCTCTCATAAAAAGTCAGAATCCACTTAACGTTAACTTTATGATGGTCGCCGTATTTCAAGAATTCTGAATCTACAAACTATTCAAAACAAAAGTTGGAACAATTTCGTGCACCGAACTTTACTGGCAATAATTTTGACCTTATGCTCCACAAATGTGGTCTAATGATGTATTAGCCACTGGATTTAATGATTATGGTTTTAATGTGCATTTGGTCACGATGCGCTTCCGTAGTATTACTAGTTTTTTATTTGACCTTTGAGAAAATTATATTGTTTAGTTACCGCCCGCGGTTTTGCACTGATAGCAGTAGTATTAGTCTAATTTACTTTTATAGGTCACTGTTTACAGATTAAAAATTACAAAATGCAAATACGAGTATATTATAATTAGAAGCAATCATGTGGTAGCCTGCTATAATGTTCTTGATATTCCATTGAAGTAAAACCACTAATTAACTCTAAATTGTGACTGCGCCAAAATTTGGATGGGTGTTCGCAAAATTTGCGATAGAATCGCCCAGAAAACAGAGTCGCGAGGTTTCTGAGTGCACTGCAAATTGTCCGTTTGGAATTTAAAAGTCACCAATCTATCTAAAAGGCTTTATAGGCGACCTTAACTATGGCGATAAAATCGAAAACTTGTTCAAACGAACTTTTTTAGCTAGTAGTATAGTTGTTCCAAGAGTGATTGCAAACATCCAAACATACAAATTATTGTAATGTTTATAGAGTAGGTTACAATTAGAGGCAGCACAACATTATTGCCGACTGTTCTAGAAAGGCTGGATAAATAATGTCTCTGTTCGCCCGTTAGTTTTCAGCTTCACAAACTTTTGCTAGCATTTTGTTATACTCATTGGTAGCGTTCTATTTTTAGAAGAAAATGTTGCTCTAAAAATATATGGAATCTTTTAATACCTCCTATTGTAAAACAATCCTTTTCAGGTTTCAAAATGCCTTCAAAATGTATAATTAGTCAGTGCTAGGTTTTGTGATTCACTGTACGATTCAAATTCATTAATGCACACCTTTAATCGAAGATACACTCATAATAATTACATAATAATTTGACTGAACCTAAGAAAGGTTTAATTTAAAAACTTTAAAGGTACTCGTACATCAAAAAACTTAAAGATGTGATAGCTCCAACAGATATACGAGTATACAAATAAACCTATAGATTGCATTCATAAATTTGCATCAATGATTGATAGTAACTGATATCAGTCAATGAGTCATAATTGTGACCAACATTATGTCTTCTAGATTCCCATGTCTTTCAAAAACTAACTTTGTATTTCTTTTGTTACAGTTCATTTTTCGGGACCAACGCAGCTCACTACACATCCCATGCTCATTCTCCGACTGAGGCTAAATCTGGATATCCTTACTTAGGACAGCTTGGTGGTATGGACATGGGAAGAGTCCATTAGTTCTATATATTTTTATAGAAAAGCTTTGTGGAATGGACCATGGAAGAGTCCATTAGTACAACTCAACTATATTTCAGAGAAGCTTTGCGGAAATTACTAAGAGTATGGCCAACTAAGTTTTAATGCATTATAATAATATAAATAATTTTAGTTGTGTGGAGAATTTTAATTGTTTTTAAAGGGGTTTTAGATACTTCGTGTATTTTAAATATTCTCCTATAACCATGGTGCCTTATTCAAAAACCACGGCTCAATATTCCAACAGAGATCACATTTTATAAAAAAAATTGGAAAAAGACCAACTACTTTCAAAAAAGAGAAGCAAATTGAATGTATTAATTTGTATTTAAGGACATGCCGTAATGTGCCTTACAGTGTATATTATTGTACTTGTTTATACTTATTGTATATTTTATAATGTATAAAAGTCACTGTAGATAATCAATTATTTATATAATACTTTCACTTGTATTGTCAATTATTATTTAATTAATCTAGTATTATTAAAATTATTTTATTGGTTCCTAAAAATAAAAACCTGCACTTTAGGTAAGAAAATGTAAAGTATCTCTCGGTATATTAAGCAAAGTTTTTTTAGGTAATGCATTCTTGTTGTTCTGTTATAAGTATCATTCTTTAATCTAGTTGCAATTAAAATCTAAAATTTCAAGGCTGAATTAAATGCCTTAGTATTTCAACACAATTTGCCTTACTATGTGATAGAATAATGTATATTTATTTTAAGTAAGTATTTTTATAGAAATTATAATAGCACTTTGTAAGTATTTTACCCAAAATAAATGAACATGCTAACTATGTTTTTTTTCCTTTTATCATTTCTATTTGCATGCATTTTTTAAATTATGACAGTAATTTTACATAAAATTAAAACTGCATTTTACATTGCACAAAAACAAAATAAAAGAAAATATTTTTAGTTAAAAAATGGGTGTAAGAGAGCACCTAATTATTTTTGTATATTTCAACTTTCCAAGTACCTAAGGTTAAGTTGAAATTATTTTTTCAAATTTAGTAGGCGTATACATCACAATCATCATCCACAGTCTAAATTCAACCACTGCTGGTACTACAATACAGTACAGTATAAATATTTATTGTAATACCTACGTATTACAATAAATATTTATACCTAATATCAATTCTTTGGTATTTAAATTTAAGGCCTTGTTCAAATTTGTATGCCTTTTTGTATGTACAAATCGGCAGTTTAATAGGTGATAACGTTCTAAATTTACCTAGGATTCTGATTAACCTCTGAAAGTTCTTATCACCCACGTAGTTCATACATAGCCTTTCCCTATATTACCGACAACAAAGCCTTAATAACCCCAATCAATGTCAGAAGCAGTGGATTTGGGGTGCTCATGATCAGCTTAGTTCTTGTTGAAGGCATTCTGTTTATCTATACGTCAAGACCAGATTAACTGACGGATCCTATCTGTGGGGAGAATTCTAGTAACTGTCGTTTATATTAGACACTAGCTGTCTCGGCAAAAGTTATGCCCTTGAAATAAAACCTTAATAAAATCTATGTCAAAATACTTAGTTTATGTCACGTTATAGACAAATCTGCCGCCTTATTCTACAAAAAACATGTCTTGACGTGGCACGACACGGCGTGGTTATTTTGAATAATACGATGGATTTCAGAAAACGAAAGCTAGAAAACGTGCAATATCTTACCGCGTCATGTTTTGAAAGTTGTCGAGAAATGACACCCAGGTGCGTGACTTTAGCTGGAGATCGATTCTTGAACACATTTAAAACATGACGCGGTAAGAGATTGCACGTTATCTAGCTTTTGTTTTCTGAAATCCATAGAATTTTTCAAAATAAGAACGCCGAGACGTGCCGCGTTAAGACATGGTTATTTGGAGAATAAGGCGGCTGATCAAATTAAAAAAATACTTGCAGTCGATCATAGACCCTATTTCTTTTTTGAAGTCGGTTAAATTAGGTATTCGTATTACAAAAATTCGTCTAGTTTAAGCAGATACTAGGCGTACGTAATATACTTTGCCAGTCAAACGCAAGCTCCACATTCCATATTGTGCACTATTTTGCAAATAAGTACCCACATTAGAGCCAAGTGGGCGGCTTTCCCGTATAAACTGTTTTATTTTCTTGGATTATGGTTCTACTTACATTATTATGTTAGAGTTGTCTTACGACGAGGAAGATACCTAATGGCTCTATAGTACAGTCAGATGTAAAGGCCTGGGTTTTTAATACACCTTTGTATTAATTGTAAAGTAACTTCAACTATACATATAAAAACAAATTGGATAGTTTGCAAACAGATGTTGGAACAGCGTAAGAGGTGTATAGCTAAATAGTAAAACAGTTAAGTAACTTAATCGTATTGCGCATTTTATCGTTCTTAGCCCAATGTTAGGTAAGTTTCTGTCGAAGACTACCAGTCAGTAAGTATATAGAGATTAGTCGAAACTTTCGCGATCACAAATAATTCATATTTTAAATACATAATAATATACTTACACGGATATTTATTGAGTGACGGAGTAACAAACATTCACACATACACACAAACTTACCTAAGTACATACACACATAAAATCACGCCTCTTTCCCATGGGGGTAGGCAGAGACCACGGATCTCCACTTGCTACGATCCTGACACACCTCTTTCGCCTTATTCACTATCATCACATTTTTCCTACATGCTCGCCGGTTTAGGATAAGTACTTCTGACCTGGCCTGACATACACATAAACATTCACCTTTATAACATTAGTGTGACCGAGTACGAGTAACATAAGCTCTCAGAATAAACCACAAAATTGATTGTACGGATCAAATGCTAATGAATCCTAACAAAATACCTATATTTTTAAATAACAGCACCCACGTAAGGCTTTATTCCAAAATATCAAACGTTTTAAAACAATAGCAGGGTATTGTTCGCTTTGTTTTCAAATAATTGAATGTATTTCATTTGATTTGTTTTAGAAATTTCAGTAAGATTCGGTGTCACCATTTTGTTCGATGAAATTTAAATAGATAAGAGATATTGGTATATTATGGTATGTTGAAAAATTTACAAAGTAAAGTTATTCAACTTTGTGGGATGTCCGAGAATATTTATTTATTTATAACTTCAGCCGAAAAGTACAATTAAAAATCATGTAGGTATCATGTTTTATTATTTTCGTATCAAGCGATCCGCTATACCATGATTTTTAATAACTTTATTTGCAATGTATTTACAATCTCAATCATATACCTGAAGTATTTAACTCTTAAATAATATATAAATAAACTTTACAAAAACCATTTAAATGCCATCACATCCAATCGCTGTCGGAGTATCCGTACATTGGTTGAATAGAAAACGTGATTAAAGTCCGGTTTTTTCCGTAAAAACGGAATCTTGACGCAAAAAGTGATCGGTAAGGCACACGCGTGGGAACTAGTAGGATTGACTATTTGAAGAATTAGATAAGTATTTACTAGAATTGATAGAAGTGATCTAATAAAAAATATCAGCCGCCTTATTATCCAAATAGCTATGTTCTTAACGCGGCACGTCTCGGCGCTGTTATTTTGAAAAATTCTATGGATTTCATAAAACAAAAGCTAGATAACGTGCAATCTCTTTCCGCGTCATGTTTTGAATGTCGTCAAGTATCGAGCAGGGTTTAAGATTTTAACACGGGGTATCGAAAAATTGCGGGCACAACCAAGATGAAAGAGGTGCACGTTTTACGAGATGTGTTAACTGATCATTTAGCTACAGAACTACTAAAGTCGAAGATAAAACTCGTTGAACTTTGGTTTATTTCAAGAATTAATAAAATAGGATCAATGTAAATTTTTGTGACCACATTCAGATGGTAAATGGCATTATGGGTATTTCACGTCTATTCATAAATTTGTGTTTTTCTATTGTTTATTTACTTTACTGCTTTGAATAAATAAGCTGTATTGCCGATATATAGTATACTGTTCTATGGACACCAAGATAAGTCGTGCATTTGTTTTAATTGAACATGACGAATCAAGTTTGCTGGAAAAACTAGGCGGTTGCGAAGGTGGATTGCTTCGCCGGAAACTTGAACAAGTTCTAAATTTAATAGTTTTCACAGAGAACCATGAGAAGAATTTATACGTAACTTGAATGTACATACAAATTATAATTATTTTATAGAGTGAGTAATAAAACACAGCTTTAAACGGTGAAGGAAAACATCGTGAGCGTGACAGCTCACGATGTTTTCCTTGTTTAGGTGCTGGGTAAGCCGTCTCAACAATATTCTTCACTACAGTGTCCAGTAAGTTTTGGTAAAGATTGATTCCTGACGTTGTATCTATCATATACATAGGTATACTTATATTATAGATATAAAGACCTGAGTTTTTTTGAGTAATAAAGACTTTGTCTAATTTTTGCAGTGTGTCGCATAAGATCCTTACATAAATTTGAAAAAAGGTACGAATATAGAGTGTAATGTACGAAATCCATGATTACTGTATAAATAACATCGTAAAAACATATTTTTAAAAGTATTATTTTTCTTAAACCTTAATAGACTCTATTAGTAGTTTATTCCCCATAATACCAATAAAACGAGTTCTCCAAATGCTATTTAATAACTATAAATTGATACCTCAAACTTGTAACAGACAGTCCGACGCCTCAAACCATTAAGTTAATATGACTCACGTAATTGCATCAAATCTATAGGTATTTGCGTATCGTACTAGTAAAACATGTAAAACTCTCTTGTCGATTGTTCTCACAGAATCGTGAGAACAACAGGCGATAGAAAAAACGAAATTGAACAGTTAACTGTTTAGTTATTAAACATTTAAATATGGCAGCGACAATAGGGCTCTTTCACATGAGGACTTTGTGAACGTCGTAAGTGATTTGGTGAATGTTTTAAGACTAAGATTTTATGCTTTTGCGTCATATGCCTACTAATTGATTTGCGGAGAAAACGCTTATTTTTCACTATTTAGATTCAATTCAGTGACTGTGGAACTGATTTTTTTAATTTCAACAGTCTCTATAAAAAACTCTATTATTTTAGTTTTTTGGTTTTAAACGTAAAAGTATTCTGGGTAATTCAAATAAATGGTGGCTTTTATATTTTTAAAATGTTTACAAAAATATGCATTTGCGTCGATAAGCTTGTAACCTGTCACGTGTTTACTTTATTTATTTTATGCACTTGCTATTGTAATGTGTAAACGCCGCCCAAAAACCAGCAATAATTATTATCATAGCGGGACAGAAGCGCAGGTGTCAAATGTTTTTAATCTTAATTGAACTGAAAAATATCTTAATTAAAGACTTTTTAACCATTCCAGAATATTTAAAACTTTACCTCTTTAAAATATTATTATTTGTATAGATAGAAAAATGATGTTAAAGAAAATATGAAACACACAATAAACCAGTGCCTAATAAGTTTAGGAGCACAAGGTGGGTATGGGTATGTTATAAAGAATGAGAGGCAAGTTACACGACGAGCGATGAATATGAACGTGGATGGAAACATCGGGAGGGGTAAGCCTAGTCAAAGATGGTTAGACAAAGGTGTGTGAAAGAAGTGAGTACTGGGTGAAAGAGAGATAGGAGAGTTGTTCCGACTCCACTTAGTGAAATAGGGGACTGTTGATAATGAAAGCATAAAAGAAAAGTGGGTAAATTACTGATAAGATTTTTTTGTTATCTTTTAATTGTGCTGATACAGTTCCTTGAGGTCCTTCTTTACTAAGATAATAATCACCGGTTAGTTTTGTAATCGGTCGTCGACTCTAGTTTTTCGGGAAAATCGGTGTCGGTGATCAATTTTCACAGCAAATAGGTCTCGCACGTGTTCAAATCCGACGCGACGGAGATTCGATACTGTTCAGTGTCAACTCGATTGAGTGGTTAAGACGGTTTGTTTAGGAAGACAAGAAATTTATTAGTTTAAATTAATGGTGATATAATGAACACAGCGTGGGTGTAGCGACTCAAGCGAATTGGTATACATAAACTGCTTATATGCAGGCACAATAAGCTTTTATGTAGGTACCACTGCGCTTGAGTCCTTTTCTTACTTTATAATTTGGCCTTAGAAAATCATGAAGGGATGATAATAATTAAAGAAAATAAACAAAATTAATAAGACAAATTAAACATGTTTAATGAAAATATAGTTTTATTTTTGAAAAATAGTTATTTTTTGTCATTAACATTAATTAGTATTTTCACACATACCTACAAAAAATATCCTATTTACTCTTCAGATTAGCTACCTTCGCTAATAATTACTATGACCTTTTTGGAGTGTTTCCAATCGTATAACCTAATAAAGAACCGAAAAAAACACTGACACGATTCACAAGACCTATGTAAAATGCGAGACGACATTTATTAACACCAGTAGACATTCCGATAACTGAAATTGCTTCTCAAGAAAGCTTCTGAGTGGCGTAACGAAAGCATTTGCTTAGCGAAAATTCACAATCACCCTACAATATTTGAGTGCGGCACTTGTTTGTACCCTTTCTAAAGTTCTCACGAGAATTGAATCAGCATTCCTATCAAATGTCCACAAAATTCTCGTACAAACGCGAAAGTCGTGCATGTCGATTGATCATTCGACCAAAAAAGTCAACATCTTTTACTACTTTTTATCGATCAGGAGAAGAGAACTTAGATCATGCAGTAATGCGGGTTAGATGACTGATGTATCTATTTAGGAATTACTTTCACTTCTTTTTTTATTTATATGCAACTAATATGAATTAGATAAAATATGAGAATTATTTCAATGCGATAAACATTTAGCTAAGTATATATTTGGCAGTTATTTTGTTATGCTTATTAAACTAAATACTTACCTATGTTAAAATCATGGTATTTGTAGAAATAGTTCTGGTAGCAATTGAATTATCCTAACTGAAATGTAGGAAAATGTGGTGCAGATCAGCCCAACTACTATTTAAATTTAAATCCAGATCCAGACATTTAAAATCTTGGCGAAGTGACAGCGTTGAAAGGCGACGACAGCCAAGCCATTTCAACATTAGCTTTGGATGCAGAGCAGTCTAATAACGCTATTGTTTTTTTCATCAGTCTCGTGCTTAACTTGAAAAGGAAACGTTTATTTCTTGAAACACTTATTGTTATTTTGTATACATGTAAGTTATCTAAAAATAACGGCGTTCATTATCGAGATGACAAAAGCGCCTGTCATTCGTTCCGTGTTTTGTTTCATATTTCGACAGAGAAATAGCTTATAAAAGAAGCGAGGGTGTCGAGACACGGGTTTTGTTTTCTAATCAATATTAGAACAAACTTGGAGTCAGAATCAGGACGTCACACTGTGACCCTTTAGCAGCAGCGTGCCTTGTTTTGAACAAATTATTACACTGGTTTAGCATAGAAGGGAGAACAAGGGCTCCTGATTCCTGTTAGCTAGTTGAGTAACAATGATTTATTTATAGTATGTGAGTCATCGGTAGCATTAGTTGGATACATTGTCTTTTAGTAGTTACTGAGGCTCTCAGCTGGAAGGCTTTGCGTGTTTACAAACATTTTATAGAGGTGTTATGTTTAATGGCTTCTTTAGAAGGTGGAATTTATTGTTCGCTTGACAATGATTGAGCATTTGATGAGACAATGAGATTCGATACAGTTATGTTTTTTAATCGATTATTCTAGATCATGCTGAAAATCGAGATTCATCAAGTATCATCTAGAAGCAAAGTGTTGTGTGGCACGGCATCTGTTGAACTGATGATATTTATGACGGCGCATTTTAGTTTTCCATAGGTAAATGTAAAAACAAAGGTAACACGAATCCATGTACTTAGGTCTGAAAAAATATACATATATAGGTTACAATAAACATCCCAATGCTATTGAATTTAAAACTTTATTACCTATTAAGTACTCAATAATATTTTAAAGATTTTTTTTTTATTCTATAATAGAAGAGCCGTGTTGGATGAGTGCCGATAGTGTGAATTGCATTAACGTGAACTCTTAATAGGTTACATCGGGATCGTAATTTATTTATTTTACAATTTTGCGGGTTCGATTCCCGGTTCAGAGTGGAGACTTAAACATTTTAAGAATGCTGTATAAATTATTTTTAATAATAAAATGAAGTCTTCTTTCAGTAAAATTCTTCATACGTTCTATCTACAATAATTTAAGGTACTTCCCCTCCATGTGGCATGCCTCTGGCTGGGGCGTCCTGTATAACTCAAATAAACATTTATTCCTCGCTATCAAACATTTTCATATTCATATTCCCAATCAATAATATTTCAGAAACAATCAAACCCCTCCTTTTACAGCTTCAATAAAACAGCAATTATCATCATAAATATTCCACTTTTCTCCATATAAAAGTCTTTATAATTTCACTGCAGCGACAAAAGTTCCAATCATCACAAATTCGTCATGAGAAAAAACAAACGACATCCTCGTTTCAAACTTTCTGGGAAAGTCATAAACGGTTGTAAATCTATTTAATTGCTCAGTATTTTCAAAGTATTTTTTCTGTCTGTTCTGTATTTTTGGGTGCCTCCTGCGGCTACAGAAGCTGAGAAACGTCGCAGTAAAACAATAAAAATGTCCTGTTATGTTACACCCTTTTGTCTTGCGTGACAATCGGCGACATTGGTCCTAACTGCCTGCTTATTGTTTAAAAGTTATAAATGAAGTTGGGTAACTTGGAATTTACGAGCTCTAGGCTTGCAACATTGAGCTAGTTAATGCTACTGCATTATAAGCTAAAACTATGTCATTTGACTGCTATACCTAATTTTGGTCACGCCACGTAAAAAGAACACTGAGAGGAAAAGCTGCGCAGTATGCGATTTAAAGGAATCTTAAATGGGATTGGTGAAAGAGTGACGCGGCGCACTTCACACCATTGTTTAGCTAGTGCTATTGGTCCGTGAGCGAGTGACCCATGCGCAAACGGAAGGGGGTATCCCTTCCGTTCCCTCGTCGTTCTTTTTACGTGGCACGACTTATACTGTCAACTGTCTTTGTCCAGTTTCGGAGGTGGGCGTTGACACTGCTACACATTTTTTTACTTTTGCTGATGTCCACGTTTCATATTTCTCAATTGCATTAAATTAAGTATATAATTATTTCCTGTGTACAAAGCTACTAAAGCTTCAAACAAAACAAGTTATTTGAACCATTTAGGGCAACTATTTTGGGGCAAGGACTAATTTAAGCTCACCAAAGTGTAAAATTACGTGATTAATAGTCACAGTTTCACCAAAATCTTGCTTCCGCTGGGTTTTAGATGCCAGATCTAAAACCCTGACTAAACATGTTTTATTATTTATTTAATAATTGAACTTGAAACAGTCCATAAGAAAATGTGGTTTTACAGAGCAGTTGGATACAGATAGATAGCGAAGAATTAATTTATCTTTTTTATAAATTGAGTATAAAACCACTGAAAAGTCGAGTGATTTACCACCTAGCCACTAAATTCTGCGGTAAGCCTACCACAGAGTTGCTACAAAGAGCCACCCATTTCTACATTTCAATTTTTTCAACCACAACATTTAGTTTTCACCGAACTCCGGTAGCTATTAACTTCTTTAAAAATTCTTTCTTTCTTCCAGACATCTCAATTATCTACGCGACCAAATCCTATAAGCATGGATTGTATTGCAACCGCACTATTAGGACCTCATGTCGTCTTTAGAACAAAAGGTTTACGACTACTGTTTAGAAGCAACCCGTGTTGCAAAAAATTTTTGTTCAATCAAAAACCACAAACAAATGTATTGAAGTCAAAAATGTTGGTCACTCCTTTGTCTTGCAAGTAAAGTATTGTTGGAAACCAAACTATGATAGTGTCAGTGGGTGGTGGTTACCTGTCGACAGGTTTATTGATAGCTTCCCGAATAATATATGTTCAACTGCAATTTTCTTAGTAAATAATGATGGATAGGCCAACTCTTGAATATTCTTGATTACCATATCCAATCTTTTAACTAAGTCATTTAATATTATAACAAAATATAATGTTTATTAATCTGTTTTATCGGTAGTAGAAGTTTGTATTTTAATCACCAGAAAACTGATATTGGTCAAACTTGGTATACTTACTTATCAAAAATTATAATCGCAAGCACAGTCTGACATGTCTGACTGTCAATCTCGTCTTCGGGTACACCAAGTTTTTGAGATAATTTTGCTAGTGCTATCTTACGAAATGCCTTAGTTAGCATCATTGATTATTTTCAAAATGTAAGTGAAATATAAATTAACAAGCAGCACGTCCTGCCTTTGCACAGGTGTACTAATAAAACTACCGGAATAAAAAATACCCTATAACCATCACGTCGGTCCATTCTACAAGACATAAGTACTACACATCGGTGAAATATTTTTTTGAAATCGGCAGAGTAGTTTCAGAGATTTCGTCCGCCAAGCAAACAAACAAACAATTTATATAGAAATATAAATTAATAAAAAACAGACAACAGGGTCAAATTTGTAGAAAAAAAAGAAACTATTCCATTAATGCTAAAACGGTTTAGACCTACATTACTTATAATAGAGTCAATAATTACATGACAAAGGCTTGACTATGACTCATGGCCTTATTGTTTCTGTATTAAGTGCGCAATTAAGTTCTAGTACTTAGATCATAATACGAGTACCTATTTTTCAAAGAAGTTGTAGTGAACACAAATGGAAGTATCAGTAATTTTCTGTTGGTTCAAGAATAACCAGCGTGATAGAGCGTGATAGATGATGACAGAGCGACGTTAAAGCAAATTAGTTTAGTTATCTACTTAGATTTCTGGTTGAAGCACTACTTTTAGCGACTATATACATTTTGTTAAATACAAACATGATTTGGTTTCACACTTTTTAGTGTGAAACTGAACTACTCTACTATTTACATAACTGTACAAAGTAAAATTAGAACGAGTTGGGCCATCTGAAGGTCGTTAAAATGTGTTATTTAAAAAAATAGCAGGAACTTACCCATTAGGTAATCAATTTACACAAAACACACTTAACAAAAGTTAGTACTATTTTATTATGGAAGTGATCTAACAATTTAATGTTAATTAAAAAAGGTCTCTAGTTAATAAACATTTTATACAAAATTAATAAACGATTAAAGTAATATAAATGTCTGTGCGTGCGGCTGTAAACCAACATCTTATAATCCAAAATTAAACCGACATTGAATGTGTAGCGTATTTGTTTTGCTTATGTACCCATCTACAAGGAATTTTAAATACTTCAAATGTTGTATGGTATTGTGTGTACTTGTGTAGTGCACCGTAGGTACTGTCAAAGTACGCGAAATAAATGTATCAGAAACGTGATAGCACCAAATACTTTTTTTAAATTGCACTTTGGTTTTATCCAATCTTTCGAATTCAAATAACTATGCAACCTGTAAAGACAATATTCAAACAACCTTTTACATACACAGAGCATACCATATCTTTTCTTACAAATTGTGAATGTTTAAAACTCAAACTGAATCCAAAGTATTGCGAAGAACCTTGAACATGAATGTCTCAAGAACATTCCTACTTTAAGAACACGAACCTCTGAAGGAAATTACTATTTGAGATTGTATACGTTCCATGTTGAGTTACAGGACAGCGTTTGTGCCCTGAAGTTATTGACATTGATACGAAGAACGGAAATTTTGTAATAGAAAGCTTTGGTAAAAATATATTTCGAAAACTGTGTTTCAGCTGTTTGTGTTTAACTTTTGTTCACAGTTCATACTTAGAAATTAGTAGAAATTATTTAATTTATTCTTGTTTTCGTTTAGAACCTTTGTTGTACAAGGTACTGGTGCAGAAAATGTGATAAAATCAATTAATGTACAGTCAGATTGCACCTACGACCTCGGGATCAAAGTAAGTCAAAGCACGAACCAACTCAGCCATCACGGCTTAGAATGACTTAGATCACGGATCATCATTGCCTACTCTCATATTTTTGCATAAGCAAATGTGTGTGGCATTTCACCGTTAACAAAACTATAAAATGCACATTCTCATCCTCATAATTCACGTACTCATACCTACCTGAAGGGCACAATAGAAAAACACTTCACACCTATTAGGCCACACCTCCATTCATCTCAAACGCCACACACAATGATTACAAACACTAACGTCAATATCAGTGTGCCGGCTTTTCCCAAATAGAACAGACAATTCACACTTTGATGTATGAGACTCGAATTAGACGTTTTGTCCTTTCATTGGGCGCATGATTCTTTTATACATTTGCTTCCTTTTGCTCTTTCATGTGACAAAGTAGTTACGCCCAGTTTGTGTGTGGCGGACTTGGGTGGTTCATTGAAGAGACGATTTTGAACTATGTCTGTTAAATTTTTCATTTGCACAGGTTTACTGCAACATACACACTAGCAGCCCATCCCGGTTTTAATACTAGGTAATACTAATGAAACCCGGGATAAAATATAGCCTATGTTCATTCGGAAAGTCCATTGTATACATCGTTGAATTTTGAAATCGATTGAGTAGTTTCGGAGATTACCTCTACAAACAAACAAACCAACATGACCTCTTTATAATATTAGTGTAGATATAGATAAATACCACACGGTTAACACTTTAAGAGCAACAATAAACTTTTAATAAACAATGGCTTTCAAAGTTCTTGATAAGCAATGGTACCATATTTTGTAGGTATCGATTTACGCTCAATACCCGTCGTTTAGCTCCAATGTCAATGTCAGCAGTCGAAGTGAACCTTTTGTGTTTTGACTTAGGGGTGAAATTATACTTTAGGTAATTATAATTTCATCCCTAATCAAATCAATCCTCTCCTGGTATTATCGCATTTAGTAACCAAATGAATGCCTAGATTTCTCTCATTTTATGAACAACTGGGATTCAAACCCACGGCCTACTGTCGAACTCTCATAAATATCTATTTTTTATTCGGCATTTCACTATGAAGTACAGCATAGACCTATGAAACTCATTTGTAACATAATCTGATTGCTATTACATAAATGCTTGGGATCTCCATTATAAGGAAACCCAACCCTGACATTTTTACCCGACCTATTTTTGCTTTTTGATATTTTCTGACCGGATATCAGAAGATGAGAACTAGGGACCGATAATAATGGCGTAATAAATAAATACAAAAAAAGACAAACATAAATATACCTAAGTATCTACCCATACGAAGCATTTCATTAATAGTGCCTAAAACATTTTTTTTTTAAACTAGTTCCAATTTTAATCAATAATCAAAATCAACAGATCTAGAAGTTTTTCAAAAATATAAGGTACTACATTGAATATAATTTCTTATTGAGATGTAAAAAGCTATAAAAGAAAACCAAACGCGGGAATTTTTCTATTATTGACAGCGGATATTCGTTGAAAAGCTCCTAACTTACATCAAAGTAAAGCATTATAGCTTTTTTTTGACTACTGAAACTGGACTACCCTTACATTCTAAAAATCAAAATGGCGTCTGTTATTCAGGGGTTGAAATAATCAGAGCATTAATGGTCGCCGTTTATTTACTTTTCACGATTTATATTTAACGTGGGGTGAATTTATTCGTTAGGGTTGTGTGTCGCTTTGGTTATGCCTCGTTGGCAAGGGTTCGCTCATTATAGTGTGCATTACCCTCCTTTTGATATCACTGTCGGGTAGGGTGAAACATTTATAGTTGCAAATTGAAATTTTATGTATTCATAAATTAAACTATTGCAAAAACTCGACCTGTTTAATAATTGAATGCCAAATGTATAGCTAGATTTATGGGATTTAGAAAATACTATTCGGTTATGACATTAAAAAATAATGATCACGGTACCTTTCTATTTAAGCGATATAATAACATGCTATTATTATTTTTCGTAAAAATAAGTGAATACAAATAAGTTATTTTTTTTTCTTGATGACCTACCTACTGTCCCTGTGCTTTAATTAAAATCTCTCTAGCCTCAAAGGTTTGCTGGAAGAAAACTCTTTTTAGGATTAAGCTCCTTACAAAATATTTTTTTGTTTGCAAAAATAAATAACATTTGTAACAAAACTCGTTAATAATCCTAAAGTAAACCAAAGCTTAATTAAATACTCGTTTAATTAACTGGAGAGTCAACACGTCGTCCATATTCATGAACGGAATCCATGATAACCTCATGGTTTTACGATCGCTAATTGAACAATAATAATTAAGATTGTATCAACATCACTTACTGGTTCGATCCTTACATTGATGGTTAAGGTCTTGCGAATCTTTGTTCAACTGGTTTTCCACCTAAATAAATGGAAAATGTATTTAAAAAGAAAAATTACGTAAATATGACCAGTGATCACGCACAACTGTATTTTATGGTGCGGTAGACATATTTTCAGCTCTTTGGAGATTTTTACATCCTTGGTGGTTATTTGGGTAGTCAGATGTATGAGTATGTCCAAATACATTTTTGCCTCATACGTGACACTCTTTTGGACCGATCACCGATTGAGGTTTATTCTTTACCTATAAAACTACAAGAGAACTGACAAGATACTTTAGAGATATAAACATAAATGCTCTTGAAAGGAAAGTGTATGAAATCCTCACGACGTTGAAATAGGTATATATTTTATTTTTACCACTTGTTAAGGTCATGAAACAAGTGGGCAACGCCGTGGGCGGAAGCTAGTTAAATATCAAAGCAGTGTTCCCACAACACACCAAGCTATTAGGTATGCCAATAAAGCTTTCGTTGGTGATTGCTGATAAAAATTGACATTAACGACTCATACATAACTGAGGAATATCCATGAGAATCTTCATGCATTATATGCATGAAATCATTGAAAACTTGAATGGAATGAGGAAAGGAGAGAGGTATTATAAAACTTGAGTTCGAAACAGTGGAATGTTATGGTGAGTCATATTGAACCTATTTTCTTTAAAAAAGTAAAAAAGCCGTGTAAGATGTATAGGATAGCGCCTCAACCTCGTTTTGGATTTGAATATCTTATATTTTCGTATCCCTGTGGTAGGCAAACGTATCTAGGATTAAAGTGATTTCCATTTACTTATTTAGAAAGCCAATCTTGGTATTGTCGGGTATTTTCCTGTTTCATTAGCCTCGTACTTATCCTTCCTGACCTGTTTATGTCGACTTAATTCAACCGTTAATTATCCATCAGTTTATTTAGGACCCTTCAGATAGATATTTAGATCCTGATTGGTCGGATAACTTATTAGTTAAAATAGTTAAGACTTTGACTGTAAGCTGCTTACTGCTTCCTCATTGGTAAGCTGTGTCACGTTTGAGCTTTATGTTAAAAGACATACTCCAGAAAAAAAAAATTCGAACTCTAAAAATAAAACAAAAGCTACGAGTATATATAAATACTAGCATAACAAAACGGCTTTGAACGGGTGTACTAATGAAACTACTGGGATAAAATATAGCCTATAACCATCCGGACAGTCCATTCTACACATCAGTGAAAAAATCGGTTCAGTAGTTTCGGAGATTACCTCCGTCAAATAAACAAACAAACTTTACCTCTTTTTAATATTAGTAAGTATAGATTAGTATAGATATACAAATAAAATAATAACATTATAGGCTAATTATGAGTTGGAGTTTTTTGAATTTAGTAGATTTTGAATTTTCTTTAATTAAATTAAATTAAGTTAAAAAAGACAATGGCCTTTACAACTTTAACTACATTAATTATACAGTTTCATTTTCACATTGAAAATGTGACAAAGTGAGAAACATTATGAACGCTAAACCAAGAAATAAAAGGAGTTAACTGAATTTTAATTTAATGATTTTTCAATAAATTTTTCATTTATCAGTCTTCTTCCACCTGTTTAGGCACGTGATTGACTTGAACTTTGTATTTCTGTAACAAAGTGTTATGGAATAAAAACAAAAAAATTAAATAATTAGCTATGGTATTAGCAATTCCATTAGCATTATTCATTTGATTTTTTATTTAATTAAATCTTGCAATTGTCCGTGTAGGCTGTGGTAAAGGTTAATTTCAATAAACATTACCTGTTTCTGGTTCATGCCGATAATTTGCAATTAACCACGAATTGCAATACACTCGTAGTAGGTGGAAGGTACTTTTTATGCTAATACGTTTATTTCGAGTAGGTACTTCCAGATATATGATTGAATGAAATAAAGGAAACATGAACAATGAGAAAAAATAAAGGCATATAAAGGCAGATTTGCATTGAGTCAGTAACTGACGGCACTGCCGCCGTGTAAATTTATATCAAGTCAGTACAGTTCTGTCGCGTCAGTAATAACTTTAATATTTTCGTCCGCTCCCGAAATACTGACTGCGTGTAAATATGAGTCAGTTTTCGTCGTCAGCACTGACGTCAGTTACTGACTCAATGTAAAACAGCCGTAAGAGCATATTATCAAATTAGTCATTTGGTACGGAGGCGTGATCCACATAATTACTATAACTAAACCGTATCACTGAGCACGCGTAAAATCGAATGTACTCGGTAAGATACGTGTAAAATCAACTGTTCAAAAGTGTAGAAATGCTGATTAGCTTCAGGTATTTAGTCTGTGGCTGATAGAGCGGTCACATTTCTCCTAGACCGTGCCTGATGTGCCGTCATATCACAATGCCATGCTTCGTTGTTCCTTTGTGCTAACCGTTGAATTCATGTCATATGCCTAATTATAGCGCGCCTAATTTCAACTGAATCAATCTTACGCCTTTAATGCTATAGAACAAAATTTTAAATTAGCATTTTAACATTGGATAACATACCTACAGGTCTTATTGTAAGATATTTCTTAGAAAGTATTCCTATGGCAATGGCCACTGTTGGACCGTCTTACATTTCTCAGGGTTTTCTTAAACCTGGAAAAAATTATAAATCTTTAATTTCTCCAGAGAGAGTTATTATTAAATATCCTTGGATTTCATAAGCTGTGTTGTACTTCAATTACTATCTATTTCTGTTATAAAACAGTTTTTAACATTGAAAATATCTTTTTACGATTCGGTATAATTTTCTCTACGAAACGCAGCATACGACCTTTCAAACGATTTCAAAATTATTGTAATTCGTCAAATTACTAAGAAAATCCATGACGTTTTGTCTTCACAACCTCGTGCTAACAAAAAGTCCGTCACAATTGACTACAATTGAAATCTTCAAGTGAACTACTGTATTACACTTGGGAATCACCAATCAGTCTGACATTTCTGCGGATTTCTGACAAGCAATCCGTCTTCGGCCACAGAAGTCATTACAAACTACAGACATCAATATATGGGCGATCGTTCATCATTTTATAGATAATATTTTCAACATTTGAATATTGGAGTTGATTTACATTCTTGTGGCTTTGTATGTTGTTTTTGAGAAATCGGAGTTCGTTAATAGCAGTCATATTTAAAAATCCATTGGCATATAGGTATCTGGCATTATCCTTGTACATAAAATAAAGCATCAACGTTCACAAATTTGTGAGCAATGTTCACTCAGCATTAATCATAGCATTCTTAGTCAAAGAATACAAATCAACACGTCAAATCAGAATCATCATGATGCAATAAAATTGAACGTAAAAATTAATTATTCGGCATCGGCACGCTATTCTAATAATCATAAATAAGCTCCAATCGGATCAAACGCGGTAGGTCCACGAACAATGTGCGAAACATTAAAAATATCAACAAAGGACTTTTGACTTTCATAGTACATATTCCGATGCCAAATTGACTTTACATTTATAAACCAAGTTGTTTATCAATTTTCAACCTTTTACGGATGGGATAGAGTGTATAGTTTTGTGAGTGGTTGTATTTAATGCGCGGTTGGTAGTTGTCGCAACGACAGCTGGCGTACCGTGGAAAATCGATTTTCACGTGGGACCGACGGATGTGGCATCTGCGCGACTGTACCGCTCGCCTGCACCCAAAATACGCGGCGATCTGTAAAGGAAAACCATGTGAAGTTTGATGTTCATATTACAAATTACCTACTCGTATTCTGTGATGTTATATCAAAACTATAAAATATGTTAAGTGTTTGTTAAATTGTAGAATGAAAATTTATTTATGGTTTTTTATTTGCAGATTAATTACCTATTATTTATACTTAATGAAAACAATAAGTCCATTAAATACACTTTTTGGATTGTATTGACAAAAAAAGGTAACATCAAACACAAAAACATTTTGTTTGTACAACATTAAAAAGTAAAATCTATAAAACATTACGTAAATTAATGAAGTATTCAAAAATTTTCTATGCAAAAAAAAAAGTTTATCAAGAACTCATTCGAATAATGCCTCAAACGTGTGAATAACGCCACATTATTTTGTGTACCAAAAACAAAAAGTTCTCATGATAGCCATCACAACAAACAAAAACAATCGTCACATTAAAAATCGAACAAAATGTCATTTGGTAGACCACACAGGGGCAATACGAAAGCTATCACCGTATCGAATCGCTTTAGTGTAGACGTGTAATCGGTCGACGCATTCTATTTGTTTTAACTTGGCCGTAACATTTGTAAAAACATCAAAGAGGGAGTGAACCTTGGTAATTATGATTTGTCGCGGTTTACCGGAAATAGTTGTGTCGTTAATCGCGTGTTCAAGGAACGGGACATTCTGAAATTTAATTAAGTTTCATACATCCTTCCAATCCAGACAAGCTTGCAACCTGTCAAGAGAGATATATATACTACAATATTTTGACATTTACCAAAAATTTATTTGCGCTTGTAATCTAACTAAAGATTAATGGTCTTAAAATGTTATCAATTTATTTTAGGTTTTAAATAAAAAAAAAACTTGCTACTCCTATGGCAACGAAAATAGATAACAACAGATTGAATATTAGGTTTACTGGTCCAATATGCATTAGAGGGTAAATAAGTATTTTAGAAAAGGCCCTCTGTACAGAGGGCCTTTTGTTTTATAAAAAATATTAATTATCCCGAATGATAAAAAAAGCAAATGTACAAACAAACAAAATGTTTCAATTGCTTAACTTGAAATTATTTGTTTTCTGATAAGTTATTTTATTTGGGTAATTTGAAAACATGTGGAAAGAAACTTCGAAGAAGCCCTTGAACTTAAAATTCTGTTCCTATTACAAATGCTGAAACTTTTGAAAAGTATTGCGAAACAGATTTTTTTATTTATTAACAAACCACGAGATTGCCAAGGATAGGGGTCAGTGGAAGATTTTGGGGGAGACCTTTGCCCAGCAGTGGGACACGACAGGTTCATTAAACAAACCACACAAAAAACAAACCACATTTTCTAGTTAAACTGAAATTGATTGATGAAATTGTCAATCCCAGCTTTTAAAGTCGTCAGGCCATGACGGAGGCCTTTCGGCGGCCTAAAAACTCCGTCACCAGAATTGGCCACTTGCTCATACGACCTCACTGTACTAGTAGTGCCAAGCGGTATACATATAGTGCCTATGAAAATAAAATTAACAAGGGACGTCTAGCGGCAAATGGATAGTTATGATATGAACTAACCAACTGGGCCCCGCGGTTTTACCCGCGTAAGTCCTGTTTCCGCGGGTTCGGGTTAAAAAGTAGCCTATATTCTACCTATACTAGTATTCCAAATTTCATTGCAATCGGTTTTGTAGATTTTTCGTGAAAAAGGAACAAATGAATATCCTTACATCCATACATCCAAACTTCCGCACTTATAATATTAGTAGAAAGTAGGAGACTTATGTCTACAGAATATACAAAAGCTAGGTGTGTGAATAGGCAGCCCAAGTGCTCGCACCCAAGCCCGGTGCGATCAGCGTGACCGAGTGATTACCATGCATCCACCCTGAATGAAAGTCAACTAGATTCCGTATTCATCGAGAATGAGATGGTACAATTTGTCTGGTTTTAATTGGATGCCGTGTTGCCAAAGTACAATTTGTACTTAGCCTTTCGATCCGAAGGTCATGGGATCGAATCCGTGCATCAACGGACTTGTAGTGTCGAAAAGTTCATATGCCCTAAAAAGCTTTATGAGAAGATGGTCATCGACGAACTCTCTTTGCAACAGTCGAATGCGTTAGGCCTTTTGTATTTGTGATAAGCCGCCATGAACCCCCACACTATATGGAGCGCGGCTGCCGAGCCCGGTGCGTGGATCACCGTGACGTATCGCGATTTCCACGCATCCATCCCGGCCTCAGTCGCCTTTGTCACAAAGGAAATTAACTAGTTATATACTGTGTGTGTGTGGAGTACTGATCGCAGAAGTAGCTAAGCTAATTGTTTTATTTTTTCTTTAAAAGAAATTAAACACTGGTACAAGTTTTCATTTGATAGTCTTTACCTTGGGCGTTAGTCCTTTATACGGATCTCTGAGATTTTTAATGAAGCAAAAAATGACTATTTCAGAAAAACAGTTCTAATTACAATATTACTACTTATTTTGTTTTAAAGGATTTTCAAAAGCGCTACTTTTCAATAATGATAAACTTAAATAACTACATAATTGAGGATAGCTCGCAAAGTTTGTTTCCATGTCTAGATCTAAGTTTCATTTATTGTAATTTCAATATTTTTCTTTATTTTAGGTTTAACCTATTATAATTTAGTTAAACGTACGTATGTATTTTACTCACACACTCATAAGTACTAATTTCAAAGATTTGATAATATTAAAATAGTTGATTAAGCGTTATTTTTAACAAATAATATTTCTAAAGCTAGGCTTATTTGCTGACTCTCCTTAAGCAGTAATCAACCAACAGTGTGCCAATGAAGGAAGGTCTATTGTTGTTAAGCTGAATGAAAACTTCTATTTAAGTAGACATGGGTGTTATTTTTTATATTTTTAAAATTATTTTCAGCAGATGTTCTTTTTGATTGATCAGGTTTAACAAAAATTGTATTATTTTTGTTGGAGCATGAAATTACGTTTTTATTGGGTGCTTTCTTTTGCTACTTTTTCTAGAAATATTAAGCAAGCTTAGTTTGTGAGCTCTATATGTTTAGGCTGTGTCTTTTCTGTGGATACAGGATAACTTAAGAGGCAATTACAAGAGAAGAGCAAACCTATCTTCTTGCTCCTAACACAACATTGTGTGCGTAGAGACTAAAGCGACCTTCAACTTACCTACTGAAATAAGACCTATACGATTTAATGAACAGGAAGCTGTGTAAGAAAAATAAAAGTTTGATACCTTAAAATACCGTAATACAAATTACATAATTTAACTCTACCTGAATGATAGGGTTACAAAAGGAGATTATTGTAATGATGTCACAAAGTCAAAATATGAAAGTAAAACTAAAAATAAAAGTTTGTAAAAAAACACAGTGGCATAGGTAATCAAAAACATACAATATTTTAGTGATCCAGAATCGCGAAAATATCAGTCCAATCACCATAATTTTCAAGGTCTCTCGTAATTTGCAAACGACGCGTAGGTTTATATATTTTACAAATCAAAGCTATAAGCTACCGTGGGAAAGATGCGACTTTTATTTACTTATGCGATTCACAAATGTTTTTTTGGATCTTCAAATGATTATTTGCAAACTTTGAATGACGCAGCAATCAGTTTTGCGATTCACGATTGCTAATAAAATGAAAACAGACAAAAAACAATCGCTAATAAAATAGGTAAAAAAATCAATCATGGGATGTTTCTTAAAGATTTCGTATACCGAGTTAGTAGTGCATAACATTTTGTAAATGTCTGTAGGTATGCAAAAATAGAGACTGTGTTAGAATGAATTAGTCTATTTAACGGTGTAAGCTGGTAGTAACAATTGAAATGACAAATTATTAACCTCTAGACAGATTTATTCTAATCTTAGATCTCTCGAAATGTTTTAATAATCTTCTAGCCGTAATGATTTCAACCTAGATTCCTACGCAAATACTTGAAACTGGGTGATTTTTGGTCTGATAGAATCGTAAAATTCAAATAGAACTTTGCTTTAATTAATAAAAAAATGTATTGAATTAGTATGGGTTAAGTATGTAAGTTATCGAATGAGAAAGTGACAAATTCAAGGAGTATCTATAAAGAGCACCCTCACCGGGAGAATTCTATACCTAATATGACATTTAAAAATTAAATACTTCACGATGGTGTAGTGATGTCAAAAATTGTATCAAAATACGAGAACAAAGACACTGAAAGACACTGACACAAAAACAAAAGACATTAGGAAAATAAATTATGAAGCTTGTAATTTGGCTACGGCACTTCTGCCCAACTTGTAACAATTATGTCATACTATGTTTTTTGCATCTAGATTGAAGAAGAATTTCACAAAATAAATGAATTACAATCACTGAAATTGATATGAGTCAGAGCTGAAGGACATGAACTGACCCTTGGTTTCAATGTTTCTCAATATTTGGTTCATAGTAAATATCAGTCGTATATAATTATTTTTAAAAGAGTTTATATAAATCATCATCATTGCGAACATTACAATACGAATTTAATATAATTTTGCGATACGAATTTAAAAATATCATCGATTTAGATATCGATACTAATAAAATTCTTCTGGAGAATTAAGATTCTCTTCTCTGCGACGATCGTCGCTTCTCATGTCTAGCACAACTCACGACAGTTTTGAAAAAAAAGAAAAATGTTTGAGAATCGCTGTGCAAGTAAGATAGCTCATCCAATTTGTCATGTTTTTTCCTTCAGACCCTCTCATTCTTTTCCAAATCAATACAAATAAAGGGTAGGTACTTTAGAGATATTAAAGGACATTCTTATATTTTACTTAGTCGAATATCTTTAGAGTTAGTCTAGAATTTAATATCATTTTGAAATACCTACCCTCAACAGAATATTGAGTACCGTCGATAAAGATTATTGGATTTTCCAATTTATATTATCTAGACTATCTGCTCCATGCGGTTTCCCACGCATGGAACACACCCTTTAATTAAAGGATCTAAAATTGCTAAAAGATCTGAAAGACGACCTCTATGAAAGCCCGCCTGAGGCGAAGAGTTTGCGGGTTTGATTCCCGTTGCGGGAGAAATTTTTGCAAGATCTACAAATATTTGTTTCGAGTATGGGTGTTTTAGATGTAAAATAATTATGTAAGTATTTAAAAAAAGCAATATCTATTTAGTATATCAGTCATCTGGTTCTTCACAAGCATTAAATAGCTTAACTTGGAACTGGATGACGTGTGAAATGTCCAAAGACATTCATTTACGTCTTCCACATCAAAAATCCGTTTCGTATCGACCGAGCAAAGTTGCTGGTAAATAATTCATTTATTTCTTAAGGCGGTAAGTTGAAACATCTAAATACCAACAATGTAGGCGTTTTCAACGCAGTTCTTCAATATTATTGACCTCTGTTCTTGCAGCTCTGTTAACAATACCTCAATAAAACTTATGGTTTCTGACTCGTTTGAATGACCGGGAATTTATGTAAACCTTGAGCACTAGTTTTTGATTTTTTATACCTAACTAAACGCCTGCTAAATGGAACATGACAAAACAAACGCTCAATTAAATGACAAAGAAAGTGTTTTGCCAGAAGTATGACATTTATGAACAAATTTTGACCTAACCGTTTTGTCCATATACCTACAAAGTCAAATTGTAATTTAAGTTGGAAAGTTTAAAAACAAACCAACTGGATTTGAGTCATTGATCTTATTGGATTTTATGATCCATTGAAGCCAAATCACGAAGACGTGATTTTAAATGTTTTAATAAAAGTTTCTGTCTCTTTTTCACAATAAAGGCGAATAAGCTCTAAACGATAAAGTCCTAGACAATTTTAGTATTTAATACTGAAATCTTAACATTTAAAAGTATTTTCCTACAAATGTTTTGAAAAATGTTCTTCCACGTAACCTTTATAAAAGGAAAATATTACTAAGAAAAGAAAATGAAACCATGGCAGGAGCTTATAGCAGAAAGGGTTCCTTGCTGTAAATAGAAAATCCCTTACTAAGCTTCTTGGTCTGTGGTATTTTCATTATAAAACCTAGGGTTCTTAGATTAAATTATCTATTCTTTGAGCTTTAATATGTTATTGCTTTTTTGAGAATTGTAGGATCTCATCTGTATGGGTTCTAATATTAAAGTAAGAAAGAACGAAAGAAAAATATGTTTATTTCGTAAGACCTCAAGTATGTCTACAAGACCAAATAATAACCTGATATTGGAATAGTTGTTTGTTTCAGTACCTATTTTATTAAGTGAATAGTGGTCCAATGTACCACATGAGACAAATCAAACTAATTTTGAATGACGACAATCTTTATTATTTATTTATTTTATTTTACTCGGAAGACAGACAGTTATAGATACTTAAGATTTAGATTTAGATTTACTTAGCTGTGTGGAATGTCCAAGGATATTTATTTATTTATTTATTTAACAAATTACATTTCAATGAACCATTATGAATGTTTGGATTTAAATTGAAAGCAGATAATAATAAATTTATAAAATTCTTTTCTTAGAGAAATTCTTCTAACGTTAAAAGAATTCTATAAACTTAAAGGGTTAGTTGGAGATAGGTACGTTTATTTATGAATAAGTTCATTTATATACAACGAAACACAAGTATTACTCTAACTTAATATTCATGATGCTTCTAATAAGATGTCATACGCAACATCATATTAGTCAGTGCAACGTATAAATGGGGTCGTATGAATATTTTGCAAAACATTTTCGAATCGTGATAAATCTTAGCACAGTTAGCACGGATTTTTGCTGCATCTAATCAACTGTTCTGTGAATTTAAACTTGATATTGACATTTCGCTTGAAAATTACACATTGGACATTTTTGGTATCATCTCGTTTGTATGTATCCGTTTGTCCGTCTGCCTGTCCGCGGCTTTGCGTAGAGACTATTCGTTGGTTTGTTCGTTTGTTTTTATGAGTAAAAAACTTTTGACGGATCTTAGGCCGCCTAATGGCTTTTATTTAAAAACTGGAACCGACAATTTAACCTCCGAAGCACGGAAGCGCCCAGCTGATCAACCAAGCTGTGACCGCTCCGAACGTTGCTTAACTTCAGCGATCTAAATATAAAGAACGTCTTACGGCCGGTTCCTATAGCCAACTTACTGGTGGCCATAGCAATGTTGTTGTCTGTCAAAAAGATTTATACATTTTATGTTGTAATAACAAAGTTAAGCTATGGTGATAAACATACGGACATCCGTACGTTGGTTATAAAAATCGACTATTAGCAAGCATCACCACGAGTGCTTCATGTAAGGCTTTATACACTAGTGCTAACACTTTATTTGTAATCTTCGGATCGTGTCATCAAGCTCGTGACGTCTAAATCTACGGCTAAAGTGAATATAATAATATAATCGGCATAATAAACTGCTATTCGCCCCACGCCTCTACGTGACGTCTATACCCTTATAACGGAGTACTCACATACGAAAACAGTTATTTAAATCGTCAGGAAATAAAGAAATAAAGATGGAAGAATGAACGAAAACTTAAAAGATAAACGCTGTGTTTCGTCGGTTAAAGATACCCAACGCATTTTTAAATCAATAATGTCAACTAACTACTCGGAGCCATAACAGCATTATACCATCAGGGAATAACCTACAAATGCTGATCCTATAATGAAGTCATCAGTGTGGCATTTTAACTAAAGATTAATTACTAATATCGAATGCATGAGCAGGCTAGGCAAGGCTTTCTGAGAACTGAACTATTAACTATTGTAACTAAACATTAGCTGCATTTTAATGTTAGGCTCTATTCAATGGAGTCAATTTGTCTGTTGTCAAAGATATTTTGCTTGAAAACAAATTATAAGCCCGTTGGAACGACTTCTATCAGTGATCAAAAACATCACAAGCAATTAGGTTGGTATTTTTAATAGACTGTGTTTTATATTCTTCAAAGATCTTTTGTTCAAAAAAATCTATAGGCTTATGTTGAAATGCGTGGGTAGTTGGGCTTCCATGTATATTTTTAGCTGACTTTAGTTGGTTTACCTTTTTAAATTCTTTAGGACTGAAGGAACTAAAATATTTACTCGTATTACCAATGAAAAAACTAAATGTCCTAAGATTTTACTGTTGCTTACCTTGTGTACTTAATACAATTATTAAAAAAAATGGTTTTTTGAGGCTGTATTAATAGTTAATTTTTGATAGATTTGTATTAAATTATGTCACACACAAGCATCACTTAATCACTTTAATAAGCGTTTTAGAATTCGGGCTTTAGCCTCGTGCATGTGAAAAGGCCAAACAAATCGTTCCGTTGAACCACCAGCCGTGTACCCGTATAAGGTCATCAAGCGCCCGCGTTGGTGACTTGCAATCCTCAATATTAGGGTACTAAGGTTAACACACTTAATGACATCTTATTACATGCGGTTAGGCAAACGACACCTAACGAACCGACGCCGAAACGCATCCGATACGCTGCGTTTACGGACTGACGTCATTTGAACGTATTTGCAAAGAAAACAGGTAACTGTCCCCGTTGGTTGGTTGGCTTTCTGAGGGAAAAGTGATAAGTGGACGGGATAATCGGTGAACAAACAAATTAAAGTATAAGTGTAAATTTAAGAAAAAAAATACATTCAGTGGAACAAAGAACTCGTGTTTAAATATTATAATTATTTTGAGAATAGCAAAAATCATTACTGAAGTGGCAAATTTAATAAAAACTAGTAGCCATAAGTATAACAACAAGTTACAAGTATCGAAATAACATTTTGATAAATGTTACGATTTGACCATGGTTCAGTTAATTTTGGAAATGATCTGCGTTCAGGAAATCGGCTGTAAACTATGTTAATGTCAAATTTATAAGTAAGTAGGTAACAACTCAGATAGATTCGATAATGAAACTGAACGTAAGAAATATAAGCATTATACCAGCTTTCAGTGTGAATGCGTCCTTACTGGGATAACTTACATTGTCATTAGTGTATTTTGTTGTCATTTACCCTAAAGTGATCCCAGGTTATGTGCTTATGATTAATGAATGGAAATTGACGTTGCAGTCTAGGAACTTAAGCACTATACGAGTATTACACTTCTTACCTACATTTCGGTATTCAAACTCGAACGAATTCAGACTTTCAATTTTAAAGTCGGGTTTTGGCCGTGCATCCTTAGATGCACTGTTAAGCTAAAACGGTGTAAAAAAATGGCGAAGAAACCTGTAAGTACTTACATCTACTCCAATTTCGGTGATGGGCATCACATACAAAATAATATAATACCTTCTAGAATATGAGCATTTGATATAAAAACACAATTTCCACAGAGTAAGTTTACTGTACTCTCAAGTCTGAGTGAACCTCATTAGTCGTTCATCCCTTCATTAGCATAAAACCCCAACTAATTAATTTACCCGACTTCACTCGACGTGTCCATATCTCATAGCTGACAAATGCGGCCGCTCCATCACTCAGATAAAATATTAAACAAACAAATCAACAAAAAATATTGCTTTTCGAAAGAGCCGAAATCAATGCGAGCTGTACACTATTCCTAATTCAAAAGAAGGTCATATTCCTGGGTAAGTTCCGAATTGAAAGTCATCTTTATTACATTTTGTTAAGGTTCATATTCAGTTGGGTGTGTTTAAGATAATAGGTACTAAAGGTCGATCAGTTCTGTGGCAGTAATTTAATGTAACAGTTAATATGACAGCGGCTTGAGGATGCCAGCGGGTCGCCTGCGCTTTATATTTATGCACTCACACCTGGAGGTCTAAAGAGTATTTTATTTTATGCCACAGACTGAGCAAGGTGGCTAGACTACTTAATTAGGTATGTGCATCAGTTGATCGTATCGGGAAATTTTAAGTCCATTTATCTACGGAAAAAAAAATATGATCTGCGATGCGCTTGTATCTTGTTAGCTTTTTTTAATGTTAACGAACCTAAGAAAAGATCTAGTCTTGATCTTATTTCAGAAGTAGCTAAGATTCTCTTTCATCGTCTATTTCTGTTGATTCGGTGACATAGGTACCTAGTTATACTAAAAATATAACTTGGTTATTCGTAATAAAATGAATCTAAATCGATCTCTATCTTAATGCCATCTTTTCAGTAAAACTGGGTGACAAAAACAACTCTTTAATACCCAAATACAACATAAATGTATTGTAACATTTTTTTTAATGTTCACCGGTAATTAGTAATCGTTCTGGTTTTAACTATTCCAGTCCCTAGTTACTTAGTGACATTATTTTAATGCCAAATTAAGCATGAAATAATCCAGCCATTGTATATTACCTATGCTATATCCGTTGTTGTCTTGATACGTTACAGAACACGATTGTGGTATTTATGCTGAGCACGTTAAATATGAACTATTAATTACTAATTGTGCGGTCCTGTTAATTTATTGTGATTAATGTGTGTCGGATGAGCGTGTGATTGTCAATTGGAATTCATTTGTCTTCTGTATTTGATAGCTCGCGCACGTGTTGTCATTCATCTGCGTTTATAGCTAAGTAGCAGCACGTTTCGGCTTTACATAGGTGTACTAATGAAACCAGGGATTTTATCGAAATAAATGATCATGCGTTATACTCGTATACATACGTGAATGAATTTTTGAAATCGGCTGAGTAGTTTCGAAGATTTCCCCATACAAACCAACAAACCAACTTTACCTCTTTATAGTACCTCTTTTAATACTACTCTACTCTTACCTCTTTATAATATTAGTAGAGTATAGATATAATTAAGCGCAGATATGTTTTGAATTATTAATAGTTCCTCTTATACTGCTTAATACCTTAATACATTTTCTATAACATAATTTCGTCGCTAAAATCGCTAAACCACAATTTCATAGAAACTTCAAAGCTCAACCAATACCAGTGACATAATCTTTTTAGATTTCAACAAAAATTCTATTAACAAACAATTGAAAAGTAATCTACAACAAATAAATGTAGTGAAACTCAACACAGAAGTAGTGAAAGTAAAAGAATCGAATTATCCGAATATAATTAAAGCTGGTATGCAATTTGTGTGACAAAGAGCTTTACAGAGGCGGATACAAATCTTTTATAACAGAGCAAACACAATTGGAATTGCTTGATTGATTTCAGAAAACAGCTTCGTAATTAAATTAATCTAAATCTACATTGATAGAATATTTTATTGCAAACAAAAATAAACAAAAGAAACAAATTTACTTTCGAACTCAGAGCGTTTGTTCTTGCTTGGTCAAGGACTAGTAGCACGTCCCGGCTTTACACGGATGTTTCAACCGTACTGGGACAAAATATAGCTTAAAACTATCTTGATAGTACATTCTACATAATCGGTGAAATAATTTTTGAAATCGGATGAGTAGTTTCGGAGATTACCTCCGTCAAACAAAGAAACAAACCAACATAACTTATTCTTATTCAATTCATATTCATTTATTTATTGTCTTAAACAATTATTATATAGCATTAAGATATAATAATAACTAACTTATAATTTTGTAGTAGGTAAGTGCTATTCAGTTGTTTTGCGCACAGTAACTTGTGAATAGACAAAAGCTTGAAAATTAAAAACTTGGAACCGAAGAACAAGAACACGGCCTAGTTTCATACAAATGTGTAGATTTAAAATGTTTTGTAAGTTCTACTCCTAAATTTTTAGTTACCTACGTAATTTCATAATGATCATTTAGTCAGTTAGTTAGTATGAGCAAGTGAACTTTCTAGGGGCAACATTGATTGAAATGCTGCAGTTATTTTCTTTTAAGAAAATTATGTATCGAGATTTTTTATAGGTATCGAATACCTATAAGTATAGGTACTTACCTTTATAGCATTAAATTAAAAACGTAATCTACATTGAAATATTCACTGGGTATAATTTTATTTATTTCTATAAACGGTTTAGTATTAACTAACTGTATTTAGACATACTACATTTGACTATCTTTTAGACATCTTCAAAGAATCAAAAAGCATTTCTACCGCACGTTACCGCCGTGATCATTTTTTTGTATAAATGGCTAAAGTTAGTGCCTTGATTGGCTAAAATAAGCGATACAAGCTACAAGGAGATGGCTTACGGCACGTCTCAATTTCGCAATTCGCCTTGCTTCAGTTTTCGAAATCACGAGGAAACCAGAAAACGGTAAAGCACCTGACGCTTGACCTTACAGAAATGCTTGAATAATCACTTTTCTACGCAACCAGTAGCAGGGATCGTAGTGTTAATATCCGTGGGCAGTCGTGACAGTCTTTTCAGTGAGAAATTAATCATTGGTTATCATTACCTACTATTGATTACAATGTTAGTTTTTTCAATATTTGTTTTGCTAATAATTACAAATATTTCGTTTCTATTATCATTCTATTAAAGCTATTTATTTATTTTCAAATGTTAGATCAAGGGACTTTCCATTATCCATATCTGTTTATTACAATTAACGATTGTAGAAAAGTAATATGGCATTAGTGCCAAATTCATTTTCTTTGTTATAGTTTCAGTTCAATGCAAATGAAAGAAAAGAATTTGATAATGTCTCCTCATGAGCTGATGACAGAGATCTTTAACCACTGGTTAATGTTTGGTGCTATTGAAACTTAGACCTTTCACAAAAAGAAAGTTTAATCAACCAACAAGCTATGAAATGGTTATTTCTTTACTAAATATGAGCAATACTTACATGACTGCCAAATAAAAAACAGTCAAAAAAAGCAATTGTTTTTTATTTCGCTTCTTTTGACTTATATCAATGTCTGGTAGGTATTACAGTTACATACTATTCGTTTTTCATTCGAATTTCAATTGGATACGCTCTTACGGTTACTACAAGACTGTAGGTATGCGTTCTTGAAGTATACAAAATAGTTATGGGATAAAGAGATCTATAATTTTCCTACAAGTCCGTCCAGTAATAGTTACTTGCCTCTCTACAAGACTCACAAATAAACAAAAATAACACATTATTTTTTTGCTAACTGTACCACAAACAAATAAATTCCTCAGAAATCAAGTGTTATTTTTTCACCTAAAGTTATGAATGAAGTCATCAAAAGTGAAGCTTTTTACGATATATTTCATAAAATATTTTAGTATTTTAGCAATAGCCGAAGGCGAAGTTCGGCGAATACAAAAATTTGTGTGTACTTGAACTTGAATGTGTTAAGGTGAGGTTTGACTTGACGACGAACGTATACGACTAGCTGCACGTCTCCGGGGCTTTGCACGGGTCCACCTACTAATGAAACTACCGGGATATAGCCTATAACCATCTCGACAGATCATTCTACACATTGGTGAAAGAATGGTTGGTGAAGGCAATCTTTTTTTAAAAACTGAAAAATCTTAATAAAAGCTATGACTCCGACAGGATTTAAACCTACGATGATACAAGCGATCGTTCTTATCGCGGAATGCTATAGACTCAGCCACGAAGCCCTAATTACCGGGGTCGAAACTATCATTCAGATCAATTATCGGTTTTCACTGATGATGTTACACCTCAGTCAGACCCTTCCTTAGTTCTCCATAAGCGTGTATTATGTGTGTTCGTGCAATTTGAGATGAAATGTGATCCGATTGATGTCTTTGTTCAGTTCGCCTTGTTTACGGCGCGCCTTGGGGAAGGCAACATTGTTCGCGAGCTTAGTGTATTACTAAAAATAACCAGGATTATAAGTTAGACGGTTATTGCTCCGGAGACCGTCTTTGCTGTTAAGATAAGGTTTTAGTTTTTCATAAAACCTTGAAAATGTAATATAGGTAGGTTTAAACAGTGTTTTTTTTCTTGTTACTCATATGGCAACGAAAGGAGATAGCAACAAATTTAATATGCGATGTCGCTAATATAGGTTTATTTGTCAAATATGCATAAGGGTGTTAAGATGCACAAAGGCTCAAGTAAGAGAAGAGAAGGGCACGTGCTCCTCATTATTGTAGTCTTAAACATAACTATTTAATTTAGGCTTGTATTCAGAGTTTGCACTCAGACTGAATTTTTCGGTTAATCACACATTTTTATAATTAGATGAAACACCGCTTCAGACAACATTCACGCTTACTGTAAGATCGTCCTAAATAGTTCATTAGCTCTTAAATATTTAAGTAGCGTTTTAGGATTCGAGGGTAAGAGTTGTAAACGGCAAGTTTAATTTACAATTTAATTTCGTACTTGGTTACACACCTACAAAAGCTTTCGAAACTAATTGTGTTAGGTATATGAGTAGTTAGGTAATAATCCCAAATAAACACAACCGGTAAATATGAATATGAAAGGTAAATAGGTACTTTCACTTTGAAGTACGATTATTAGCTCTAGGCTTTTTGAAAAACGTACCGAATAAATATCTGCTAAATCTCTCCTCAAATGTTTGGGTAGGATTGGGTTTATTTTATTAGATTTTTATGAAACACCGAATTTTAATTTATTGCTGTGTTTTGACTTCGAATCCCAAGTTTAAGTTAACAATTGTTTAATGATTTTGTTAGGGACGAGCAGCACGTCCCAGCTTTGCATGGATGTATTAATAAAACTACATGAATAAAATATAGCATTTTACCATCTCGATAGTTCATTCTACAAATCGGCGAAAGAATTTTTTAAATTAGCTGAGTAGTTGCGGAGATTACCTCCGTTAAACAAACAAACAAACATTACCTCTTTATAATATTAGTATAGAAGTAAAGATGTAGACATCACTAATAGGTAATAATGTACAATATCAATCACCTTCAATTTAGTTCCGTCAAGTTATAAAAATACCTACGTCATCTCCAAATAAACCAAAAAGCTTTCTCACGATCTAACAATAGGATTCCCACAGGACTTAATTAGGTGCCAAAACGAGAGACGAACACGCGTGAACACCATCAAAAACTACATAGCCGATTAATTGCTATATAAGCGTAGATAGGATAAGCCGACGGGCTGTAAAGAAATCAATCAGTGAATTAGGTATTTCAAATCAATAAAAATCAGAAAAAGCAATATATTGCTTGGGCATTTATGAAGATGTAAAGTTACTGGATGTGGCAAGCTTTAGTTGTAAAACTTAAAATTTTACGAAATGGTCTAACTCTATACTTCTGATATACGAGTAGCTTTCTTATGCCCGCTTACAACTCAAATTAAAATAAGATAAGATTCGTTTATTTGAGGAAGAGAGAATATAGGTTACAGACGGACTTTAATATTAAAATTATTGTGTATCTAATTATTAATACAAAAAATATGTATAAGTACACTTAATATCTGGGAATCTTACTATGGCGATATTAAATCTAAGGCATTTGTAATTTTGAATATTAAAATCGGGAACTGGAAGAATAAAAGATGGCTAGTCCATCACGTGGAATGTAACCATCTAAAAATCTTATCCTGTTGCGGGGATCGAACCCGCAACTGCCCGCGTCCCAGGCGGGCCTTCGCCACAGAGGTCGTCAAAAAAAAACTGCGATCGTGCCGTATCTAGTAGAACTACATCGATAGGGTTGTATAGTTCTCAGGGCGGCTTGTGTGAAGTATGTGTTGGTCGGCGCGTTTGATAGCACAGGTGCTGACCGCAAGGTTTGTACTCTTCAACAACTATGACACTGGACTAACAAGGAATCATACAAATTTTAGTTAACTACACACAAGTGGCCATTTCTGAGGATGGAAATTTTAGATCGCCTAAAGCCTCTGTTATTGTTTAACGACTTAAACGACTTTGACATTTGACGAGCTCTTTAGTCGAGTAGCCCCACTTTATCTGGTCCCTCTAGTCACCTTTCACCTAACGCATTTTAATTGGTCAACTGGCTGTTTACAGACTTTGTTATGAGAGTGGAAAAGCTGCCTCCGAAGCACAGAAGCGCTTTGTTAAACCCACTTTATGACACAAGATGCTACAAAGTATCTTGTATTATCTATAGATACTAATATTATAAAGAGGTAATGTTGGTTTGTTTGTTTGTTTGACGGAGGTAATCCCCGAAACTACTCAGCTGATTTCATAAATTCTTTCACCTATGTGTAGACTAAACTGTCGGGATGGTTTTAGGCTATATTTTATCTCAGTAGTTTCATTTGTACACCCGTGCAAAGCCAGGATGTGCGGCTAGTTTTGTGTTTTATAATGCTTTAAATTATTTTAACGAATGTTACCCAATATGAAGTTCATTATGTCAGACCAATTTTATCTGTAGTCAAGCAAATTTATTTATAAATAAAAACTTTTTAAGCCAGGGGTGAACTCTAGGTGATAGCGATAAAACTTACTCCGTCAAAACAAAGATAAAAAAAATAAAAAATATCAACAGACTCGCAGTTTTATCTTCAGGGTTCGATCTTGAAGTGCTTAAAATATTTTGATGATGTTTAAGGGGATACACTTAATGGTGCTGATTCTTTTGTAACACTGACTAAACAATGACTAAAACCAAAAGTACATATTACGTTCACGCTAAAGATCAATTTAGCATAACTACTTTTAACCTTGTTTTTCATCTTTGCGGGTAGGTAGTTTAAGTCAGAAACAAAAATGACCATTAATTTCTACCCTACATGAGTCACTTCAATGTCCTAAAATAAAGTAATTTTAGAGTTTTTTTAAACAGCTTCACGCTGTTTAGCGGTCAACCATCTATTTATTGACCTCACACAACATTCAATCTGTCAAGACCGGCTTATAATCGTTGAATACGTCACTAGTTCATAAAGGTGGTACTAGGCGGGTCTGATAAAATTGATTAAAAACCTCAATGTGACCCAAACTTCAACACAGTTCGGATAAGAGAAAGGTGACCTATTGTAATAATGTAGGTACTTATTGACATAACATATTTGTAGCTTTCGCTACTTGAATTTGGTACTTACCTACTTAGGTACTTTTATTACATACTAGCAACACGTCTCGGCTTTGAACGAATGTACTTATGAAACTACTGTAAAAAAATATAGCCTGTAATCATCCCTAAAGTCCATTTTACCTACCTACATATCGATAAGGTATTCTTAAATTAAAAGTGACATTAAAAAAAGTCATGTTTTAATCATTTTGTTTCTTTTACCTAAGTGATTTAAAATCCAGTGAACCAATTAACATTTTTACGGGAAACTAAAAATGCAATGTATTCATTAAAATTCAAAATTTTTACGAGTTTGCAATTTTATGAAGTCTTCGCACGAAACAAATTCGGAATCACTATAATTTTGATGTTCCCGTTAATTGAAAGGTAAAGTTTTATGTGTAGCTAACACGAAAAATAAAACCATTTTTCCCCAAAAATATGAACATGCTACCAACCGCAGATATGTAAATCGGATAATTTCAATTGATTTTAAGTTTAACTGCTATGCGATCCCACTAATATCTGTGCTAAATTTTAAACACGAAATTTTGTTTGGATTTTCGTGTTACTCTTTCACGTGAAAACTTATGGATGAAAGGGGATTTTAACACTAACCTGAAACTTAGATTAGTTATAATGAGTTTGACCTGAATGAACAAAGACATAGTCTAATTAAATGCCACGCGAGTATAGTCGCAGGCTAGTAAGCTACCTATCAGTTTTGTGCAGACAACATCTTCACATAATTTTCCATTCCTTCCTATTAAAAACAATTTTTGACTTCGAAAAGAAACAGGTACCGACTTTTTCTCAACACTTAAAACAATAATTTTTATATTTAATTGGTAAGTTTTTAAGCAAAGTATTGTGGTTAATATTTTAATAACTGTTTAAACTAAAAACAAAATCTTTTAAAGCGAGACTTTATAAGTTACTTTAAAAACTACGCACATACAGAACCACGAATACTTAAATAACAGTAAAGGTAAGGTACACAAACAACATCGAATTTCTATGCAATACTTTCCGCTATTCTTTGTCCAGTTATTTTCTTATTCAGCCACACACATTACAGCCTATTTACACAACACAATAATAGATCGGCGAATTACAAACATGACCAATCGAGTGAAAGTGTCGCTTTCAACAAACAACCCTATTGTCCTTTATCAGACTAAGTACATCTAAGTGTCATGTTGACAAACTAATTTACAACTTTCATTCCTTCATGCCACCCTCATAGTCTTTTGAAAGTGAGATAATCCGAGGATAGACCACCAATTGTGACAAAAATTGGCAAAATATTTTGTTGTAATCTGCTTATTTTTGAGAGGATTACGGCTTTTGTATTTATGAAGTGAGAGTGTACCTGGAAGTGTAAGTGGTTACAAAAAAATACAAATACAGGGATTAAAATGTCAAGTTACTATTCCAATTCATGTATTCAGCTTTTTGTTTTATCTAATCAAGCAAAAGTGTTACATTACTGTAACTAATCATGAACAAACTTAAATATAAAATTGGGATGGTTTAGACTAGTCAAGATTATGGCATAGACAAATGAACGATTCAATTAGTTGGACATCTGAAACTAGATACTATTATTTTTAATTTTAAAAACTTAGGATGGTTAATCACTTACTGTTACTTTATTTTTGTAATATCTTGTTAGCATTAACACAAGCTCTAAACGCTAAAGAAAATCATCATGACGGCACCCGCGTCTTCCCACACGTATTGACCTTATCAGTCTTTCTTGTGGATATGTCCGGTTCAGCTGAAATTATGGTTGATTAGGTGTTGGAGTGATACGGAAGTTTACCAGTGAGTTTTGATATTTTTACCTCATTTAATTTTTTAACCATTCTGTATTTAATTTAGTAATTAAACAATATTTCTTTGATATCGGTAAAAAATAGAATTATCCCTTTATGCCTAAGTGACCAGTAAACCTATATTAGCTAAAACCGACATTAAATCTGTTGCTACCTCTTTTCGTTGCCATAAGAGTAACAAGAAAAAACATAAATTATTTGAAACCGATATTCAATTGACAAATCTTTATGAACTAGGCCATTAGTATTTAGTAGGTATCCGTATTCCTAAGTTGTACGAAATAAAGATCACTTTATTATTTTTAATTTTCCTAGATTAGCAGAAGACAAAAGGCGGCTACTGTATTCGAAGGTACCTACCGAAGAAATTCTCCCAAATCCACAGACATTTAAGATATCTTGAAGTTATCTGCGGCGAGTTTAATCCATCTGAAACAAATCCCAGGTATTAAGTTTGTAAAAACAGGAGCTTAAGCTTATCCAACTTGGATAGTTATTTTTAATGATCTTTTTTTTTTGATATCATCTTTTCATCTTTTCATCTTTATGTATTTTCCTAGGTCAAAAAACTGTAAATTCTATGTTTCAACCAAATTCGTTTAGTATTTTTCGCATGAATGAGTAATCATCATGCGACATCATCCATCCAAATATCTATTTAAACTTTTGCGCTTAATTATTAAAAAGAGATAATGTTTGTTTGTTTGACGGAGGTAATCTCCGAAACTACTCAGCCGATTTTGAAATTTCTTTCACCGATGTGTAGATACAACTGTCGGTATAGTTTTAGGTAAATTTTATCTCGGTAGTTTCATTAGTACACCCATGCAAAGCCGGGACGTGCTGCTAGTAAGTTATAATGTGATGACATACTTAATATCTGTATTGTTTTCATTAACATTTATTGTTATTCATACAGCGCAGTGATAATTGCTACCTATCTTGGTTAATAAAGGTTAACTTATTGGTGCAATGTTAGCTCATGCATAAGATCCGGTTGCAATTATTTTTGAATTTACTTTACATTTTGTTATAATTATAATCTATTTACCTATAATTCATTCTACTTAACTGATTTAAAACTCTTTTTATTTTATATTTTTTTTATTAACTGATTTAAATACAAGAGTTTTTACATAATAACATTATCACGTTATTATTGTTGATCTCGATTTAGGTATGTCTATGAGAAAAAATCACGAGTCTTTACTATTTCAAATTAATTCAGTAGTGTTTTTATTTGGTAGTCCTCACCGACTTCCCAAGGTGAAATAATGTGGCTCTCAAATGCTTAAATAATTTGAAAACAGGCGAAACTATGCCTGATTTCAAATTATTTAAAGATACTCAACTTTAAGATAGTCTACTTTGAGTGCAAACTCACTAAAATTCTCATTTAATATTCTCTCCATATACCTACCTACTATAGATAGAAGACTATACATAGAATACCTAAAGGTAATGTAATTATGGCATGCCAGATTTGTGACCACTGCATTTTAGAGGAAGGAGGAAATTCGCTGACGCTCTACCAAGTTTAATTAAACAATTTAGCTTTAGAATGATGCTTACGCATTCAAACCAGATTTTGAAGGAATTTTAAGCCTTTGTTGTGTAACATTATATTAAATACCCACGAATTTGGAAAATGGTTTACTTTGGTGACCTCGATTGGACTTTATATAGGTAGGGTACTTAGTAAAACAGTTTGAAAGGTGTTGTTTAACCTGAGGTTGTTTTTTATAAAAAAAAGTTTTTGTATTTATGTTTTAATAATTATTTTTATACGCATGCGAAATTAGGAAAAAAACGCAAGGAATTTTGACTTACAAATAATTATGTCATACCAAGGTCAGGCATTATAAATTTTACCTGCTAGACCCAATGCGCCTGGTGTTCAAACAAATTGCCTAAACTATGAGTTATTTGAGTGTAAGTAGCGCTTTATTACCCGGCCTCGGGCTATGATCATTTTTTGCGCGTGCGCACCCGAATCAAGCACCTTTCCAAATGTGTGGGCACTCCGTAATTTATTTTTTATTCTTTTTCACCCAATAAATTACTCATATGTCAAAACTTTGGACGTGGAGGGCTTTCTGCTTTCGGCGTCTGAGGTTATGTATCGGTTCTTGTCACAGCAACTTTTTTCTATAATTTTTATCGGATAAATAATTGCTCGTTTTAATGAACCGTTTACTAATGAGTCGGAGGTTTTGAATGGATAATCCGTTCGGAATTTGGATACAATAGTTGAGAGTAATTTAATGACAAATGAAACGTATAAAAGCAATTTCCCACTTTTTAACTAAAAAGAAGGTATATCATCATAGATCATAGATTTATGATTTAACGTGTGAAATATAATTAAAACTGGTTTTATGCACAGGAAGTCATCTGTGTACCTATAATTAGTCAGAACAAGTAAATTTGAAGTAAGTATTAGGTACTTACCTCTTGAAATACAATTAACAAGGACTCTGATTTTGAGACAAAAAAAATTCAGTCGTGAAGTCGAAGCAAGTCACTAGTTTATTAAAACCTTGTAACCTCAGTCAAAGGCACTCTCAGCATACAAGGGCGTTCTTCGGGGTGAGTGGTTCGATGCAATCCCGTGGCTTATAGGGGCACTATCTCTCGGTGGTTCGATCACATAGCGCCCACATGCACTTTGACTATCACGTCACTCAAAGCTCAATAGTCTTGTACTTGGTATACTTATCATAAGCTTTCCAGACCAGATTATGATCCCGGGCAATATAAACTATTTAATTTTGCATTGTTTAACAACACAGAATAAGTAATAGTTACACTAAACTAGTTTAACACTAAACAGTTTAACAGTAATACAGAACTGTATTAGTTCCAAATTGTATTCGACGATAACCTTGTAAAAACAAAATTCGTAGGTAAAAAAAAATGTAAGAAAAAACATTGTAATAAATTGAGGGATTTCTCAGGGCGCGTTTTATCCAGAATTATAAAGCGTTGTAGTAATTATTAATAGAAGTCCATAAAGTAAAGCTTTTACCAGAAGGCTTGTTTAAATATTAAATTACGAAGTGACTTGTCTTATTAGCTAATCTTCTAATTAAATTTTAATTATAATGAGATTTTATTTGGTATTAAATCGGAGTCATCGCAGACTTGAAATTTGGTTGTGGACCGCAACAATAAATTAAATTTGTATTCTTTTAGGTTTAGTGTAGTATAGTACTCTAGGTGTAAGTTTCTAATATACAATAATTTTTTTCTTTCTTTGAAGCTAAGTCGTATATTTATGTTTAAAGTTATTACCTGATAAGATTTATTAGAATAAAAAAACAAGTTGAAACAATTTTAATACCTAGTAAATAAGGAATTTAAAGAATCTAACAAGATATCTAGGTGCTAAAGTTATAATCTGATAAGATTTATTCAAACAAGATACAAGTTTAACTGATTACTATTAGAATTGAGTAAGGTTTGTGATATCTTTGTAAAAAGATGGAGACAGAGCTTTTAAATTACATTCCAAGCATCATTTTTGGATAATGGTTATCAAATATATTTATTTCATAGAGTTACATGAAATACTTACATGGTCCTCGGAAACGGTACAAAGACCAACCTCCGTGCTCAATACCTAAAACCTTTCTGATGATAATTATCACACAAAGAGCTGTTCATGCAATTCTGATAACTTTCATGAATGTGACACATTGTTACTCCCTAATTGACCTTAGTCGATAAGGTATTTTTATATCTGCAGTAGGGATGCTTATCTCAATTTTGTGGTATAAAAAGGTAAGGTTCGGGGTAGATGGGCACTGGCAAACATGGCTCCTCTTGTGCTGTGTGTGTTAGCCTTGTGCGTCGGCGCTTTCGCCGATCCCACCTACAAAGTAGAAAAATGTAAGTAATTTATTTTTATTAAGTATTTAAATTTTAATAATAAAATTAATTATAAAACTTCATGGCTTCAAAAGCTTAGAACCTTAACTTACTAGAAATCGTGATCATGCTATAAATCATATAAGAACCTAAAAGAAAATCCACAGCAGTATAGTTAGTTTTTTAAATAAACTTTAAAACAAATAACGTATTTACGACATTGTTTTGCTTTTCAGTGGACCATGATGTTCTGCTGGCTCGCCAGGAGGAGCTCATGACCCTCTTCTACCACATTCACGAGCCCACCTACAACAAGAAATACCAACAAATCAACAAGATATGGAACCTTGAGGAAAACACCAGCCACTTCAAAGTATTTACTCTTCTATCACTTTATTGTGCTTATAGTTTTAAAATCTTAATCTTGAATCTTTAATTATTTTGTCAACAGAATGTGTCTGCTGTCAAGACTTACGTTGGTATGCTCAAGAACAAGTGGTACTTACCACGCGCTGTGCCATTCGCAGTCAACGAGCCCAACCACAAATTTGAAGTCGTCACCCTCTTCAACATTCTCTACTCTGCTAAGGACTACGAAACTTTCTTCAAGACCGCAGTCTACCTGAGAAGCATTGTCAACGAGGGTCTCTACGTCTACGTCCTTAGTGTCGCCATCCTCTACCGTCCGGACACTCAAGGCATCACTCTTCCTCCGATCTACGAAATCTTCCCTTCGTACTTCAATAATGGTGAAATCATGACTACCGCTCAAAGAATCAACACACATGGCCAAAAGTATGTCCAGTACTACCCAACCACCTACCTTTGGGATAACAACGTTGTCATCAGGTGGAACGCCACTACTTGGCCGTACTACAGCAAGGACTTCCCACTCACCTACTTCACTCACGATTATGGACTAAACGCTGTTTACTACTACTACAACCTGATGTACCCCTACTGGCTCGGAAGTGATGTTATCCCCGGTCTTGCTCAAGAAAGGCGTGGTGAGTTCTGGTGGTACCTTCATAAGCAATTGCTCGCTCGCTACTACATGGAGAGACTGTCCAATGGTCTTGGTGAAATCCCCGACCTCACCAACTACGTTAAGGAAGGTTTCTTCTCTGGACTTTTGTACCACAACGGCATTCCTTACCCATCAAGGCCCAACAACTTCCACTTGGAACAGCCCGAGTTCACCAACCACGTTGAGGCTGCTCTTGAATACGAACGTCGCGTTTGGTCAGCCATTGACCAAGGTTTTGTCTACAACGTAAGTATTCCTATTCAATTGTTTTGATTCTCCTTTGTCCATCTGACTTGTAACATAACGTAATTATTTATTATTTTTAGACTCAAGGCGAGAAAATCAACATTCTCACAAACGAGGGTCTTGACGTTCTCGGAAACCTAATCCAGTCCAACGCTGACTCTGTCAACTCTCACTTCTACAAGGACTTCATCAAGCTATGGAAGGCAGTCCTCGGAAACTCTGTTGTTAAGGGACACCAGTACGTGAACCAGTAAGTACTTAGTCTTGAAACAAAATTCCTCTTATTTAAATTTTTTTAAGTTATTAACACATGTTTAGTAACTGCTTTGATTTACTTACTTAATTGTCTAAAAGTAAAAGATGTTGTACCTACCATTTTGTGTAAGGAAATAAAAGTTATTTTATCGCGTTTGTTTCAGCTACTCACCCCTGGTTCTTCCTTCTGCTCTGGAGAACTACCACACCGCTCTCCGTGACCCTGCTTTCTACATGCTTTGGAAGCGCATCTTGACTCTGTCCCAGGCTTGGCAAAAGCAGATGCCTCTGTACACTCACGAGGAGCTTTCCTTCCCCGCTGTTACTATCGAGAAGGTCGAGACTGACAAATTGGTCACTTACTTCGAGCAAACTTACATGAACGTTACCAACCACTTGTGGATGAACGAAGCTGAAGGTAATAGCTCTTAAATCTAGATTTGTGTGCATTTTTTTCATCTTCAAATTTATTTTATTATATTGTGACATGAGTTCAACATTTTTAAATACTTTGTTTTTTCAGCCGCGGAAGATATCGACCACGTCAGTGTTGTTGTCCAACACCCACGCCTCAACCACAAACCTTTCAGCTTCAAGGTCCAGGTCAAGAGTGAAGTTGCCAAGACTGTCGTGGTGAAATTCTTCCTGGCCCCGAAATACGATAGCCAAGGCTTCGAGATCCCTCTGCACTTGAACACTGAGAACTTCTGGCAGCTCGACGAGTTTACTTATGACTGTGAGAATTAAGTACTTTTTTAAAACTTAGAATATTTTACAGTAGTCGTATTCTTAATAACATATCAAGATAATAATGGCCGTTATTCATGATTTTTAAGAAAATATTTCAATAATAATGGGTGTTATATCGATGTGGCTAAATAGAAAGCACATAATTATTGGTGTCATGGACATACTACACGAGTTCAAGTTTTTGATTAAAAAAATATTGTTCAAACGGCTTAATATAAAGCACGTCTTTAACTTTACTTAAACAAAACTGTTTCTTTTTAGTGACTGTTGGTGAGAATTTGATCACCCGCGAATCTACGCCCAACGAATGGTGGGCCAAGGACTGGACCAGCTCTTTCGAGATGTACGAGAAGGTTGCGCAGAAGAAGTGGACTCCTGACATGTACCAATTCATCGACAAGTTCCCCGCTCGTCTGGTGCTGCCTAAAGGTTTGTTTTTTGTACTAGTACTCTTAGTTTTACTTTTATTCATTAAAAATATTCGTTCTGCACCAATACAATATAATAGCTATTACAATAATTAGTGGCATTGATATCTCTAAGTACCTAACAAAAGGATCTTTGTTTAGTTTGACATCGATTTCTACACCTTCTATCACTAATTCTTGCATGATTCATTAATTTCGTTTTTCTTGTTTTACAAAATTAAATCTGGTCACGAAATATTGTACTTACAAACTGTCTCATTTCACAGGTCGCGTCGGTGGCATGCCTTTCGTCCTGATGACTTACATTGAGGAGTACCGCGCGCCCAAGGTTGCTTTCGGCACCGGCTACGACCACACAGTCTCCCTTGGTCTTGGATCCGGAGCCCGCTGGGCCCTCGACGAGCCTCTTGGCTTCCCCATCGACCGTCCCCTCTACGGCTACCAAGTCAAGGGCCTCAAGAACATGTGGTTCGAGGATGTCCTCATTTACCACAAGCACACTCCCGAAATCGACATCCCCCATACCGAATAAGCCTTTAACAATGCTTCGGTAAATATTATTATTGCCTTTATGTATTCGTATTAGTATATGTATTAATTGTTTATATTTAATATGTAGTATAACTGTTTAAATATATATCCTTTAAATGTTAATTTGTTTACTGATTTCAACTTTTCCTAAACCTAAAAAATTGTGATTTTGAATAGATGATGTTTAAATATTTTGTAGGTATTCACTAGAAAAAAAAAGCGAATACCTACCTATAATCATAACATTATATATGTCAGAACAGAGGTGCATCAGTAAGAAGGTACGAGTTGGTGGATTAAAGTACATACTTAATTAGGTAAAAAAATTATTAATAAAATTTTATAAAGAAGTTATAGGTACCTACAGTTTGTTTTATGAAAGTAAATATTTGTGACGTAAATATTATTACCTACAGCGCCAAACAAATACTTACTTGGAAAAACATCTTAGGTGAATTACACAATAAAAATAGTTAGATAACCATAGTTCCAAGTTAAGCAATTTAGGTAATGCTCGTGTTATGGTAACCAGATGACTGATTAAACGAGTAGATATGTATACTTACTACCTACATAGATATTATTTTCGAAAAAAATCAAGTAATAATTACATAAATTATTATACATAGGTACCAAAACAATTAGCTATCGCTCCACAAACTCATCAAGTCAAAATGCAATTAAGTTCAGAACAAAACTTAATTTGTGCAGGTACGAGAATTGAGCTTTAGGTTTTTAATAGCACTACCACCTTCTATAAAATCTTTATGATAATTACAATAGGTAGGTACCAACTTGAAGAATATCTTGATGAATTTTCTCTAATTACCAAAAAAGATACAACGAAAAAAATTCTTGATTTCCTTTTAAATGTTAGGTACCTGACTAAACACCATTGAAAGATAGGTAGGTAATAATTGTAGAAGAAAGTCATAGGTATGTTTATGGCCAGCTATTTGATGATGAAATTTTTGGCAACCTGAAGTCAACTACAAATTTCCGTGCCACTAGCGGTCTTTAGTTCATCGCTAAAAACTATCTGAAACTTGCACGTTAGCGCCATCTCTATAACCTGAGGTGTAAATTTGTCAAAACGCCATCTACAATTGCAATGATCGAAACTTTGAAGCGACCTAAAGCTTCTAAATTGCCAACCTACTGTGAAAGCTTTCACTCTGTTAGAGCTTTCCCAAAAGTGTTCCGTTTATCCGCTAGATGGCGTTGTGTTATAACCAAAGCCTATCTGAAGTGAAATCATTGATTGTTAAAGGTGCTGATAATAAAGGACGATGTAGGTAGTAGACTTACGTCCATGCTGTTAGTTTTTAAATTAAGTAATAGATGCCTAAAGAGGAATAATAATAGAAAATGCCTATAGAGTAAATCAGGTAAAAATAAATAAATAAATATCCTTGGACATTCCACACAGCGTCATCTAGTCCCAAGCTAAGCAACTACAAGAAAGTTACAAGTTTAAATTTTAACTGTTACCTAATTAAACAGTTAAGTTTGTATAACCCGGGCGCAACAACTAGACACCTGGCTAGGGTTGCCATCTCGAAAACTTTAAAACCAGGACAAGACGATTGAAAACCCCGGATTTTAGGGCCCAAACCCCGGACATATAAGCAGGTTTTTTTAAAGTAGCACAATGTGTGTCCGAAGGTGGATCCAGCTTTTGCTTCAAGAAGGGTCATCTAGTCGTGAAATTTTTTGTAGATAAAAGTACATAATATGTTGTAAATGGTTTTGTTTAAAGCCGGTTCTTATATAGCAATAAACGATGCGAGCGAAGCGAGCAAAACGTTTTTTGGTTAAAATGAAAACTAACGTGGCACATGATTTTGTTTAAGGCCGGTCCTTATTTATGAAGAAACGATGCGAGCGAAGAGAGCAAAATTTTTTTGGTTTAAAGTAAAAGAAACGTGGCACATGATTTTGTTTAAAGCCGGGTCTCATAATTATAGTTATAAATAAACGATGCGAGCGTATCGAGCAAAAATTTTTTTGGTTAAAACTAAAAGTAACTTGGCACATGATTTTGTTTAAAGCCGGTTCTCATATAGGTATAAACGATGCCAGCGAAGCGAGCAAAAATGTTTTTGGTTAAAACTCAAATTAACGTGGCACGTAATTTGGTTTACAGCCGAATATTATACAGCAATAAATGATGCGAGCGAAGCGAGCAAAAATTTTTTTGGTTAAAACTAAAAGTAATGTGGCACCTGATTTTGTTTAAAGCCGAATGTTATACAGCAATAAATCATGCGAGCGAAGCGAGCAAAAATTTTTTTTGTTTAAAACTAAAAGTAACGTGGCACATGATTTTTTTTAAAGCCGGTTCTTATTTAGCAATAAACGATGCAAGCAATTTTTTACCCATTTTTGCAATGAGTAAAAGCTTCGTAGGTAGTTAGGTTGGTTTTTAATTTTGCTCTTAGGTAAATTATAATTTTTTACTTACAATAGTTGCAATTTATTCAAGGAGATAGCATGATACTGCTAATTCAGCTCTGAACAAAGCGAGTGAAGCGAAGAATTACAATAAATTACAAGGAGTCATTAGTAAAATTAATTTTGTAAAACTAGTTAATAAGATTGCTTAATAAAAGGCTATTGAAATTGAAATTGAAATTGAACAAGGAGGAAATAAAAAGATATAAGAGAGCAATTTTCTGCACTCTGAGGTCCTTAACTCTGAATATTTTCATCACATCCTTAAACATTTTTTTTGGAAGTAGGTACTTACTTACTCAATTTCTGTCAAGTTCAAAACCCGGACTCATACTGAAACCCCGCCCGGACGCTCCCCGGACGCCCTCTAAACTAGGACAAATCCGGGGAAACCCGGACGGATGGCAACCGTACACCTGGCTCGAAACTCGACTCCCCTCCCGCTACCCCGCGCGAGGCCCCGCTCTCGTCCTTCAGTAGCGTTAGCATCACTAGCACAAGTTATGGAAGAACATTTTATATAAAATATGTAAATCTAAGAAACAAATAATAGCGTTAAATTTGTTAGAAAGTTACTACTTAAATACTAGATTAACTAGTTTATTTAAATCATTTAATCTAGAACCTTCTTTAATGGAGCCAACACGGATTACAGCTACTTCTGCTACTTGTATTGACAATATTTATACAAATGTACATGTAAAATGTAAAAACATGATAAGTAATATCAAATCTGATCATCTCGGTCAGTTCATTAAAATTAGAACAGTGCCAAGACAAAATATTAGGAGAAAAATTACTTATGTACCAATGACCACTAATCGATTAGAAAAATTTAAAGAAAAAATTACATATTAATATGTTTATTATATTATTATATTATAGGGCGCTACATGTATGCATATGTTTACGTTTCTTTTTTGCACTCAGTACTTTATACAAACGTCATTTGAGTCAGGTGTCAAGTTATTGCGCCCGGGTTATACTTATGAACAAGTGCCCAACTCTAGTTCACATCCTCCATCATTAAGAATCTGGGACAGGACAATATAACATGCTCTCCGAGGCACAGAATCGCATCGCGCCTTTTAGACTGGACATATATGTATCAAGTTTATTTTACATAAAATTATAACGAGCCGTGGCGGAAAAAAAGCCTTCGACTCGTAAGGAAAGCCTTTGAAATTATGAAAACTTGACACATCAAACTGTGCTTCGCTTCTTGTATAGGTAGTGAATTGGGCTAATTGTATTTCAAACGTTTAATGAGAGTAATAATTAGGATCTATGTAATAAAATCAAAAAGTTACCTGCTGACAATGCAGGAGAAATATAGTACTTACCTACAAAGCTAGAGCAAAATACCTATGTATGTGAAATCATCGTTGTATCAACCGATAGGTGAAAAGTTATCGCAATTAAAATGAGGGTGATAACATTACGAAAAAGATAGCAATTAAAATGCATCTTTAATTAGCTATGAATAACTTAGGTATAATGTTTTATTTAGATATATTAGTAGTAGGTTAACTTAGAAGTAGATGGTAATAAATTAGATCGATGATATCAATAATATATTGAATCAGTTATTTTATTATAAACGCGCGCATTGTGAAGACTCAAATGTCTTAATTGGGAGCATTGGGATGTATCATTGTATAAGCACAGATAAAATAATACTATGTACAGATGCCCCATCTAGAACATTAATTTCACTCCTGTTTTTCTTTGGGCTATTTTTTTGTGTTTGATTTTTACGGCGTCACCTAGCGGCGTTTAGGCATCCGACTGCATGCTACTTAGCACTAGATAGAGTTAAGTACTTATTTTTGATTACAGGCAAGAACTAACACAATTTTAGTTCCTAAACGTTGCGCGAGTATTAAAAAAAATATCATTTAAATCAGATTATAGTTCAAATTTTGTAGGTAAACTTGGTCTTTCTGAGTTGTCTGTACCTACTGTTCTCTGATAGTCAATAAAATTTACTCATTCTACATTTACATTATTCTATTTTACATAATTATAAAATTCATAAACTTATTAAATAATTTAGTAGGTAAACTATAGGTAGATACTAGTACTTGAACTTAGATTTAAACCTGAGGCACTGTAATAGGGAATAATAAGAAGAGTCGTCGTTATTAAAATTCTAAGAGGGACCCCAAAATACATGTTCACCATGAGCGAATCTATACTAAACCAGTTACTACCTAGCCTTAATCTGGCGAAACAATAAACACCTCATGCCTACACCAATCCGAAGAGATCAAAAGTTCGTCTCCGATAATAAAAAACAAACAAAACTATTCCATCTCAGTTTGATAAGGGCTTAGTATAAAAACGGGAGTTGGTGGGAGTACAGTACAGTTGTGCACTCAGCTGGCAACGATGAAGACTGTCCTGGTATTAGCAGCCCTTGTGGCAGTAGCTCTTGCGGGAGCCGTGCCTAGCCATGGGCATGAGCACATCAAGACGAAGCCTGGTAAGAATCATCAAAACTTCACTCATAAAATTGCCATAACAAATCAAGTTCAATCATTTTTTTCGTGTATCGCGTTTGGAACAGACAATAGAATCTAGCATCGTAATGCGTTTTATTCTTGAGGTAGGTCTGACTCTATTATTTTTAATTTGGAAGAGATACTTAATTTTTTTAAATCGACTTGATTAAATCAAAATCTTTTGTTAATAAAAAAATGTGTAGGTAAATTACACTACAACCATAAAACGAATAAACAATCAACAGCTGTTCATATTACATAATTTTAAAGTATAAAAAAGATGTGTATAATAATTATAGTCTAGTCTATAAAATATATTTCAAAAAATACTTACATTATATTTTCTTCAAAATGACTATATTAGATTTTGTACCTTTTCAGTTGACAAAGCTTTTGTTGAAAAGCAGAAGAAAATCTTGTCTCTCTTCTACAATGTAGAGCAGGTTGACACTAAGGCCGAGTACTACAAGGTCGGCGCCAAGTACGACATTGAGGCTAACATGGACAAATACACCGTAAGAACAACTTTGTAATCCCTGTATCCTGTCTTAACTTTTTGTTTGCTTGTACTTCAATTTGTTTTTTATTTTATTTTCCAGAACAAGAAAGCTGTTGAGGACTTCCTCTACATATACAGATCTGGTGTTCTTCCCAAATATCACACTTTCTCCATCTTCTACGACAACCTCAGAGTAGAGGCTATTGCTCTTTACAAACTGTTCTTCTTCGCCAAGGACTATGAGACTTTTTACCAGACCGCTGCTTGGGCTAGAGTTTACTTCAACGAAGGAGTGTTCCTGTACTCTTATTACATTGCTGTTATCCAGCGCGAAGACCTCAGTGGCTACGTCCTTCCCGCTCCTTACGAAGTCTACCCTGAGATGTTCACCAACATGGGTCAGGTTTACGAAATCTGGAGAACCAAGGAACAGGGTGGCATCAACTTCCCCGAAATTGCTGCTGAATACGGAATCGTTAAGGAAAACCAAGATTATATCTACTACGCTAACTACTCCAACTCTTTGACTTACCCCAACGAGGAGCAGAGGCTTGCATACCTCACCGAAGATATCGGTTTCAACGCTTTCTACTACTACTTCCACTCCGAGTTGCCTTTCTGGATGAACGGAAACAAGTTCGGTCCTTTCAAAGAACATCGTGGTGACGTTTACTTCTTCTTCTACAAGCAACTTTTGGCTCGTTACTACCTTGAACGTCTTAGCAACGGTCTTGGTGAAATCCCCACATTCTCCTGGTTCTCTCCAATCAAGGTTGGGTACTACCCGATGATGAGCACATGGAAGTATCCTTTCGCACAGAGGAGCAACAACTACATCATCCACAACGAGCAGAACTACGAGGCGGTCCGTTTCTTGGACATCTTCGAGAAGACTTTCTTCCAATACCTGCAGAAGACGCACTTCAAGGCTGTAAGTAGTTGTTCGTTATTGAAGAAATCCCAGTTTATATTTGAGTTAATAGAAAATTAACAAGTTATGTTATTTTCAGTTTGACCAGGAGATCGACTTCCACAGCACCAAGGCTATGAACTTTGTCGGAAACTACTGGCAGACCAACGCTGACCTGTTCGGAGAAGAGTACACTGAAACTTACCAGCGCTCATACGAAGTCACCGCTCGTCGTGTCCTCGGCGCTGCACCTAAACCATTCGACAAGTAAGCTTTTTTGTTTTACTTGTGTGCTACACTAAAATCTGAAAATTATCATACACTTAAATCCATATTAAATATAGAACAAAAAACTAAATGAAATATAGAAGAAATTAAGTGCTGAGAACTTACTCGAATTAACTTTAACTTTTTTTTCAGGTACGACTTCATGCCCAGCGCTCTCGACTTCTACCAGACTTCTCTGCGTGACCCAGTATTCTACCAGATGTACAACAAAATCTTCGACTACATGGTCCAATACAAGGAGTACCTGAAACCTTACACTCAGGAGGACTTGCACTTTGTTGGAGTTAAGATCAACGACGTAAAGGTTAACGAACTAGTTACCTACTTCGACCTCTATGACTTCGACGCCCTCAACATGGTCATCAAGGACAACCAGAAGGAATTCACTCAGGACTTCAAGATCCGTATGCCTCGTCTTAACCACAAAGACTTCAAGATCACCATTGACGTGAAGTCTGACGTAGCTACCGACGCTGCCTTCAAGATCTGGCTCGGACCCAAGTACGATAGTAATGGATTCCCCATCGCAATTGAGGAGAACTGGCAGAACTTCTACGAGCTCGACTGGTTCACCCAAAAACTAATCCCAGGAGTGAACAAGATCGAGCGTAGCTCTGACGACTTCATCTGGTTCAAGGAGGACTCTCTGCCGATCTCTGAGATCCAGCATCTGTTAGACGAAGGAAAACTGCCCGTCGACATGTCTGAGGACTACGGTTCCATGCCTGAGAGGCTTATGCTTCCTAAGGGTAAGAAGGGTGGTATGCCATACCAGTTCTTCGTGTACGTGTACAAACACAACTCTGTCGCAAAGGATGTCACTGACAAGTACGATTACTATAGCAAGCTGATGGACGGCAAATCTTTCGGCTTCCCGTTGGACCGCCCCGCCCACTCCAACTACTTCAAGCAGCCGAACATGTTCTTCGAAGATGTCTTGATCTACCACGAAGGAGAGGAGCACACCTACAAATTCACCACCCCGGTTTACAAAGCCGAGTAAACAGTACTTGACCTTAAGTATATTAGTAGTAGATGTTACACAAACTGTTAAGATTAATTGAGAAATACACTCAACAACACAAAATAACCCTTTCTTATGATTTAATCCCTAATTTATCTGTTTTGTTTATAGTTTAAAGTTACAACATAGTTTTCAATAGGTAGTATTTCACAGGTATTATCAGAAAAATGAAAAGCTAGGCTATTTTATTTATCCGACTGCTGGGCAAAGGCCTCCCATTCTCGATTCACACCTCATGATCCTCGGCTACCTATATTATGAAACAAAAATAAGTAGGTATTTAACCAACTTCAAAAAAGGAGTAGATTATGTTATTTACTGTATCTACCTATGTAGGTATTTTTGATGATGTTCACCGACTACTCTATCAATAGTGGACCATCAGAATCTCAAATTGGTTTAATAGGACCAACTCAGGAGTAGAGGTAGGTATTACTATTATCTGTGGTATTACTAAGATAGTTATTAAAATCATGAAACCTAGAGGTATTGTTAAAACAGAACAGCACACAGAAAAGGAAATTTTTCATGAAATGTTGAAGAACCTACTAAGCAACAAAATTTTAACATTGATATTAATTCAATATGAATTCAATAAATTTAATAATAACTTCGTGAAACTACTTAGCAACAAGTCTCTACATAGATACATTTTTGTTTATAAATACAAGGTGTAGGTACATTGGTTCTAATCTCTCGTTGAATGCACTTTTCGAGCAAAAAATAATCGAAACCAATCCATCCGCACAGAAACTGCTTTGCCTGAGATACGCTTTATTTAATTTTCTAATAGTGTAAAACTACAGTCTGAATAAAAGTTAAGTAACCCGGCTTCTGTGGCTTTCGCTTGTACCAACGCAGGTTCGAATCCTGCCAGAGCCGTAACTTTTATTTTTGAAAACAGAACAAAGACACACTATTGAGCCTAGAAACACACACTTCGTTTCTCGAACGCGCAGTCACTTTGTGTAGAGCCGAGAGCGTCACTCGCTTGTTCGCAGCAAGTTTCATGAACGCGAGGGTAGTGTGCACGGTTACAGCTTTCTGCTTGTATTTTGTTCGCCACGCGTTTATATCGCGTTTGTACCTACAGACAAAAATATTTGAATATTGTAGTGTACCTAATGAACTCATGTAATGTAGGGTTAAGTATATTTCTAAATTGAATCATAAAAATCGCGACTTCGCTAGTACCTACTACCTCATCTGTCTAGTCATCAGTAATGTTTTTTTGTTAAAAAATAAAAAGAAGAAAAATAGTTTCCTTCCTGTGTGTTTGTCTAGGTATATATTATGTGTGTCAATGTATGGCACCGAGAGGGCCGAGTAGAATAATAATATTTTTATTTAATTAAAAGCTAGTTTTCTGGTAGTTCTTTAAACAATGTTTTATCAAAATTGGCTAAGACTTTTGCAAGATTTGGGGGGTGAAAGTGTTAGTATTTTCTGGTCACAGTTTTCTAGTTTCAATAGTCACGAAGCAAAGCTTCTTTTTTTGTTCCTTGTTTATATGCGCACTAACACAACCTATATTATTTATTTTTTGTTCATGCGCCTTACTTGTATGTATGTAAGTGAATAAATAAATGGTTTTCATTCTTTTTATCAGATTTACACGTATCTATTGAACACTGTCTTTCCTGTGTATGGTAATCTAATATGAGAAGATGGTTTAGGTGCTAGGCAAGTCTATTCCTTATCTCAAATGTCCCAGGCGCTACAATGTCCTATTTAAGCCAGGCAAATATTGCCTTCTGATGCTATAGATCTAAAGAACCTGAGTTACGTAACCCTAAAAATTATAATAAATGCATTCAATCATTGCAACAGGTTAAAGTTTATAAAGATATGACTAATTAACAGTCTCTTGTTTGTATTATTATTGTTTTATTATCAAATATCAATAGGTCAAGGTATAGGATATAGGACTGCTCTTAAAACTATGAAATAAGAAACCTTTCAATTTATTTAAATCGAAACAGTTTTTGTTTTGTTTTTCCTACAGCTGAGCAAAGATTCCTTTTAATTTCTATTTTTATTATCCCAGGCTGTTTCCCATCAGGTCAGCTATGACGCTGTCTCTAAGGATATTCATTTATCAGTAATTCTTGAAAGCATCGATGTCTAGCTAACAAAGGAGGTGTGACACACTAAGAAAAATGTATAGTTTATAAAATACATTACAATTATTTGAGCTACCGAGATCCTATAATCATTAAAACAATATAACTACATGGAAAATGTATGGATTATTTACACATACTTTCAGAGAATGTAATGTGTTGTAGAGTGTATGTATGTAGAATGTAAAGAAAGTAAGAATAATGGTGTTTATTTCTGTAGGTTTTCAAGGATCACATAAAAATCTAGTCTTATAAACTAGGTGACTATGCTTTTAAAATCACATTTTTAATAAATGATCTGGTTTTGCCAGATAAAAATGATTATTGGGTCAAGTTTCGGCTGCAGGTAGGTAAGTACATATTTTTTTTAGTTTGGGTAAATTACAAACTCAGGCCTTTGCATCTATAGTAGATGATTTATACAGCGTCAGGAGGCAATCTTTGCCTACACTAAACGGGACACTATAGTGCCTGGGACATTGTTAAGATGGAATAGGCTTGCCCAGCACCTAAACCACTCTCTCAGCTTAGCCGGCCATATCCACAGGAAAGACAATGGTCAATACGTGTGGGGCTGACTGGCCGCGGGTTTCCTCACGATGTTTTCCTTTACCGTTTAAAGCTCGTGTTAAAGCGCATATAAACTTATCGACACGAAAAGTCCATTGATGCACGGCTGGATTCGATCCCACTACCTCCGGAACGAAAGTCGAAGTACCAATTCACTTAGCCAACACGGCTTTTTTACGGTGAATTACAATACCACTATTATTTGACGACCTCTGTGGCGCAGTGGACGAACGCCCGGCTGAGACGCAGAGGTTGCGGGTTCGATCCCCGCTACGGGACAAATGTTTGTATGTTCTGCAGATATTTCTTCCGTGTCTGGGTGTTTTCTATCTATAATATGTATGTATTTACAAAAAAATTATCTAAGTAGATATTATATCAGTTGGTTGGGTTACCATAACACAAGTATTAAGTTGCTTAGCTTGAGACTAGATGACGCTGTGTGGAATGTCCAATCATATTTATTTATTTAATATCCTTGGATTTTACACTGCATCACAAGGTCCAAAGCTAAATTTAACGGTTGTGGTGCTGTGACTGATCCACTATTTAGATACCTACATTTTTTGTTTGCAATTGTAGAAGTGTGACATAAAAAAAGGTATCTACCATTTATATGGAATGATTGTTGAGAGGGCTACTTAGGTTAAGTCTGGAACCCCAACAGGGTTTACTAATATGTTTACAATAAATTAAAAGCTAGCGAAGTACCAAAAAACCTTAATTCACTTAAATTCTTCTCATACATTTTAAAATAGGTTCTATCTATAGATATAACCTATTTAAAACAATGGAAAAAAACAGCAACGCAACAAATGATTAATATAATTCGATCATTCGATCAGAAGAAAATAAGACCACTTGTTGTGATAGTGATAACTTTCTGATATCAATGTTTATATTTTTTATTTCTGAAAGTAATTACATAAGGTAGATAATAATGAACCTTCACCTCGGATAAGTTAATCAAGTATCCAAGGTAGATAATAGAAAGTATAAAATTTGGAACAAACGTACGATTGTCACAGTTGGTGGGTCGACGGCACACGATGAAGACTGTCCTTGTTTTAGCGGGGCTTTTAGCCCTTACCCTCGCCGAGTTGGCTACTCCTGTTCAGGACATCAAGACTAAGAAAGGTAAGAGTCATCATAACACCGCTATTTTACCATCATCAGTCACTTTCTATTGTCTGCTGGGCTTCTAGGCCTTTCTTTGTGTATGCCATTCATCTAGATTCTGTCAACCGTCTTGCAAATATCAGCAACCAATTGAGCATGGAAGTTCCGTATTTTATTTAGACCATTACTCGTTCTTGCATTAGTTTTACTTGAAGACATAGAACTAGAAGAACACAACTACATATATTCCTCCTGTTGTATAATTCCCCACTGATGTTTATGTTTTCATAATCTCGTATGTCGTCAGTATAAACACTATAACGTATTGGGGGTACACAGGTTCTTAATTGTTCGTTAAAATGCATTTGTGTAAAACTTTTCTTTAATTTCAGTTGATGCTGAGTTCATCGTAAAGCAGAAGAAACTGCTCGGTCTCTTGGAAAATGTTTACCAACTGAACTCCGATGCAGAGTACTACAAAGTTGGCAATGAATGGCATCTCCAAGAAAACCTTGAACACTTCACTGTAAGTTGAAAATAATCTTAGTACCAAATCATGATTGTCAAATCATGATTATATTCATTTATTACATGTTGTAGCTTGATATAGGTACATTTTTTTTTATTTTTCATTTTAGAAGCCCGAAGTTGTTCAAGAGTTCTGGACCTTCTACAAAAACGGCTTCTTGCCAAAGGACAAGGTGTTCTCTATCTTCAACGAGAACATTAGGGAAGAAACCATTGCTATCTTCAATATCTTCTACTATGCCAAGGACTTCGACACTTTCTACAAGTGCGCAGCTGCCGGCCGCGTCTTCCTTAACCCTGGCCAGTTCCTGTACGTTTTTTACATCGCTGTTCTGCAGAGACCCGATACTCAAGGCTTCGTCCTTCCAGCTCCCTATGAAATGTACCCAGAACTGTTCATAAACATTGATGTCATGAACAAACTCAGCTACGTCAAGGAACAAGAAGGAATTACACTCCCTACCTATGCTACTGACTACGGTTTAGTCCAAGAAGATGCCAAATACGTCTTCTACTCCAACTACTCCAGCTCATTTGTTTTCAACAACGAAGAACAGAGATTGGCTTACTTCACTGAAGACGTAGGTCTCAACTCCTACTACTACTGGTTCCACGCTCAGATGCCTTTCTGGTGGAACGGTGACAAATTCGGACCTTTCAAGGAACGTCGGGGTGAAATCTACTACTTCTTCTACAAGCAGCTTCTAAACCGCTACTACTTTGAGCGTTTGACCAACGGCTTGGGACCAATCAAAGAGTTCTCCTGGTTCTCACCGATCTCAACTGGCTACTACCCTCTGCTTTCCACTAAATACTACCCGTTCGTGCAGAGGCCCGAGTTCTATAACGTTCACGTTGAAGAGAACTACGAAAACGTTATGTTCGTGGATGGTTTCGAAAAGACATTCCTTCAATTCTTAGAGAACGGACGTTTCAAGGCGGTAAGTTAATTAATGAACAGTATCTGATTTATCATCTTAATTTTTAATTTCAACTGTATATTTCAAATTTAATATTATTTTTCAGTTCGACCAAGAAATAGACTTCCATGACCCTAAGACCCTGAACTTCGTTGGTAACTTCTGGCAGTACAACGCTGATCTGCTCAAGGAGAACTTCACTAAATCTTACCAGAAGTCATATGAAGCTACCGCTCGTCACCTTCTTGGTGGTGCTCCTCAGCCGTTTGACAAGTAAGTAGTGTATTATTTGTATTATTTGTTTTCAAAACGTACAGTAAACAACACAGCATGTATAGTACAAACAAGTAATATGTAGAAGTACACCAAGTAAGCTCTCTAAACGATGAATTTGTTTATCAGGTACACGTTCTTGCCAAGTGCTTTGGACTTCTACCAGACCTCTATGCGCGACCCAGCGTTCTACCAAATGTACAACAGAATCATCAACTACATCATTCAGTTCAAGAAGCACCTGTCTCCATGCAAACCCGCGGAACTTACCTTCAAGGGAGTTAAAATTGAAGACGTCAAGGTTGACAAACTTGTGACATTCTTCGACTTGTTTGAATTCAACGCTACGAACGGTGTTTACTTCAGTAAACAAGAACTCAACTCTTACCCATACTCGTACGTTGTTCGTCAACCTCGTCTTAACCACAAGGACTTCTCTGTGAAGATTGACCTTAAATCTGAGGTTGAAACCGAAGCCGTCTTCAGAGTATTCCTGGGACCTAAATACGACAGCAAGGGTTTCCCCATCTCAATGGAAAACAACTGGAACCACTTCTTCCTTCTTGACTGGTTCACCCAAAAGATTGTGGTTGGCAAGAACGAAATTGCCCGCAACTCCAACGAGTTCTTCTTCTTCAGGGAAGATTCTTTGTCTACTGACGCTATTATCAAGATGATGGAAGGAGGCTTCGTTCCCGAAGACATGTCTGAGCATTTCGACCACCAGCCTGAGAGGTTGATGCTTCCTAAGGGTACCAAGGATGGATTCCCCTTCCAACTCTTCGTTATTGCCTACCCGTACGAAACTATCGAGAAGGAGTACGAACCTTTCAAGGAGTACTCGCTAGACAAAAAACCCTTCAGTTATCCGTTCGACCGCCCCGTGTACAACGAATACTACTTCAAACAGCCTAACATGTACTTCAAGGATGTGTCTATCTACCATGAAGGTGAAATGTACCCTTACATGCTCAACACCCCATCCTACTTCGTACACCATCACACTAACGAAGTTCCTAAGTGAAGTGTGGAGAGAGAAAAGCTAGAAAAACCAAAGACTCAACTGTTCTAATCAAAAGACGTTAGAGTGTATGTAATAAACAAATTGATAATAATGGAAAGTGTCTTTATTTTCCTTGAAATACAAATTTACCATAAGTAGGTAGGTAGACCTTGTTCACTTTACTCGACTACTACTGATCAGTTTTACACTTACTAAAAAAATATCTTTTCCGCCAATTACAATCTATTACAATTCATTAGGTCAGGTTTTTTTATTCTTTATTTTTTAGTACAAATTAGGAGAGAAATAAGAATAAGGGGCTTCGTCAGGTTGGGGCTTATGGTAAACAGTTAGGTTATAAAACCTATAATTACTACCTCTTTCTTTATACCCTGTAGCTGGTCTATGGAATGGAAATCCTAAAGGCTTAGAATCATACAGTTTTACTGCTTTCTTATAATTTGCATTGTTAACTGGTTGAACCCAATCTTCATCAACGGGTGTGACTATTACGAAAATTGTTAAATTTAAACCTTCTTCCAAACCTCTAGGGATCACTAAATTATCTGGAAACTTAAATATACTATACAAGTTCGATTTGCGTGCAAGATCAGGCTTCAAAATAGCTGTATCAAACAGAGAATCTATAGAATGCTTTCGACAAAACTTTGAACTGGTTACATTAGGATTTAAACCATCTTGCAACTCAATCACGTAGGTATCTAATTCAAAAAACTTTGAATATTCTTGCCAGCAGTTATTACCACATAACGGACCCAAGTAAATTCTTACTACCGCCATAATTTTTGTTGATGCTTCTAAATTCAGTTTAATTTCAAAGGGCTCATGCTTTAACCTCTTTTGCCTTACAGACAATATTGTTTGATGATTGTCGTTATCTCGAAAGTGAATATTTCTAGCGTATTCTAAAGTAAATTTGTAGGAATGAAAATATGTCGTGAAGTTCAGTTGTGTCATGCCTTCATCTAATATTTTTATATCATCAGTTTCATACTGAGTTAGGTCGTACGGTTCCATAGTTTTTTTGTATTCTGTGAAGTACTTGAGCATGTATTGGATCAGGAACCAGTACACGGGATCTCTCAGTGATGTTTCTGGGTGATGGAGTAGTGACGGTGCTGAGCTGTACCTGAAAATACATTTTTTCTTGAAAAATATTTGCACCCTCTGGTACAATAGTGACATAAGAAAGACTGCAGGTGAAATGGTATTAAATTATTCATCGTGTTGACGAATAGTCCAATTGTAAATCGGTCGTAGGAAAAACGGAAGGGATCTTTGGTAAGAGTATGGCCTTGGCTTAGTCTTGGAATGTATTTTTGGAATCGAGTTTTTTGGGAGTCTGTATTAAAGTTTAAATCACATTAAAAATAATAAAAACGGCATAGCAAATAAATTTTACAAATCATAAGAACTCTTACCGCTGACATAGTTTGACTAGCCTTTAGGTAACCTACGTTTTTTTTTTTAAATCGCATTAGATATTATCAGTACGTACTTACTCATCGACAGGAAATCTATTGCTTCCATATCCAAAAACAGATCTCACAACTTTAGCGGTTCTTATTCCATCTAAGTTGGCACGGATAAGTCTAGAAAGTTCTTCGATGTGGCTATCGTCAGTCATGTTTATTGTTGTTCCATTCTCCTGTAAATGTTAATGAAATTATTTAAAAAAAAACACAGATAAGAGCTAGGCTACTATAGAGCAAATGTGAAAAAAAGATTATTTTCTTACTCTAGCACATCTTTCTTTTAACAATAAACTTACCATTATGATAAGTCCTCTTTCAATGCACTCCTTGATAGCAATATCGATAGATTTGATCAAAGCTTTTTCATTATCCCAATTTCCTCTAACACAGGACCTTGTTGGGAAAGCTAGTCCATTTCTATAACTCAGATAAGGGATATAGTCACTTTCATCTTGGCCACTGTTAGGCTCTTTCTTCGGAACATGTTCTTTTTCTAACAGATATCTTGCCATCAGCTGTTGATGAGCGTAGTAATAATGTTCTGCATGTCTTGGGAAACTCTGGTCTAGTTCATCGTTTGACATCCAAAACGGGTGTAACAAATGCAATCCCAGATAATAACTGTTTAATCCAATATCTTCTCTGAAGTAGTTTAATTCTTCTTCTATTCCATTCATAGGTTTGTTCCAACCAGAATAATTACTGTTTATTGTAATGAACTGTCGAGAATGTTTGTTGGAAGAAAACATGTAATCAAACTGGTCTATGTCCGCTACATCTGCATCAACGTGTCCACGATCTCTTATTTCATCTAGAATCATGAAGGCTTTGGTGATTGTTTCAGAATTCACAAAATACCGCGGATTCATTATAAATGGTGGTAAAATATGATTCTCAGGAGTGTTTGTACCATACAAAGACGATAACCGTAACGCATACATATACATTTCAGGGTTTATGTTTTGCTCAGCCCATAGTTTAAGCTTTTTGTAATTTTCACCTTCTACAATTTGAAAGATTCTGAATAGTGCTACAGCTGCTTCTCTCATATTGTCATTATAGATGTTGAATGTTAATCCCTTCTTGGTTATTCCCTTTTCTACCCAGATGTTTAAGTTTCTCACGATTTCACTATCCTGAAAAAAAAATATGGCTCAAAAACCTTATTAACACTAAAAATGGAAATAACGAAATATCTAAAGTATCATCATACTAAAACACCATAACAAATAAACTTGCCTCATCTATTCCATCCAAATTAGGAACATAATGTTTCCTAAATTCAGTCTTCCTTATCATTGTCGAAGCATATCCAGGAACTATGTTCATCAGTAGTTTATCTTCATTTGGTAGAATATCTGAAGCCAAATATATTCATATTATGACCTAAATTTACAAAGAGACACAAATGTAAACAAAAACAGGAAGTATTCAAGGCCAAATTTCAAGGTTGAGATATTTATTGGGATTATAATCAGATCAACAATAGGTTCATTATTGAATAGAGTCATTCAATGACATAAATGGGAAAAGGGTGATGCATAAAGCATAACGTACCGTATACTCATAGTACCTAAATAAGATAATATTATCGATAGTAAACGTAGGTACCTACATTAAATTTAACTACAAAATCATTAAAAAAAAGTAAAAGAATTAATTAAATACATTGCCATAATACAAAATCAATATGTACAGTCGCGGAATGAAAATGTTGACCAATTAAGATCTGTTTTTGCTTACTAGGTTTGATAACCGTTTGACACAATACGCCTGTCTAGTACATAGGTACCTAGTATCTACGCAGTTTAAAAAGGTAACACAAGCTTGCAACGCGTCAAACGAATTGATTTCAAAATTGGTCAACCTTTTCGATTTGCTAGTGTACACTCAAGTTAGCTACTTACCTCCATCTGCAATTTTGGTGAACTCCCCGAATTCATCAGTAGCACCCAACACATGACTCCAAAACATAAACCACAAGAACATGATCTGAAGTCTTATCATGATTATAACAGATCCTCGACTACCGTTAGTAAATACTAAATACCGCCTTATATTGCTACGAGGGTCGGCATGACTATGTTTCTCCAGATCCAATTGAGATACTCGCGGCTGGTTATTAGGAACAATCTTTTATAGTACTGTCAGGTGGAGATTTGTTTGCGCTTATGCATTTTTGCAATAGGTAAATATTTTTTTATTTTTCTTTCGGACTAAAACTACAATGCAGTATTCGTTTTATGTTTTTAAAATGATCAAATTGTGCCTAATTCATTGAGTTTTGCTATTATTTGCATTTAAAATAAAAAAAGCTGAAATAATGTTCACGAAAATACTTAAGTAGGTATATGAAACTATCATAGGTATATATTTAAGTTCTTATTAAAATTCGTAATAAACTAATAACAAAATTCATACTAACGTTGTGTTTTCCTTATATGACAGTTATCACCAAGACAGTACAATATTCACAGGAAACAAAATGCAATTGGTCAATTTTCCAATTGCGTCTCTGGATAAGCTAATTTTGGTCAAGAGGCAATTCTCCACTTTCAACGTGTTATGCTAGGAATATTATAGCACTTGTGGAAATATTTAGATGAGTACTACGACGCTCAGGATGTATAAATCAGAAGTCAGTGTCTATTTGTGTATCTTTGATCACAATGCACCGCGTCTTCTAGTTTTAGATGTTGACTGTTTTACATTATTTTAGTGGATTAGTAATTTAGACACAACGTGATCACAGCAATAGCGCATGTGATCCATCTAAAAGTTTAGTTTTTTGGTTTGGAATGAAGTTTTATTTTCAGTCTAGCTAGATCTAAATTTAGATATCTACACCAAAGAGACGGCAATAGATTAGCTTTTAACAGCAGTCAAATTATAAGGTAATAAGGAATCAATTAGGTAGGGATATAATTATTTATTTTATAAAGTTTATAAATATTTTAATTTATTTCTTATAAATGTTAGGATTGTTTTATCCCTCTGGTTTATTATTTAAATTAAAGGGCAATGAAAACAACAGCCTGTAAACTATTTCATATATTTTTTTTCATTTATACCAAATGTAGTGTGCAATGCGTTATAAATATTAGCATACAATTGCAAGAACTCCTTCTGGTGAATTATTCCGGAAATAAGACTTTGGAACGAGTTCAATGACCCTGACCTACTTAGAGTAACTTTTTAAAATGCCTATCTATAAGATAGATTAACTGTGCATTAAAAACAACTATGCTAATACCGCATTTAGATTTGTACTTGTCTTAATAAAATTTATTATAAAATATCTAATAATACTAAAAAAGTTGGACGATATGCTTAGTCTCCAGTCATCATCTCCATGAATTCTGAAACAAAAAAATAACCTTTAATAAACAACAAAACACAAGAATGCTAAAGAAAAAAATCTTACGAAAAAATTCAAAGAAATTCAAGGATTGTTAGACGTGCCAGATGCAATACATCACGCTAAACATGTTTGATCTTATCCTCAAAATTATGAATGAGCAGATTTTTTAAGACATACGATACATCGTAAATAATAATGTCGAGTCATACGCTGCGGTATGTCTCGATGTGAGCACTAATGTAATGTTTATGTATGAGTATCTCTTTAGTGTTTTCGTAAGATTTACGAGGTATTTTATCTTTGAAAGAAATAACAGCTGCATCTACGATCTAAAATGTTTTTGTAAATTCACATTATGGATAAATTTTACTCGAATTCATTAATGTGAATTGAACGATTAATCGGTAAGCATAAGTACATAAAAAAAACCATACAGTGAAACATCCTCCTCCTTCGGTTAATAAAAACTGTTTTACAGTAAACTAGAGGAAAGTTATATTAATACAACGGGAACTTACTCACGTGATAATATTGTCGATATAAATACAGACAAAAATATTGTCGATTTAGTTCTATTTGAAAGTGAAATAAAGGGAAGTACCCTGATATCTGCCAAATTGTCTTTAACACCATCTTCAGACATACTAAGGTATTAAAATAGAAGCTTACCATCGAAGTCGACGGTTCCGGAGCCGTCAGTGTCGATCTCAGCGATGATGCCATCGAGGTCGGAGTTGCTAAGTTTGTCGTCGAGGGCGGCCAGGATCTCCTTCAGGGTGGAGGTGGTGATGTAACCGTTGCCTTCACGGTCGTATAATCTGAAATAGATAATTGCACAAGTTTATACCTTGTTATAGACTTACCAATATTATAAATATTATAAAAGTATCAGTGAGTGTTTCCAAGTGGATGTACTCAGATTAGTACTACCGGTTAAAGAAAACATCGTGCGGAAACCAGTTAGCTTATAAATACCACGAAACAAACGCAATACAACACATTCGGTGGCCTGGAGTTTTTCAAATAAAATATCGGCTAAAAAAATATTTGTACCGTGTTTTGATTAAAAGTGATTTCAGTTGATCGTTATACCGATCAAGGGTCATTTGGTGAATTATTCATAGCTCGAATTTTTCAACCTAAACAGCGGTGACACGTCTGGTAAAACAAAACAATAATATTATTACATAGAGGTTTTAGAACTACCTAAAAGCTTCTTTCAGTTCCTGTTGCATTGCTTCCGCGTCCTCCTCTTCTAAGAAGTGGGAGGCGATATTGCAGAATCCATCAAAGTTGATCTTGCCCAAGCCTGAAATAAACAAATCAATTAGTACTCGTGTCAATCAACGACTGAGTAAACATGTTCGAGTAGCAAGATGTTTCAGAAAAAAGAGAGCTTAAGAGCACATCTAAAAAACAGTTACTTTTTACATACTCAGGCCTTTATATCTACGAGTATACATAGATGATATAAGTAAACACAATTAAACTTTTCTATTCGAAAAGTAAAAGTAAAAAGGGAGGCCTATACCCAGCAGTGGGTGCCTATGGGCTGTGGATGATGATGATGATGATTCGAAAAGTCCATTGATGCATGGCCAGATTCGTTTCCACGATCTTGAAAGATTGAAAGTCGAAGTACCAATCCACTTAGCCAACACGGCTTTTATTATTTTTACATAGTGCTTTGAACAAATTACAATCATTCCATTTGTATTGCAATTTGTACTTTAGGATATTTTAGTTCAACATACTTTCAGTTCCATAAAGTGAATATCATTATGCAAAATGTTTACAATACATAAGCGAGATCTTTATTATGTTATGTTTATTGTTACCATTAGTTATACATACAAGTAGTTTATAGTCTTTAAAAAATTCAAATAAACTAACCATAAAAAAGTTAATCATCAATCATTTCATCATCATCATTTGCATTATATAAGTTCAGTATCCTTCTTACTTCCTTCCTACTAATATTATAAATGCAAAAATTTGTGCATAAGGATGGATGTGCATTTGTTAATTTTGCACGTCCAAACCGCTCTGGACGGATTTGAATGAAATTTGGTACCAGGATAGCTTTTATTCTGCAATAACACAGGCTACTTTTGATCCCGGTATTCGTACGATAACTGTTCACTACGGGGCGCAACTAGCAGCAAATAATTTGAGACGACATTTGAGATCCTGTAAAAATAGGTTAAAAGTGATATAAGCTTCTTGAAATAGCTTCAACTGAAAATATTCCGTTATTTTCGAAAAGGTGTCGTAGCCTCGCAACGTGTGAACGTATAATGATGATTGATCGCTCTGTAGCTGTTTGCTGTTCGGTTTTAACGTTCATTGTATCGCGCGGAACTGGGATCTAGTTCTTTTCATCATTCCTTGAATTAGAATCATCTTGTTCATTGTTTGTATTTTATTGTATTCCGTGTTGGCAGGTTTTCGTTCATTGAATTTTTAGTATTTCTTAAATCATTACAAATAACGATGTTATTTCATACATTTGTATAACAAAATGTTTATGCTGTGCCAACAAGGTAATTATCTTATCTGACATAAATTTGAGATAGTAATTTGTTTGAAATTATTTATTGTTGAGATTTTTTATGTTCAATGAGATACAAAGGTTAAAAGGTTTTTAGAATTCTTAACATTTTGGAACTTGCTTGCAAAAATATCGAAATTAGGAGTCGATTTTATTTTCTATTATTAGTTTTTAGTCAGATATGACAATATTTTTGATGATCTGACTATTGACCTATTGTCATTCTTAAACTTTTGCGATTACAATGCACTGGTAACCCTACTATCAAAGTACCTACTGTTACATGGATTAATTTGCATTCCTAATTTGGCGCAGCGCAGGACTAAATTATTTGGCTTTTACAAAGGCAGACCTATAGGTAGGTTCAAATAGGCTGTGGCTGATGACAACAGTTCGTTCGTTCGTTGTATGAGCAAGTGGCCAATTCAGGTGACGGAGTTATTAATCCGCATAAAGGCCTCTGTCATGGCTTAACGACTTTAAACGCCGAAACTGTCAAATAAACGTGCCCTCCGAAGCACGGAAGCGCTCAGTTGTTAATGCCACCAATCCAAGTAATGACCGCTCAGAACGTTGCTTAACTTCGACGATCTATTAAGAACCTCTTAGCAAGCTTCGCCACGAGCGCTTCTGACAACAGTGAAGAAATAGTTACTTACTTTCAGGGTCATTTTCAGCGATGAGTGCCTGAAGTTCAGAGTCATCGAAGAGCTGTCCCATGGTGTTCAGGATGGTGGAAACCTTCAGGACGTCGATGTAGCCAGACTTGGTGGTGTCAAACATCTGGAAAGCCTTGCGCAGCATGGCCATTTTCTGATCATCGTCCGTGTCCTACGAAAAACAGTTAAAAATTATATGTTTTTAACAGTGTCATCAAAGCAAAGTAAATAGTTGTCGTAATAATAGATAGTTGGTAATCAGATGCATGCATAATATAGATGGAAAAACACGCGGAAAAAATATCTGCAGAACATACAAATATTTCTCCCTCGGCAACATCCTGTGTCTTTATAAAAATGGTAATGTTATCTAAGTCTTTAACTAAATATGGTTGAATAAAGTTGTTCATTTAAAATACGGTTAAAGTAATAAACGTTGAATCAAAAGGACCTCTAAGATCATTATTCTTGTCGAGTATCTTGACGACCACTATGGCGCAGTTGGGTGAACGCCCGGCTGAGACGCGGAGGTCGCGGGTTCGATCCCCGCTACGGGACAAATGTTTGTATGATCTGCAGATATTTGTTCCGTGTCTGGGTGTTTTCTATCTATAATTATGTATGTATTCACAAAAAAAAATGTATCTAAGTATTATATCAGTCATCTGGTTACCATACCACAAGCATTAAGTTGCTTAGCTTGGGACTAGATGACGCTGTGTGAAATGTCCAAAGATATTTATATTTATTTATTTTATCTTCAAAACCAATGACAATCTGTGGAGACGTTTACGTCAAAGGATTCTGTTGTTTACTTTTTTAAAGTCCATAAGTAATAAACAATTTTTAAATTTATAATACAATTTGAAACACTGATTTGGTAAAGATACTAAGTATCTAAAAAGGCACAAGTATTTTGTTTTAGAACCTATATTGTTAAAATAGCAATTGCATTTTACATGTCAACGAGAAAAAACAGGCTCTTAAAATATTCATGTCAGATAATCATTCCGCCACACGTTATCAATGTTTAAGCATCATAAATTCTTAGAATGGAAGAATTTTTTTTTTTCTGAAGCATTGGCCCTCAAAACTTTTGGCCATGATGACCGATCACATGCGCCATGTTTTGTGTGTTTTTTTCTGATAGGTACAATAAAGTGTTCATTCATAAATTCATGTTTGCCACCATGTTCGCAGAGTAGCAATAGTCGCCAATCCGAGCAACATTATGATCGCTTGGGATCGCCATCACGGCAAACTAAACGGTGTAAAAGCTACTTGAGTAAAACAACCTTGGAATACCAGTATCTAAACAAATCCTATATTGAAAGCATAATATGTCTATAATCCATTCCTTCATAGGAAAGCAATTGACAGTTGGCAAACTGCCTGTTGAATTATAAAATCCGGAGAATCGGTCTCGTAAAAATTAACGCACATTCTTGATAATTTTAATGTTAATAGTTTATTTTATCACGAGCTTGTGATTTATTGGCACACATAAACAGTTTTCTAAGCAGTTATCGGATCCTTTATCTCATATTGGATTATTGGAAAAAAATAACGTTTATTGTTCTATTTGTAGATATGTTAGATAGCATTAAAATTGTCACTGGACAAAGATTATTATGAAATTTGAAAATAAAGAAAAATAATGCCAAATATGTACTTGGACGTGCCTTTAACTACTCTATAGTTTCAAAATCCTACTGACAGTATAATAACCTAATAGTGGTTTTTTTATATAAAAGAGAGTCAGCGTTATAAATAACATTTTCCGTCAAGTTATAAGCTAGTCCGTTTCCTTTCTAATTATATTTTAGTAAATCAAGAGGCAACTCTATCAACGTGATCACTTCAGTGTAGGAAACTTTATTATTTAAACGAGCTACTTTTTCATAGTAAAACAATGAAATTATTACAGCACTAATTGCAGCTTCCTACAGAAGTGCTTTGCAACTTCCTTTGTTACAAAAGTTTATAATTAGTATAACCAAATCTTCAGATTATCACAACATTCACTTTCACTATCACTTTCACAGATCCTCACCATTATGTTTGTGTGGGGTTGACAGTTGTAACAAGAACCGAATCCGAGTGCGAGTGTTGTTACACTAAACTTTGGAACTGCGTGCCACCCTTATTTATAGGATTCTGACTAGAATGTGGTATACGAAAATAAGTGAAAAGACGCCTGTTTCGCTCACCGACTAGCGCGTGGATCCGTGACGTGAAATTCGTCAGTGACACGGAGGGGTTAGATCTGGAATACGCATTTTCTAATCATTGGTACCTAGATGTTTTCAAAAACTTTAAGAGGAACGACCACTTTAGCCAATTAAGAACTACCTAACAAAGTTAGTACTTAATTAGACCATGATATAACATAATTATATTTACCTAAACTAATACATATTTACATAACTGTACAAAATACAAATAGAACTAGTTGAGCCATCTAAGGACCGTTGCAAACGGTCTATAGGTAGCTCAACTGATCCAAACCACTGCCAGACGGAAGCGTGCCCAAGACACTGGCCGCATTGCCACGCTGAATAGCAATACTATTTATTTATTTTACTATTTACCTTAATTTAATTACCTTAATGTAATTTTATCCCGACGTTTCAACTGGATTGCACCAGCCGTGGTCGCGGGCAGGTTGAAGTTTTGGAGATATTGGAGATACACCGCAGCAAAGCGAAGGCGTTTATTTGTCTACCCTCATTTGATTTTGTAAATGTTAGTTAGACCATCACCATATTTTGTGAAATATCAATTATTTTAAGCTATTGCATAGCTTCTATCGCGGGCCTTGAGTGTGGAGACCGTATCCAGAAATTCCGTAACGAAAAAATCTAACCCTTGTCACTTTAGTTCAGCAACTCGCCTCTAGGTGGCATGCAATAGCTTTACCGCGGCAGTCTCCGATTGCCACACGTCTTTTTTTAGTACAAGATCAAATCAAAAGATGATTATAGTACCTATTACATTAATATTAAGTATAAAAACAACATACAGTATTTTTGAGGCAAAATTGCTATTCGATTTTTTTTAAAACACCTAGCTCAAAATAATGATCTGAGTTTACATAATATTTATGTGTGTCCAGTGTGTATAGGCTCAACGATTAACAGACAACGTAGTCACGATGCGATTCATCCTTAATTTTACCAACAGGAAATAGACAAGATACTCGTTCGCTGTTTTGCAGAAAAACAATTTATAAGCACACGTAAGTGTTAGCGCCGCAGAAAGAAATTAGATTAGGTAATAAAATAGAATATATTGACTCAAGTTTAGTGAAAATAAAGCGATCTGTGTTTCATTGCTAGTTGCAACATGTTATTTGTTTACATTTATTCCAAATTGCTCGTTATTTTACATCAAAGTTCCATCATGTACATTCTATCTTGGTTATAGAACTAAATAACAAATGTCGTGGTTTAAATAGCTTTACATTAAATAACAGATTTTAATTTTTAACATGACTTCAAATAGTGAATAAATTATTTGTAGAATCATTCTAACCAAGATAATTATCTCACTAGGCCAATGTTTTACATAATAACATCCTACAAATGTCTCATTTCTCACCTACAATAATACCATTTTCATGACGGTTTTATTACTGAAAAACACCAAGTCTTTCTCACAAGTATTTATAAACTTTTAGCGTACAAGCTTACTAGCCCGTGACTTCGCTCGCGTGGTAACTACCTGGATAAAAGGTAACCTATGCCTTGATCACAAACTATGTACCTGTGTTTTAAGTTTCTCCAATATCTGTTTGGTAGTTTTCGCGTGAAAGAGCAACAAACACCCAAACATCTATACATCCGTACAAACTTCCGGGTATGAATATTAGTATCTCTTTTGCGTGCTTTGATTGGATGTTAGGAATGTTAGAGCGTGATAGGTGACTATGTTTTATCATCTTTATAGCGTTTGTAGCAATTTGCCAGCTTAGCTTCAAACGTAACTTCTTTTAATTTGACAGTCTGTTGACAGTTCAATTACCTGGTACAACGAGGCCAATGTTAACATGCTTGCCTGCTTTGTATACTTTGAGAAGATCTCAAAGTTTGTATACTAGCCGGTGATGAAACAAATGGTAGGTAGGTGAATTTCTTTCGTATCTCAATTTAAAATCATTATTCCACTAAACCCCATTTGTGCACCAAATTCTTTTGGAAATTATTATAAACACAAAGGAGCTTTAAATTTATGAAGGAAATTACGAAAAAAACTTCTTATGGCAATAACTGTGATGGGATTGCTGTCACGTGCATAACATACAAAATGTAAACAATATGAGCTATTTTAAGCTTTGTCTAAAAAAACTTGTTGCAAATGATCCCTAAAAAGCTCTACCGAGCGCTTTAAATGCCGTGGAAAATAGTTTTGTGTCTTGAGAATCAAAAGCATTATAAGAAGCTGCTAAAAGCGTATATGTTTTTACAAGTACCTACGTAATTTGTTAGTACTAAATTTAACCGCAACAGATGGTTCTCGATGGAATTTGTATGCACTTTCCTGCATCAGTTTATTGAACACCAAAAGGGAAACAAATAGTCTGAAATTCTGTTCTCAACAGGTGAAACTGAACATACGTGATTCAGAGGAAAACAGGCACATAGGGGCTGTCTCCACGAGCGAGAGAATCGCGACGAGTCCGTGTCCGTAGTATGAGTCCGTCACGGCGATAATATCGCCGTGTGGAGACGGCTCCATTAGATAGTGTCATAGAAATACGTGGCCCGACGATAATGTCGCCGCGATTCTCTCGCTCGTGGGGACAGCTCCTTAAGCTTATAAAGTGGCCCAGTGGAGCAGGAAATTCCTTTGATGCTGTTGATTCACAAACAATTTGAAGGAGAATATAACGGCGACGTCACCTTCAGATGTCGTCAACATTTGTTCGTCAAATCTGGTGTTGCTTTGATCTTTGATGGCGAGAGGTTGGCACGGAAAACATCCCAATTTAGTGGTTTATTGTGACAAGGAATTTGCATTAAGACGATTATAGAAATGACCTTATAAACACTGTGTACTAAAACTTCTTGATTGGAGAAGGAACAATATGAAAACTTATTTTAAATTAAGTATAAATAATCAACAATAACGAGTATGACAAAACAAATACCAACATAGTTGTCTCATAAAGTTACGCCCTTTTTAAGTAAAGGTTTTGTTCAGTTCCTAACTCTATTTTACTAAAAATACTAATCCCAATTGACGCCAATATGCCTGGGCAAGTTTAGAATGATAAAGCTAGACTAAAACTATAATAACAAAACCATGAATCACCGCATAGCTAAGACAGCTGATTGAAATGAGATAATTTTGTGAAAACGTCAAAATTTCAGCAAAAAATCCTCCTTCAAGTGTTGGCAACCACTGGCGCGTGAAACGAGTTATACACGCGCGCAGTCTTCGGTGATCGGCTATAATTTTTGTTCACTCACGCCACAATGAAATGTCCGGAGTAGCTTTGAACACGTGTCATGCTTTTCAATGGAAATATAAGATTACTGATCGCTGAAATAAACTATGACTCTATTGTACGCATGTTTTAAAAAATATATTGATGTAGCGATGAAAGTTAAATGTCATTAACACAAAAAAATAGATATTATTAGATAAAAATAATATTTAATCATTTATGCATAAACTATTACGTTTCTTTTTTATGATCTTATTTATCCTAGTACAAGATAATTAGATAGGTACATAATATAGAAGGTATAATGGAAGTAAGTACCTACATCATAAATAACTTTAAAACGTGACATACATTTTAACGCACATTTACCTGAACAGTTCTTCAGGTCAACGCGAGTTACTCTTGTTCAAGCATTTAAATATTTTAGCACAATATGTTCCAAAAAGATAATAGGTTCTTATACGGCTTCATTACAAAAAACTAAAATAAACCTTGGTTTAAACTTGGTTTAAACCCATTATATCTAAATAAACTACGGTTTAAAAGAAATGGTGATCACAAACCCTGGTTTAGCGAAAAACCATGGTCTAAACCTAGCGGTGGTTTCAATCACAATACAATAGACAAGAAATAAAATATTGGATCTGTCAACGTAATTGAATCGGAATAAAGGGAAATTTAGACTATGGTTTTTATGAACAAGGTTTTCTGAGTAGTTTATTGTAATAAGGACCGTTCGTATTTACCCAAATAATTTGTTTTGTTTGTATTTGATTTAGACGCAATAGGTATTAATGAACGTTTTTGGACAAGGGCCAGTATTATCTCTATTTCCGCGGTTGAGATAGTATTGGTTTTGGTAAACGAGCCAAATTGATTTGTGCCGATGAGTGAAGACTTTAGTTCCATAAGCTCTGAACTAAAAATACCAACATAATTCTAATTTTGGGTTTTAACCTGAAAGGGATCGACCGGACGCCGGTGGTAATAAGATTATAGGTTTAAGGATATGACCGTATAAACAGTAGATATAAATAAAACAAAGTTTAATTAGTTCTGTCAATTTATATAACTGGATACCAAATTTTATAAAACTCAGTCCAGCCACAGATTTCTATGAATTGTGGTAGGTCTGTTTACATTTAAACTACTTATTACTTGACTACAAAAAAAAATCTCGTTTCAAGTGTATAATAATGTACAAAAAAAACACAGAAACAACTTCGGGAATCCGCGACGCTGTACCATCTCAATGATAACAACAAAATAACAACTGTCAAATCGATTGTTCTGGATTTTTACCGGGAGAACATTGTTATACTATAAAACACAAAAGATAAAAAAACTAAAAGAAAAGAACAACAAAGTAAGTAAAAATTGAAACGGTAGAAGTGATGGAATAGTGCCTAGATAAAGGTTAACTTTTCTAATAGTGTCAGAATAATAATAAATATTTTTCCTGAAGAGTACGGAACCGGACATAATATTAACAACGTCAGAAGAGTGTTACACATTTATGTATATTATAGATCTGCATCAAACCATTAGCATTTCTATTAAGTTTCGTTTATTACACAAATCTAGTTTGAAAGATAAAGGTAGAAGCAATATTTCTAAAAATATGTTCTTCTATCAACCCAGTTACAACACAACCCACTCCCTATAACCTAATGCACTTCCCGTAATAGGCATGCTTCGTTGTCTCCAGTATCTAAAAATAAATGCATAGGGAGCGAGCATCCTCATAGCGTCGAGACAAGATCGACGTAGTAATTGGAAAAATTAAACGAAATAAGACCTTGGGAATAAATAAGACTTCAACTATAGTGACGAAGCTAAATGATTAGTCATCATTGTCAGCTTTCAGTGACCTACTACTGCTGGGCATAAGCCTCCTTCCCTATCCGCCAAACCGTTCTGTTTTAGGCCTTTTGCATCCAGGTCCTTACCCTGTACGTAAATTACTAGCAGCGATTTGAAAATATTTTTTAATCATGTCTATGTTTTGGTTTCACATTTCTGATCATGTCATAATGACATTGGATTGGATGACATTACAGTTTTTTTGCATCCTACGCCAACGTATTTTTTACAGCAACTATACACTGAGTAGATTCGGAGATGATCTCCGTTAAACAAATAAACAAACAAAACCAACATTACCCCTTTATAAAAACTTCTGGAGTTTTAAAAGCTGGCGCCTCTATCTCCGGAAGTCATATAAAAAAGCATAACCAGCAGGTAAATTATTGTAAAGTAAACATATAAATCATAAACCTTATAAAATATGATATCAAGAAGTTTTGAGCCGTATCTCCGGGATCTAGTTAAATTTACTAGGTGATCCGTAACCGACATACGCCAAATTTATAGCCTAACTAGTTGCGCCGCGCGGTTTCACCCGCGTAACCGCGGGATAACGGGATAAAAACTAGTGTGTTATTCCAGGTCTTTTGCTACCTATATTCCTAATTTCATCGCAATCGGTTTTGTAGTTTTTTCTTGGAGGAGGAGCAAACATAAATTCATACTCACAAACTTTCGCATTTATAATATTATTAGTAGGACATTCCACTATGAAAATAATTGGGTTTCACAGCCAAGCGCAATGTTTTCGCGGTTCCTGATTCATGTGAATCATTGGTGTCAATGGAATGTGATAATTTTGGCACGGAATCCACAATTTCGGATTCTATATGAGGTGATGCTTCAGCTTCAAAGAAAAATAAGAAAGGATATCCTACTCCTACTGATTAGATAAAGATAGATATGCCTTCATTCATTAAATTAATACCTATAGTATGCCTTAAGGAGATAGTTATGATTTAAAGTGGTCTTAGAAAGACCTTGATTTATTTATTACCGTAACATTTCTAGTTGATATTTTCCCTAAGTTATTTGTCACTGAATAAAAAAATACTTCATGTGCACTATCTACAAATCTCTGCCAACGGATGAGAGTTTTACTTTTGATGCTCGAACAGATTTTTATCTAAATTCCGATGTGATATTGTTTGATGCTAGTATCAAACAATATCACATCGGAATTTAGATAAAAATCTGTTCGAGCATCAAAAGTAAAACTCTCATCCGTTGGCAGAGATTTGTAGATAGTGCACATGAAGTATTTTTTTATTCAGTGACAAATAACTTAGGGAAAATATCAACTCATAAATATGATCAGTTAGTAGTCGAATCGTTATTCGTTTTCTTTGGATGCAGTAGTAGTACCTAGTAACTACTTCTACTACTAAAGAAAACGATAGGGACGCAGAAGTAGTAGTTACTACTACTGCATCCCTTCGAAATAACTTACAATTGGAATCGAGTTGAATATCGTGACTAAGCCATAAGTAATAATTAACATGCCAATTTTATGAGGAAGCAAAATAACACCATTTTTGGTTACTCATACAAAAAAGCATTCTCTCCGTTATAATGTCATTCTACAACCACTTTAACTATAGAAACAAAAATGGGCATTCGATGGTTAGTCACGTGATGGGTATCCAGAAAATTGGTAAGTACTTGGCTTTGGTAATGGCTTTGGTAATGGTAAATGGCATGTTCTGAATTTCAAGGTTTACATCATCACTCGAAATATTATCTGGCAGAATCGAATAGTTATCTTGAAGTGATTGCTTCACTGAATAGCAACGTACAAATCTATGGAATTAGTGATGGAATTTACATCTGGATAGCGTTGACTATAATATTGTGCGTAAGCCTACCTTACAAGCAATAGATTATTTGGGTATCGGTAAGATCAAACTATACAAACAGAGTAGGTATTCCCACTTAGTAGGTTGTCTCTAGTCCGATTTACACGAAGAAACTTCCTTGCTTGTTTCATCGACGTGCATGGTCTAAGTATTTTTTATTTAAACCATAGCTGCATAGAAGTGAAGAAATAATATTGTTTCAATTTAATTATATGCAACAAGCATCTTGCAAGGATCTTGTCACTGTTAGTCCCTAAATGTATTTCTTAGGTTCTAAAAATATTAATTGTACTATATTGAAATATTGAGATTTGATGAAATTAACCGCATGTTTGGACAATAAATATACCGACTGACTTTAACGATGTATCATAAAATTTGAAAACTTGAAAACAAGCCACGTGTATAATAAAACATAATTTTTGATTAATATGATTGCTCTTGAAGGCGGATACATACGTTTGAATATTTTACTTCCTATTGCATTGATGTGAACTATCAACTATTACTTTCTATAGGTAGTTACAAAAAATATTGTCTAATAATTTGATCGATGAGATTGCTCATACGCAGGAAATCATTCGACCCAAAATGAACCGAAGTGAATAAATAATAACCTCATTCATTATTCAAAAAGATTTGTCAATCGTATAGAAATGTATTTTAATAGGTAACAAGAATAAAACATATTTAAATAAACGTATTAATATTAAGTTGACAAATACCTACTTAATAATAAGACCATAAATAAGTAAAGTTATTAAAATAGTTGTAAAGCGTAAAGACGAGTATAGGTACATACCTATACTCGTCTTTACGATCCACAAAACGATAATTAGACGAACCGCGCCGCTAACAATGACAGATGAAATATAGAACACATTACAAAGCTCTTCCAATTTATAACAACTGAAAGACAATAAATAAGGACAATAAGATTTTGCTTAAAACCTTGTAAACAACTGTAAAAATATTTTCTATTTGTGTTCTAGCTGTTGTCACACTAGTGACCGATGGTTTTTAAATTTTACACTATGAAAATAGGGAAAGCGTGAAGCCGTTGTAAAACTTCTGGATGTTGTCCAAAAATAATGATAGAAAACTGTGAAAAAGCAATATGCATCGATGCTGCTGTTTTTCTTGCTGTTTTTCTAACTTTTTAACTAGCTAGATAAAAATAGATAAATCAGTATGTAGGTTAGGTAGTAAAACTTGAAGATTCGATCAAATAAAAATTAGTTGACAAAAACAGTTCTAAATATTAATGTTTGTGTTTTATACGAGTAAACTAATTCTAGATTTTTAGACTCGAGGTTAAAACAAGAATATATAAACAAAATAACAAAGCTAGTTCAAATTACAATGAAGCGTTACTTATACATAGTTATTATACACTAAGGGGTTTATTCATAAAAACTTGACAATTTAATACAGGTTTTAAGAACGTTTGTTTCTTGTCACCCATATGTCAACGAAAAGAGATAGCAACAGATTTAATATGCGTTTTAGCTAATACAGGTTCTATACAGGTTTTAGGTCGAATATGCATAATGGGGTAATCCTTTAGAATTTTATTTTAGATTGAGACTTCTGACTTATCGTCATCAAGCAAAAATGTATAGAAATGGGCATTTTTATACATTTTTCGCGAGCAAAACCGACTGTTGAAAAATAGTGATGATGTTGGTAGGAGAACTTTAGAGGCAGTAGTGACGCCTGCTTATAAATAAGTAGCTATTAAATAAAGTAAGTACTCTAAAGGTACATTAGGAATTAAACACAGAAATAAAAAGAGTGTAAATGATTCATTAACTTTATTACTATTACGACAATGTGCTTAAGTACATTGGGAGATATCTAGTGTCTAGTATAATCGTGCAAAACAATTAAAATTTGTCTATGTCTTAGATACTTTATAATAATCTCGAACGATCTAAACACAATTCATAACACCCTTACCTAAGAACTAACACTATCTTCATTCAGTTACATGTATGTAGGAAACAGTGTTACTTTTAGACTTTTTCTTTTTTTCTTTGTCTACTTCTTCGCCTAATTCTTCTTTACTAGCTGTTTTGTCGTCATCACCTAACGAATGAATGATGTAGTCATAAATTGAAAATGTTTGCTTTGGTACTGACAACCTCAGCATTGGGATTACCCTTAGTTCGTGGTTATCTTCATCTACCTGTAATACTTTAAAAACTTCCATGCTATCATTTTCTTTTCCTTCTTCGTTGACATCAGTTTTAACTTCGACAACTTTTACAGTGTCTTTTGGAACCATTATTTCAGGTATTCTCACAACTTCAATGTCTAAATGCTTTACAGTAGACCTACTTATAGGTACTTTTGAAGGATCTTCCATGGATTCTTCATCTTTAGTTTTGACCGTTTTATTTTTTATAATATTTTTGTAATCAAATTTTTTGTATGAGTAATCCGATTTTTGAAACGGTTGTTTTGACTTGCCTTCGACTGGTGCATCATTTTGCATTTCATATGGCGTGTACTCTAAATAATGATCATCATGATGTACGTTTTCGGTCTCTGGCACATTGATGATTTCAATGTCTTCTGGAATCGGTGTAGGTGCCTCAATTGGTTCTTCTTTGGGCACGTCAGTGGGTATCGTCACATCTTTCTTGATGTTTTTGTAATCAAACTTTTTGTATGACGAATAGTCAGATTTTTGGTAAGGACGCTTTGCTTGGTAATTTGTATTTTTATTTAAACCAGCGTCATAACTTAACTGAAGCTTCCTAGTTTCCCTAACAGGGCTATCATTCTGTACCATTCCGTTTATATTAAAACTATCTGTTGGCATCACACCATCTTGTCCGAATTGACCACCCCATGCGTTCGGTTGACTAGGACGGACATAACCATTAGATGGTCCAGAGCCTCCACTACTTGCGCCCTTAAATGTGACTATTGTATCTTTGAACATAAGATTCGGAAGGCTGAGTAACATATTGTCGTCGATGGGCAAATCTAACGGATACAGTTTCGACATTATAGCCTCATTGAATTCCAAACTAGCTGCCGAATACATACCAGAGACAGATGTTTTCATATACGGTGCCACAAAAACGAGCAGTTGAATTGGTAGTCCTTCAGGAGTACCTTTAGGCAATACTGTTCTAGATGGATATTGAATCTGAGTGGTCATACTGTTAAGAGGTAAAGATTCCAGTCCGAACTGAGCGTCTTCTACCTTCTTTCGCAGACTCCGAAGAGACACAAAGTCAGGTGAAAATCGAGTCATGTCCTCAGATGATCTTGTCACTACATTTGATCCTCTCTTTAGGTTAATATCAAATCGATCCAGTAAGGTGAACAAATTTTTGTTCTTTGAGAACTCCCCAGGCATAACTTTTGGTCCAAAGTAAACTTTTACTAAACCTTTCTGAGTCACAAGTGATGAAATATTGATTTTGATTGTGAAAGGTTTATGACTTAGTCTAGGTTGACCTATTTTTACTTGGAATGTCGTATCGCCGTTGCCTATCTTGAGAGCATCTGTAATATCGAATTCAAAGTATTCGAAACTGGTCATCATTTTTTTGACTTCAACATTGACTACTTCTACTCCAGGGAAATAAAGTTCGTTCTTTGCGTATGGAGGCAAAACTTTAAGAGAGTTGTCTATAAGGTCCACAATTTTCTTGTTAAGTTTCCAGAACATTGGATCTCTGAGTGAAGTCATGTAGTGCTCCAACACAGAGGGGCTTCTGAAAACATTAATAAAACATTACTTAATGAAAATAGATTTATTGTGCTTTCTGAACACAAAAGTTTAACCAATGCACTGTAATTACCCGTTGTTGCTGAGAGCTTTGCCAAGGAGTCGTCGTGCCAAAGTTTCATAACTCTTCTCACCGGTTACTAGGATTTCCATCAAGTGATTTAGTATTTGAGTCTTATTATAGCCACCGTCCCTCTGAAAATACCGCAACTTGTAAAAAAATAATCATTCAACTGTCTTATACTTAGTTAAAATGTGCAAAACAATAAAAAAGCTTACCATGTGACTGACAATTATTGCGAGGTTATTTTCAATAGTTTGTAATAGTGCTTTATCTTCATTTTCTTCCACACTGAGTTGTGTTGTCCTATGTATGAACTCATTTCCATTCGAGTAAACTAACATAGGATCGTATGGGATATCAGCAATCAGATCCCAGTTCATGCCATCTATTTCACCGAGTGAGTTGGAATACCTCTCTAAATTATACCTGGATGACCATTGCTTCATCCAGAAGTACAAGTCATCGCCGTACGGACTGTTAATCTCTACCTCTACATTGCGCCACGGGCCACACTTCAGCATGTTCAAGAAATAGTACGAATTAAGTCCTACATCTTCCCGGTAATAAGCCAATTTCAATTCATCATCGCTGTCATAAATATTAGACGTGTAGTTGGCATCCAGAGTATAAGCATTACCTTCGTCTCTCACACCTGCAGATGGTGTTATATCTTGTCCAGCGAGTAATGATGAACCTTGAATAATGATATCTTTACGGATGAAGTAGTTTGGCAACAGTTCGTATGGCGGAGGTAGGGTTAGTTTTTCTGTGTCTTTTCTGTATTCTAAGGCTGAGTAAATAGCGTCAACGAAGAGTCCGCAGTTTAAGTTCTGTCTAGCCCAAGAAGCCGCTCTGTAGAATGTGTCAAATGATTTGGCGTTTTTTAGAACATCAAATACAATTCTGAGCTCAGTAAGGTGATCGGTGTTGTATTCAGTGAATATCTCTCCCCTAGCCAATAAATTGTTAGATGATTTCAGTTGCTTCAGTTTTGTAAAACATTCTTCATCCTGTAAAATAAAAAGATGTTAGTATGTTTATACATTTAAATAGGTAGTTAATTTAAACTAGATGTTAGAAATACCTTGAATTTATTTATGATTTACTTTTAGAGTTTTCCTTTGTTTTTGTACACAATTTTACTTATACTAATTTTACATTAGGGAGGGAAGTCAGTCCCTTTAAGCCATGTTATATTTACAATCTATACCTACAAACGCTCTAGAATAGTAAGTATTTTTTTTTTAAATATAAATCGATACAATTAAAAACAATAATTAAATCTCGGAAATTCGAGCCATCAAAAAATTTACAAATCAAAAGAATAGCAGCGATGATAGAACTAAAAATAGATTTAACGTTATGTAACTTACCCAAAACTCTGCAGTAGTTGCCGTAGTCAAGAAGTCCTGAGATAATCGGACAATCGTCGGGTCGTCGCTTGCTTCGCATACGTTATCGAAGAGAGGCAACATCATCTTCTGAATGTGGATCCATCCTGATGGAGCTGAAATAAAAAAACTTATAAACCTATGGTCCATGCCTAATTGCTATCGGCCTAATTTTTTTAAACCTTTTTTTTTACCTACGTTTTTAAATTATGTAAATATTTCTTAAAAAAAAGTATTTGAATGAAAAAATGGATCCTTTTTCGCCTATGTACTTAGTCTTTTGGACCCCAAAAACGACCATCTTTTTGCCCAAATTACGAGTTCATTAAAATCCTAAAAATAACCCTTGTCTTACCGAAACGCAAAGCCAAAAGTTTAAGTAAATGATAAAAAATGAATTTAAGTAGGTATACCGATTAAAGTACGGTAGGCGTTTTCTTTTCATCATGATCATCATCTTCATAGCTTGCCTAAATAACTAAAATCTTTTGAAAACATATATAAGAGTATTCAAAGTCTATTCCAAATACCTACTTGACTAACTACGAGTATATCTAACAAAAACTTACCCAAAGTTGGTTCATCAATGGACGGCACTGGTACATTAATAAGGTATCCTGAAACACTCACTAGTGTAGCCACCAGAGCTACAAGCACCTTCATCTTGGATATTCGACTGTTGAATGTCCAAACAAACACAGTAATTTATACCCAATACTAGTTCAAAGCACTGATAAATTTAGTTCAATGGACTAAAGTTACGAATGAAAGTTGCTATAATTATAGCTATTGTGTAAGAGTCATCGGCTTAACTAGTAAACATCTAAGGGTCACATAATAGGTACGAAGGAATTGGATAATACGTTCTCTGAAGCCTATACTTGGGATGTGAACACAGCTTTCATCAGTCCTAACTAGAAAAGACTAGTTAGCTAACACAGGATATTAAATGAACCAATGAGACGGATTTGTAGGGTTTTGGATGCAGGCCGCTTCCAAGCGAAGCAATTGGAGTTCTTTGAGGGAAGCCCATGTCCAGGCGCCCTGTGGCTAAGATGATGATAATGACGGTTCTGAATAATGCTGTACATTTATAACACCACAATAATAATTGTTGTGTTGATATTTTTCATTTTTATATATTATTATAAGAAATGAGACAATTCAAGGTCGAATCAGTATCATAAAACAATAACCCCAACATTTATTAGACAAGTGGGTGTCTCAATTAAGACATAACATCATTAATAGGTGAGTAATGATGTTTTAATTACGTGATAACGTTCACCTACCGTGGCACGCTGAACTTTTAGATAACTGCTAAAACTAAATAAATTTTATTTCTAACAAGCAGTAAGTTTCGGCTTTGCATGGGTGTACTAAGTTTCATTAGTACACCTTGATAAAAATCGTTTGAGAACTTTCGGAGATTACCTCTGTCTAAAAAAAACCAACATTACCTCATTATAAATGACTGAGACTGATGATTCATTTTAAAATTGTGACAGACAATATAATTTTAGTCCTAAAAAAGAATCAGGTATTCTTTATTACCTACGATTTTTTTTTTCACATTCTGTTACGGGTTTGAAACTTCCTAGTATCATAGACAGCTCGACTGATAAATGCAAAGGTGCTGGTTTTCATAGCTTTTGTGTAAAGCAAGTGTTTATTTCAGATTTCATGGGCAATATGTTTCGCTACATGATGCGTGGTAATTGGCCTAAATCTCCGTCAGCAGCTACGGCTAGATCATACGAACGACTGAGCGATTGACACGCTCTGAATAGGAAGAAATTAGATAATTACTTTTTTGAAAGTGAAGTAAGTAGTAAATAAGTAGGTAGGTACTTTATAAGGAAGACGGTGAAAAATTTGATTGGAAAAAATCTAACACTTCATTTTAACTACACCCATGAGTGATTTATTAAAAAAAATTTTTTTTTTCTGACCAGTCCACGTTGACCAAGTAGATTAATACCTCGACTTTCGATCTAAAGGTCGTGGGATCGAATCCGGCCGTGCATCAATGAACTTTTCGTATCGTAAAATTTATTTGCGCTTTAACACGAGCTTTATACACTAACACGTTGGGTGCCCAGCACGCACTCGCTCTAGTACCTATTGCGCGGGCACGGCCGTCTCCTTCGGAGAAGACCGCGGAAGCTGTTCCTTGAATATGTTAAACGGTGAAGGAAAACATCGTGAGGAAACCAGTTAGCTTTCTAGCAGCGTCGATGGGCTTGCAACCTGTCACGTATGGAAAGCTAACTTCTCTAATATATCTATTTGGACATACCTCTGACTACCCCATTAGACTTCTAGTTTCAACTAAGATAAATTTGAAAACAGTAGTACAATAACATTCTAGTTAGGTCACTTTGAAATACATTAATTTGTATTATAAAATAAAAATTTTAAAAGTTCTGTTTATGTTATTGTAGCAAGAATGCGATTAGGTAAGGGCAACGAACAATGCTAATGATAACAAATTATGTATTATAAATATTAGTTATTTCGCTAACTTTCAACAAACCTATCTTATCTTAAAGGTACCTATAAAGGCAGGTAAGTATTTTAATAAATTATTTTCCCTGTTGAATTACCAGCTGCCATCTAGTGAAAAAGTCGAAGACTATCAAGCAGAACGTTTCTTCACAAATACGTTCTACTATACTAGGCTCCTGGCGCGCTTTTCTGGATAATTTCAGTACTGATTCATCCACCAGAGGACGCAACGTGTCTCAATCAAGTCTACAATACGTGTTAATTCTCCTCAAATCTCTATTGAGTTTAAGTCTACTAAATATTAGATATATTCACCTTGGTGAATTAAGACTACTAATACCAGTACTTGATGCACCTAGGTGAATTAACTCTGCATTTTTAATTGGTAGGCTTAGACGTTTAATATAGAAAAACAAAGAGGGATTTAGAAGAAGAAAAAAAGCAATGAAGTTAAATAAGTAGTAGATAAGTTTTAATGTACTTTTGAATCTTGAAATGGGCATAAAGATTTTTTTAAACTTGCGTGCTTATTGGTATAAAACTTCGATCAGATAGACAAAAATACTAAAGTAAATACTTGGTATCTACTTATGTGTTTTTTTGCATTTCTCTGAATTATTTAGTCCTACAGGTAAATGTTTTGCAAGGATCCAAAAATAGACACAAAAATAATGCTGATAATTTATTCATTTCGACGAAAGCATAGTCGGTAACTAACTTAACTTAACGATACAAATAAGTTGAGTTTAGTAGGTGTTGTCCATGTTTATGTGAGTGTTAGAGTCAACAAGGTAGGTATCAGGGATGACTGATCTGCTGTAGAAGAGGTTGTAATCCTTCAGCACGTACTTGTTCCACCTGGTCTTCATGTCACACACCTTTTGCTTGTGGAAGATGGTCACGTCAACAAACTTCATGTTGGGGGTGAAGAATTTAGTGATGTCGATGTGTCTGTCCAGAGGGAAACCAAGCGGCATCTTGTCGAGGAGGACGGTCGACCTGAAGTCGACAACGAAGTCCTTGCGGTTCACATCGAAAATGTTGTAGTCAACGTTCTCAACCAGTCTCAACGGGTACACAACTACGTACAGCATCATGTCCAATCCACCAACGAGACCCTTAGGCAGCAGAAGCCTTTTCGGGAAACCAGTGTTGACGTTCCTCAAGTCCTTGACGAGCAGGTCCTTGATGTCAGTGATAGTTTCAAACTTCTTGATCAGGTCACGAGTCATAAGGCGGTCACCAACCAAGTTGTGCATATCGTAGGAGTTCCTGACAATGGTGTTCTTGCCTGTCACAAGCTTGTACATGAAGGTGTCTAATTCGACGAAGTTGAAACGGTTCATGTTGATGTCAATCAGACGACGGAGATGGTCGTATTTGGGTCCCAAGAAAATCTTGACAACACAGTCAGCAGATTTGTCAGAAAGAACATCAAGGGTGACCTGGAAATGCTCGTGGTTCAAACGGCGTTTGCGGACAAGTATTGTCATGTCAGAAACGGTCTTCTTGATTTCGTCCTCAGTCAAAACCACACCGTTGGTGATGTCCATCAGGTAGTCGTCGAAGTAAGTGACCAGTTTGTCAACTACGACATTGTCGATTTTGACTCCAGGGAAGTAGAGATCTTCGTGAGTGTAGCAAGGCAGGCGCTTCTTGAATAAAATAACGAGGTTGACTAGACGTTTCTGTAGCTGGTAGAACACCGGGTCACGAAGGGCAGTCTGATAGTTGTCCAGGATGGTAGGCACGACGAAGTATCTGTAATGAAGTAAACAATAGTTAGAATACTATTATGGGTAATTATCGCTTTATTGTTCATTATTTTATTTTATATATTTTTTAATTAATTAATAAAACTATTTAGGCTAACTTAAAATCTGAATGATCATAAGAAATGTAAAATAAAACTTACTTATCAGATGTCAAAGTGTTGAGACCAAGCACCGACTTCATGATGATTAGAAGGTAGCGGTAAGCGTTCACGCAGTTCTCGTCTAGGTGAGTCTTGTCAATTTTGCCGAAGATCAGTTTTCCGAGGAACTCAATGTCTTCAGGCTTGGTGAGTTCCAGTCTGCGACCGTTGATCTAAAAATAAAAATGAGAATTATAATTATCTATTTTAACAGTTTATGAATCTGTAAAATAAAGGCTCGTAAGTATAATTCTGCTTACCTCTATGTAGCCCTTGATGATAGCTTCCCTGATGATGTGTTCGTAAGTTTCAACTAGGTTGATGGTGTTGACATCCTTGTCCTTGACAATGTATTGGTAGTTGTACCTAACTGGGAACTGAACACCATTGTGCAATATCATCCAAGGCCAGTATCCCTTTCTGATGGGTTTATGCCAAGACAACTCTACGATGGGTCCAAGTCCGTTGGAAAGACGCTCTAAATAGTATCGAGCAAGGATCTGTTGGTAAACGTACAAGGTCAGTTCGAAACGTCTGTTCACGTTGAGTTTGTTCATGTTCATGTCCTTCATCCAGAACGGATAGTCGATGTGGAAGTAGTAGTAGTAAGTGTTGAGATCAATGTCTTCAGTGAAGTATCTGAGCCTGTCCTCGTCGTTCAAATATACACGCTTGTCGTAAACGTTTTCGTCGATAATGAACAGTCCTTTGTCAGTTTTCCTGATTCCGTAGAAGTCGCACAGCTTCAAGTCGAGCAGACCCCTCTTCATTTTGATCAAGTAGGCCTTCTGGATGACATCGGCACGGACGTAGTAGTAAGGGTAGACTTCGTACGGAGCAGGGAGGATGATTCCTTTGCAGTCCTCACGATGACGGCAGGCGACGGTGAGAGCGTAGACAAACATGCCTTCGTTCAAGTGCACGCGCATCCAGCACGCAGTCTCAATGAACGAAGTGAAGTCCTTGGCGTAGTACAGCATGTGGAACATGGTGACCACTTCCTTCAGTTGACGGTCAACGTTAAGGGTGAAGATCTCTCCACGGGGAAGAGTGCCAACCTTCAGGATGTTGACCATGTCTTTTACAATATCAACTTTCTGAAAAGAAAATAATCTTTAGAAATATTCCCAAATGTATCTATAGAACGAAAATAATTTAGCAGGAACTCACAGTAAAGCAGTGTACTTTCTCATCAATGTTGAAGTTCAAGCCAATTTCTTCGATGTCCTTGTCGATGACTGGGTCCAAAACATGGTTCAGCAGTTTCAGTATTACCAACTGTCTGCCTTTCAGGTCTAAAATATAAAATTTTATAATAAGTACCGAGTTAGAAGAGACGACAAACAATAAAAAGGATATTTCATAAATATTATTGGGACTTCATTGCGTATTGAAATCATTCTATTCGCCTCAACGTTTCATAAAAAGGATATTTTAAACAAAAATATTTAGAAACAATTATTAAGAATGTTTAAAAAAACACTTACCAAGGTTGACTATGTTGTCCACAAGAGTGGTTTTAGCCATGGCCATAGAGGCCAGGCCTAATACCACAAGAATAACAGCTCTCATCGTGCAGCCAATCCAGTGGGCGCTCAACTGTGCTGATACTAATACATCTCTCCCTTTTTATACTAAATCATTTGTATGACTTTGTGATAGGAAAAAATGATGACCCTTTCAGGTGAGGGCAAGAAAGTGCTGGTACATTGTATTTTGATAAGCTGCCAGTTGATAAATTCGTTTACTGTATATTTGTACTGAAGAGGAATATCTTCTAGGGTTCCAAATCAAAAAAGTAAAGGGATTAAAAAACGTTTTATTAGCCTATAACTTTTCTAATAGGAATAGGAATAATCCGAATAGGATCAGTTTAGGAAAGAATGAAACTCCTGACCTGCTGATATTGGCAATGATTCCATTGAAAGGCGGTTAATCTCGTCTGTCTGATTTTACATCAAAACTGGAAAAAAAATCTCTCAAAAGGAGGCTGAGGGTTATTTATTTTTATGCAGCTAAATTATGTTTAGAAGTATTCGCGAAAAAGACATAGGTCAACTTTCATATTTTTCTCATTTATTATAATTAGTGGGGTGGTTTGATATGACTCAACTCAACATTTTCCAGGGCAATAGTCGATGCACTTTGGATGTTAATATACTATCCTACTTTGATTTATATTAAGACTACTAATTCTACGAATACTACGATTCTATAAACCTCCAACTTTTAACTGATAAAATAATGATATTGTTTTAAAACGTACAGAACCTTTTACATTACTTTCTACTTACAAAGTAAGTATATACTACATGTTGTATTGTTCGATAAAAAAAAAGATCAACGTTTGTTTAATGTTCCTGAGCAATATAAATCATAAAATATGATGATAACAAATATGTACAACTTTCACCTTCATTGTTTTATGTTGCTACTAGCTGCGCCCCGCGGTTTCACCTGCGTAAGTCCCGTTCCCGCGGGAATATCGGGATGAAAAGTAGCCCATGTTTTAATTCAGGGTATCAACTGTCTACATACCAAATTTCAACCAAATCGGTCCAGGCGTTTTTGCGTGAAAGAATAACAAACATTCTCACAAACTTTCACTTTATAATATTAGTAGGATAGGAAGTAGGATAGTAGGAAGGAAGGATAATGATTTTTAGGTGTAACTATGGGAATCTCACCGGCTTCTTTTTAACTTAAAAATGAAAAACGACCTGGATGTCGATTCTCGACGACTTTCAAAACATGACGCGGTAAGAGATTGCACGTTATCTATTTTGTTTACTGAAATCCATCGCATTACCTATTCAAAAAACCACACCATGTCGTGCCAAGTCAAGACATAGTTATTTGGAGGATAAAGCGGCAACTGTTTTGAGAAAAGGATGGTACGGCAGTGACGTTTTTTTTGCTTTTAGCAATTATGTGTTTGGCCAAACCTCTAACTACCGCCCTAGACAATCAAAGGATCTAAGGAAATAACATGTCTACCGCTCCCTGGAAATATAATAAAAAATCATTTAAATTTTTGCGTAGGTAAGTAAATAAAGTAAAATAAAATAATAATAAATCATATTATAAATAAATTATTCTTCATTGAATACTAGCTGCGCCCCGCGGTTTCACCCGCGTAAGTCCCGTTTCCGCGAGAATATCGGGATAAAAAGTAGCCTATTGTGTTAATCCAGGGTATCACCTATCTACATTACATACCCAACCAAATCGGTCCAGCCGTTTTTGCGTGAAAGAATAAAAAACATTCTCACAAACTTTCACATTTATAATATTAGTAGGATAGTAGGATTTGAACATTTTTAATTACTCGCGTTTTCGTTATCGAATGTTAGTTCCTATACGAGTATTTTTTCTTCTAATTTAACACGATTGTAGAAATGTAACTTGGTTAGAGAAGCAAATCCAGAATCAACCAAACATGCGTTCATTACTTATTTAGCTTCGTTATTTAGTTTCATCAAAAGCAGAGTCATGTTGATGACTGGAGAGTCAGTACCTGGACTTTCAAATTCAAAAGTCATGAGTTTAAAAAGCACAACATAAATTATACGGTTTTAAATGTAGTAATTCTATTTATATTTACCTATAATACCTACAGCGATCGATCTTCAATAGTAAAAGAAAACCATGGTGGTATTGTAACAGTTGCAACCGGTCACGTATATGACGAACGTCGTAGAAAGTTTCCGAAATAACAAGTAATGCTAACCTTTCAGTTGGCGTGTAGCAAGTATTGCCTCTTCTTACTATGTTAATGTTTTAAAGAAGATGAAGTGAAGAAATGATCCTACAAGACTTCACATTGAACTATCTAAAGTTACTAACTATATAAAAATTATTTTTGCGACAATCATAAAGACAGGCTATCAAATTAGGTAAAGCTCGTACGGACTTATTATATTTTTGTTGCCGACTGTTCTCATCTAAGGGGCTTAGTTACCTACGTATTAATAATACCTACACCAATAACACTAACTATTCATGGAAGGTACGTTCTTTGCATTTTTTTGCCATATCCAGAGATATCCATGAGCAGACTCAACTCTGTATAAAATCGCCCTACATGTATAAATTAATAAGTGCTATTTCAAAATACATATTGTAAATGTTCCCTTCTTTATAATTAACAAACCTATTAAAATAAAATGTACTTATGCCTATTCGGGATCTACTTTCTCTAGTCCTATAAAAGCCTACTGAACTACCGATCAATAATAATATAACAATTAATTTATTTATATCATAAGCAACTACATTTCTTAACTTTTTAGCTGTATGCTTCACTTTAAAGATGCCTTAAGGTGAGGAGTTAGAACTCTGTTAAATACCTTGACTGTTTGTTGAACCCTTGATCTATTAATTAAAACACATTTAAATTCTAGAAGTTTATGATAAAAATAATAGAGCCTCTTATTTTATACTTTGAATGAATCGGATTTAAATTTTTAAAGTAAATAAATTCAGCAATTCAATTCAATTATCTACAACTGTTTTATGAACTGTATTTTATTTTTATGCTTGCATTATTTGAAAATATTAGAAGTGTTAGTTATTACGAGTGAGTAAATATTTTCTAGAAGTTTAAAAAGTATTGAAAAATCTACACCAGGTTCTACAAACACAATGTAAACTATCTAATTTACTTGTGACACTTTGGAGCTTGCTTATTGGAGTGTTTTGTTATGACACTTTGGAGCTCCGAATTGTCATAACAAAATCCTCAACTTTAGCCACTTAGATCTATTGAATATTGACATTGTATTGGTAGTGTACTGGCTTAGACTTCAATATCAGCGACTTGGTTTTAAAGAAAATGGATCTTTGCAGAGATGAATTTACTTGTGTTTCTACGCTAAATAAAATTTTCAAGGTACCTACTGAATGAAAACAACAAATAAATTGAAATTCGTTTATTGCAGTTGCTATAAAATCATTGGAAATTCTTTACACCTAGGTTATGATACTAAATCTAGATGTCCATAAGATGCTCGTCATAGGTGGTCATGCCCATGTGAACATTGCTGTCTACGAAGAAGGTTCCTCCGGTCATGGTCTTGTCAACCATGTTATAGTCCTTGAGGACGTATCTGTTCCATCTGGACCACATGTCGCAAGTCTTCTGTTTGTGGAAGATGGTGACATCGACAAACTTCATGTTAGGGGTGAAGAACTGGGCAACGTTGATGTGCCTGTCAAGAGGGAAGCCAAGAGGCATCTTGTCCAGAAGCACAGTCGATCTGAAGTCAACAAATAAGTCCTTACGGTTCTGGTCAAGGATGGTCATGTCGACGTTGTCAACCAGCTTCAGAGGGCAGACGATGACATAAAGCATCATGTCCATACCACCAACGTGACCACGGGGCAGGAGCAGCCTGGTGGGGAAGCCAGTATGCATGTTTCTCATGTCCTTCATAAGTAGATCCTTAATGTCAGTCATGGTTTCAAGCTTCTTCATCCAGTCACGGGTCATGATGCGGTCGCGCACAAGGTTGTGCATGTCATATGAGTTCCTTCTGATTGTATTCTTTCCGTTCACAAGTTTGTAGATAAAGGTGTCAATCTCGACGAAGTTGAGGCGGTTCATGTTGATGTCGATAAGGCGGTTGAGGTGGTCCTTTTTAGGTCCAAGGAACACTCTCACAACACAATCGACAGTCTTGTCAGAAACAACATCAAGTGTAACCGTGAAGGGCTCGTGGTTCAGACGGCGTTTGCGGGCAAAGATGGTCATGTCCGAAACTGTTTTCTTGATTTCGACCTCAGTCAGAACAATGCCGTTTGTGATGTCCATTAGGTAGTCGTCGAAGTAAGTAACAAGTTTGTCTACCACGACATTGTCGATTTTAACTCCGGGGAAGTAAAGATCTTCCTTGGTGTAGCAGGGCAGACGCTTCTTGAACAGAATAACGAAGTTGACGAGACGTTTCTGGAGCTGGTAGAACACGGGGTCACGAAGGGCGGTCTGGTAGCTGTCCAGGATGGAGGGGACCACGAAGTATCTGAAAAATAACAAAATAATAAAAACCTAAATAGTGTGCGAAAATAATGTGTTTTTAAATAAAATAAAAAGGAACTGGTTTTGTTAGATAGTCACATCAATGATCTGATCATGATCACACTCGAATTTTGTTCTTATCCGAAAACAAACTCAAAACTTACTTGTCATTATGCCAAGTGTTAAGTCCGAGCACCGATTTCATGATGATGAGCAAGTAGCGGTAGGCACTGTAGCAGTTAACACATTCCATGTCAACCTTGTCCATCTTTCCGTAGATCAGTTTTCCAAGAGTTTCAATGTCGTCGGTCTTGGTGAGCTCTAGCCTCATTTCATTGATCTGAAATTATGTTTTTATTAGTTTGTGTGTTTTTATTTGTTTAAGTTTAATGAAATAATTTGAAAGTGATATTTCTTACCTCAATGTAGCCCTTGATGATAGCCTCTCTGATGATTTGTTCGTAGGTTTCAACCAGGTTCACTGTGGCGATGTCTCTTTCTTGTACAACCATTTGGTTGTCGAATCTCATAGGGATTTGAACACCGTTGTGCAACATCATCCAAGGCCAGTATCCCTTCCTGATGGGTTTGTGCCATGACAGTTCTGGAATGGTTCCGAGACCATTAGACAGACGTTCCAAGTAGTACCTGGCAAGTATCTGCTGGTAGACGTAGAGTGTAAGCTCGAAGCGTCTGTTCACACTGAACTTGTTCATGTTCATGTCCTTCATCCAGAACGGATAGTCGATATGGAAGTAGTAGTAGTAAGTGTTGAGATCAATGTCTTCAGTGAAGTATCGGAGCCTGTCCTCGTCGTTCAGGTAGGTACGCTTATCGAAAACGTTCTCGTCAATGATGTAAATGCCCTTGTCAGTCTTCTTGATACCGTAGAAGTCGCAGAGCTTCATGTCCAGAAGACCCTTCTTCATCTTGATCAGGTACGCCCTTTGGATGACATCAGCGCGTACGTAGTAGTAAGGGTAGACTTCATAAGGAGCGGGGAGGATGATTCCCTTGCAGTCCTCACGGTGACGGCAAGCAATGGTAAATGCGTAGACGAACATGCCTTCGTTCATGTGCATACGCATCCAGCAGGCGGTCTGGACGAAGGCAGCGAAGTCCTTGGCGTAGTACAGAAGGTGGAACATGCTGACAACTTCCTTCATCTGGCGGTCGACGTGGAGGGTGAAAATTTCTCCGCGGGGTAGAGTACCGAACTTCAGAAGATTAACCACCTTCTTAACGACGTCGGTTTTCTAGAAATAAAAAAACATGTAATAGATTAGATCAAGCAGTGCTAGTGAAAACTTATTTAGTTATAAATCTATTTTTGATAACTAAAGTAATTCGTTCACATGAACAAAAGCACATCTGGAGCATCGTAACACTCCCTAATCTAATCATTTACCTAAGTTATTTTACTTACAGTGAACATCTTAACATTTTCTTCAAGTTTGAAGATGTTGCCGATTTCAATGATGTCCTTGTCCATAACGGGGTCCATTACATGGTTTAGCAGTTTCAAGACAAAGATTTGCCTCTGCTTCAGATCTGAAAAAATAGTAGAAAATTATTATTTTACAGAACATAGCAGCCATCTATTGCTTTCAAATAAAACACAGTAACTAAACTAATCTCTTGGAAACTTTTTCAAATATTAATAAAAGTTGGATTTCTATCTCAGCTGATCCTTAGATCATGGAAAACCTGAATTAGTTTTTTTGACTGATTAATAAAAGTTCTCAAAACAAAACTAATAGAAAAGTCATTGGTGGATTTTGGTGATTATAGGGACCTTATTGAATACTTAATTGTGTACAAACTATTCCAGCAAAAAAACAAAAAAATATTTTAAAAAAACAACTTTTCCATGTTTTTGAGAGAAGGAGATAGTTATAGATTTTTGCTCTTGAGTCACTATATAAATAATGAACAACAACTTACCCATTCCAAGTAGATCCTCAACAGTTGGGCGAGCCATGGCCATAGAGGCCAGGCCGAGTACGACCAGTAGAAAAGCCTTCATCGTGCAGCAAACCCTGTGTGAGTTTAACTGTGCTCTTACCACCAGCTGCTGGGCTTTTTATACTGAGAACAGAAAGATAAGAAACTGATAGAAAGGGTAAGAAAGCAGATAAAAATGTTTACAAGAGGTCAATACTTTTACTACGGATAAATAGATTGATTCCAAAGTTTTATGAGATCACTAAATGAAAATCAAAATTGGGGAGAAACATTATAAATAAAATGAGTTAGTAATAGCCATTATTTGATAATAATAGATGCCTAAATGTTATTTTTAACTAATTTACCTACATAACTTTACCTATTTTTTGGGCAAGATCCTTTTAACTATTTTAATATCCTTAAAAAAAATTATATTTAAGTGTGTGTACTTACTATATTTTACCAATTGCTTCCAGAGATAAGAAAAGTTGTTTTTCTCGCGCTAATGGTGCATAAATTATATCTGTTTACAATAAATCTAATAAAAAGGACAATGCATTGGTGCAGTAGAAAACAAACATGTTTTCAATGATAAATAGGTACATAGTACGTAAAAATATTTTTGTTCAATACAACAAACACATATTAAAAAAAAACAAAATCCGTTGCGTAGTTTGTAGTGAAAGCAACTTTGTTATATACTATGTAGTGATTATGGTGTCTGTCCATTCTGCTTCTAGTTTCGACTGTCTTTCAGTTAATTGTATAACTCTGTTTGAATAGAATTTCACATTCACTCCAGCTATTTCCTATTTCCAAGGTGTTCATGCGTAAGTTTGTTTGAGGAGCACTATATCTGACTTTAATCCGGAGTATACGCTTCGTTGGAGAGTTAACACAGTTCAGATTTGTTCCGAAGGTGTTGGTTTGAATCTGGCCGGGCATCGATGGATTGATGTGTTTATATGGCACTTTTTGAATATTGGTAGGTACTTCGTTCTATTTTAGATAGTCTGTTTTAACTTAACAATAGTATTTGGGACATACTTCTCACAGTGTAAGTCAAGGTACTTCGAAGTTCAAAGACGATAGATAGTGACAAAGTTTCCGGTTCCGTCAACGTCATAATAGTGCTAAGTTTTAATGAATATTTGAATTACCCATTCTGAGCATAGTATGAGTATAGGGTATATAGGTACTTCAATTACTTAATATATAAACTACCTAATTGAATTAGATAAAATTATTTATTGTTAACATTTACCATTATTTGTGTCATTTTGTCGTCTAAAAATAAAATACATACGAAGAGTTTGTCATTTATATAATTATCTACAGATTCAAATTATTCTGTTCCATTGCAAAAGTTTATGCGACTACTGCGTAAATAACGGTATGGACATTTTTATGGCACAATGAGCTTGTAAACGACAGCTATAAATTGAATAATATCCGCAAAAAAAAATGGAAATGGCAGATTGAATTGATTTGTATTTTCATTTGTTGAGGGATTATAACTGTTATTTGTTTTGTTTGAGGCTGGACGAATAAGTTTAGAAATAGGAAAGAAACGTTTTATAACCATCAGCTTCATATTCCACGAATCTGTGATTTGCTTAGATATACTTACATTATGTAAGCAGTAGGAAATAACGAGTACCTCCCCCGCAATTTTAAAAAGGAAACGAGAGGACAGAGAATTACCTGCAGGGAACATCAATTAGTCTCATCTCAATGTAGTTATCTCCATGTGATAGCACATTGCTGGTTTAGACCGCAAGAGCCGTCAACTAGCGGTAGTAAGGATAGTAATGGATAGAGAATTGGGCGTTGTATGTTACTTGAGTGTACACTGTACAGAAAGGTCATGTCGTGGTAAAGGCTGATGGGTAGACCGGAGAGTTGTAGTGTCGTACAACAACGGTTTATTTCTGTTTGTCCCTTGATCAAAAGGACATTGCGTTTAAGATGTGTTCTGTATTTAGGGTCTAGTGGAGAATTTATCAGATCTCTTAGATGAATCTGAAGTAGGATAAGAATGTGACGAAATCTTAGAAAACTAAATGTATTCCTTGGTTCATTGGTTATTTTTATTGGTTATACCTTCAATGTTTTCTAAGATAAAAAACCCCCTGACCTGTTCTTTTGTCTATGCTAGATGTGGTACCTACTTAGATAAATTGTAACTGAAATCTGTAATTCCAAGACACACACTATGTTGTATGTACCTATACCTATTCCAAGATTCAGTTAAATCTGTTCAGTAATTTTGGCGTAAAAGAGCACTTTAATAGAATATTTAAAACTATCTTAAACTTCCTTCCATTCTAGTATTTGGTGAACAAAAACATCATAAATCATAAAGGCTTGCCGCGAGACGGCGTGGAAATAGTTTTATTACATTTTCATTGAATGGGGAAATTTCCTTCACAAAAGGAAACATAACTAAAACTCGGCCACATTCAACAGGCAAGCTCCGAAACTGCGTGGTACTAGACGAGCAATCAAACAGTTTGGTATTCTTAAAAAAAGCTTTTAATTTTACATTGTTTTTAAAAGCGATGTTAACAACACTATTATCACCAAGGACGGACGATACTATCACGTTTAGAAGATTTTCTTGTAAAGTAAATGACTTTTAATATAGCACAATAAGAAGGGAGTATTGGCACTTAAGGCACGAGTTGAAATTTTGATCGTATACAGTTGACTAGCTATAAAGTCGGCTGTATATCCGAGCAATTTGCCAGCATACGTTGACAACAAAAATTCTGCGCAATGTTGTGTGAAAATACGGTCCGGATTTTATTACCCATAACAATTTAGGGATAGCAAATTATCTTGTAGGCCCCGTGGTTTATGGGAACGCGAATTATGACTCTATAAGCCTCCATTTTGATTTATTAAAATGTGAAATTGGATTACGTAATCGCCGTGACCTATTTTGTGTTTGTGGAGTGTCCATAAAATGACGCTATAAAACCGCTCCTTGAAACTAGTGCAGACTACAACAACATTCATCTCAGTTAGTTTCTCTACAAGCTATAAAACTATTATAGTTTTTATACACTGATTCTTTACAGTTTTGAGGATGAATGTAGGTATTTATTGAACATAAATACTTGAGTTTACTACTGTCGTGCTTGTTAGCTGGTTTCACGATCACATTAGTAAGAGCGCAATCACAATTTTTAGTATAAAAGATACTTTTTATTTATGTATCTATATCCAGTAGCATCTAGTACTATATTTTCATCTCCTTGTACCATTATACGTTTGTTGACATAAATAACACCTAAATACCGAAACAGCAACATTGTAAATATCACTAAAATATTATCAAGTTTTTATATCCATTAAGTTCATAGGTGTTTTTGCTATCAATATTTATTTGCGTATGATTGACATAGGTCAGTAAATTAAAGTCAATCAGTTGTTTTGTTTGACCTCTCTCGAAAGGTGTTCTTTGACTCATAGCAACAGTTTACTTGTTATGCCAATTTTGAAAGTTCGTATGGGAGACGAATTGTGATGGCAGAGTTTTACCTAACGGCCTTAACAAATTCTTTGTCCCACTCCTATGATGCTCACCGAAGGAGTACCTACCACAAGAACGCGTTAAGTCAGCAATGACAGGCTCCTTGCAATTGCCAGAAGCGGAACTTAACTACAGAACATAAAAAAATGTAGGTTTTAATGTTGTTTTCCTCCGCAAATTTATTATGTATCTGGTTCAGATTTTATGTATCTGGTTCATATTTTGGAAAAAGAACGCGAAAGCTTTTATGGATGTACTCGTTGGTACGGATGAATGTTTGTTAATCTTTCACGCAAAAACTACTGAACGGATTTGGCTGAAACTTGCATTATAAATAGTTTATGCCTTGAACAACACGTGGCTTTTTTATTGTTTTTTTTTTAAACGCGTGATGGAAGGTATGGGCTGATTTCGACAGACTTCCTGTCGCACATTTTGACTCAAGCTATGCAGTAAAATATAAGATTTGGATGTCACTCAGTAACCATTTTTCACAAAATGATAAATATAAAAGTTGTAAAGCAAGGCAACAAAACTTTGTTGCCATTTTAGCTTAGGTTTGATGTCTCTAGGCGTTTGCACTTTAAGTAATTACTTAAATCCCAAGTAACGAGTCTCGTAAAGAATACACCCACTGAGTTTCCACTCGAGATGACAGCAAAGTTAAAATTGAATGTTGTGGAAAATAACAACCACGATTGTTATGAATTAAATCAATTAAAATAATGAGCTTCTTCTAAATAAGTCATTAAATGTTGCCCACAAAATTAAGTTAAAAAAAAATATGGTAAACAGTGCAATGCATTCATTTTGAATATTAATTTGTCATGAGGGACTCGTGTTGACCGAGTGGGTTAGTGCCTAGTTTTTTGATTCCAGACAACGCATCAATAATTTTTTGTTTCCAAAAATTTGACGCGCATTAACACGAGCTCTAAACGGTGAACGAAAACATCGGAAGACACCAGTTGCTTACTAGTAGCGTCCATAGGATTGCAACTTGTGTTACAAGACCGTTGATTAAAAACGATGTTTCCTCGTTTCTACCCTCAACTGACCTTGTATTCAGAGGAAAAAAACAAAATCTGTTTCGAAAGATACGAGTAACAACGCCTCGGTTGATTGATTATTTCGTCCAAGAAGATAGTAGGACTTCAGATGAGGGCTGATAACTGTAATTTATTATCTACATTGCTTCGTCTGGGTTTAAAAATAACTACCAAATAGTTGCCTCGTTATTTTAGGACGTAAATAATATTAGCAAATAATAATAATAATTTTCTGAATGGGTTAAAGCTGCAAACACTAAAATTTTTAAGTTATGTGTTTATATAGGTCATTCAAATCGATCCATTTGGATTGTTTGACTAATTACATTGTTATTTCTATTTAACATAAATTATATTTGATGCTACTAGTGGAACCTATGTTCAAGTACCGAAACGTAGGGTTATGTTACGAAATAAATGATTTGAAAACTAAGTTTTTAGGCCGCCTAAAGGCATCTCTGTCTTGACGATATTAAAAGCTGGGACCGACATTTGAACATGCTTCTCGAAACACGGAAAAAGTATTCAAGTAAATTCTATTGCCTAACATCGACTAGGAATACTAAATTGTACATTATCACATTTTCACATCCAATAAGAACTTTTCTATTCATTAGAAGCATAAATTTAATTTGACTCGTTCATTAAAGGTCCCAGTGTAAATTGATTCCAAGGTCTTGTCCCCTCTGGCTCACAGTGCACGTCTGACTTTGTGTCTTAGCTAGTTTGTCTCCTTTTCCATATTAAATTCACTGTCCAATGTCCATACAGGGCGTGCTGTATATAGTTTTACGACATTTAACTTGTAGATTCATTCAGTAAGCTGCGGGTTGGTTTTTCTGAGCTGGCTCACTACACCGAGTCAACGTACAGTCAGTGACTCTGCTGAAAAATCTCACTACGTCGAGAGATCAAACAATCGATTAATGTGAACTTACAGGGACAACGCCTAAGAGCACTCAATTTCTCATTCATTTATTAAAATTTTAAAAGCTTCACAAGTCGTTCATACGTTCTGGCAGGATGGTTCAATTTGTTTGACCTAACTCATGGATTTTTAAATCGATGTGATGTGAAGGCAAGCGTTTACCTATGGCGTTCAAAAATATCAAAATAAGAGTTAACAAGACAACCATACAGAGTAAAAAAAACTTGTCATACAACTAGAACCTTTTTAAGAATACCTCAGCAAACAATTTGTAAACGTGAAAGTTTTATGGAAGTTTGTACAGTAGATAAACGTAACTAGTGCTGTACTATGAAATAAGTATAGATTCTTGGTCATCCAAGCCATAAACTATCCTAAGCACTAAACCAGAGAGCATAGATTACGTGGTCGATGTCTAAATTCTGAATTTTGCTTTCTTTACTGAAAATGTAAATTTCCATCGGAAAATTTTAAAACGAGTGCTGTTTCACTTTGATTTATCAAACTTTTGCATTTAGGAATAAGAAATCAACAAACAATATCAGTAAAGTTGTGCTAGTATTTTAGAATTTTTGTTTTCGAGCTTGTCAGTTTGTGAGCATTTTGACTACTTAAATTCTCTTTGTTGTGATTTTTTTGCTTTTCTTTGCAATCATTTTGTTTAATAGAATTTTCAAATATTATCAAAGTCTTTCACATACAAAGAGATTTAAAATTAATATCTATTTTGATATTACTCCCAATATTATTTAGCATTCGGTATAAATAGTTATTTTAATCTTACTAATATAACAAATGTGAAGGTTTGTATGGTTGATGTTTGTCTCTTTCAAGGAAAACTACTGATCGGGCTTGGCTTAACTGAATGTAAATCATTATTGAACTAGAATTACATAATTATAATGTCGTTAAAATCATTGAAATAGCGGCTCTTACTACTCGCTACACTGAGCAAATGGCCAATTCTAGTGACGGAGTTTTTAGGCCGCCTAAAGGCCACCATCATGGCTGACGGACGCCGATACCCATGGCAGCTCTTGCCTTGGTTTGTTTTTACAGAAAACATTACAATATTCTTGCTTTGTACCTAGATACTCTTTTGGTAACATTTAGGTGATAAATTGTTTTGTTTCCTTATTTGATACGCTGAACACCATTGTTCTCTTTACAAGGTGCTTTGTGCCGTAAAAGTAATCATCTATAAAATTTTATCAACGCTGTAAAATAGCGAGTAGTAATAGCGAGTAAAATAATGGGCGAAACTCAGAAGGTTGTCGCGAGGCAAATGTTTCAGATGATTGTGTGTGTCTCAAAATGTTTTTTTATTATGTGTATTAAACACGTAGGTAGGTTATACTCGTGTAGGTATACGATTAGCCTAATTTATCAGTTTTATTAGTGCCCATTACACTAGCTCTGCGTATTTTGGGACTAAGTGATGCTTTACACTAGCGTATTTGATTTATTATTATATTCAACTAACAATTGTATTGAGCAGTACAAAAGGTGGTAAATAGAAAACATTTTGCGAAAACTTCATTTCTTTTTTATGATGTAGGCAATAACTCACAATAAACCTATAGGAGACGCATGTTGTACGTATAAATCAAAACTTATCGAATAAATCCCTTTTATTTTTATGGAATACCACAAAATACGTGTTAGTACCTCAATATTGGTAACGTAAAATGCTATATTGAAACTTGTTTCTGCAAAGTTTGAAAGCTTTTATATTTATACCTTTTTTTTTTTATTTATTCACTTAAAATAGAAAATACATATTCAGCTTAATTAAGTGTCTAAAAACCTTAACAGGTTTGTCTAGACACTCACATTCGTCTTAATTACGTACGTATACAAAGTATCTATTTAATACTATGTAGCTAAGGTACCTATCTTAGCAACAATATAAACTGACATGGTTTTAAATGAGTTAACAAAAAATTTAGTTAACATATAAAGGCGATAGGCAGAAAGGGACCGCAATGTAAAACAGAGGCGCGTTCCGCCTATCGCAGCTTCCCGTTGTAATAAGACTAGCTTTCTAATTGAAACGATGGATTTGCAACCGGTCTTACGTGACAGGTTACCTGTGCAAATTTCGAGCACCTAGGTACTAAATATGTACTATATTTGTAGTATTATAACAATACCTCTAAGTATACCCCCTTCCTATCTTCGAAGTTCTTTAAATTTCTAAATTCTGAGAAATAATCTTGGTTTAGGCATACATTTTCGTAACACAACAATGGTAACGTACGCAAAAAGAGAATGAGGTAAAAAATAAAACAATCTACATCGACAAACACGACAAACATCGTGCTACGGACTACGAAAATGCTACAGTGCTACGCATATGCTACGTTTTTCGTAGCACTACAGCCTTTCGTAGCCAATTTGAATACAGCATTTTTATTCAGCTAAAATCACTGATATTGTTCAGAGAGTATTGTATATTTACTATCCAGCTGAAAATTGGCAAAAATGAACGTTTTTACGACACAAATAAAATCTTTATGAGTACTCATTGTTATTCAATGACATAAATTTTATCGCTGTTTTGTGTTAGGCATAAAGCGTAAGTATTTGACTCTGGCCTCAAAGAAAAGTTTTAATCAAATAACCAATGTAGGTCTGTGCGTCTCATTTGGGAAAACCTTCAAACTTTTGTCTCTTTCTACTCAAACCTTAGCAATGAGATGAAGATAATGAAGGAAGTTTCCATGTTTAGACTTCAGACGTTTTACTTAGAAATATTTAGTCTTAGCTTAAGTAAATTAGCTTGACGTAAACAAATTTTCCTTTAGTGTTTATTCTAGTGAACTGTAAGTGAAGAAGTGCATAAAATCAGTTTAAAGTTAAGTAAAATAATGCAGTAATTTAATGCTATTTCAAAGTTGACTTGGAAGACCAATTAGTAAACAACTATTTTCTCAACGTAATAAAAAAAAAAACGATGACTCTATGTTACAAAACCCATATTTTGCTAAAATAAAATATTACTCTATAAGTTTCATGAGATCGTTTTTACCTTGTTATGAATGTAACATAGTTCCCACGTTGCGGGTAAAAGGGTCACGTAAAAATTCAACCGAAAAATCCTTTTGTCGAGAAAATCTCGAATATTCTGAACCAATAGTCCGAATGTGATATAAGTAGCCAGAGGGCTGATATGTACACGTCGTGGTAACATCGACAATGTTTCTGATCTTGGTATTTTTTTAATGTTTGGATTTAGGAATTAGTAGAAAGTAAAGTTTAACTTAGAAGATTGATTTATTCTCATTAGAATGAAATAATACGTTTTAAAAACTGCGTTGAATAGTAGTGTTCAAAATATTTTTTCGAATTTTGAGTAATTTCTATGTAAAATTTGAACTTAAAAAATATGGCAAGTATTAGAAACACATCAAATGGTTTAGTAATAGACAATTTGAAATTAAGAATCTGTCTGCTTTAACGAAATACCACGATGACCCGTAAAAAAATATAAAAGTTATTAAATATAAAATCTTCTACTTTTTTGAAGTCTTTTAAAAAGCCTACTTTATTTTAAGCAAACACCGCTTGTAATCAAAACAAAATCGACCAACAAACAATTGAATAGTAAACAAGTTATTTTTATCCAGATAAAACATTCCAAACCTCTATCTGTCATTCTCATTTGTATGATGACCTGGCAGCTGGCAATAGCACCAACTCATCTGATGTGCGGAAATGTGTTTCTGATTTTACGAGCTGAAAATATATTATAAATATTGATTGAAATTTAATTTGACTTTCATATTTTCATATGTTATACAGGGTGGCCCATTCAAATCGGTCAGTATGGGAAAGTCTGAAACTGTAAGACATACGAAGATTTGTTCTTAGGAACCATGTCACCGATTTCGATAAAAAGAAAAACTGCATTCATACAATTAAAAAAAAAGTGTACCCAACTGGGGAATCGAACCCGTTTGTTTTGAAAAAATAAACTTACACTATTTCTATTCAGATATCGTTTGTGTAGGTCTTAAGCAGTAAATATCTCTAAGAAACATAATGTCTAAAATGAATAAAATGCATTTTTTTCACATACTTTAATTTATCATAGTAGGTGTTCAAAGTGACCACCGTCTTTTTCAATACAATATTCAACACGTCTAGGTAACGATCTTACTATTGCATTTTGTATCTTCATGTGGTGAATGGTTTTCATAAACGTTTAATGCAATGCCAATGCCACATGATACATAACACGGTGTATGTAACAAGTAGAGAGGTACAAACAACCATAGAGACAATTTTACATGCCTGAACTTGCTGAATATTGTAACGGTGGTCACTTTGAACACCTACTATGATAAATTAAAGTATGTGAAAAAAATGCATTTTATTCATTTTAGACATTATGTTTCTTAGAGATATTTACTGCTTAAGACCTACACAAACGATATCTGAATAGAAATAGTGTAAGTTTATTTTTTCAAAACAACCGGGTTCGATTCCCCAGTTGGGTACACTTTTTTTTTAATTGTATGAATGCAGTTTTTCTTTTTATCGAAATCGGTGACATGGTTCCTAAGAACAAATCTTCGTATGTCTTACAGTTTCAGACTTTCCCATACTGACCGATTTGAATGGGCCACCCTGTATATCGAAGTTCTTGGGGATACAAGTGGTAAAATTATTGAAGAAATTTACTTCAATTGAGCAATTACCTGCACTGCATTTCTTCTGTTCATAACTCCTAATTATTATTCTCAGTTTTGGAATGCAACCACCATGGAACATACACACACATGGAACATAAATTTGGTCTAGCTCTAATAGGGTCTGAAAGAATTTCTGTATCGTGGTTTGAGAATACAGTTGTGATCATAACTATTTCATTTTCCTTATTAATTTCAGTTCAAAAAGGTTATGAGTTTTCGTTGAAAAGTCCTTGGCCCACTGAAAGGGAAATCCCCTTTAAGTCTTTAATGGCACTTGGACCACGTAAGAACACCCATTATGGAACCCTTGGACATCACATACTCTAAACTTTCACTTTAAATGTTGCTTAATTTATGTAATGGAGGACGAAGGGTAAAACTACTTAAAGATAGTGAAATTGCAGTAATTCTAAAAATAAATCAAAACTAGTTTTGAAAAAACTGTAATGAAACTAAGTAATGTATTTTAAATTTGTCGCTATATCACGCGCCCTTAGTCAGACAGAAGAACTAAGTTTGAATCTGATATACAATTTATATAAGTTTTTACCCGTATATCCTACAGATACATATTAGAATCCCATTTACTTCTGCATTGCTTGAAATTGTCCAGGATAATAATATACCATACAATGTTTTACTAACATTGATTGAAAATCAAAAGACTAAGACCCTGTTCACACGGCATTGTTTGCACGTTTTTTCACGTATTCGTTTTTTAACGTACAATCACGCAGGTCTTCACACGGTAAATTATCATTCGTGTAAAAAACGAATAGCCGCAGAAAAGTGAAGGAAACAAACCGAATACGTCAAAGTTCATTCGATTTTTTGACGTATACGTTTAAACGTATAAGCGGTACACGTTTTTTTGCAGTACAATCGTCGTGTGAATGGATATATGTACGTTGTATGGCCACTATATATACGTTAAAAAACAAATACGTGAAAAAACGTCTATTTAGGGTCTATTTAGGGACAAAAAGAATTGAAAATCTTTACTTTTTTTGTCCTTCACTTTGACATAAAAATTAGTGTTCCATACGTAATGTAAGTATGAAAATAATGTAGACAATGATGTAGGATCATCGTAAAGTAAAATAAAATCTTAATTTCTAAGATTAAAAGCGGTAATTAGCATTCAAAACTGACAGCGCAGACGTAGGCGTCTAGGATACAAAACTGAAATGAGATTGAGTGGGCCACGCCAGCATGCATTTAGAAAGGTGGGTAAGGTCGGTCACTAACGGGATCTTACGATGAAAGGATAATTTAACTCATGCCCAAGAAATGTGGGTAAATTGTGTTCGTATGTGTTTCGTTCCTTAAAATAAAAACTGTTATTCTAAATTTGAAAATATACAAAAGCTGTTGTAGTTATTTATTGTTATCTGTGTATCTCATGTCTCATTTATTTCTTTTTAGTCCCAAACTAAGCAACCTTAGGTGTTAAGAAAACCGGAAATACTATAATTTTTTTTTTCCGTTGTTCTTTAAGACACCCTTAATCTTTAATCTCTCAAATTATTACTATTATTTATCAAGATTATCGCGCGTTTCTTCTAATCTTAGAAATTAGCATTCATTTAAGAAATTACAATGCTGTTCTATTTATAAAATAACAAGAAAACGAAAAGGGAAAGAACCTAGGCATATGATTTCAACAGCCTTTATTCAACTTAAGTACTTAATCCAATCTCTCAGATTTAATCCAATATTTCTCATCCCTATTCCTGTACGAAGGCGTTTAGATGAGTATTGCTTATTGAATTTATCCGCGAAACATTTTTGTTCGGATTTATTAGCCGCTAAGCTGTAAGGCCTTTTATTGGTTATTTTGTTTGCTTGGAGCGTGGTTATACGAGTAATATAAATAGGTATTTTACCTTGGTGATACTATACTTACCACATAATAGAAAACAAAAAAAAAACGGATTCATAAATCAAGCAAACAGTTATCTACGTATACTTATGTACTTCTTTCTGTTAACTTTTTCAGTTCAAATTAATTTTGAGAAAAAAAGTGATCTATTAGCAACTTTGTGTACCGTTGACGTTGATTACAGTGAGACAAATAAAGAATCTCCTTTTCAATTTACACAAGCCTCATCAATTGACAAAAAAACAATCACTTTGAAAATTATGTTTGATTACTATGTGTGAATATTTAATATGAACAAGTGATATATTTTTATTATTTTTTTTTGACGAGCGATAGAGGGAAATGGAAGAGAGAAACGTGTTGTGCCGACCCCACCTAGTGGGATAAGGGCAGGGAGATGATGATGAAGTGATATATTTTTAACTACTCGATACATTTCTTTATAAAATATAATATGAAGTAGGTACTTAGCTCCGAATTCTATTCCTCAACACTTCTGTTTGTTTGTGAGAAGTCTGTAATTTTTGTACAAAGTTCAACCACTTCGGTCGTTTTTGGGTAAAAAAGTAAAGGTCAACTCTCGTTACTAAGTTTTTGAGATCCCTTTTACTGCATATCCCTTTTACTGTATAGCCGGCACTGTCATCCAATAAACAAGAGGGTTTTACTTTTACTCCTACGTAAAAACTGTATCTTGGCGACTTTTAACCTAGGCGCATACTAGACGACAGGCGACTGCGACATCGACAGCTCGGCAACTAGACGCGACGACAGGCACAACCGACAAACAGCACACTTGGACAAGTTTACCTAAGCGCCACACTATGCGACAGGATAGAGACAACTCGATGACTAGATTGTGGCGTTAAGTCGTCCAGTATGCGATAGCTCTTACTCGTACTTTCCTTCTTATTTCACTGAATTTAAAACATTCGAAATAGTAAAGGCAATAAGTTGGTAAAATCCTGCAAAGGTTATTGTGGTGTTACTGTAAATAGTATTTACAATGGAGAGTAGCCGAAAATAACCATTGTCCTTTCAGTGCTTGGTAATGGATTTTATCCATTTAAAGTCGTGGGTGAGTCTATTGTATTCGTTTTATCCATTAATTTTAAGCAAAAAGTTGCGAAATAAGACTCCACTTACTGTTTGTCTATTGTTAGTAAAGTTCAAAATACAATAATTAAGTATTTACAATTGGAGTTCATACATACATTTACGAAACGGTGTACGTTGTTGTTGCAAAGCATTTTTAGAAATCGTGCGAAACTCTATGGGTCTCTTGTTTTCTATGGATTCCAAAAAAATAACAGATAGCAGCTACTTAAAGTTGCATAAAATTACTTCTAGTTATGATTTAGTTCGGACTTTAAAATGCAAAACTGCAAAACTCTACTTTATGCTACACTGTTTTCCCAAAATGTGCATTTTGATTAATTAATTAGCTTTAGCATCTGTGTTTACCTTAATGTTGATAGTACACTCGAAAGCTATTAAAAGTTATAATGAGTTTTATGAAATTGGAGTTAATTTGTTCACAGAGTAAGCCGAAATAAGTGGACAACTTGAGTAGAAATTCAACGGTCAAGGTTATAGTTATCTATCCTTAGCGCTTTAACTAACGAGTACAGAGTAACTGGGACTTTATTTTAACTTGAAGATAAAAAAATAATCTACGTTGTTTTTTATTCTTGAATTGAAATTAACATGAGCATAAATTATACCATTGAGTTATTAGTTATTAGTACTTAGTTAGTAATGGGTTGAGGGTCTGATGAGAATATTCGGAGTTATGAACATACATTTCTGTTCAAAAACTTTTTGAGCTAATATGCGAAGTATTTTTTTTACTACTTATTTTAAATGTTTAGTTGTACGTTGTATACTAAGGGGTTTATTCATAAAAACTTGACAATTTAATACAGGTTTTAGGAAAGTTTTAAAACGTTTTTTTCTTGTCACTCATATGTCAACGAAAAGAGATAGCAACAGATTTAATATACGTTTTAGCTAATACAGGTTTTAGGTCGAATATGCATAATGGGGCTAGTGTTTAATTAAGTATGTTAAATGTATCTAATAAAAAACAAAGTGAAATAATTATCATTTTATTATTTCATTTCAGTTGCACAATTTGGAAATAATACTACGATTTATGTGTATATTTGCATAATTTTACTTTAACATTAGTAGTTAGACGTAAACTACATTATATTTTACGTGTTACTGACAAAAATATGTTGATAATACATTTATTTTGTAAGATTCCTTACTGAGCAATATAAATAATTTATCGGATAAAATTCTGAAAATATAATTTATAATACACGATTATAATGTAAACATTTAATAAGCTTAATCTATCTTTAATATTATACAATCTTTGAAAAACTTTAAAGATATTTTTTTCTCACTTTTGTTGCGCATCTAGTAATAAGTTTTATAAATCATTTCAGTTGATATAATTATGAATAACATAGTTTATATTATTTTCATGATGACTAATGTCAGAATAAGCTACTGTTCAACAAATAAACGCAGAAAACAAGTTCTCTTGCTAAATTCATTACTTTTCTAGAAGACAAGAAGGTTAATATTAATGATTAATACATTTTATTTATATTCATTGATCATACATAATCATCTTAGTATACAAAACTAACATTCTTAACAAGTGAAAAAGAAATAAAAATCTTTGAGGATTGCGCCTTTTTAATCGGAAAAATACGAATGAAGAGACGACTTGTATTCAGAGTCTACACTCAAACTTGAGTATAATATTATCAAATTCGTGCCCGTCATGCACAAACACTCAAAAAAGTTATATTCAAATTTGTCTATTTAAAAATTGGCCATCTTTAAACGATTTTTTGATATGTGCTTAGGAGGGTAAGGGATTTTAATAACTTTAAGTTTACAAAAGCTATTGGACGTAGGAATACTTTAACTAAACAGACGAAAAACATTGTTTTTAAACTTTTTTCTTGATTACAGTGAAAAATGTTTCCGTAAGCTCTTTTTGTTTGGCGTTTGCTTAAAATTTTTCATAATTATTTGGACTTTTCTCTCAAACTGACTGAATTTGCACTTTAATGGCACAATCGTAATATCGATCAATCATTACCTATACTTCATTTATTGAAACGAGCTAATAGGCAGATTAAATAAACTCACGTGATTGGTCGTTGAAAATAACATTCTATCTCGTCATTGGCTAGATTGTCAAATCAATTGTCAATTATCAAATCTAGCCAATACGAGAATAAACAATTATTTTCGACGACCAATAACGTGCGTTTATTTACGTTCCTATTAGCTCGTTTCATGAAATGAAGTATAGTAAATCATCTCTGCCTTAGAATCGAATCATTTTTTGTATTTTACGTGAGTAATCTCAGTGGTTTGTTTAAGCTCACAAAAGTTTTGAAACTCAAATGAGGCGCTTATTTTACAACATGAACAAGCTGAAATTCTTCTTTTAGAAAAAGAATTGTCTAAGAAGGAAGAGGACGTAAAGTATTCTTAAGAACAATGTTAATATTTAAACAGGCTAGGTATATAAATTTAATGAGTAGTTGCTGCTAAATACCTTTTGGGATATTTTACGTGTACATTTTAAATACAAGAATACTGTAAGATCAATAGAAGTATTGTGTAATCGTAAGTTCAGTTTCAAGCAGAAGTTATTGACAGATTTCATAGAAAATTGTCTCAAAAAAGTTTTATTCCATTGAAATCTATTGATAAATTATGCTACTTACACATAGTTCCGCCAGCTTATCTGTTCAGTAGATTGTGGATAACGTCATTTTACTGAATAATATAACGGTAGAAACTTAATCGTGTGCTTGGATAATTTTATTTCCCTTGACATTTTGAATGACGCCAAAACTTTTGCCCATTGTATCATTTTTGTTAATGTTTTCCACGCCCGACAATTTAAAATATAATAATTTGATACCTACATACCATACACTCAGTTGCAGAAACAATAATTTAATCAAAGAGTGACATTCAACCATATAAAGATGATAGGATCTTTAATCGCCGTTTCGTTTCTGCTACTTGGTAAAACAGCCTTAGTTTTTTCTGAATAGATAAGCTGAAGGCTATTAAATTCAAATTGTTCAGTTAGTGAGAGGATGCCATTGTTGAACCTGTTCCATAGGCGAGGCGAGAGCAGCGTTCCAATGTTGCAGCGCGCGACCGCGGGCGAACATGTACGAACCGAGCACAAACTTGCCGACAAGGCGATCTGAAACAACAGTGTATTGTTAGATAACATTACATACATAGCGATAGGGCTACTCGCTTCTAACTAACAAGATAGTTGTACGACCAAATATCAAAAAACCGTAAGTATCGATTTGCTTTTGAATCAAGAGTCGGACAACTATCGGTGAACCACTATCAATCAAGTGCTCAATTTGTATTGGAGTGTCTCCTTTCTACAAAAAATAAATGAATCCGCTACTGTTGGCTTGACCAAATAGTTTGGTTTGTGTAATTTAGGAAAATACCTGAACAACTTTACTAAACAGTTTAGTCAATGTAATGCTATATGTATGCGCTGGCACTAAACAGTAAATAAGTTTAATACTGTTGAACATTTCACACAGCTTCGCATCTCTCTCAAATTACTATCACCATCAGCATCTTCTCTCAAAATAATCATCTGTCTCAAAACGGCATGTATTCGGCATCGTTAGAGTCTGGACACACTACGATTTTCAAACACAGTCACTGTGCGTTTTTTATACAGTGTTGTGCGATTCTTTCCCTGGTGTAGGGAGTTGTTTTGGAACAGGCAATATAATAGAGTCACCTAGCTTTTAAGACTACGTTTTTGAGCGATCCTTGAGGTCCTATGAAATAAACATATTTTTCATTCTTTCTTTCTTACAAGCGCAAATGATGCAAGTATTGTCTACATCGATACAAACGCGAAACGATCCTCGCTCGATCCTCGCGCTTATAAAACGTACTGCGAACTAGCAGATGACGCGCTACATTAAATTACTTAGAGACTCGTTTTTAAAACGTAGTATGCTCAGGCTCTTAGGGGAATGGAGTAGAACAAGGAAATATGACGGCGCGGCGACAGTGCGGTGAAAGCTGAAATGGAAATATAACGCTGACACGTCCAAAATTTGTTACAAAAAGTGGCCTTTTCTTAAAATAATGCCATTTTTGCATTAACCCTAATAAAGCCGTGGTTCGTGTGGAATACATTTATAGGATTTTTTTGTAAATTAACCTAAATTTATTGTTGTTTTGGTTGAAAATAAGTTAGGGTAAAGTATGGCCCATTTACCATTTAGATATTAATCAAAATTAACGAATAGTCAGTAGAACGAGATATTAGCAAAATCTTATTTTTATTTCATTTCATTTCTTATTACCTGTGTGTGCTTGTAGTACCTAAACCCAGCTGCATACTTACATTTATTTATGTACATTATGCACAAACTAATTTTGTAAATTGTAATCTTAGCTATAACAATTACTAAAAGCATGAACATAAGTACATTAAGTACACAATCACATAAATTCAACCTACTTCTAAGGTTAAAGTATATTGATTGTTATTTTGTGTACAAGATTGATAGTCAATTCACTCGGTTACCTAGATGTAGACGTAGACGATTTAAGCATTTGTCTTCATCCATCACGGCTTATCATCCATTTAGTAAGTTCAACGCACATATTTTTATAGACATTAAGAAATTTTTGATACCTTGAATACAAATGAAGAGAAGCTAGAGGTCTAAATATGAATTATTAGTATGTAAAATTTGTCTACATTTAATTAAAGACAATATACTAATGTAGACATCTTTATTTGAAGACACGTAGACGCTAAGCTAACTCTATTCTATTACTTACATTTCATTACTTTAAACATTCTGACTATTATGAAAGAAAAACTTTGCACTGACTCAGACTTTTAACTAGTTTAGATAGTTTTACATTATCAAAGTTTAAGTTAACTGGCAATTGCGACAGTTTTACCACCTATTTCATCTACCAACTTTACCTTAATACCTTTAGGTGTTGTAAGTAAGGTGAAAAATCTCATAATGACCATCACGTAATAGCCAAGCATTAGGGCGAGATATTTTTACCCACAATTTATGAGGGCTCTTTGGAATTGACAAGAAAAATATGTCCCATTTTAACCCGTGACCTTAACCTTGCGACTTTTAGTTTGTATATGTTGTAGTTTTTATTTTTACTGTGTGTTTTTTTGTGTATAGTTTTTTTAATTGTTTTACAGAGAAAGTAAATTGTGTTTTTTCTTGCCTGAATCAATTGCCGGAGGTACTGAAAATCCTTATACAATTTACGATTAGCATCGAGTAGGTAGAGTATTAGTAGTTTTTTTCTTATTATTCCTATGACAACGAAAAAAGATAGCGAAAGATTTAATATCGGTTTTAGCTAATATAGGCTGGTGCAATATGCATAAGTGTTAAGACTTTTATTTTACAAACCTCAACCTTCATTTAAATAATGGGTTCCTACTAGGAAATACGTTACATGCAATGTAACCTAACCTTTAAAGCGCGTGGGTTGATAAAGCACCTAGTAATATTCTGGCGGCAGGGCTTTCCACTTTTAGATTGAGCCATAAAACAGACATCTTTCAAAAGCAATTTTTTTATGCCCTAAACTGAAATCATAAGCATTTTTCATACGCAATCTTCTTTATGTTTACAATGCTATATTAAGCACAAAACAAAACAAAGGCCACGGAAGCCATGACATAACTTTTCAATTTTTAGGTACAAAATTTTGCCTATAACTTGATTCCATGTCGGAATTTGGTATGGCGCCGTTTTGAAATAGTGTACGGATGTACGGGCAATTAACTAAAAAAAATAAAGATGATCTGTCAATTGAGAAAAATCTATTAAAATGAGCACCTAATACCTAGGTATATTTAGAGATAAGATATATGAATAAATTAACTTAATATTAATCTTCTTCTTTCTTCTTTCGTGTGAGCAAGTGGCCAACCCTGGTGACGGAGTTTTTAGGCCGCCTAAAGGCCTAAAATATTAATTATAGAACGCTTTACTGTAAATAAAACTTAACAAAGAAAAATAAGGCTTCAACTATCTCGTACTTAACTTTATTTTATCTTAAGAAAACTCTCTTAATATTTCAAATAGTTTCCTTCTCAACTTGATCTTAAAACTTAATCTAAGATTATCTGAAACCAAGGTCCCGCAAATTGCAGAATTATCTAGATAAAAATTTATACACGACCTCGTACAGATTTTATGAAAATGTGGTTCAAATTTTTGAAATACATAAATGTTAAACCAAGCTAGAAGAACTCACTTTTTCTAAATATATCACATAAAATGGAACCTTTGACCTATGGCTGGTATAACACATCTGGACATACTCTGACTACCCCATTAGACATATTCAAAGGATCTAAAGAATTACATAAAAGATCTGAAAGAAATGTCTACCGCACCCTGGGATCGAATCAGTCGTGATAATTTCATTTTTTCATTTTATTTCAACATTCTAGTACAAACTTGACACATTTATTTCCTTGTTGTCAACAAACCGAGTGTTTGTTTTATAATCTAATTCAGATGGCGGAAAAGCTGAACTTAGTCACGTTTGTGTTCACACAGAACGTGACTATGCTACTTATGAAGTCTGTCCGTCAAAGTTGGAACATGTCGGAGCATGTTGGTAGCACAAAGCAGAACTTCAGGATTTCCTACCTTTGGTAGTTACAAGGATTTGATTTTCATAATTTGGTCAGAATTTGGTAGCGGTTATTCCTTCATTCGAGGCTTTGTTAGAGAACAAAAGAGAGTACCCATCGACCTTATAACTTTAAAAGATATTACATTATCTTACATCTGTTTAAATGAATTCAAGTAATAGTTACCACTTATGAATGTTCATTTAGAATGCAACGTCAAAAAGATAAATCTAAAAAACTAAAAAGTCGTAATCATATTTTTTTTGCATTTTTCAGAACAGCAAAAAAAATATTAAACTTTTCAATAAATTGACAATGTAATTACGTTGAAAGATACAGTACCTTCCACTCCGGTCATTTGCAAGTTGAATATTGAAACATGCCATAAAATGTATTAATATTAGTTTTAGTTTTTTTTAATAAAAAACCAGAATTTGAAGAAAATCTAGAGAAGATAATTGTTTATTTTCAAATCAGGATAATGTCTTTATAATTTATAAAAGCAACGTTTGAAAAATGAATAACGTGACCCAAATGCGAATATTGAAAGGGATGGAGTGACGCGAATGTATAGGGTATGAATAAATTAACTAGCTGTACCCCGCGGTTTCACACGCGTAAGTCCCGTTCCCGCGGGAATATCGGGATTTTCCCGGCAATTATTCGAATTCATCATTGAACTTCAACAAACATTTATAAAAAAGAAAAGGCCAAATTGGCCCTGGCGTTGTTGAGTTATGCGCTTACCAATACATTATGCGATTCATTTTATAATATAGACGATTTGTCTCGTAAAACCTAGTGTGTCGTCTAAGCTTTCAGTGCATGGAAATTGAAACAAATTACAGATAAATGTGGAATTTCTTCTGGTTAAGGCGCGGCCCCACCGCGGTGCATGCTGTGCACGGGCACGCGGCGCATTTTAGCTGCGTGTATTCATTTGTTTGACAACGTGGGTCTACGTTTCCACTGGAGTACCTACACGAAGACCCACGACTATGTTTAGCGTGGCACGGCGCACGGAGAGGCTACACACATGCCGCTGCAATCTACGGACACAGGCTTCACTGCGGGAGGTGGGACATAGTCGTGGGTCTTATTCGTGTACTCCAGTGGAAACGTAGACCCACGTTGACAGCGTTGAGCTATGTAACCGCCTATTCGAGCAAGCCACGCGTGTATCAATGACGTCAATTCATGCGTAGCCTCTCCGTGGGTTGCAGTGGACACAACCACATACATTTTCTTACAAAGCGAAGCTTAATACACGTGCGTAGCCTCTCCGTGCACCGCGGTGGGGCCGCGCCTTTATGTTATCGGAAAAATAAAAGACATGTTACAAAAACAAATGACAATGAATGTGTAAAAAGATGTAGGTGCGAGAAAGACGGTATAGGTAAGAAATGAGTGAATACTGGCATGAAAAGTGATATGGGCGGGTGATGGAGGAAAACCTGTTGTTCCGACCCTACTTAGGTGGGATAAGGGTAGGAAAATGATGATGGTCTATATAAATCTTACTTATGGTACTAACGAAGTGTTGAAGGTTGAGCCTATACAGTACTATTTATTTTATTTTTATTATTCTACTTTTACGGCACCTTCCACTTTCGATCAAAGGTTTACATTTCAATTACGTTTGGACTACGTAACGTGTAATTCACTGTTATATGTTTGTATCTAATAGGTTGAATGAAGTATTGTTGGTGCCTCGTTACTTACCCTTGGCACAAACGGAGTGTGGCTGCAGAGCCTGTACAGTGACGCTCGTTGTATGTAGCTCATCGGCTCTCAGTCTGAAGTGGAACCAATCAGCATCAAGCACGCTGCCGTCCTCAGTAACGTCAACTGAATCTTACCTTTGGCATATACGGAGTGTGGCTGCAGAGCCTGTACAGTGACGCTCGTCGTATGTAACTCATCGGCTCTCAGTCTGAAGTGGAAGCATTCCGAGACGAGCGCGCTGCCGTCCTCAGTGACGTCAACAGCGGCGGTGCGACGCGCGCGAACGCCGCGACACGCGCGCTCTTGAGTCACCCTGACCACCATCTCACGTCGACTTGATGATGGATCGAGCTATTAAAAAAAACAAAAATTTTTGAATAATATCTATTTTTACAGCGTAGCTCTAATGCAATGGAGTAGCTAGATTAATCTTAATTCAATTCAAATTTGTCTTACCTAAGTTAAGCGTATTTTATTTACTTACATTAAGTACAAATTAAAAGAAAGTTTACGAAAATAACGTAACAAATAAATAAATCATAAAAGGTTCAGCGCATTTCTAACAAATATCAAAATCCTTAGTCAAAAAGCTAAATGATTTTAAGTTTTATTAAATGGCTATGAGAATTAAATGGTTGAAGATTAATAAAAGGCTATTAACTAACTGAAATTATAAATGTAAACTTTGAATGCTTGAAATAATTTTACCAATTTGCAAAACCAATCAACTTTTGCTATAGGAGTCTAAAATAAGTAGACTTAAGGTAAGTCGGCGTTATCTTACCGCCTTGAGTAATTTAACAGCAAACTTTCAAACTTGTGTACCTTGATAAACCATTTCTGCCTTGAGAATTAATGTTTTTAATCTTTTGTTTTACCTATTTTAGCGAAGTTAGACAACACATGGTTTTATTTATCTTACTTTATTGAATGCACACAATTATCAAAAAAATTAACAATTGGCGACATTATATTTTTCTAACGTTACACATTGTATAATTTAATCGAAGTGCGAAAGTTTTAAAAAATGTTACAAAGATATTCATCCATTATCATCATCCACAACCCGAATTCCAATGCTGGATTCGGTCCGATCTATCGTTTGCCCGCGACTCTATTACATCGTCTTTCCATTTTGCTGGAATACAATCAATACTTCTAAACCCTAGTCTAAGCCAGATAATAGAATAGAAAACATTTATTTTGCACACAAAAAAAAACCTGTCACGTGTGGAAAGTTAACTTCTGCAAAATGTGTGCAATGTGCATGTATCAAAAAATGCATTTGGACATACCTCTGACTACCCCATTAGACATCTTCAAACGATCTAAAGAATTTCTTAAAGATCTAAAAGAAATTTGTCCCGGTCCTGACATACAGTCTCATGTTTTATTTCATTTCATTTCACAAAAACAAATTTTAGGACAAACAAAAAAGCTAGTAGTTGTAGCACAGATTACATAAAGTCATCGTAAGTCGTCGTATGCCTCATCTCGAACATTGATTTCACTCCTTTTTTCTTCTTAGGAGTGAAATCAATGTTCAAGGTGAGGCACCACTGGTTGTATGTAGTTAGGTACCTTTAAATTCCGAGCTTCAATGACGGTCACAGTGAGACGATGCAGGTTTTCATTGTAAAGCAGAGAAACTAGCAGCTCTCCTAGATCTGAAGTGGGCTCTTGACAGTCCTGGAAGAAGATCTCATTAGTATTCGGATATTCTGTTCAAAGGTACAATATTTACATAACAATTTTCTATTCAAGACTTTAAGAAAGGTAAAAGGAATGCAATACGTAGTAGAGACATAAATAAAATGGGAAAAAATACAAAAAGTGTTGTATTATTAGAAAAATCTCGGGTCGGACAATTCTTCTTACTAATTTGCATCGCTGTGCATAAATTATTATGCAAGTAATGCATACACAGTAATATCTATAAGGAACTTAGCATAGTTAGAAAACAATGCTCAGTTCAATAACTATCTGAAACTTGAAACCTGCAGAGGCAATTTGCAGGAGCAAAGATTAAACTAACTTCAAACTTGACACAGTAGTAAAAACGTGAACAAGTGGCAAAAAAACCGACTTTAATTTTGTAAGTAGACTAGCTGGACGTCCCGGCTTTGCACGGGTATACTCATGAAACTTCCGGGATAAAATAAAGCCTATTACCATAAACCAAACACCCGAATACTGAAAAGTGATGCTTATCTCTCCTATAATTTGACATTTCTAAATACAAATCTATCAAAAAAGAACTAACTTAACGGCCTTAAATATTAAATTATTGTTTGAGTATTCGGTAGCAAGTCTCTCTGTACTAATACTGACCTTCTCAACATCAAGTTTGTAAAGCTGAGGTTCCTCATCAGGAGCCACTCCCTCCAGCTCAGTCAGCGGTAGTATGATGTGGCCAATCAGCTGCTTCCCCTTGCCGACTCGACCGATATCAATCACTGACAGCTTCAAGGTGACCCCTTCGATCTTACCAGGCGGTATCTAGAACAACGAAGATCTAGACTACCAAGGTATGATCGAAGCTACCAAGGCTTAGTTGTTAAAGATGATATAAGATAAGTTGGTATCAAAAAACAAAACATAACAAAATCCAAAATAATATTTGATCAAAACTACCAAGGCTCGTTTGAACAAAGGATCTAAAAAAATATTGCCTTTACTTTGGGGCTTTCTTTAAAACATTTTCAAAGGACTTTAAGCGGTACAGTATACAAAGGTATGTCCAAATTTGTACAAAATAAATTACTGAAAATAATAACTCTACTGAAATATGGCCAGGATTCGAACCAAATGACCATTGGATCGAAAGACGAGGCACCATCTAACACAACCAACGCGGCTTCTATAAGGCGATAACTTTATACATAAATCTGATCAAAAACACAATCTCAAACTATCTTCAAGGAAGAAAAACACTATCAAGATAATACAGGCTATACTTTCTTTTCAAATACGGTCTACATTCGCCTGGTTTCAAGCAAGCCTTGAAAACTTTTCACAAGATTAACCAGTCCAACACCTTACGAGACCACCTACGGAATTGATCTTTACTCATTGCCACAGGAAAATGCATTTTATTTTGAAGCAGGTAAGTCGAGGCTATGCGTGGTTGTGGTAATGTATCACGTAGGTAAACCTCTAGAGTCTCACAAGTTCTAGAAATATTTTTCTATAAAAATAACCTGACAAAAAAGGACTTGGATATAATGGCATTTTAATTTTAGGTTGAAAATTTAATTTAGGAACATCCACATTTTGAAGAAGTTAATATTCCATACGTTGTTTTTAGATTATAATTATATTGACCCATCGATGTTATTAGAAATCTTACTGGATTCACGATGATTTTTGTAATGAGTACATAAACGTTTATTATTAAACTTCTCACACTCACCAATTAGTGGATATCTCAGACTAACTTGGACTTACCAAATTAACTACGTAAACCACGTCATAAGTCAAAATTGTAGGGCATACCACAAGCTTAATTAGAACGAACATACATACACGCGATAAAGCTGCCGTAAACTACGCCATAAATCAAATTAAATATTTGAGGGCATTCAGTTACACACATAGTTAGTTACGCAATAACCTATTTATCTTTGGTTCTGCTTATTGTTACGCAATAACCTATTTATCTTTAGTTCTGCTTAATGGGGGTAGATAGTTGACATCACTACCAAACATCATTCCAAAAAATGTCAAACCCACACTACCTAAGCTAACCTAGAGATAGATAGGTAATTGAGACTGGCCATTACAGACTGTTATCATTGTAATAATTTTTAAACCTAATTCAAAAAAGAGGACGAAGGCTGTACGGATTATTGTCTGCTTCGCTTTGTCTATTTAATTACGTTTTTCGAATTTTTTTGGTTACAATTTCATTAATATTTTTGGAATCCATAATTTTTCAGATGTTTTTTTGCTAGATTTTAAACGTCATTGTTTTTGAAAATAAAAAATATTATCGGAAATTTGCTCTTCCGCAGTTAACTAGTAGCTAACTAGACGATCATAACACATAGCACCCCATTACGAAAATTGAGTCCCAGTACATCAGTTTACTCATTCATCACTCTATACATGAGCATGATATACAGTGAACCACTTAATCATAGGAAGCCGATAAACCAATGAAAGGCATAAGCTGTGTTGACACAAACCGAGTGTGGTCAAGGGGCAAGTGGCAAATAATCAGATTATAAGGTAAAAAATATCAAACAAACAATAGCGAGAGAAAAATATTTAAAGACTTTGTCAGGTTCGAAGCCCATTGCAGTAGGTGATTGTCAATATCTACCTATGTATTGACAATCACTTACAATTCTTCACTTTTTAATTTCACTTACCGCCAGTCTCAATAACATATCTTTCTATGGTTTTGCTTACTGTCGATATATATAAAACAACAAATAACTACTAACAGTAAAGCCAAATCAAAAGACAGTGTTAGCTTCTAGTAACTAATCAATACTCTGTCTAGTATACCTGCCCGTTTAAACGCTGCTCAACATCAACGCGTATATCACTATCGGATCACTGTAATTAAATCGGTGCGCAATATGCAAAAATGCTCATCACGTCATTCGCTTTATTTACGACGAACTGAATAATGTATTATTTTGAGAACATGTTTTGAGAGTTTAGAGTTAGCAACTTATACGACTAGAATTTCGAACTAACTTGGGGAATTTTAAGCTAGAGGATGTTTTCGATCCCGGTGGGATTCGAATCGGCAATGATACAAGCGATTGCCCTAAAGCCAGACTGCCTTACACTCGGCCACGAAACAGCTAAACGCCGCAATTAAATTGTTATTGAAAATTATGGTTTTTACACCACGAAATAAACTATAAAAAATTGTAGTATGGCATCACCATAAGTTTGTCTCCTGAGTTTCTCTTCGCAGTCCTGAGAAGCCTCATCCAATTTATTTACGTCCACGACGTTTGTCATGACGTCATATCGGCATAATAGGATTTAAATATCTAATAGCCTGTCTCGTCAGATAGTCATCATTTCTCCTTATTACTATGCGAAATAAAGGCAAGGTACTTGAAATTCATAAGACTCAAAATGATTAACGATTAAATACTTACTAACAAATTACTTTCCATTTTTCTGCCATAGAAGGGGCCTATGTTGCAACAAATTTGTTGTTTTTGTTCTCAGTGGTTAACAATTAAACCAATTGTCGGTGGCTTGTAAACACAAGTTATTTTTTTTTTATTTTTATTTGCAAATTAACGAATAATTTAAGTAGGTATACTTCCTCGCATTTTTCTTTCTAACTTTTTTTTCATCAGTGAATGCAATTTCGAGAGACAAGTACCGCCAACACTAAATTTCATTCATGAATTAAACACTCGAAAAACCAAAAGTGATCAACGCCCACCCGTCGCTATAATCAAAATTTATTCGACAACGTTGGGTCTGTGGACCTAAATCAATACAATTACTCTGTATGTAGCCGTCACAAGGGTGTAAAAATACTATTCGAATACTAAAAAGTTTGGACTTATTTTCATTAATGATTTGATGAATGATAGAATTTAATTTGTAGATTGAATTCCGTGGCATAGTCAAACTTAAACTAACCATTAACTTTCTTGTAGGTAAAGTCAATTAGCTGAGCATTACGTCCTGGGCAAGCATATTCCATCTCAACAATGTCCAAAACACTACAGTATCCCGTTAAGTGTAGACAAAAATTTCCTTCTCAGTTCTCACACGGAATATTGTTGTAAAGATGTACATGGCCTTAGTATTTCTGTTTTTATTTTTGGAAAAAGACTTTTTTAGCATCCTGTAGAGAATTGATTTGTGAAACCACGAGCCTGTGGCTTTGTCAAAATGTTTGGGAAATTGAGAAAAAACGAAGCCTTTTGTGCCTTTTGTAGAAACAGAGTCCATTTTTCGTTTGATCGTGGCTCTAAACTGTTTGATGTTGGTTTGAGTTGGAAACATGAAGGTTTCGAAATGGATTGATGAAAATTGAGTAATAAATATTTTATAGGGAAGCAAAAATAAAAGAATACTCTAAACCCAAGCAATGGATTTTAGAATTTGAAATTTTGTGCATGTGTAAGCAAAACTTGAATTTATTATAACTGACTATAATATTTTCTCTACTGCTCGTTATCAATTAGTAAATTTTAATTGATTATACTTAAACTATTTTACATACAAAGGTGAATTGTGTTATCATATAATGATATCTGCAAATTGTAGTCATTTACAAAATTTGTATTTGGATATACCTCTGAATAACCCCTTGTTTATCTTTAAAGGATCTAAAACTACCAAGATCTAAATATAAAATATTATTACCACCGCTTCTTAGAATACAGTAGTGATCATAATTTCAATATAATTAAATCAATCAGATTTTATACCTTTTAAAAACTTTAAAATAAAAGTTTCTGAAAATTGAAATAGGTAGACGAATTAGTGGGTGGACGCTAATCTAGAATTGAAATGAAGCCTTGTGTACGAAAACATAAACCCTATTCGATGAATAAATGATTAAAGCACCGACATGAACGATTTAATGTTGATTTAATCCCGAATACGTAATAGGCACTCATTTAGATAAAACTATATAAAACACAAATAGAGATTTACATTTGAACCCATTCATTATTTCGATGAGATTTATGAAATTTCGATTAATCGGAATCTAGATACTAAGTTAACGATTAATGAATCTTTAAACAACTTTTAGGTTCAAATCAATTGAGTGCAACAAGTAAAAAAAACATCATGTACATATGGTACATAATGGTACATGTAATGGTACATATATCAAAATACTTTATTTTCCATATGAAATGGCAAACATTGTTACAATGTAAAGCGAGTCCTATAAAGTGCACGTGCACTCGATGTTACTAGTTTTGTTTACGATACCTACTAGTAGATGACCTACAACCGACGTTGTGGTTTCATTGGAAATGACGGCTCACCACAATGTTGTGGCACTTCCAAAATCCACCTTTGTGGACGTGTAGCTTTAATAGTTTACCAACATTAGGTACCTCCTCCATATTATAAAGAAGTATGTTACAAATGCGCACCACTAACATTTATGTAAGCTGTGAAGTCTGTATCGTACCAAATTTCAACAGTGACTTTTCTAGCCTAGTAGTTCAAGGACTAGATGACAGCAGGGTGCGACAGGGATCGATTTTATTCATTCTAAAAAAATTATATTGATATTGTACCGAAATATTAAATCAATCAACTGGTTACCGTAACACTAGCAATAAGTTGCTAAGGATATATTTATTTATAGGTTCTATTCTTGATTGTTATTTACGTAGAAGTTTTCGATCTTTCTTTATTCTTTATTTTTTATTGTACACGAAAAAAAATTACATTTAAAAAGCAGATAGGTACAAAAGGCATGTACAAAGGCGAGCTTAACCCTTTGTGCTTGTTTAGCTTTACAAAGTTTTCCTGTATTAAGTACTTACTTGGTAAACGAAAGTTTCGTCGTAAAATGGATTGCAAGTTTTTTTCTTCTGTTTTGTTTGCAGCGCTCTTCTTTCGTCTGGCATCAGTTGAATCCTGTGAAGTAAGAATTTAACTTGAGTATCAGCAACTATCAACTCGTTTACTGATAGAATATTAAAGTATGTTCCAAAAATTTAAAAGGAATAATGAGCCTTTATTAACAGCCTAAAAAAAGGTGGTTCTGTGTTCAACTGTTAGTAAGTATTGTTTTTGTATATATTCTCCAACTATTATGCTAGAAACTTATTTTTCTGTTTGAAATGATATTTGATTACACTGCCGAGGTAGTTTATTAAAGTTATGGGAATTTCTGTAGTTATTTACTAATAATTCAGGAGCTTAACGTGAATGAAATCCGATGTTTTTTAATAAAGTAAATTAAACATTTAGATTCTTACCTACTAAAACCCCTCTAAAACGCCATTCTATATTCTCGTGAAGACAACACGATTTAGTCAACATAAGCTTGAGACTCTCGCATTAGTTCACACAATGCACAGTATAATGTTGTGGACTTAGAACGTTTCGCTTGAGACGTTCAAGCCGGGTCGTGTTATTGCAAATGTGCATAATCTTGAGCAAGAATATACGCAGAAACAGTTTTTGACCTCACTTGTTTCTTGATACTTTAGTTGAGAGAATTTTTATTTGGCTATAAATTATGCATTTATAAATACGAGTACCTACTTATATTTTGGGCTAAGAGTAGAGAGGTTTAAAGAATGTTTATTTCCCAAAAAACAATCTACATCTATGCTAAGTTTCATTCGAATCAAATAACTAAAACACACTTCAACCATTCAATCTTTCATATTTACAGTGGTTTCTTTTCTGCTCTAACCAAAGCTGGTAACAAAAATAGAATACACGGTAATATAAGATGTTTTATCCCAAATTGTGTGTGGATTAAGGAATATAAGAACGCCTTGGGAATTTCACTGAAGCAGACAGGTGTAGGGCACTCCAATCTAACAGGTGGATTTATAGGGCTGGTTAAGTAAACGGAGTTCTTGATAATGTACTCGAGTTTTGTTTAGTCTTACAAAATATGATAAGCTTATTATGTTGAAGATTATTTTATGAAAAAGACTTTCACTTATTTCAAGTTACATTTGTTTGACTTTTTCTCTTAATGTTCATAGTTATGATGACACATGACACATGACACAGAAACACAATGATAGACTGGCAGGCTCAGGCTCGTATTCATAGTCTGTACTCAGACTATGAATGACTATGAATTCAGTCTTCGCTAAGTATTGTTTTTTAACTATTAATAAACAATTAACTATTCATAAAAAACTCCTATAAATCACCACTTGAGTCACGATTTATGAGTGTAGAGTCAGAATAAGAGCTTGAGCGGCTAACTCGGACCAATATCCAATATTTGAATCTACGACTTTCCCAAGTTGAGTCACCTTTTGGTATTTTAAGCTATTTATGAATACCTGCCCACAACGTTTGCGCCTACGCAAACTCATTTTACACGTCACTTAAAATTAATTTATATAAGACTAGTATATGCCCACGACCACACTCGCGTTATTCAAATAAAAGTAACGATGTGTGTTCTTAGGTAATACGCTAAGTAGGTTTGTCTATTTTAAGTTTTAGCCAAATCCGTTTGGTAGTTTTTGCTTGGATGAGTAACGAACATTCTTTCATACAAACTGAGTTCTTGTTTATAACTTACGCTAAGATTTTAGTTTAAAGCTTTGTATATACAAAGCATAAGTAGTAGTGGTATAAGTAAAGGTTTTTGAAACATGAGGATACACGTCCCTAATTATTAATCATAATTTATTACAAGTAACTCAACAAAGGTTCAACCAACACGCAAAACGCGTTAAAAACTTCCTTGCTAACCCGTTTTTATACACATTGTAGTTAAATTGCGATAAATCCCGTCCTAATTATTCCATCATAAATAATATAATATCTGACTTTAACGGTACCTATTGTTTTTGTTCGAAAATGATGAATTTAGTTAGACGGACACATTAAACTTTTATGTGTATAAATATATCAACATGCAATATCACGGAAATTAATAAAATTAAAATACCGTAATGAATGCACTTACTTAACTGAACAAAGCTGCCGCAATGTCAAGTAGGCCTAGTTTAAGTACTTTTGGATCTAAAGTACGTACTTATGTAATTACCACTTACTGTTTGTTAAGGCATTTTACTGAAATCTGTTCCAGTGTTTTGACATACAAGTACCTACCTACCCACACCACATAATAATGTAAGAGTGTATAATTTTAGGTTATTTGTTATCTGTTGGAAAATTATAATTTATTTCGGCATATCTATCCGCTTGAGAACCTTTAAAATATTGTAATTTCGAATTTTGAATTTCACTATAGAAGTTCAGACAAATGCAACAAACAATGATAAAACAAAACAAATGAATGAAGAGTTTGTGAAAAGATTTGAAAAGAGAACGGCTAAATATTCAACGTTCCATTTTTATATCTATTTAAAATTCATGCATCTTTTGTCGTGTGGAAAAGGTGGTTTAGTTTTGACATTTAAGCCGATCCGACGATAGGCTGAATTCGGGTTTCAGTAGATAGTCATCAGATGAGATGTCAACAGCTGATTATAACGTAGTGATTATATTCTCTTTGGCTGATAGGTTCCTAGAATAGCTATTCAGGCACCCATATTTTGTGATTTTATTGTGTCAATGTTGCTATCGACATTTATCAATCCGTGCCAGATTCTAAATAAAACTTTCAGTAACATTTATCAATTCGTTTTAGGTGCATAATTAGATCAAAAATATTAATAAGTTCAGTTACAAACTATTCAAAACGGAGCTCAAAACATTTTCTGAAGAGAAAATAATACGATTGAAGTATGAATGAATGAAATGAATGATAACTCACTTGATGTAAGGATCGCATGCGTTTGCGAGCGCGGGCGTACGCGAGGGTAGATGCTTCGCCTTCAGAATGTGAACTTGCAGCCTTTCTGTCACTGCTTCGTACTTCAGCGTAAACCAAACTCGACCCTAAAGAAGTTGAAATACAGGGTAAATAAATAGAACAAGTACAGAAAATTTTATTATCTCCTCAATCAACTTTAGCTTAAAAAAATAATAAATTATTGTTTTACGAAAGATCTTCTCAATTTTGTCATTTATCTGACTTTTATGGTATCTGCCATTGATCAAAAAATAAATAAATTTAAAGTTGGTAAATATCATTGCTTAATATACCTAAGAGAATAATAAAATAGGTGCGTTTATATAATAATAAGATAAGAGTAAATCCAAAAGATGTTAAAGGACTGTTTGATTTTTCCAATCACTACTTTTAAGTTGAAACTATGAACTATATTCTTAACGTCAAAAGTTCATGTTCATGATTTCACAAGTTTTCCAAAACTTATCAACACGCTTCAATTTATTAAACTCCAAAACGGCCCTTGGGAAATCAACTGAATGGAAAGGCTTAAATGTCACCTTTTTTTGAGCGCCATTCAAAGAACCCTGTCTATCCAAAAATTCAATTTCTTTTCAAGAATTGCAAAGTGAATAAATTCAATTTCATTCAATATTCGTACCGATTCTTTGTGGTTTAAATTAAGTAAAATAATAAACATTTGACTGGACAAGAGAAAATTTAAACAGGCTCACAATTGAACTTGATTTATTTCTCTCACTTCTTGAAAACAAAGTTTCGTAATATTTTTCGGGTTCCATTTATATGTTGGTGAACTATTACGAATTCATCCACCAACAAAAGCTGTCCCCGATAGTGATCCCGAAACTTCGCTTTAGTTGGCCCCAAGTACAGTTCCAGATTAGAGTCAGAACATCAAAGGAATATTTGGTATTTGTTGTTGCGTTACAATTCTACAAGTCACTTGCTTATTGCAGTAGTTTACTAGAATACTCAATGTTTCCTAATGTTTCCTTCACATTTAATAAATTAGTACAAAGTATGGTAGTAGGTATAAGTACTAACATTTTAATGTCCTACTAGTACTTAATGGGCTGTTAATAGTCACCGCGTTTAATAAATGACTAGGCTCAAGGGAAATCAGTCTGAGTGCTAAGTCATTAGTATGATTTTTGAATTAATAATGAGTTTTGTGGGACACCCTGTAATGTATATTACCTATGTACTATAAAAATATGACCGTAAATCTGGGTAATCTGAAAGGTCGTAAAAACAAGTAATTTTCGCGAAATTAAAATGTGTAGGCTGATACTTATCAGCTTAGGATCTAATTAAATCTTGGGTGACACGTTTGGGGACGATTCTCAACATGGGGCTGTGTTTGCCATGATAAAGGCTGAGTTTTATGGAGTAGGTTAATATTGTAATGATAAGACGAATATTTGATAAATAAAGTACAATTTAAAAGGACCATTAATCAGAGTTCATTTTAGAAAACCAGAAATCTAATACTAGTATTTATAAAACAAGTTAAAGTGATTAGGTAACAAAAAAAATGTGTTTACCTACTCAAAAATATTTACAGATAAAGTGAGTTAGCTGTTTTTATCAACCATGTTCAAGCATGCAAACCTTTTCAAGAGTGAGATCTTACGTGTGATGTGATTCAACCGCGAAATTGAATTAGAAGCGACAGGACCTAATTAGGGTTCACTTTACCTGCTCCAGTTTAATTTATTCCTGTGATAATTGCAGGAATGCTTGACATTTACAGTCCTTGAGTTCTGGTTGAAGTGGTTTTCCTTGAGTATGTGAAGTACTTGTGTATTTAAAATATCATCCTCCACGTTTGCCTTGATAAAACAATGAAGATTTTTCTAAAATTTCATCGCTTTAAGGATCGGTACACATCTGACGGAAGATGCGTCGAGCGTATCATCGATACACAGACACTGTACGCTCGACGCACTAACGCATCATCGGTTAGGTGTGAAAGGATGGATGTTTTATTATATATTTGTTTGTTTTGGCGTTTCGCGACCGATGATACGTGACGCATCTTCCGTCAGATGTGTACCGACCCTAAAGCGCAGCTTTTTCTAAAAAATAAATACTCACGACATGTCCTTCTGGCCACATGAGATCCTCATCGAGACAATCTGTTTTGTAGAGTGCTGGGTCCAGTACTCCGAGATCAGCTGTGTTTGCTGCAAAGAAAATAAATTATTGAGTTTTGAGTTTTCTGAATGGAATATAAATTATTTAAAATTTAAAATTATTACCAATGTATTTTCTATTTATTATTTTACGTCAATTTAAATTATACAGTTGCTAGATAAGAGTTAATTAATTAAATTCATCACAGTAACAATGTAAAGGGAGAACGTTGTGAATTGTGATGTTTATCTTTCTAATTAATATTTACCTGTCAGAAGCCCAATTCAAGTTGTCTCAATATCTTCAATGCTGTACCGAAATTAGATACCTTAATATAGTGAGATTAGTGTCCCCAATATAAAGCTGATGACATAATATCTTTATTAAGCTCATTGCCACGGGTTTTTAGTCATTTAGTTCTCTAGGTACGGATCGAGGGGGGATTTGTACACGTACTTTTTTTGAAATTTTAAAACATAAAGCGGTGTTTTTAATTAATTATTAAAAACATTGTCTTATCCTGTGCCTCCATTTATTGCTTGGCTTTAAATCACCTGCCATCACCAAATTGAACCAAGTGTCTAGCTCAGCGCTACGCGATAATACGGTCACCGATAGCTTTACTAAAAATTTTCTGATTTTAAGTTTTTTTTTTTAAAAAACAAAATTTATGTACTTACACTAATTTGTACGAAACCTTTTGCAAACCAAAATAACTTCTTTGAGAATATACAACAAAACGAAAACATGCTTTTTTGTTATGAAATATAAGAGCACTTTTAAGTAAATTCTATTTTTGCAAATAAAACAAAATCCTTAGCTTTGATCCAGGGTAAATTTAAGTATTCCTTTGATATAAAGGCACGTAAAGGTAAAAATTGAGACTGGCTTCAAGATAAGGGATTTTTCGCTGGCCAGTATTTAATAGGCATTGAGCCTTGAGCCAATACCTAAGCGGCTATTCTTAAAAGATAAAAGAATATCATTTAAAGTAGCTTTTAACTAACTGCCATGAAGAATACGACTCGTGGCCAGTGAAGTCCTCATTTATTATTCTTACATGTGATACCTACCTACACCACATTACATTATTTTGACGTGTGAGTTCACTCTTTCGGTATCAAGATCGGAAAACTAAGAATGTATTACATACCTAAGGCATATAGTAAATGAAAACTGAAACATTGTACTTTAGTAAAAAAGAAAACTCCAAATCAACTAAACTAACACGTATCTGGATATAATTGCCGCAGTCTTCGTTATAAAATCATATTCTTTTATACGCGTAAATATAGAAATAGGAATTGATCATCAATCATTATTAATCTCCCTTCATCCCAAAGCTTCTTTCAACATTATTTCGCAATATCGGACTATCTATAAAGGACTAATCGTTGATGCCCTAAAAGGGTCTATTCATTTATACGGCTTAGTGCTAATCTACACTAATATTATAAAGAGGAAAACTTTGTTTGTTTGTTTGTTTGGTTGTAATGAATAGGCTCAAAAACTACTGGACCGATTTTAAAAATTCTTTGACCATTCGAAAGCTACATTATCCACGAGTAGTCTGATTGCTGACAGTAAATCAGTTGAATCATTAGAGTTTTTGAATTTAAATAATGTGCGTTGAAATGGGTCATTTTGGTCAGAGAAGTAGTTTTTTTATTTCAGAATACAAGATAAATTATTGGTTTGCTCTAAAGTTTTTCATAATTAAACAATACCTACTCTCACAATTAGCTCATAATTATGATCTGAATACAGTTTCAGATCCAATTCTTGCATAACAAGTAATTTTAATAATAATAATAATAAGGGCGCAGGGCACTTTTGAGGCGAAGTGTCGGGGAGTAGCGACCCCGCGCACCCGAGTGCTCCCGGGGGAGGTCACCGTTCCTCACCTCCGCCTGCCTTCACCGGCCGACGGAGTGAACACTGACGAGGAACAGGTCCCCCACCTCCGTGTTGCCTTCACTGGCCGGACGGAGTGGAGTCGCGAGAGCATAGTGCTCGGGGGTGGCGGTGTTACGTAAGTGGTGAGTGGGCACGTGAAGCTGGACCCTCAGGGAGCTCGTGATCGTCGTTTAAAACCCGGTAACATCTCAACCACCCTCTAGCTGCTCACTTCATGTTGCCCCCTTGTTGCGACATATGCAACTATTTCGGGGGGCCCAGTTGTGAGTTGGCGAGTCTCCGCCCGCCATTTGATACGTGTTCGTTAACATTGTTTCGGCGGGTGCCATAGTCCCCATAGTTCCCCGGTAACCAGTCCACCACCCCCACACCTCCATAGCCCAGTATTAGTTTCCCACATTTGTAATAGTCCTGCACAGACCGGGGGCTACCTTTGGATGCATTTCTTGTGTTATCCAGGGTAGTCACCGGAACGTGTCTCCATCACTTTAACATCAAAAATGTCAAATGGCCTCTGTGTGTTGGCTTCGGCCCCATGCATGCCTACCAAAGGTCCGGGACTCCATAGTCCCGTGAGGTGAAACCTTGACAAACATAATAATAATAATAATAAGGGCGCAGGGCACTTTTGAGGCGAAGTGTCGGGGAGTAGCGACCCCGCGCACCCGAGTGCTCCCGGGGGAGGTCACCGTTCCTCACCTCCGCCTGCCTTCACCGGCCGACGGAGTGAACACTGACGAGGAACAGGTCCCCCACCTCCGTGTTGCCTTCACTGGCCGGACGGAGTGGAGTCGCGAGAGCATTGCTCGGGGGTGGCGGTGTTACGTAAGTGGTGAGTGGGCACGTGAAGCTGGACCCTCAGGGAGCTCGTGATCGTCGTTTAAAACCCGGTAACATCTCAACCACCCTCCAGCTGCTCACTTCATGTTGCCCCCTTGTTGCGACATATGCAACTATTTCGGGGGGCCCAGTTGTGAGTTGGCGAGTCTCCGCCCGCCATTTGATACGTGTTCGTTAACATTGTTTCGGCGGGTGCCATAGTCCCTATAGTTCCCCGGTAACCAGTCCACCACCCTCACACCTCCATAGCCCAGTAGTAGTTTCCCACATTTGTAATAGTCCTGCACAGACCGGGGGCTACCTTTGGATGCATTTCTTGTGTTATCCAGGGTAGTCACCGGAACGTGTCTCCATCACTTTAACATCAAAAATGTCAAATGGCCTCTGTGTGTTGGCTTCGGCCCCATGCATGCCTACCAAAGGTCCGGGACTCCATAGTCCCGTGAGGTGAAACCTTGACAAACATAATAATAATAATAATAACGTTTATTGCAAGAAGTAAGGTTTACAAGGTTTCCTATAATGATAAACTAAACTAAACTATGCTTACTTATTTTACCTATGTATTTTTTTGACAATGACTAATGATACGAATACAAAATAATTAATGATACGTACACAAAAGAATTTGCACGGGAGGTTGAAAATGTTTTAACATACAAATTATAATCACAAAACAAAGGACACCTCATGTCAATAATGCCCTCAGAAGACAATGGTATTGGATTCCTATTTATCTGTCGGATGTGGAGTTCATATTATTCGATATTACGTTGTTATTGCTCTGAATGGTATTTCACCTGGGATCATGAACATAATTGGCATTTTTACAGACAATGGGGATAATTATTTTTGAAATAAAATTTATTTTAGGAGTAAAAAACTCATGCTTTTACATATACGTCGTCAGGAATGTATTGTAGTGCCTGGAATATTGTTGCAATGGAATGGGCTTTCCCAGCAAATAAACCATATCCAAAGGATATGGTCGGCTAAGCTGAAAGGATGATAGGATAGAATAATAAAAAAATACTGGTTCCGAATCAAAGAAATCACTGTTGGTACGGCCAGTATTCGAACCTACGACGGTCGAAAGTCGAGGTAAAATCCACTTGGCCAACACGGTTCTCTGTACAGGAAGGTAATTAATTATCTGCATAATAGGGAAGGAATTTTTGTGGGTAATTTGCTTATCTGGAAGGTCAGTTTGACACGCTAACTCCAGGAACAGGTATCATTATTTAATCTACAAAAACACCATTTTCAATCAATTAATGTTTTGTTTTTAAGAACTTTTATCCCACTTCTTATCACGATCACGCTGATGAAAGCAACGTGAGAAAGACATATATTATATGAGTGTAGGAAATGAATTGCCACCATTAAATGCTTACGTTGCAATATGAGTACAATACCCAAAGCTTAATATTCAATTTTCCATACACAAAACATATCCTATTCATAACCATTTACCGAGAGATCAATCTCAAAACCTTTTCTACCTTCACTCTTAAGCCGCAATAACCTACCGGGAAAAGTGTACGTTATTTTAATTAAGTATTCAAAGCTCTTAAGGCACTTAATTAAACGTGAACCTACGCTTTATGAAGATTTATCTATCGGAAGCATGCGATCTCGGGATTATCTGAAGTTATACTGGGGTTAATGGATTTTTCATTAGATTGGTGCAACTGGTTTTGCAGAAAGATTAACGTCGTATCTCATGACTATTTCCATTACAGTTTTAAAAAATGCTTTAAGAAACCCTAAAGTTTCTAAAACGAATGTTAAACATATGTGTCACATAAAGTCCAGTATAATTTATAGACCAGTGTGTTTATCTACCAATATGTAAGAAATAGCATATTCTAAACTTATGTACATACAACTTAGTCGTAGATTGTAAAACAGACCCTTATAATGCAACTTCAAATAAAAATAAACAACGTTGTCAGTTGAGAATTTGTCTCGAGCGAAGTACGATCCTGATTCATACATCTTACATGAGGTTGTATTTCCTCTAGAGATTGTTGAAATATAACCTGCTATACCAATTGTTTATTTACAAAGTCAATGTAATATGAGACTTGTAGACTTTTACATTAGTAAAACACATAAACATTGCAGTCTTTGTGGCATTTCCCAACAGTGCATTCTAAATCTTGTACCTTTAAACGAGCAATTTTTTGTACATAAATATCTAATCAGAATCTCGAAAACGGGTTCAACGATTTCCATGAAAGAAGTTGTAGGGTAGTAAAAGTTTTAGTGGCGACAAAATGATCTAGCCATGATAAATTTTCAGAAAATGGCGTTGTTTTATCCATATTTTCAGTTACTGAAAGCTTCGGATAAACTGTATAGTATTAGTCCATTACCGAGTTTTAATTAAACTATTGCTTAAAAATATGACTCTACATGATATTAGGTATTACCTATGTATTGGCGAGTGAATAATCTTAAAATATAAATATAAATTTATTTAAATAAAAATAAATATGTACGGAGCAACTTAAAATAACCTATGAAAATACCTTTTATAATCCTAAACAGATAAACACCGATTCATAAACAATAATTATAATTGACGAAAACCAAGCTTAACCTGAATGCAAGTTCCACTAATTAATAAAGGCTAAAACAGGCTCGTCATGAAAGGCGCGGCGGTCAGTGAACCCTAATGGTCTGGATAAATTAATTACTTCTGTTTGTGGAAATATTACTGTAATAGTACGTAGCTTGAGGATATAACTGCAGGTAAAACCTCATTTCATCGAGAGATTTAAATTACTGTAACAGAGGCTTTATTACCAGAGAAATTACAGTTTTGTTACTAAATAAGCACAAGCTTTGATTGTACAGAAAATGGTAGGTATATGCTGTGTGGAATTTACAAGGATATTTATTTATTTAAGTATTAAACTACACTTTATTGGCGATTTTGTTTTAATACAATTAAAAGTCTAAAGTAAAAATAAAATTACTTATCTTTTGTTTCTTGTGTCTCCGGAGGTTCGAATTTTAAGATACATCGGGTGAAGTTAGCAAAGCTTTAATATGCTGTTAATAAAATAGCGTTAACTAGTCCCAAGCTAAGAATTGGATTTTCACCAAACATTTACTAAAATTCAAACCCTAAAACCGGTTCGATCCTTAAATAAACTACCTTCATTAAACTCTAATGGGAGATCACATGACTATAATTATAAAATGTGTTCAAAATCCATATAACTTTTACTCAAGTAATTTGAACTTACCTTCGAATTTTAACATGAAAACTTTTAAGGGTAAATTTACCCATCTTTCCTCTAAGGGTAGTTTTACCCTATCGCATGTTCAGTGATGTGTGTTATTGATTATGAATGTTTGATCTCGGGTGATTTCACATTTGATTAAAGGTGAAAACTTTATTTACTTCAGAATTATTTGCTTAACGAGGTGTGATGATTGAGGAAGTTAAAGTTTAGATAAGTTGAGATCGATTTTGATTTTATAATAAATTTTGTCAAAAAATTAATTAACTAATAAATTGCAAGAGTTCATTCGTTCGTTAGTATGAGCAAGGGGCCAACTTCGGTGACGGAGTTTTTACCTTAATTAAATATTCAGTCACTACGCGTTTTAAAAAAGTGGTGTGCATAGCCTGTAAACAACTCTACATTTTTATGACGTTCATAACAAACAGCATTTAAAAAAAATAACACTTTGAATATGATTAATCGTTTCAGCAATATCAGCTGTGTAAATGAAGTGTGCGAATAAATTACACTGACCTACTAATTGGTATGTTTATATCATTAACATAGAAAACATGTTGGTAACTAATTAAAAGCTTGTTTTTTTTACATAGAATATTTGCATTTATTACGCAGGACAATTATCCGATAATTAAGCTTCTACAAGTGCTTAGTAGATAAATACTTTAGTTATTAGAGGACCTCTGTGGCGCAGTTGGGCGAACGCCCGGTTGTGACGCCGAGGTTGCGGGTACGATCCCCGCTACGGGACAAATGCTGTTCTCGTGCAGATTTGTTCAGTGTCTTGGTGTTTTCTATCTATAATAGGTATGTATGGTATGTATTTACAAAAAAAAAGTAGTCTATGTATTATATCTTTATTTTTATTATATCAGTCATCTGGTTACCATAACACAAGCATTAAAGTTGCTTAGCTTGGGACTAGATGACGCTGTGTGGAATGTCCAAGGATATTTATTTATTTGTTGATAGAGAAGTAAGCAATAAGAAAAATCTTACAATATTTTTATCAAAAACATTTTTGTTCTTACACGCTTGCAATACCGCAAATAGCTGACCAGTGAATAAAATAAGGTAATAATTTTATAACGTGAAAGTAAACTCTAGGTATTATTCGCATGCACACATTCAATAAAAGTTTAAAGAAAATTTTTGCTACTCAAATACAACGTTGAAAGTTTCCGGGAGTTTCGAAGTGTTCCTATTACGTGACTTTTGTGAGTTGGTGTGTAAACTGAACTCAAGAACGTTACTTTCATTTCCAAAGCATTCGTGTACATACATGTACAGTTAACGACGTGGAAATATGTGGAAGATAATTTTCTTGCAGGTACTTTTCAGGGTTCCATACACAAATGGTAAAAATATTTCAGATATCAAAATCAAGGCCTTCAAGCGGCCTAAAACTCAGTTGCCACTAGTTCATGCGAACTTACTTTGAATATATTAAAGTATACATTTATATGAATATGGAGTTAAAAATGCAAATGAACTTACATAAATTAAGCCAGACGTTTTGCTATCACGGCATTTTACGAATATCTAGGGTCTCATTCATAAAAACATGACAATTTAATACAGGTTTTAAGAACGTTTTTTTCTTGTCACCCATATGTCAACAAAAGAGATAGCAACAGATTCAATATGCGTTTTAGCTAATACAGGTTTACTGGTCGAATATGCATAATGGGGTATAACTTTATCGAAATTATAAAAGTTTATGATAAGGGCGTTTTTATATTCAACGTTTTGATGAAATGAATTTTTTAGGTGCCGGAAAATTTACAGAAATAAAACTAAGAAGTTTTAGTGGTTGAATGTACATTACAATAATGTCAGTTCCTGAATTCAGGCACATAGCCCAAGGATGTTTGCGTTTGATTCGCTTTGTGACTTCCGATGTTATTTCGACAGAATCTAGATCAATGATTTTTTATAATATAAGAATAAAAGATCATTCATCTAGATAACATTTTCTAAACGAAATTATCATGTTAGACATTTCATACAAATCTTTCGTTTTTTTTAGACCCTTTTTTATTAGATTTATCATATTGTATCACTAACTAATAATTATTCTAAATTCGGAAATATGTGAGTATGTTCGTAACTACATATACGACGAAACGATCGAAAGTGAGTTTTTTGGACTACGGAGGCTTATGTTCGTATTCAGAAACTTCATTCAGACTTTGACTTAAAGCTCAAACATCGATTTTTAAAACTTAATGACGAATCACCGCCGACCCGATTCACGTTAATTATAATAGTCTCTGAACTTAATTTGTTCTTAGTTTCTTAAACAGTTTAAAAATTTATTAGAAGCGTTTCACGTAATTATTAAATTAAAAAGCTTTAAGTATTTTGCTTTCAGTTTCTTAAAAATTAAAATAAGCGATTTGTTTGTGTAACGTAATAAATAAAATTAAGGGCTTCCAAGTTTTCGTTTTTAGTTTCTATAAAACTTGAATACTTACCAATTATAATAATCTTCGTTTTTTATTCATGAAGTTAATTTAATTAAAGATAATTTTAATCCCTTTAAACTTTCAGACTTAATTAATAAAACACTTTCAGGCTTAATAAATAATATTTCAAGCTCATGTTTATTTTAAAGCATATTTTAGTTAGACAAATAATATTTTTATATTTACCTAGTAAATTTATGCCTGGTACGAGTAGTACGAGAGCAAAATACGAGTATAACCCAATTTTGGAAGGTAGACTAGACTGGTCAAAGTTTATCAAAGTACAGACTGTCTCAGCTTCAAATAGATAGCCTCATGAATATCTAGATTTAGACCTGACCTAACCTACTTAGGTTATATTTTAGCACTGAAAAATACTGAAAGAGGTACAAAGTGCCATTTAAAGTATTTATACAGTACTCATTTATCAAGAATTAGCAAAATATCTACCAATAAACTCAATGCTTCCAGTATCTTAAGCACACTTCCGTCTCGCAGTGGTTTGGTTCAGTTAAGCTTCCTAAATATCGTTTGTAGCGGTCGTTAGGTAGCTCAACTGGTTAAAATTGTATTTTGTACAATTATGTTAATAATTTAATTGGTATAAACTCATACCTATCTAATATAGTTATCATCATCATTCCCCTGCCCTTGTCCCACACTAGGTGGGGTCGGCACAACATATTTTCTTCTTCCATTCATCTCTATCATTCGTCAATTCCGTATTCACTCCTCTCACATTCATATCCTCTTTCACACAAATATATATATAATATATATCTAATATAGTTATGTCGGTCGGTTTATATTTAAAAACCAATCTTATTCCAGATGTCAAATTAGTGCAAGTCTAATAAACCTCTTGTAGAGTTAATTCAAAATAATACTTAGCCCTAAACCTCTTTCTCCTGTATAGTAGCAGTCAAGATTGCTAAACTTTATGAAAATAAAAGCCTCAAAGCAGCTAAGATCAATTGATAGTGTCATTAAAATGCCTTAGATTCTCGTAACCTCTAATGGCTAGCGTCCACTAGGCGGATCGGGCCGGGCCGCATCGCAACGCAAAAATACGCCTGCCTATGTTTTGTATGAAATATCGTTTATTAGCGACGGGCCGGAGCGCGGCGGGCCGCAACGCATTGGCGGATCGCTTCGCAGGCGTATTTCTGTCGGCGGTGCGCTGCGACCCGCCCCGTTCCGCCTAGTCGACGCAGGCAGACGGATGTGAGCGCACGTGCCGTCCAAGCACGAAAACACGTCTGAAGGTCAAATCCGCTTAGGCGGTCCGCCGCGCCCCGTACAGATGGACGCAGTGAGCATCGCAGAACTGCGGCCCGTTGCGATGCGGCCCGGCCCGATCCGTCCCTAATGGACGCCAGCCTTAAGATTCCATCAATATTCATCTAGATAGTCTTCGAGGCGTAAATTGAAATAGGCTAGCACTGGTTGGTATTGATTTGTACTCCATCAATCAGAATTTACGAGAAGTTAGTTCCACTGGTCAGTTTCCTTACTCGTCGATATCAATTACCGAATACTGATACGATACTTAATGTAGGTAAGTTTTACCCCCTTATGCATATTGGACCAGTAACCAGTACCATGATTAGCTAAAACTGATATTTAAATAATAATATACTAGGAGTAACAAGAAACTTTGAAACCTAAATTAATTTTAACTCTTTCGTTAGTTTGTATGAGCAAGTGACCTTTGATTTCAACTAAGATAAAGATGAAAATACCGTTTTCTTAACTAGTGCTTAAAGCTCTAAACTGAAACGTGATTATGTACGGGTGGTTTACAAACTGGACATGCTTATATGGCTCACACGTCATGGCTCAACAGTGAGCCAGAAATAGACGGCCTTAGAGGGATAGTTACCCTAAAGGATAACTAATCCTTTTGAATTTGAATGCGCTTAAGACAAAGACAGAACCTTGGTACTGTCTTTATTTACCGACTTTGAAAAGAAGGTGGCACTGATAATAATAAAATAAGTAGATAAATATATCTACTTATTTTTACTGATTGTGTTATCGATATTGTGACCGATTTTGAAAATTCTTTGTTTATTTGAAAAAGTATACTCCCGAGGCAGTCCAAAAAAGTTGAGGATATTGTGGACCTTTGAGATGATTGCTCTGAGTTTGGAGTTATGAACAGAAATGCACCTCTTTGGTAGAAAACCATAAAACAGTGGCCTTATTGTTTATGTCAGAGTGACGTGGAGTCATATTTTTCGCGTGGATACTTGCGCTAACGATGTCAACTCGTAAACTACCGGACCTATAAAACTACCCACGACTGTGAATCGTCGTAAATTCTAGGGAATAACTTCGTCCTGCATGTTGTTAGTTTCGAGGATTTTTCTAGAGGTCTGTATTTAACGACAAACGACAACAATGATATTTTTAAATTTTTTTATACAAAAAGCATAATAAAAATTATCACAAATACTATTTGTATTGTGTTGGTTGTATTTTGGTAACATCTATTTATTCACACCTCCAAAACACCCAAATATATACTACCACTTAGACCAAATAAAATATTTAAATTGCTTTCCAACTCTATGGAAACTCTTTTTATAGAAACTTCGTCTAAAAATTCGGTCAATCACGAACATAGACTATTGATCACGTAAGTCCCTAGCGACGAAACCCTAAAACTTCCCGAATGATCGGGTAATATTTGCGTGGGCATAGATAGACGCATCACGTCGACACTTTGACGTCATACCAGTTGCTGAACGTTGAATATATTGAATTATTTATAACCGAATAATCACAGGTAAGTAGTAAGGTAACTTATAAATTGCGATCACCGAAAAGTACCTATCGAAAATATTTATTACACATTTTAAACTTTCGTAGCCTGAAATTTTAGCTACGATAGTTAAATGGTTAGTTTAGTTGAGTGGAACATGCGTATTGAAAATTTAAGTCAGTTTTATTTAAAATCGCACATTGATTTATATAACGCCATTTTAACCTGCAGATGTGGGAAGCAATCTAGACCGTCTATGCTCTTTACGTCGATTGTAAATATTAGTAGTAATCCTCGCAAGAATCCCACTGTAGTTTTAAAACAACACACTCAGTTAAATTGCTATACTATTAAACCTGAAAAAGCTCACTGTTTTTTTTTATAATAAATGCTTCGATCAACCGTTTTTTTTATGTGAACGACAAGTTAACCATCACCTTGTATCATCACTAGAGTCGAAAAGAACAATAAGAAACGAGGAATAATGTTAGTCGTTGTCCACAATTCCATATCCATAATTATTTTTGTAGAATAAAGTGGGTACCAATTAAGTACACGATACAAGATACTTGCATGTAACACAAAATTAATTATCTGTCATTATGACTTGCATTGTCTAAGCATTGTTAATTATCCAAAAAAAGTAAAATATTGATTCACTTTAAATGTTTACTATTTTTTCCAAAGTACATCCTTACTTTATTACTTGCAACCGTATTTCCTTTAGTTACAGTTCTTATTTATTTTGTAAGTACTTTTCATTACAGTTCGTGCACTTACTGAATGAGTTGGAGCGTAGTTGCGCAGGCATTGGCGGACTGAGTACATCGCTCGCCAGGCTGCTTACACTGACGACTTCACGGAGCTCGCCAAGCGATGACGAGCGAAGCGTCGGCAGCGAGAAATTCACCTCCTTTGTCCTGGAACATTTTAATAGGTTAACAAAAATATTCACTAGCTTTTGCATACGGAACCTGCTAACGAGAAGAGGGATAGTAAAAGAAAAACGGATTTCGAAAATAATTTAAAAAAAAAACGAACGAAGAACAAGCATTATAATATGAACTATCTCTTTTAAAGGGCCTATTATCGTAAAATAAGCCAAAATTCAGCCAAATACGGTGGTGCAAGACGAGCAGAAACTTGGCGATATATAGATATAATAAACGTCAGAGAGGTGCCCACACACGATGAAGATGATACAATATCGCTAGCCATACAATCACTTTGAGCCATCTCGCACGGTTTTTTTAATTTATTTTTCATATTACTGTCTTTTATCGTTAAGTATGTAAGTACGATTGGGCAACATTTGAAGAGAATGAGACCCTAATATACCTATATTATAACAAATCTTTTCCACACATTCGAGTATTTTACTCGAAGCGAAATTCGTATTCATATGTAGGTAGGTATTGAAATTCTTTGTAAAATAAAGTTTTAGCAAAATATTTTGTATTCCGATCAAAGCGAGCTATTGAAATACACCATTTATGCTAACTCCATCTGAGCTTACAATAGCAACATTACTGCCCAGAGCAAATTTACCTCAACGTTTATTCAGCTTAGAAAAGCACCTGATTTATAACCGAAGCTTTGTATAGCATTATTTACGATCCAATTTTAAAATGAAATATTGCAAAAGTGCGGTACACATCAATTCTTATCAAGAAACATTATTATTCTAATTTACAATTCACCTTTTTAACCCTCGACTAAAAAGAGTGTGACTTCAAAAAATATTTATGGATTTGTAAGTAGGTATATATTTCGTAAATACATACATTACTTATTCAAAATCGAGTGAAACCATTATAGCTGAACAAAAATACATAGATATTCACGTGCCTTATCTTGGAATCATATTTGTCTAATACACCCACGGTCAAAGGTCAGTTACACATTCGACTCGCGTGGGCTTTATGCAGACTCACAAAAAGAAGTTTCGTATAAATTTTCAGGTTCAGCTTAAGTTGGTAAATTATCACGTACTCAGTATCAACCAACATTAGCTGATCCTGCTCACTTCGCGTCAATCCCCAGTCCGGCCTCTGAACTTTGTCTCAACAACACCAGCAACATTGTTTTAAAACTCTAATAACTATTCAAATGAGGAAGTCGTCGGCGGAAAAGAAACGAGATTGAAATGGTTTCTTTTACTTGAAGACGCAACAGGTAATTATTTGTTCCTGGTTTCTTCATTCTCTAGTCAAAGAAAGTTTGCATTAAAGTTGATAGGGAAAGCAATTTAAGCGATAAACTAATAACAGTAACTGTGATGAACTGGTTAACCTATCTTGCGAATCTATACTTAATCCTTTAGTCTAACGGGTTATGAGTATGAATCTGAATGGCTATACAAGTAGAAGAAGTCCGAAGAAGAAGTGAATAGATTGTGAGATAGAGGGTGTTTGACGGTTGTTAAAGGAGAGTGGAAGAGAAAAACATACTGTGCTGACCCCACTTAGCGTGGGATAAGGGCAGGAGAATGATGAATTCTTTAGTCCAACTTATTGTAGCAGCAGGGTATATTATAACTTTATCTATGATTCAACTTGTTTATAAATACCAAAAACAGAATTGAGAAGTTAGAAAGTCAAGGAACATCTAATAAGCCAATACGGGATTGTGTTTGTTTGAGGTGAAAGTATAGGAAAAAATAAAAGTTTCTAACTAAAAGTTGTATCTATTTGCCCTTACGATTGATTACCTCCATTGGGGTTTGAAGAAAGGTAAGATCTTATTCTTAGTTTTGATGTTTCATTACTGATGTAATTTGTAAAAGTCTAGCGATGAGTTCGACTTTTCAGGAAATGTTGTTCTTTTAAGTCTTATTTATACGATGCAAATTTCGTGCCTGTTACATACAATTAAATTGACTGTAATAATATCTTGCTGTTTTGAGCATTGCTTAAACCACGGAAGTCAAATATAGCTTAACCCTAATTACATAAATGCAAGAAGCAAGAATCTTGCAACGAGTATTTACATATATATAGGACTTCATAAAAAATAATTAAGTTTCCTCCTTTAAATTTTTACATAGGAACCTAATTTTATATTCATCATAAATAACGATTTATAAATAGGGATAAGCATATAAATAATGGGAACAATTTGTACGTAAAATATAGAGATTGGGAATTAGTTCTGCCAAATTAATAGTGACCGCGGATCCATTAGTAACCCACTCCATGGGCTATTTTAACGAAGCAACAAACCCATTTGCTGCAAATAAATGCGTGGAAAAGAGAAAAAAGACTTATTCTAGAATTAGCAGATGGGTAACATTTTCTACAATTAGTATTTTGAATAAACAAAATGATCTTATGGTGGGCATCCACGCTACGATCAATCGTTACGATCAGACGGTACAGTTCGAACGGTACCGATAAATCGTTACGTGGATGTTGAAAAACTGTACAGTTTTCTGTACATCCACGTAACGATTTATCGGTACCGTTCGAACTGTACCGTCTGATCGTAACGATTGATCGTAGCGTGGATGCCCACCATTACAAAAAACAGTAATTAATCTCTCGTCTGGAAAAAATCAGTTAACAAAACTATTTTTTAAATAAACTAAAAGAAAAAATTACAATGAATTGCAGTAAGTTAAAAACATTTTACATTAGTTGACATAAATTTATTATTATTAAAAATTAAGTACAACATTCTCTTTCAGAAATTGAATTTAAAGATTCGTCTAAAGTACCAATAAAAAGTAATGGAATGATACTACAAATAATTTGAAAATAAAACCGTTTGCGAAATAAAAACATACCAATGTTAAAAATGTCTGAAATTTCACGGATTTAACAAAAGCAAAAAATGTCTTCAGTAACCTTAACCTGCTTTGAAGGAATTACAATGTCCGCCCACAACCTTCTTCCGTCTTTTATTAATCGCCTACCTAGTACACCCCTTATTTTCAAAGAGCTACAAATAGCCTCATTTCTTACCTCAAATGTCTTGGGAGTATTCAATGAAAATAAATAAGCGATATCTGAAAGAGTTTTTCCGTTTATTTAAATTGACAGATTTTGTCTAAGAAAAACGAAAGATGAGAAAACTTTCGCCCACGGCTTCAACCGCGTGTTGCATTCCTAATATGTAGCAAATGTCTTATTTCATAAACTAATTATATTTGAAATTTCATTTTTAATTCTCATAAGTTCATAATGTCCTTTCCTTTTAGTTTTTGAACATGTAAAGCTATTCACCAAAAATTGAGGTACAATGCTTTTCCTTGCAGGTGCCGATGTCTCTACATAATTTGTAGTTTAAGTTCATCATAATGGTAAAAAGCCAATTTCTAGTTATATTAACTCGATTTAGACTTTTTTTTTTAAATCTTTTATTTAGAGGGCTTGGAGTCATATTGAGACTAAGTCAGCCCGATGACAACATAAAACTACTAATGTTATTGAAATACCTATACTATCCACCATAGCAAACAACTCCTTAGCTGCCTCTGACAAAGGAACAGCTAACAAGCTGTGAAATGCATTTTCAATAAATTAAAAACATATTACAAACTTTACTGATCTGTCAAAGGCTGACTCCGAACACACTCCACCAGAAGATTATGAACATCCTCAACAACTCCGCAATCACTGCAATTGGGTGAGTCCGAAACCTTCATTAAGTAGTTAAACTTGGCAAGTGGAATGTGTCCCGAGCGCAGCCTATGAGCAGGATTTAGACTTTATATAAAGAACTATTAATACAAATTTTAGCTAAAAGCAAACAGCAAATGAATATTAATTAAAGATCTGCAATTTACTCGTAACATGACGGTTTCTGATTCTTAAAAACTCAATTGAATTGTAACCTAACTGAATATTACTTTCAAAGAACATCTTGTTAACTACTCTTAAACAAAATACGAAGTATTTTTTAAATCTTAAAGACATTAGTTTTGTACCCAAAGATTTAAATTGAAATTGTAAACTGTGTTATATAGTAAACCAATTTATTTTTGTCCTGCAGCGCCGCGCGATGTTACCCACTGTGAATAGTTCCATACCCGTGGGACCAGGATCAAAAGTAACCTATGTTAATCCAGGATAACAGCTATCCTGGCTGGTACCTAATTTCATTTATGTAAATCAGTTCAGTAGTTTTCGCGAGAAAGAGTAACGAAAATTCATCCATACGTTACGTAAAGTTTTTGCGTTTATAATATTAGTAGGATTATCGGTGCAAAAAGGTTATGCATGAGCTATCAAATTCAGATTTTTTTCCATATTCAAATTCAGAAATAAGTGCGCTCAAACAAACAAGTTCATCTTTTTATATAGTAGGTAGTATTTTCGTACAACTAAATTGCAAACATAAAAATGCATGGTTGATTTTTAGTTATGGCAAGTTATAACGACTTTTTGTTTTCAATATTTTTATTCGCAACTTTTCTGATTATGAATATTAACAACTTTAGCTTTATAAAACTAATCTTTTTCATTTTACTTTCATCACGTATTTAATAAAGTTGTTGTGTCACCTTGCACACAATAAACCTCTTAAAGGTTACATCACACCATATCGGCTGAACATCGAAAATACTCCTTACAACTGTTTTAAAATCGTAGTATAATATTAATGGAATAGTATAAATATAATAGAACTGACTTATATAGATAGAGAATAATATCTCTTTATTCAACTCTATTTATTTGAACACAAAAAATATACTTAACTAACTAAAACTGGACCAGGTTTTGTCACTATGTTTTTATATTGCAATACAAAAACACAAACAAAAACAAAAACATATTGAAAATACCTGGCTCAGACTAACTTTTCAGGTTGTTTTTAATGCGAACAAAAAACGAGACAAGCTTCCGTTTCATCGTTTTACTTCAACCGAGTTGTTGAGCTTGTATGGTGTACAATGGCCTTAAGTCGTTTAGTCTTACCAGCTTTGCATATAATTAAAATTAATTGTATCTTTTTAACTATGGAAACTTTACCCTACCCGTTTTACAAAGCCTTGCTTGGACTTGGTAATGAGGTATTTCAGTGATGAAACTCAAGGTTTTTGGGTCTATCATCTATCATTATCACAAACATAATACGTTTGCTAATTTCTATTATAATTAAAAACATCAGATTGAAATCAAATAATTATAGAAATAAAAGACTTAAAATAATATAACACACTAGCAGCACGTGTACGTGAAACTACCGGGATAAAATATAGCCTAGCTGCTAGCCTGCTAGTTCTATATCAATTCCATAGCTAATAGATTGATGTGTGACTAGCAGAACTATTTAAATGGTGACACATTTCAAACTTCGTCTATTATCTTGTCTATTCCCGTCACTCCACACACTTCCATCACTTGTGTAACTGTCGAGATACATCTCCGATATTATTCTATTTTGTATTGTACTTACTGTAAATTCACGATGATAAAATATTCGTTTTCAAAATAAATACTAGAAAATTACGCCTCCTTCCGTATAGGTTTAACTTTTCAGTATTACTTTGATTCTGTTATTTTTTTTACACGAATCTTTTTTAATTGTATACTTAAGTAACTTTTAACAAGAATTTAGCTTACGAATAATCTTTGCCCAAGATTTATTGAATTAGGTAGGTACTTTAGCTTCTAGATATTGTCAAATTTCAGAAATTATTCAGCTTGAACTCTCTACGTAACGCTAATTTACCATTATCTAAAACTGTATAATTATACTGTATAATAGTGGTCAGGTCATTATTCCCTGTAAATCTAACAAGAGCAATGAAGACCATTGACCGTTAGAAAGACAGTGAAACGAACTCATTAAAAAGAAACAGATCTGAAATACGGAAATGAAAAATTTCTGAAATTTAAGAAATCTTCTTCAACTAATTGTTTGCCTAATTTGTAACGCTGGTTTCTTTCGGAATAAATTGGAAATAAATTTAATGAATACCGTGTATAACAAAGGCACTCAGGTTCTCAACTTTGTTCGTCGGTCGAGAGAAGGTAGTGATGTTTTCCTTGCGTATTTCTAACTTTGTTAATAATCAAAGTCCGTTTGACACTCTGACATTCTTTGTTTATAGCTGACATAAACAACACATAACAAAACAAACAAGGTGTAAAACTTTGTGGCCGTGCTACGGTCCAATCAAAATGTTAATTACCTACCTAATTCTAATTGAAAACATCACATAATATACATTATTGTACATGTAATGATAAGATTTATTTGAACGATATTTTAATCATCCTGATTGTTTTTAATGACTCCGTGTCCGAGTGGTCAGGCATCCCGCTTTTCGGACGATCACTTGTAACAACGCAGGTTCTAATCCTGTCGCCGGAACTTATAGTAAAACATTTCCACTATGGGTATACCTACAAAGTTTAGCTCAATCGGTTGAAGATATTTGCTTTCAAAAATGAGCTGCAAGTATCTACCCGAAATAACATACTCGTAGTTACTCACAACATACTCGTACTTACAGTGCCATTAAAATCTTGAAACGAGCAATTCTTGGAAACAGTTCCAATGAATGTCATAAAAAAATTTATTCAGAAGGTTTTGGAATCAGTGTTTTCAGGCCATTAAAACCGTGCAAAGTTCGGTCATCATCACTAAAAGCTTTCAATGACTTACATGTAGCACGGTCCAGAGATATCATGCGGGGGGTAGACGAGTATCGGCGGGGAGGGCGCGGGGGAGGGGCTGTTCTTGCGGCGGCGCGCCACGAACACACCCGCCATCACGATCAGAAGCACTAGCGCTGCGCTTGCGCCGCCCAATGCTACCAACACCGCTTCTGTGAAAGAACTTGGGTTTAAGCATCTGGCAAGGTCTTCTTCTATATTAAGGTGGCCAAGTAAGTAGTTTTTCATCAGATAAAGCTGTGCATCCAATAAAAATTATAATTTCAAGATTTACCTTACGACTGTAAAAGAATGTGAAAATAAATCAATAGAGAACAGTAGAGTAGAAAAATAAAAGTTTAAATAAAAAATCAATAAAAAAACATTTTTCATAGACAACTGAAATAGTGGAACACAGTTTTTATATTTATAATTATCATCCTCGTAAATCTAAATACATAATCCATGGATTAAAATAATAACTTAAGGGTACGAAATCGATATCCCTAAAGTGGAGATAAAATCTACAACTTGAAGGGTCTAAAAAGTGCCAATATTTTTTTAGCTAAAAGGGCTTTCCGAAGTTTGACATGATATAGGTATATGCACAAATATTTTCAGTAATCCATTTCACACTTTTATTTGCGTCTTTGATCTGAATTTGTAATCATATTTTTTTCGTTTATCTATAAAATGGGACTGTAACTGTTCGCAAGCTCCTACAATTATTACAACACAATATTGCGGAATAGGTAAATAAGGTAGTCTAAAATTGAAATTGTATCAAATATCACGAGTAAATGGACAAATACCAAATATTGTATTAAATTTGGGCATAATTATCTTCTAATACCTACTTTTTTTAACTATCTTAATATGCCTAAAAATACGTTATGCGATGAACGCCGTACCGATTTGTTTTGCCGTATTATATTCATGAGTATTATAAATATACTAATCTCAGCCTTATTTACACCCATTTTACATTTCAAGGGGATGACTATCACCCAAGAATACTTTACCATATTTTTGAGTAAAGTGTAAATTTTAATGAATAAATTGAACCTATCAAAGACCAGAACGGCAGTTTTATAATTTTATTCATCGCAAGAACTAATCTAATGTGGAAGATATTTTTAGATACAATAAGTGACTTTCTACATTTATAACATGAAACGTTTCATCGTACTTAGACAAGATTATACTTTAAGATAACAAACATAGGATAACAGATTTTTATGTCTTATAATTTAACATTTTAAGATGGATAGTTATGTTGTTATATAAAACGCTTTTTTATGTAAAGTCAGAGTTGTATTGAAGTTATTGCAGTGTCATAAAAGACATCAAGCGTATAAAAACTGACACTAGATTAGCACTAACAGAGGCAATTTAACTCATCCAAGATAATCTTATCACACGAGTGAACACTCTAGCTAACGACATAAGTTAATGGTGGCCGAAATATAAAACCAACCATCATGTTTTTATGGGCTCATTAAACGTGGCATACTTTATGTACAATGGAATATACATTTATGTATTTGGCCATAACTTGTCATCTGTCGCGTTGACAATTTAATTTACAAACCCATAGCACTTGGTGTTTTATTTCATTCTGTAACTTCATTATGTCAGTGATTCCATGTTGGTCCTTTGCAAATATTTGAATTTATTCATAATATAAATAAACAAGTCTTCTGACCAATTAGTTTTTATTAAATATTGTTATATAATCGTTGGTAGACCAAATAAATAAGTAAACAATTACCTCGTAAGTTCACAGCATTAGCGATAGAGAACTCAGACACGGAGCTAGAGGTCGCCGCTGGCTGGAAGCGTCGCGTGTCCAGCTGACTGAGCTCGTGGCGTGACGTCACTGGCTCCTCGTAGTCCTGACGCTCATAGTAGTCTACAGGCTTGTGCTGTTCTTCAGCACCGGAGTAATCCGAGTCGTAATCTGTAAGAAAATGACTACGTCAACAAACTCTGTTTTTTAAGTTATCAAAGGCATTTTTAAAATACGAGGAAAAGTGTAGATGAAAAGCTATTTAGCACATATTTACTGTGATATCAGTATTCTACACCCATAGCATCCTCAACTTATAGCAATCAGAGAAATGGTCTATACGTGTGCAATTGAGTGTGTTTTGTAACTTATGTGTGGCAATTTTATATTGCTCTCGTGGACCTTGGAGCCTAATGGAGCCGTTACAAAGAAAATAAATGAAACTAACAGATTTTTACTTCAGAAAAGATGTGTGTCTTGACTGAACTTTACACGGACTTTTTGGGAGATCTCGAAATACAATGATATCCAGTGTTGTTTCTTTTGCCTGCACTTATGCACGTTCACAAACACAACAGTTAATAATCTACCATTATTACACAATAACATTTGCTAAAACACAAGTTTTAGAAATTATAACAAAAATAAAACATAGGTTTAACTTTTTCAAGTCCCCGCCAAAAAGCGAAAAGAATTAAGTAGTACAAATAAAAAATCACCAATAAAATATTTTGCAGAAATGCGTTCCGAAATTCAAATAAAAAGAAAAGTGTTCTATTTTTAAAATTTACCTTTTAAAAATTGAACACTAGGATGATAAGGTGTACTTTGAAGGTTTTACTAGGGAGTTTTGAAGATTTATTTATTTTACTGAAAAGAATTTCCAGTGGCGTTGAGACGTAAAACTCAAAATTAAAATGTAAATTCCAGACTTTTACTCTTAAAATTCATCTCATGAGTTTTTAGTGCCACTATAACATAGCGATAAACACAAACATCCTAAAGACATTTTTAAAAAGAAGACTCAATTTTTATAACGAAATTCAACTTCGGTGCTTCCCAAAGGAAATGTATTATGCACTATGCATTGAAAATAGCTCTCACATGAAAATATATTTTGTATTTCAAGAAATACATTTCATGGCTTTAAGGGACCGCCTCCACAAGCGTAAGGCCCCGGTCTCGAATTCTGCGGGCAGCGGGGCGGGAGCGGGCGACGAGCGGGCAATGAGCGGGCAATGAGCGGGCGACGAGCGGGCGACCAGCGGGAGACGAGCGGGCACTGACAGTCCACGCGTCATAATTGTGTAGTGTTGTGCGGATAGTTATACCAAATCTCATTTTCTATTCCTGGTTCGATATTTTTGATAAAGTACCTAAGTACTTAGAAATGTAACTATTATTACTATTAAAAAGAGATAAATTAGAAAGAGATCGAAACTAAATCCATTTTAATTACAACAATTTTGATTTACGTTTTTCATTTGTATGTTTTTCGTGTGAACAATTTGTTTGGTTCATTAAGTATTCACGTACAGATGAACAATAACTCTCACATTTAAACAAAAATAAAAAAATAAATTGTATGGATTCAATTCAGTCTCGCTCGATCCCCTGAACCATGAATAGGTACAACACTACACCGCGTAATCTGTCCGTCTTGCCAACTGTACCATCATCTTAGTAGCTATATCTTTTGCAAAAAGTTTCCAGATAACCATATCAATCATCATCATCATCATCACGTCTAGATTTGTTGCATAAGTACTTGTGGTCGGTTATATATTAGGTACATAGGTAAAAAGTGTTTATTTGTTTTTGCAGTTGAAAATATGTTTTTTTAAGATTGTTTTGAAATTTTTTGACATGAATGTTTTTAATAATAAATTAGGTACCTAATAGATGCGTAGCTAAATTGATATAAAGTATTTTAACAATATATTATTTGCATGTTATGAAATTATGACAAATACCTGAATATGTATTATGAACTATTTAATGAAATTTTAACACCTGTATGTAAATTACCATATTCAAAGCAAATAAATGATTTAGATTTAGATTTTGATTTAGAAATAGTTTAAATCAAAATATAAAAAATCATTGACGTCTTTTTTCAAAATAATTTGCTTGAATGGTTGATTTAGTGGAAAGTTGCTAGAAAAATTGATCAATCGTCTAGCTACAATTTTATTGAAATAGTTGCTGATGGGGGTATAAAAATTGCTAGAACTAGCTATGAAGTTTCATAGTTGGCAATGGTGACTGTCAGTGCCCGCTCCTTGCCCGCTCGTTACCCGCTCGTTACCCGCGCCGCCGCCGCCCCGCTGCCCGCAGAATTCGAGACCGGGCACTAAGAATCGCGGCGATATTTATTGCCACGTATTTCTATACACTATCTGTGAACGTGTCTCTACACCGCTATTTCATCACAACGATACTGCGAGTGACATTTGTCAAACTAATAAAATTCCTACGATAGTCGCCTTACCATGTAAATTACCCGACGATAGGAGGACGGAATCGTTGCGATACACTCGCCCGTGGAGATCTTTGGTTTGGCTTACCTACAGTACTGTTTGTATAGATATTTGACTTTACTTCCATACAAAATGTGTCAAATACCTACCAGCAGTAAGCAAAACCAGGGATAGATAGGTTATTGACTGACGGTAAGAGATATTGAGTGGTATCAATACGGTAGAGCATACTAATGTAATGCAATTTACCTTGAGAGTAAGTTTCCAGTGAAATTCGGAGTAGCGAGGGTTTCCATCCTATATTGCTCGCTTCTAAAATCTTATTATCTAGAGTATGTTACCTGTATTAGCAGTTTCCTGTTCTCTGAGTATCTCCGCCGGGTCTATAGGCGGCGCATACCACGGCCGCCTCGAGTACACCTTCTTCGTGTTGACCACTCGATCGCCGACCTCAACGTTGCGGTAACTCGACGGTGACAGGTTTAACATCTCTAAACATCGAGTGAAACCTGGGGAAGAAGAAAATAACTTTTCATTTTTAACGTTCCTTACGTTTGGTTATGATATTCTATTAACAATGACCGGAGATGATCCTTAGCAACTTTGTAGGTATGTAAAATATGCTATGGCGACAGACATACGACATAGACATTCGTAAGTTGAATATAGGAACCGGCCATTACAGTTATTCAAAAGGCAAACAATGTGAGAGTCGTGTTAGCAGAGTAGGTTATAGCAGAGACTATATGGTCGTGAGTTCAAATCGTGCATATTGGTAAAGAGCACAAATTTACGGTGGTGCAGGCCGCTTCCAAGCGAAACTCGTGATCTAAGCAGCAACGAACGTCCTACGGCTGAGATGGTGATGATGATTTATACTCATAGGTATCTTCGTATTCATGTCTTTCTTTTTTTTTCACAAAATATCTTCTTTTTCCTATCCCAACATCAGAGACGTAAATTGACATTCCTTACTCACGCCATTTAACGCCCAATGAGGAGGTTACCGCCTTGAGGAAACTATTTCTTCGAACAATTTCCTGAATGAGATATAAGATGACCAGGATAAGATAGTCGTCAAGACCGAGTTTGCGTAAATTCAACAGAAATCCTTAAATAACTTGTATCCAACTTGATCCAGAATGTTAGGTTAAATAAGCTCAGATGTGTTTTTTTTTTATTGTTTTTTTGTCCTACCGGCGTGATTAATATTATGTATCCCTATGCAAAATTACTCTGTTATTCTTGATGGCCTAGTAAACTTACGTAAGCTACTGCGGCTATTCAATCTGTTGTTCTTTTTAATTAACACAGAACAAAACATTCCTAAAATCCTCATAAAATTGACAAATCTTTATGCATAATATTGATCACGAAACTCTGAAAATTATTATTAAAGTTTTTGTTCAAGTAAAATAAGCCCAAGTTTATATCCGGAAAAGTTTCTGAGATAACCATGACAGACGGACAAAGTCGTTTCGTTAGATAATACATTATTATAAAGTTCGCAGAAACTCCGTCATCAGAGTTGGCCATGTGCTCATACGAACGCACGAAAGAATGATTATTAAATTACGCCAATTTGATTCGGTACCCCAAAAAGACCCCGCTGTGTGTATTTGCCGTCTAAATAAACCGATCTAATTTAAATCTTAATATTTTTTCAGCAAAATTCTGAGGTAAAAGATATTTAAGCTCTCGGGAGATACGTTTCTTGAAAAAACAGGCCTTTTGAGTTTTCTCGAGGTTTGTGGAATTAGTTAGGGAGAATAACAGATGGAATTTCTAAGGACCGATAGATTTAAATGTGTAAAGAGAATTATAGAACGTTGCACTATATTCAACTTTGATGAAACATGTGATGCAGCGATATTATTTGTCGCAAAATCGAGGTTAATCGCTTTCATGACTTTAAACTGCCAAACATGACACTTAACAAACTTTTTTTGAGATTTCTAGAAAATAACACAAGGAACTTTTAAGTATTATGGTTTTAATAGGTAGAGTAAGTAATCATCTTTTACAATTGAAAGATTTTATAATCCAGCAGACTTTAAAAAAATATTGTTCCCCTTTTTAGAACGAATTTTATTTCAAATTATCTTTTATTATTCAAACACAGAATTTGAAATAGAAATACGTTAACAGTATGCCAAGACAGCTCTCTACTCATTTTCACATTATCTTCTAATTTAACAAAAATACTGGTTGAACAGAAATTCCAGCTCAGTTTGCTCTCGTTTAATTAATAATGAAACGTTTATTAAAACATGGCCATTAATCAGACAGTAAAGCACAGTTCATATTTTTATTACGTCGTAGAGAAATCTAATGCATAATAGTTTCAAAGTAAGAGTTGTGTTTATCGAGTGGTATAGTTACTTGACTTTCGATCCGTAATCATGAGTTGAAATAAGCCTCTACTCACAAGACCGAAAACGGAACCGAAAGTCTATCGCGCCAAAAATTGTTATTCAGCAAACCAAATTCAGAATATTCTCCGACATCGATTTTAGCTTTGATAGTAAAATCGAGGCATCTCTGGAATTTTTTTATTAAATATTACCAAGTTAAAAATCGTGGCTTACCATGAATGACGTATTTTTAAACAATTCAATTTAGGTTCTAACTGACCTAACTTTACGTCAGCGCCTTACAGGACCTAAACAGAATCGCTTTTAATAGTAAGCCTCGATTTTCTAAAATATATATATATTTATGTGTGTTTACGTGCACGTAAATCACATTGGTTAATCACAATAGAAGTTTAGGATATTTATAAAATCGTCATCTTTGCCTGTTTTCGCTTATGCATCTTTTATGAAATTCTCTAGGTAAAAAATACTTTGAGTAAAGTACTTTATTTTTATTATCTAGCTTTTCTCAGAGCCCGGTGAGGCGCTAAAACATTAGTTACAGGGAAACAGGTACAGATTTTTTATCATTATGAAGACTTGAGCTCGCTCGGACAATGTTATTAAAGATTTTTCCTACACTTTATTTGTATTTATTATCTTGTTCGTTTGATATTTTAAACTTCCAACTAATGGAATAAGGTCATTGGTGACACAATTTTTGTTTTCAGAAGGCTTGTACCTACAAAGTTTTCGCGGTGAACTTTGAAATAAAAATTACATAGGTACCTTTTAGAGCACGTTTTAGCCACAAATTGTCCTAATGTTGTTTGTAATATGGATGTGTTATTTTGTGTATGTTTTGAAAAAAGATCGTTATCTTCGAGATAACGATCGAGATTAGCAACGACTTGAATTCAGAGTCTGTGCTCAGGTTTGAGTCTCCGCTCATATATTGATATCTTGACAGTTTTTTTATGGAAACTGATATACCGTTAGAGACAACATTAACGTTTAAATTTCTAAAAATAATTCACAACAATTAAGATTTCAAATAAAACTTAATGTTCTTCCGTAAAATAGGCGAAGAAACTTGAGAGGTGGCTCGTAATGAACTTTTAGGAGTTATTTTATTAAGAATCCCATTACAGGGTTTGTGCTAGAGAAAGCCATTATTGCTTTAGAAATGCAAAAGAGGTAATGTCAAGTTACAACTCTGTATTTAAAGAAGTTTGATTAATTAACCTGTTTTAGTTCAGAGCTTTACTGAGATTTTAGTTCTTTCACAGAAACTGAGAATCTAAACTTAGGTTATATTTGTAGACATTAAACAAAAAATTAAAGTTTTCTCGTTTATTTTTTGGAACTGGAACGAAGTGTTAGGTTAGTGTTAGTGTTACTTAGAAAAAATTTGTAATTTAAGATTCAGAAACTTAATTACTTTTCTTTATTTATCTGAGTACCCAAAAATTTATAGGTAATTAATATAAATCTCATATTATTCAGTAACATGTTCCAATTTCTGGTTATTTGATAACGAGGATCATAATGAATAAATACTAATTTACTATGAACTCCGTAGAATCGTTGTAGGTACAACAGAGCTACAAGATAAAATCTGTAACGCGATCAAAATGATGCCAGAAACAGTGAGGATCACCTAAGGATTATTGCAAATAGTTATTTATAATTCGAAATGTTTAATTTCAAAAAGTCATAAGCACAAGTTAATTTCAAACGAAATCCGTTCATACTTGTATGTAAATGAAAGCCCGAGAGCATAATTTGCACGAAATTACCTCTCAGTATTCAGATAGTTACATAAAGCAGTTCAGATTATTCTAAAATATACTGTTTTAATTTTGAGATAGTGTAAAAGTTTTCGATGTAAAATTTAAACAGGCTCACGTTTCCCTAGAGACGGTAACTATCATTTTAATCTTGTAATGTATAATTTCAGTGAGAATAATAGAAAATTATTTGTTTGCAGCTTTTTATTTGTCCATTATTATTTTTTCAATCATTTTTTTGTTCCCTTTGAAATATTCCATGCACTCAAAGACCACAACATGCTACAACCAACTTCACCCGGTTTCCATGAAGCCAAAAGAAGGTATTTTTGTCACTAACTATACCGAGGTTAAGGTTCTAATGAAATAATTACTGTGACCTTCAAAGGACAAAGTTTCCTGGATCTTTCAGGATGTAATAAGTTTCAGTAATTTGTAAGACATGCGACACGGGGGTTGCACGACATGCACGTAGATGAAAAAATACGATTTCTTTTACGACGGTCTAATAGTCAATTTATACAGCAGTTAAATTAAATTTACAACATTTCCAAGTCTTACTGAACAACATTGTTACACCTTTATTTTGTTTATTTCTATAGTATGAAATAAACAAAAAAAAGGTTGTAGCGGGCAATTCCTGGCTTGGCATGGCACAGGACCGAGTATTGTGGCGTTTACTAAGGGAGGCCTACACCCAGCAGTGACGATGATACTATCACAAGTCTACAAAAACAGTGTGGTTACAATTATAATCCAAAACATGAATTACTTAATTTTGACAAGACAGAGGTTCTCGGTTAAATAGTAGTTAATAGTAAAGAAAATATAACTACTTTGTTAATTCACAGTAACATCCGATAGCTGTAAATTACTTTTTGTTAGTAATATTACTGTATTAGTATTATCACAGACAACGGAGAAATTATTCTTATTTCCTTTATTGTTATGATAAGTAATGATGCATATTTGTGAGTGATGATATTCATTTATGGACGAAAAGAGGAAGAAAATTAATAAAAACCTTGTGCTTAAACCATCAACCATTTTACAAAGTTCATGTATCTCTAAATTCAAACCTTGTATCTACCCAATCAAACAAAAGTTAATTCCTAAGTGAATAAACAAATCTAAAACAATTACCCAATTAGGGAGCACTCGGTCAGATTTAGATACAAATTCGTTGATAGATCGAAATTAACAAATTAGATAGACGAAGGTGGCGATTTGATTTTTTACTTGTAAATTGTAAACATGTTTCTTGTTTCTTCATTGTTGGCAGAGTGAGTCACAGAACGAAAAGGATCAATACAATGATTTGGTTTGTACAAACAAAAAATCCAACCAGGTAAATTCGACGAACTAAGATGCATTAAAACATCTCTGCAAGCTACAACACACGTTATTATTCTCTCGGAGACTTGGATAAAAAGTGAAGAAGAAGCCAAAAGACTACAAAATCCGTGCTAGGTACGCACTATTACCAATTGCAACTAAAGACAAAACAAGAAAAGAGGCGGAGTCTCAATTTATGTCCTTAATAATCTTAAATACATACATTATTATAGTATGTATGTATGTATGTATAATGTTTATGGTCTGGAAGTTAACTAAAATACTGTGTCTGGCTAATATTAATGGCTAAAGCAAATTGACTAAAATATAATAGGTAGGAAAGTAAGTAAACATAGTTCCAAAATCTTAAAATCGGTTAGAGTAGAAACAAAACTCCTAAACCGTGTAGAATTAATTCAAGCAAAAACGTTGGTACCAATTTAACAAACTCTATTTATTTTGATTCCAAAATAAACGTATTTTTATCCTCAAAGGACTCGCTTAAGGCACGTAAAACTGAAAAAGGGACATCTAATTATTGTATGAGTTCAACCACTTTTACATTCAAAGAAAATATTTTATAAGTTCAAATGGGAAGGATATTTTCTTTTGCTACGCTACGATTAAGATATCGATCTGATGACCATTTAAAAGTCCAATTCGAGCCCATCATTCAATCTTGGATTAGGCTGTATCCGGATTGATAAGGGGATTTCGACGCGAAAGTATCTAATTTCTATCGCATGACTCTCAGGCTGTTCAGGGGGCGTATCATCTGTTGCGTGGTTTACTAAACTATCCTAGATATGCTTGGATATCCTTGGTCCAGGGTCATCTAGTCCCAAGCTAAGCAACTTAATGCTTGTGTTATGGTAACCAGATGACTGATACAATAATATCATTGTTTTTTTCTGTACTTGTTCTATAAGTATTTATTCTGTGGTACGAACCCTACAAGAAATGTATGAACTAAAACTTTACAAAATAGCCCCAAACCATCCTAATGAAAGCAATGAAATGAAAACGTTACAAAACTAAGAAAAAGCCATCCAGAAACACATTTTCCTGGAACGAAGCAATACTTTCGAAGTCGGAATGGCTAAGGAATACAATCGACCCACACAATACGTGATTCGACTCGACATTGCTTTGCAACTAATTGATACATACCTGGCCGTACTAAATTAATAGTTCAGCTCTCGACACGTAGTGCCAACATGACCTATTGATTAAGGTAAATTGATTAAAGAATATGAAAAAAACAATAGGTCCGTAAATTTTTAGGCACTCAAGATATTTGGAATCACCTAGCTTATGACTGTACATTTTTAAGTGATCCTTGAGGTCCTACAGAAATAAACACACATTTTTCTTTCTTTCTTTGGAACGGTACGGGGGGTGTAAAGTTTTGATGAAATCTACGTAATGCATTGAAAACTGTTTTACTTTGAACCTAACCTAATTAATGGTGACTTAACAGACTAATTAACACTAATTACTGGTTTCCTCGTGCTATTTTCTCTACATCCTTTTAATTTATCTCTGAATTACAGCTACCTTTTGAAATTTTCAGTTGTCTATATTAGTAAGAAATTGTAGACTCTACTGGGTATTGTATCGGTTATCGTTTTTACATCACATCATTAAAATGAAACTCTTACGATAATACGAATAACAGAGACGGATCTTTATTAGTTATTTTTTCTACTTCTCGAGGTTAACGACTTAACCCTAATAAGGGAAACAAAATTATTTCCTGGGGCGAAAAACTGATACGGGTATTTTATTATGTTAAGCAACTTTGGAATGTTCCCTTTCATTGTATTGGTTCTTGAACCAAATATATAAACAAAAATTGAAGTAAGTATAAAACTATAGAAATGCTTTCCCAATTTCATTTCTTGAATGGAGGCTGTTTTATTTCAAACCTCTTTACTAGGGAAATCGTTTTATATTTGTTTAGTACATTTTTCTTGACTCTACCTACTTTAAATTTATTTTTTCATCATGCTAAGCTTTTCTGTATACCTAATGTTTTTAAAAGAAAAGAAGTTAGTTCAGTAGGTACCTATTTATTTAAATTTTGCCACTTGTTCTTTAAAGATGTCGCTGAGCGAGAGAAGCAACTAGTATTCACTAAGGGTCTAAACAACGTAGCAATGTATAATCTACAAAGCTCTCCTAAATCCAGGCCAAGCAAGCTAGTCCAACACATTTATTATTTAACACTGCATTTAATATGTGCAAGCGAATGCTGCAGTTTAATGGGGACTGAGTAAACTTCCCTTTATGCATTATAAATAATACCCGAAAGTTTGACGTCGATAGAGTACTTACACTGTGCAGTACAAGTTGATGGTTGATTTTTTGAGTGTTTGGACATGTAGGTCTACACCTTAGTGCAGACTGCAGACTGTACATAGCCTATACCACAGATAAAACAATACTATTTTTATTTGTGCTTATACCAATCGACCAAGGAAACCCCCAATGCCAGCACTGAAACGATCAGAAAGATCATGATTAATCGTACCTATGGCAAGAATCTTGAGTTGTGTAAATGGGACTTTATACTTATTTCCAAGAAATAGCTTACACAGAAAAATATATTTTCAAAAGAAAGCATTCCATGCGAGTCCATCGATAATATTTCAAAAGCTTTAAAGTCCAACCGATAAGCATTCGGTTTACTCTGAACCGGAAAGTTATCTGATATCTTAATGCATTTTTAAAAGCTTTAAAAGGAAAAACGAAATACAGAAGATGCATTGAATCCTACCTCAGTTTTTCACCACCGAAAAGGTCACCAAAAAATACTTAAGAAAAGAAGCTGAGAACATAATATATTATTCATTCAGCATGCAGGGCATGTTTCATTGATAAATAAATGCTGTATAAAAACCTATATAGAGAAATGAGAATTTTCTGCAAAGGATACCTAGGTATAGAAATTATAAAAGTACGATTACTTACTATAATTATTTTACAAAAAAGAATACAAATTTACCGTTTTACTCATTGACATACATAGATAGCTATGCAGTTAAAGAATATTTTAACGCCCAGTAACAAATTGGTATGGTGATGGACCAACGGACGTCCGTACGCTGGACACTGTTTCACTTTCTAAGATTGGTCGTCAGCTAAAACTGTTATTATACAGCAAAATATAAATATTCAGTTCATTAATATTCGAGTAAATTATACTAAAACGGCTTCTAGGCAATTCCGTAGTACGTTCCATAACATTTTAAATTTGAATGTGTACCTAATAACTGTCATAATGATAAATTCGTTGTACTTGTCATAATGACTAATGATTTAAACTAGCCAAGGGATTGTCTAACAACCATTCCAGCCCCACAGGTATTCCTGCCAAGTCTGTCAACATCAGGAACATGCCTACATTTCCCGCGCAAACACGACTCACCCTTCGTAGGGATTAAAATTGGTTAGTCCACATTAGGGATGTTTGAATTCTCCGTACGTCCGTAACGTAACTGAAAGTATCGGATATCCGAAACAAAAATGTCTGAGCCGATCTGAAAAATTCGAATTTATTTCGGTTAAGGGCCGAATGAAATATAATTATTATAACATATTGTTGCATAAACATGCTAACACACTAGCCGCGTTTTCCATGCATTGTTTATTATTATTTTGCTTATTCTAGTATAAATCCGACAACGGTAACTAACGGTTAATTGGAAATAATTTAATTTCCGTAACAGTACCTGAAATCAGTGGGTATAATTTAGTTATCCTTACTACGTAGTGAATTATTGTAAATTTTGAATATGAAATAAATACTAAATACATCCGTATCCGTATACAGAACACCTATAACGACATCACTGGTCCACACCCCGTCACATGAACTGTCTGACAAACTGACCTACATTGATAAAACGAAACCGAATTGGCGCAGGTATTAATAAAATATTGGCGATGACTTCTCAATGAAACACCTCGGATTTAAAATCAGAGGTAGAAGCACAAAGATAGGGGAGCAGGAGTAACAAATAGGAATAGAAAGCCATGTTATACCTATTGTCTGTGCTTTTGTTTCGAAATATAGTCTTCTATTCTATTCTGTTCTATTCTTATGTCTGTTCTTATGAGTAACGTTTTTTATAAGTACCTACACATACGTAGTGAATAAAACAATGCTAAAAAATAAAACAATTATTTCGTGGCTAATGAAAACTGTTGCAAAATGTAATGTTTTCTCCTCACCTTTTCTTAAAAACATGTACCTACCAATACTTTCACACGCTGAAAAAGTAACACAATTTACAAAGTATATTTTATTAATCAAATATTTTTTTTACTAATATACCGCCTGTGACACGAAGAAAATTGGATTTAGTTCATTACATTATCGACATTACACGAATGTGTCGATACAAAATGATTGATTAAGTTATTTTTAGATCCTATCAATATTATACTTACATTTATTATTTAACATTTTTTAAAACTTAGAGCCGAGGCAAAACCTTTTTCAAACAAGCAGTAACTGCGCGATTATGTGTAGCGCGTTTCACAAACTCAAGGATAGATAGTATGCACATTGCACGGTCATAGCTTGCTGCCAATATTTTGTTCGCCACGCTTTTGTACAAAAGCTCAGTGCCTGTAAGCACAGGCTCTTAGATATTCCATAACAATTAGCGTCCATGGGCTTGTACGTTGGGCGTGTACCTTTAGTTTGTGAAAGCTTTTCAATAATTGTAATGAAATCTAAACTACCTCTTTTTTCCACACAATGGCCATTTGAGGCTATTTACACAGTCATTGAAGTGGAACGTTATTAGTGTAATGTCCTACCTACGTACCTACGTAAATGGAGAGATGTAGAAAAATCTAGAAGCACTCTAGATTTTCCTATTAGATGTCCCCGAAATTATCACTCTATATCTCTCTCTATTTCACTATAAGTCTGAAGTCGACTTTTTAGGATTCCTTATAGGTATTTTAAAGATCATAACAGTTTTCTATTCCTCTAAAAATATAATCTACACACAACAGTCTCATAAAATTTCATGAAAATAAATACCAAATCAGGTTAAATTTCCCAAAACATTTTTATAGCCAATTTGTAAGAATATTTTTCTCGTACCGAGGATAAATTTCTAGGGCAGCTTTAGTATTGAGCTTTACTTAACTTATCTTTTGCAAAGTATTATCTACTCTGTTAACATTTTATGAACTGATACTTTATCTAATAAATTGACTTATTCTATATTAAATCAGTTGGAATAGTTATTTTCGTTTATCTTTTACGATTTTTTATTACATAATACCTATTATAAATATAATTATAACATATTATTATAATTGTGTAGGCCAGGTCAGAAGTACCCTAAACCGGCGAGCATGTATGAAGAATGTAATAAGAGTGAATGAGGCGAAAGAGGTGTGTCAGGATCGTAGCAAGTGGAGATCCGTAGTCTCTGCCTACCTCCATGGGCAAAAGTGTGATTTCATGTATGCATGTTATGTATAATTGTGTAAAAGTTGATTGCGTCTCAATTACTTGACGTTTTTAGTTACAAGGTCGTGTGTTTTCCGGCATATCAAAAATACAATGTTTATTAGTCACGGACTAAAGTAATTAGGCAATTTAAAGTATCATATTTCCAAGTCGCGATGGCTTAAAAAGTGTCTTAAAAATAGCAAGTTTTATCAGTTTAATGATAGGTTTATAGGGACTCTTATTAGTGCTATTGGTAGCACTAATTGATATCAATTAACTAATTCTACCCGCAAACACTATAATTTTACTTAAATACAGTAATTTGATAAATGTCTACTATCATTTCATTATGTATTGATCTATTTATAATAAATTCAAAGGTTATGGAATAAGTACGCGATAATTTAGTTAGTTTCAGAATTACCACCAAAATATTACAAATTCTAATTCAATACATTTCAAAGCCACATTAACGCGTTCAAATAGCTAAATAAATTCTCTTTGGTTCTATCTTATTATGAAGAGTGACAACAATTTAATAACACGGTTTTATAAAAATGTTTTATGCGCATACAAAAGAGCTTCAGTGAGCCAATATGACACATTGCTGAGTGTCGGATTATTCGATGTTCAGCCATGTGGCAAAACTCGAAAAATGGTTGTGGATGAGTGGAACCTTTTATAATATTACCTACTCGTCTTTCACGTGATTAAGTATGGTGGTACTTGAAAGACTAAGTTTTTTTATGTCTACAACTGAATAAGTAACAGGTTACGTACGATTGTGGTATGGTGATGAAAAATGAATGGTCTTGTCCCGACAGTTAAAAGTCAAATGTTTTTTTTCTTTGTTAGATATTGTGAAATCGATTGGTGATCAAAAAAACTCCCATTAAGTACAATTTATTTGTACTAACTGGACACTTATGGGGACATTTAATTGTTTATGGTACTTACACCTCAGGTCTGAACCGAATGTTGTTGTTGTGTGTTTATTATGATTTTATTGTTTTCTTATTTAATTTAGATCTTTTGATGTGCTTTTGATAACAGTACTAAGGTCGCGCTGTGCTTGTGTGTGTGAAATTGCTGTACTTTGGTTTCAAACTGTGGGTAAACAAACATGCCATCAACATAGAACTTAAAGAATATGGTTATTTGAAGTTTTTTCTATCGGTGATTAATCCAAAATTACAACCAAGATAACTTTTCTTGATAAATTTGTACATTAATTACTTTATTTTGTAATTTTAACAGATTGTTTGTATGCTTACAACCATTAAAAATGAATGGCCGAAGCTCATAATGATTTCTTGTACCAATAATGGTAGAGTTAATGAGACATTACAAAGGTAAATCATTAGAAGGATATTCAACAAAAGCCGTTGTAACAAAGACATTTCGTTCATTTCCATTGCTTATTTTGTAGTCTAATTAATCATGCTGATTTGGTCTTTAACGTAAGGGAACAAGATCTTGTTTCAAAATACATAAGTAATACCGTAATACTTAACTTTTACAAAATAGGTAGGTACCTACTATGCAAACTCTCTAAGTTTTTTCAAAATTTCCAGACATATTTTACGTTTTGTCTTTACTTGGGTACTTTATCTTCTAAAGAAAAAGTGTATAAAGCCTATGTTTTCTTAACTTTTCTCGTACTTTCTACGAAGCCTATAACAACAACTGCTTATAAAAGGGCGTATATTTGTATAGTTTTTAGGACATACGAGTAGGTAACGTTTTGACTCTCATTAAAGAAGCCATTATTTCAAAACCCAGTCATGCCGGAATTTTCAATCCAAGAAACATAAAAATTCAAATCACATTTTTGGCTTTTCAAAAACTGGTTTCCAATTAGGTAGTAGTTTAACCATAAAAGTGTAGGTACCGTTTCCTTACTATTATAACTTTTATATGATCAGTGCTTATTTATGTGTAAATACGAATGTTAAGTTTCACTTAAATTTGTTAAACAGTAGGTGTAACACAAACTTAAACTTCCATTACGAACGTCTATCATAAGATAAAATTAATCCTTGGTGATGATTTCTTGAGAGCTATATTAATTAACTGCATGTTAAGTTCATTAAAATGTACCTTACTTTCGCTTCTCTTTATTATATTGATCTACCTACATGAATGTTGGTAATTCGATCACATATCGTACGTCCTACCAAAAGGAGGTGCCAACGGCTTGTAATCACGCAAATTAAGCTCTAACCACACACATTGATGTCGACAATCAGTGGGGTAGAATTTATATTAAGGCCTGCGGGCCTAATGCAACACGACAGACCTAGTCATCGACCAAATTGTTTTTCTTGCTCTAGTACGTTAGAGCAGTAAATCCAAATTTGAACAATTCATTTGTCGTCTCGAAACGTTGTACGTTGTTAGGTCTCCATAAGTAGTGCACACCGCGCTGAAAACTGAATGAAAAGTTTTTTTTTTCTGAAAATTAACTACAAAAAGACAAACAATTTTATGCATTCTCTAGATTTATTACTATTCATGATAAGGTTTTCTTCAGATCTTCACCCAATTTACGTGACCTAGAGTTTCTCTTTCAAATAAAAAATAAGTTTTAAAATCGTTTTCATAAATAGCTGAGCTGGCTTATTCTGTCTCTATTAGGTAGATTTTTATACATTTTGTTATATCAATTTTCACAATAAAATTAATCGAGCTTAGTATTTACTTACATTATATCCATAGCATTTTTGACAAATGTTAGGTAAAGTAAAACCACATAAATAGAGATGGTAAAACGCAGGTAGAGTTTTTAGTTTACCTGACCTAACTCAAATTACCAAAGCGAAATTAAGAACTGTATTATAGAGACGAAAACTACCGCATGATGTTCCAATTTAAAGGTTTTGGGTAGCCCAAAACAATCTAATCAAATTAAGATAGCAACTTCAAACCTTTATAGGTAGTTAGCGCTTAGTTTGGGAAACAATTTCAACATTCATTTCACAGTCACTACTAGTTCTACTATAAATATAGATAGGGAAAATTCCTATTGGATTTTCCTATCGGATTTTGTAACCGAAACCCGCTCGGCCATTTAGTTTTCTCAACATCATTGACATTTCTAAAAAACAGTATCTAAGTAGTTAGTATCACAAGCATTTAGTTTCTAATCTTGGGACTAGATGACGTTGTGTGGAATCACCATCATCATCTCACTGCACTTATCCCACTAAGTCGGCCCAACATGTTTCTTTCCTCCATTTTCCTATATCTCTCGTCATCTCAGTACAGTTGTGTGGAATGTCCATCGATATTGATTTTATTTTTTTATTTATTAGGTATTTCTGATTGCTCGAGTTTTCGTCATCGATTGTAATAGTAGGTAGTAGGTAGACACTCGTTATTATGCCAATACGCCCAATTACTATACTTAACGCCAATTAAAGTTAGTGGTGCTTATTTATGACATAAGTAATTTGACATTTGTCTATATTAATTTGTAGAAAAAGGATGTCCTTATATTGTTAGTACGACCTTAAATATTTAACTAGCGCTTGAGTATTAGAAAACGTCATGTTAGTAAAAGTTGAGTCCCTAATTGGTTAATTAAACTTGTCTATGAGATAGAGAAGTAGGTAATCAGAGTAATTAAGAAGAAGAATACCTTAATTCTAATAATCATAGCAATGTCATCCACTATTAATGCACAAACACTATAGAATTCCATGCATGATGATGATGGATGAAATATTTCATGATACTCTGACTGACTGTCAAGATGATGCTCTAAGCATCATGAAATGCTCAGCGTCTGACGTCATGACCGCTCCAATCGCAAATATCTTCACGCATATAGAAATGACTAGCTGCACCCCGCGGTTTCACCTACGTAAGTCCCGTTTCCTCGGAAATATCGGAATAAAAAGTACCCTATGTGTTATTCGAGGTCTTTAGCTAAAATCTCATCATCAACCTAAATATCATCGCAATCGATTTTGTTTCCAAGTTACAGCGTAATTCATTTAAACTCTGGTTTGTAATTTTATTGGAATAGAAAATAGAAACAGACGATTCGATGTGATTCTTGAGGTCCTATAGAACCTAGGATTGTGTCAATGAGGATTATAATACATATTACATGCCTTATTATATTATTGCTTAGAGCCATATTTAGATAGGTAGGTAAATGTATTCTTCGAGTTCCAATCCGAAAGTAGTTTAAAGTCCACCCATCACCTATGTAATTATTATACATACCTACACCGGCAACACGAAGATAATCATTCTAGCATTTTCGTAGAGACGTCGTACCTATGTTTTGATAACCTTTTAAAATTAAACGAAAACCTTTTTTTATATTTAAACAACACACCAATGCAATTTAGACACACACCTACCTGTTAGGCAACTCTTTGTCACAAGACGAACTAAGCAAAATAATATTTCTCAATGAAATAAGAGTATAAATAACTTAAAAAGTCACATAACATTTCAAACTTACCACGTATTTCATCCACACCATACATTTCAGTAAAGCACGGAAAGTCTAACATTTAACATCACTTAAATCTAAGGTCTTGGGATTCTCCACTAGGATCATGCATTCAGTCATACAACTAAACACTCACCTTTTATATAAATTCACAGCTTGTTAAATAACTTTCTAAACATATACATGCGTAATAGCTTTAACTGCTTACATAGAGAACCGCGCTAAGTGGATCGCGATATATTTTCCGTTCAAAGACGGGTGAAGGGATCAGTTACCGCCAAGCGACTGGTCTGAAAGTCTGGTTTTCAGTGCGCATGATCCCTTGTTGACGACATCAGTCTTGTACATATAAGGATACTGGATAACTGAATTCAGGCGTTTTGAATGTGTATAAACATACATTATGATAAAGTTTACAAGCATCTTGGCTTCTCAATATTTATTCAAAAATTTCAAGATACAAAAGTTACATATGTTCGAATTCGGTTCTTTTTTCAGACCCATGACTCATGAGTTGGGCGTGTTTTGAATTAGTTTGTGAAACATATAAGGTTTAGTTTGTAAAACATCTTAAGGTTTTTTAATACCGCTGTAATATTTTTCTTCTGGGTGGCCATCAAGTGCAACTTCGCTACTCTTTTAACATAATTATTAGATAGTAATGAGGTTCACAAACCAAAAATGTTTTACCTCTTTTCCGAAACTTCAATTTAAGGTAGTTGAAACTTCACTAACTTACCTTCTGAAAGCTTTTGCAAATAAGTGATTTTGTGTGTTTGAGTTGTAATGGGAAAGTTTTGACATGATGAACTTCTACGAGGACTTGGGGACCTCGGCTACTTTACGTTTAGTGGTTAGTCTTGGGTCATCTATAAACGCTTTGTTCATCATCTCAAACTAGATTACGTGTAGTCACAATTAGCCTTATTCTTAAAATAGTCATGTCTTGACGTGGCACGAGACGGCGTGGTTATTTTGTAAATTGCGATGGATTTCAGAAAACAAACCATTTTAATATCAGAATTTGAACAAATATCCCCCACTAATAAGAAAAATGGTGAAAGATAAACCTACGTGTAGGTCTTTATTCTGTGGTGTAGGTACCTACTGCAGACCCACCCAAATACCTAAATGTCAAGATTTTCTTGAAAATTTTCATAAAGGAAATTGTGCTTATTTTAGGCAGTAAGCTTTTATGGCAATTATGAGACATCTGAAGACATCTCAATGTGATGACAAGAATGGAATTAAACGAGATATGTCAGAGTAATGAGGCAAGCTACAGAACACATTTGGAAGATGAAATAGGGGTGCTTACATTATCAACACAGCGAAATTAAGTAAGTTCCTAGAAAAAATTGTCTGTCTCCATACAAAAAATTAATCGAATCTTAGTAATTTAAACCAAAGATACCTACTTAGGTTATTAACGCCTAAATACTGAAAGAAAAGCTTCATAAATATTTATACGCTCACAAATTTACTACTATTATCTATTATGAAGGTCTTGTCAAATTTGTTTAATCGTCAATGTCATAGATAAGCACCGCTTATATTAAGTAGCGTCTTAGAATTCAGGCTGGACGTAGCTAAGTGGTCATACTCTATGGTAAGTTACTGCCTACTCTTGTACAGGTTCTTGTGCTAATTGAGTCAACGTTACGACTTTGACATTTCAGACATAGATTTACCACTCCACCGCAGACCACACAAAGGTTTTGGTTTCTATATTGAAGAGAAACTCTAACTTTGAAACGTGCCAAACATTGATAAAGGTACCTACCTACCAACTTTACTTAATTTAATATTGCTAGGTACTTATTTGTGTACGCAATTTATTTTTCGCTTATTTCTTTGATCATCGTCGAGAAATTTCGTGATAGGTAAGTATGTAGGTATATTTCGTAGTAAAACAACAGTATTTAGTTATAACTATTCATATATTTCAATAGTATCTCTTATAATTAACTATTTCTCTAACGCTCCGCGCTCATTTTTGGTTTGTCTAAAGTAAGACGAATTATTATTTAGTGAACTTAAATCAACTGGCGAAGACCTAATTTTACAAACGGGCACTAAATTAAAAGGCTATTTTAGTCACATGTCCAAAAAACAGTTTTAGTATAGTAGTTAGATCTTTATAAGTATGTCTATTTAGTTTTTATAGGAGATTCGTTTCGTCAGGACTAAAATCGCCTTGCCCTTCAAAATGCAAGTTAAGAAGTGAACCAAAAAACCTCAATAGGTTATCCATATAAAAATCTATGCTATTAGTTGGGAATGTTAACTTTGGTATAAAATATTAATCATAAACAACAAAACATATCAACTCAAAGACATTCGTGAACAACTTAAATCGAGGTATAAATTATGAAAATACTGTTTTAAATAGCCTAATTCCAGTAAAAATATATTTACAAAACCGGAGACTTTTTAACTTAATAAAATTATTATTTAATAACATTACAGCAAAGTTAAAATGACAGCTGTAATGAAATAATTAAGACACGAAATTCACATGTCTGTTTGACAGTTGTCTTGCTAACTTTGACGTAATATTAAATTTGAATAATTCGTGACGTGTCGCATGATCGAGCAAGGAAAAGTTATAGAAGAAATTTGAGTACTGGGACAAATTACTAAATACAGCAATAATTTTCTTTATAATTCTCTAATGCACCATAATATGTACTAACCAGCTCTATATACCAAGGCTTAATTAAATAGGTACCGTTCAATCTAATTCCTAACATGAATATTTTTTGAAGTTTTACTACAAATTGGGACTTTATTATACACATAAATATACTAACACAAGAATTACGTTTACGTAAAAATACATACGATTTAGATCTGTACCGACCGACCTTCGATTTGGCCGATTCAGATTAACTCGATTATTTCTACGTTAGACCAGTGTAGTACAGTACCACAAGTCAAGTCACAAAAGTTTTGACATTGCAAAATATGTTTAATATTCTGGCATTAAGGACATTTTTTGTTACTTAGTCCAAAATTATCCTTAATTCGCCAATTTCGTTTTTACAATCAGCTTTCGATAGTTTTTCTAAGATAGGTACGTAAAGTATCTAAATTCAGTTATCTATACACATTGTCTTATGATACTTAACGAATATACTTTTAGTTAATGTACCTACCTACATAAGTACCTATTTTATATATTTTTGTCGAAAGGTAAAGGGTTCCAAAGTTATGTAAAATGGTGTCAAAACAATTTTGTCGATCAGAAAAATTAACCACTGAATTGAGAACTTTACAATATTTTTTATTTAGAACATATTATAACAAGATCTGTGAAAGTTCTTAATTTTTATAATTTAGAAGATAATGCTTATAACACATCTATTAAATATACTAAAGGCGATAGATGTACCTAAGCGTTTTATGCCACCGTTGTGAGTAGCGAAACCGCTGCTTGTCAATTTCGCTGCTAGCGTTGTTGTTTTGCGAAAAATGTTTTGCTGCACTACTCATAAAATACAGCTTGAACAGTAAATACAACACACTTGGTACACATAACAGTAGCGAAAAACGCTTACTAAACATCGGGCCTTAAATCAAGATAGGTAGTCTAAATAACAATTTTAGTTTTGGTATAACAACATATAAAACATTCGAATTATATTCTCTATATTAATCTAATAGAAATCGTTTATAGATTTTTATGCTTTCAGTAATCAGTCAAGCCACGATCTAAGAAGTTTATCATACATTATAGTAACATTACACATTATCAGGGAAATAAATTATTTACATAAATAGGGCATCCATATTGCAATTTAGCCATTTCAAAACAATTAAATTATGGAAAAATAGTTTATGACCATAAAATAACGTTTCAAAACAGCAGAAGGAAATTATTGCACGTATTAAACTATAAGGGCTATAGTTTCAGAGCAAAACAATAAAATCTGTCAGTACAATGTACCCATCGTCCCTGATAAATAATACTCTTGATTTTACAAATAGTTTTTTGTTTACTTTAAGCTTAGACGAACACTCATTATAACTCGTAAAAGTGTAAACAGGTCAATTTATATACATAAAACACTTCTTTCTAATACGTAGGTAGGTGTTTTACGACGTTCGTTGATGTTTTTTTCTATAGCAATCGCATTGTTCTTGCCATTGCTTTAAAAAGCTTGCGCGTTAGAGCGGAAGTATTCAAAAACTTGCGAAAACGCACAAAAAACGCTAATCAAAATTCGCCGCGTTCGCGTTCAGAATTTTGTCTTACATTAGAATAGTGAATGTATGCACAATAGGTAGGGTTCTACTATGATGAATATTTCATAGTAGAACCCTATGGAATCCTTAATCAGATCTCTATTTTCCATGCTCAGATTGTTTTGTAAGCATAAATTAATTCAGACGATAAACCTGAATATTCAAGATTCTAACATTATACTGACACAATTACTACTTACTAACACAGTGTGCAAAACATTGTACGAAAACAGTACTTACCTATATGAAAGAGAGAGAATTGGTTTCTCACTCTATTTCTTTCTGTAGGTGTATGTTCGTAATTATTAGAAGGTAATTTATCAATCGTTCGATATAAAATGAGAAAAAAAGGTCAAAGAAACTTAAGAATTGTGGAGATTTGTGCTTGAACTTTACGATAACAAATCACACTATAAAATAAGATTTCAGATTTATAATTCAGCGATTACATACGAATCACTAATAATTATGATGTTGAAAAATACTTTTAACAAATTTCGCTATCAACTTATCAAGCACAACACATACGTGTACAACTTTAGCAATTTCAGATTCTGTACGAAGGTACTACAACGCTAAGTACCTACTAAATTTTGAACCCCACTGACTATTAGATTTATACTTTCTAGTCATTTGTCAGCATGTTTTGCACCGTATCAATGCTGGTAGTACGTACGTTAAACTATAAATTTTGATTTTCACATCTTAGCTGTACAATTTTCGATGGTATTTACGCAGTAGAATCATGTGAGGAAGGGTTGGGAATGCTAGTTCCCGTGACTTGTTGATCCCGCAACCTTCTGACTTCTTTGGCGGCGGCCGCTAGTTCCGACTGTAACGCCATCTCTCGTTCGCGTAGGCATTTTATTTCGTGTTGCCAAGTCTGTAACAAAGATGACGCTTTAGATAGTACAAAGAGAAAAATATAGATGGCATTAGTAGGTCAAAATAATTTCTTTTTGAAAGTTTGAAATCGGCTGTGTAGTTTCGGAGATTACCTCCGTCAAACAAACAAACAAATATTACCTCTTTATAATATTAGTAGATATTAATATATTATGGATTATTTGTTATACTTACAATATTCTGTTTCAACAGATCAAGTTTATCATTCTTAAGTCTGCAGACTTCCTGTCGTAATTGATCTGCGTCGTTTCTCGGCGCGCCCATATTTTCCCTCGTGGCCGCTTCGGCAGAAGACATAGACTCTAACCCTGTGTCACTGTCCACGTACACTACTCCTGTGAAGTGAGATTGAAGTTAGTGATGTATGGGGTGTTGGAGAATGAAATGGGCAGGTATAACCAAACTTTTGGCATGTTAGAATTAAGATATGTACATTTCGTGATGTTAATAAACGAATTAAATGCAAATATTTGATGATTTAATTATACTTAAATAAGTAACTTTAATATTCGAAGTACCTAAGTAACCTGTATGGAAAGATTTTATAAAGATTTGTAGAATTCACAAAATAACTTTCACACACCGCAAATGTCGGTACCGGATTGAAAAGTTTTATCAGAGGCCTAAAAACTTCACCAGGGTTGAGCACTTGCTCATACGAACATACTTTACCACGCCAAGTAGTTACTTGTAGCATTTTTCTTAGCATGCTTCGACCTATGGCAATATTTTATCAAAAGATAGACAATGGGGTCTCACTCAACTTAAAAATCAATGATTGAACTCATTTCAAAATGTCAAAAAGTTGGTTATGCCTCTACTAATGGTATTTGATAATTACTGGTCTGGTAAGGTTCTGAGGTTGGCAGGCACAGACATGTGGTAGAAATACATAATTTAGCTATATTTTACGACAATAATGGTATTAAGTGAGCATGCGTCTAGGTACGTTAAGAAAGTTCTAGAAATATCTAACTACTAACAAAAAGGAACAAAGACAAACTATAACAAGAGATTGACGTGCATTATTGCAGACAATTTTTGGTTTGTCATGCAGACAATAATTTAGAGTTTTTAGGTACTAGAAAGAAAATTACTGCGACCGAATAGGGCAATTGACTAGCTAGCTAAATAATATTTGTTTTAAAAAGAATATTCGAAATCAGAAAATATTAAATACTTACTTACCTACTCATCTTTTTCAATGATTTTATAGAAGTAGGTAAGTAGGTACTTATTTGAATTAATTATAACACAATTTCAGAGTCCATGTCAAGACATATTTTAATACTTACCTAATTAATTAACTAACTAATAATTTACACGAAATTATTTAAATTTTCAAGTTTTATTCTGGATTATTTCAAATAACATTTAAAATAATAAATGAAACAGTCAAGTACCCTATACTTAACTCAACTAGTAAAAATAAGTTAGACAAAGCCGGTATTTTCTATTCTACATTCACTACTTTTACAGGACTAACCTGTAACGCTTTTGCCACAACTCAACCAATCCTTGTCGTCTAAAGAAAATAAGGGCCAATCAATCACACATTCCAAATTTGAATTCAGAATTCAGGAGGATATTATTTCAGGGTTGTTACTTTTATGCTCATCTTGTCATTTGGCAACAAAGTCTGAACATGATGGAAGGCAGAATGAACGCGCGCGTGACGTCACATCAGGGCTGGACTCGACACATACTGCTGATGATGATTACTTACCAAGTGGGTCTAAATCAACCGAGTTGAGACTAGAGTCGTCGCTGTGGTCGTTGAGGGGGGGTCGGGGGGGTGCGGCGCGTGACGTCACATCGGGGCTGGACTCGCCGGAGCCGCCGGCTGATCGGACAGATACTGCTGATGCTGATGATGATGCTATTGAGGATTTCGATCGGCCGCTCTGGAAGGATATGTTATTTTGTTATGGCTTAACGACTTTGAATGCCAGAACGGACTAGTTAACGTCTGCGCAATAAGATTTTAATAATAACACTTCACAGTAACAGGATGGACGAAAATCGTTCTTGGTAACAGAAACTTTTATTACGCAAGACACGATATTTAACCGACTTAAAAAAAGAGGAAGGTCTATGTTTAACTGTATGTTTTTTTGTGTAATGTAAGTGATCGTTCATATTTTTAGGCAAAATACGAAGTAATTAGAACACTTACGTTGGGAGTGTGTGTTTCGTTAGGCGTAAACTTATTCTTATTGAAATGGTTTTTGCTGGAGTCGCCCGATAGGTTTGTGTCTACGCTCGGTGATCTGAAATATATAGAAAACACGTTTATTGATATTGAACAAAACTTGAAATTTAGTCTAGTTTCCATTTTTAATAAAATGTTCTAAATAAATGCAAATACCATAAAAATAATTGTACGATTATAGAACTTTAAAAATCAGTAGGTAGTATTGATTTCAATAACATTTCAATTTTAATAACTCACAGTATCTAAACATACTTGATTTGAGTTAGAGTCTAACCCCCTTATGCATAATCGACCAGTAAACCTGTATTAGCTAAAACACATATTAAATCTGTTGCTATCTCTTTTCGTTGGCATATGAGTGACAAGAAAAAAACGTTCTTAAAACCTGTATTAAATTGTCAAGTTTTTATGCATAAGGGGGTAAGACCATACTAAAAAGAAGAATCAAGCTGTACTTAACTGTTAAAAGTTTTTAAAATGCTTTGTCTTAAACTAAAATTTTATCGCCAAATCAGATGACTAACATACCTACGTACAAAATTCCTATAAAACTCACCTTACTTTATAAATAAGTGCTTTCTTCACAGTATCAATGAACCTAGCCCCGGGGCCGTCTTGTTTCGGCGTGCCCTCGGGTTGGGGCGAAACAGCCCCAGCTTCGATCCTTAAACCCGTCCCGAGGAACTCTGTCGTTTTACACTTCAAATCATCAGCCAGATTCTGCAGTAAGGATGACCGAGTTCTAAGCTCCAATTGGGCGAATTTATCCGCTTTGTAGCAAGCGTTCTCGCCGTTTATGAGTTTGGTTAGAAGGAATTCTTTGAATTCGCGTCCTTTGCGGAAGATTGACGGCTGGGGGAGAGTCGGCCCGAAGAATGGTACGTCTCCACGTGCTGTGACGGCCACTTTGTACCTGGGGAGAGAATGATACAATTAAACATATTATTTTAAAGATACTCGTATGCAAGAGCAAGATTCTCTGCACTGCTGTTATGTTGAAATATAAGGTTACTGAAATAAATAAATATAAATACTAAAATAAACCTTGTTCCTTCATTCGTACGAGCAAGTGACCAACTCTGTTGACGGAAAAATTGAAAAATCTTAATAAAAGTTACGACTTCGGCAAGATTCGAACCTGTGATGATACAAGCGATCGTTCTTAACGCGGACTTGCCTTAGACTTAGCCAAGAAGTCCTAATTGCCGGGTCGAAACAATCATTAAGATCAATTAATCGGTTTTCAGCACCGATGAGTGCCACCTACAGGGATACTACGAAACTAATAGCAATATCAATCTGTTGACTGACAGAGTCAACATTCAACAATCAACATTTACATTGTTAAATTAAAAAGAAACAGCTGACACTCATCACCAAGAAAATATCTAGTAAGAAACACGACATCTTTGTAACTTCGCGTTTCTTCTAAACAGTGAAATGAGTTGTTTAACTTTCAAATGTAAGATTTGCATAGAGAAGAGAATGGTTCGGAAAGTAGAATGGTTGTAATTTGTATGCAAACGAATCCCTGCCGCGTAATTATGATGAATTTTATGGGGACAAACTCAAATGGACTATGTTGGAATGTAAGGGGGTTGGGAATGAGATGACTGATTTGTATAATTTTAATTTAATCTATTTCATTGGAAGAGACCTTTTGAAAACAATTTAAAAATTAAATAAATTCTATCATAGAAAAATCTTATTATTAAGTACTTAATGTTGTATAAATGAAAATTGTTTTAAGTGATTGTTTTTAAGAACATTACTATACATCTGAATGCTAAATAAAATTAAGCATACTAAAATACCAAAACCAAACTTTAACTAGTATTTCGTAAAGTCCGTTTGGCTTTATTTAATTAATTACTTCAATAGTAAAGCTTTATCAAATCATTGTCCGAAACGTTCTAAACCATTCTCTGTAAAATTATAGCCAACTGCAAGACACACTTGCTAGATACATTATTACAAGGGCGAATGCATTTTGCTTGATAAAAGGTCTCGGTTCAGCCCTCGCGAGATTCACGGCCTGACGGACCGTTTGATTGCCATGTTCAAAGGGCAATGACGTTTGTGACTTTAGACTAACAGCCAGTCTCAATAACCTATCTATGTTTGGCTTAGCTTACTGCGAGTAGATATTTGACATTGCCTGTATACTTCTCTTCAAGCTATTTTTGTGTTTAATTTGGGAAGCCTCTAGCGGCGTTTAGGACTTGCCTGCAATGAAGAATAAGTAACTCCATCTAGTGCTAAGTAGCATGCAGTCGGATGCCTAAACGGCGATAGGTGACGCTGCAGAAATTAAACAATAAAAATAGCCCGAAGAAAAAAGGAGACATTTCAATGTTCGAGATGATGTAACAGTGCCGATCGTAGGCAACCCAGAGATAAATAGGTTATTGTGATTACAGATACATACTAAAAAATAATCATGTATTGTACCTGGTCTCCCCGCCATCTGGTTCTAAGGGCGTGATCACAATGAACGCGTGTAGGAAATGCGACGCTATCATGTCTGGTGTGAAAGGGGTTGCTTTCTCCTGGAATTCAAAATAAAGATTTTAGTCACAAAATACATAGAATAATTTAGTTAATACCGCGTAGTTTCTAAACTATTGAAGTGACAAAAATATACTCGTAAAATCAACTTCAATTTCGTATGAGAGCAATTTTCTGCACTGATCTTCGTCCGATCTAGTTATTATTTTGTTATGGTATAACATCGGGAGTATTCTCGAACTGTGGAACTTAGAACTTCTACCTTTTCTTAAAGATAAAGTTACCTAAAATACAATTACAAAGTTACCTAAACATATAAATTCCTATTACCTGAAAAACGATGGCCACTATATCGTTTCCAACATGGCGCTTCCTCTGCAGTTGCTGTGCGTCCCCCGCTGTATGCGGCAGTAATGGCGCCACGTGGAACATTATCTCTCTGTTGTAGAACTTCTCGTACACCGCCTCGGAGCCGGTGTGACCGTTCATGATGTCGAGACCGCCGCGGTATCCTGGAAGGATATGGAACTTGTTGAATAGCCTTACATCTTTCCTCGATCGTTCGTTCGTATGAGCAAGTTTAGGCCTCACATTAATTGGCCTTTAGGTGGCCTAAAAACTCCGTCACTAGAGCGAACGAACAAACGAGGGCTCACATCTTTACTAGATAAATAAAAAAGTATCCTTGGTCATTCCACACAGACAGAAAACACCCAAACGAGTCTGTTAAATAATGCTGTTAAACATTTGTAGGTCGTGTAAACATTTTCCGCAGCAGGAATCGAATCCTCTGCGTGTCAAGTCACAATACAACACTTTACATGACCTTGCATGGTGCTTAAATTACAATAACACATTATTATGCAAGTATAGGGTTTTCAAGTAAACCACCCATGGACCATAGAAAAACAATCATCTAAATCGGTTTAGCAATAAAACTAAAAAAAAAGAAATAACTCTATAGATATACCTATAGCTACATAAATTCCTGTAACCATTCCACACTAACTGGTAACATCTATCAGTATACGACAGATGTATCCAGTTAGCACATGTTCAGGCTTGGCAGTGACGGTTGGCACGCTGCCTGCTTGTCAACCCTCATGGAATGTGGAGTGCGAACTTTGGGATAAATGGGCTCGATATATGCGACTTGATTTGTGAAATTGTCTTTGTTAGCTTTTAAATTACCTCAATTTGACAATGAATTACTTTATTTTCAGTAAACTATTTTTCAATCTTGCTGATGTTTTAAAGGTTCAATGGTTGCAAGTTGCAATGGTAAAAAATATTGGTTATTTCATAATTTAACAGTTTACAGTACATGTCTAGCGGATATGTATATCTTAGAGTCCGTATTCAGAGACTATACTCAAGCGTAAATCGTATCTCAAGCGGTGAATTTATCTATATATATGAAATCTATTATTTGACAACTTACCTTTATGATCCTTAAGCTTGATCTTCTGCCCCAACATCTCCAAGAACTCATCAAAAACAGGTGACGTCTCGTTATTCCCGAACAGCTGTTCCTCAGTGGTCTGCCCATACTTCTGATACAGTACTCCGAACTTGAAGCTGTTTACTAAGACGTGCTCGTCGTAAGCAGATATCAATGATGACATGTTCATACACATGACAGCCATGAAGTTGTCCACGTTCACTTGCTCGTTCAGCATTTTGGCCATCTTAAGTGGGGATGGCATGATGCCGGATCCTGGGAAAGAAAATACTGTTTTAAATGGAGCTATGGACATAGATTTCATACAATTTTACATGAAATTAAAGATTACGTGATTAAAGATTTAAAAGAATGTGTACAATAAATGTCTTGCTAATAAATCTATTTACATGTACTCTTCTTCGGAGACGACCGTGGTTAAGGGTTAATGGTAGTTTCAGTTTTCGGGTATTAGAAGCCTAATTCACTAGTTCTGATCACTTACTGATGGTGGGTATAAGTCCGTGCATGGTCTCCGTGCGTAGTCGCAGCAGTATCCTGGTGTGATCCTGTCCAGCCATGTGCTCGTTCTTCAAGGACATCACCACTGGGCCCAGGTTCTCGTCGAATCCAACCAGGTTGATGTGCTCCTGTTGACATTAACATTGCTGATCAGGATGTCGATTCTCGACGACTTTCAAAACATGACGCGGTAAGAGGTGGCTGTTATCTAGCTTTTGTTTTTTGAAAGAATTCAAAATAACCACAACGTGTCGTGCGACGTCAAGACTATTTGGAGAATAAGGCGGCAGTTTTATGTATTGAAAATTACTGAAATTAACTTAGTAAAAAAATCTTGAAACAGGTAAATGAATGTTGGAAAATACAACAAATAATAGAAGGTAAAAGAAACTGAATGTTTTGATTTACTAAACCAATACCTACAGGATAAGATAATTAGCAATTAAAAAAATCACTAACCTAAATATACATTGAAACTTTGCGATAACCTAAATTATAATCATAACAAGCTCATTAGCAGAATAAACACTGCAATATATTCCTGTAAAACGTAATAAATGATAAGTAAAATACAGGAAAAACTAACTTATTAGGTATAAAACGTCCATTATTGGTCATCAAAACAACGGTAAAATACCGTCCCACCCAGTTTCCATAAACATGGTTTACTTAGACAAGGAGACAGTGACAAGTTCTTTATATCATTTCATTACTATCTGCCTGTCACAAATAGCACAGGTGTTCGTTAATCAGGATATTATTATTATAATCAGTGATAATAAAGCCTTCTAATGATAATGAATTTTGGAAATGGGTCCAGTAGTTTTTGAGTTAAGTAAATTCAAAAATAATTAAGTCAATGGCTATAAGGTTATTGTAACATAGCCGAAATGTCGGGACGTATAGGTAAATAACGCGATGCAACCGTGTCCGTGTATTTCTAAATGAATAGTTACCGCGGAAATTTTTAAAGTTTGATAAATAGTGATCACAAAATTAGTGCCTTCGTAAAAGAATAAGTCATGATATCTAACTAGCATGATGTAATAAAACAAGTGTTGTCTCTTGGTCTACGGAATATGATAGGAAAGCAATATCATGGTTAAGGTTATTTTTAAGGGTAATGACGGTGCCCGCTAATGTGTTTTTTTATGGTGGATGGGTCAGTAGGAGTTTTGGTGCGCAATAAAACAATATAAACGGAAGACCTTGTATTCGAGGATGCGGAAAAATATGGGTTTTATGATCGAACTAAACTTAACGAAAATGGTGGTCTCAATTACCTACTGGTATAAAGGTACATCTTACTACAAAATTTATAATATTTAATTGTTTTAATGTCTCTAAACTCTATAGGAACAAATATTCGACAAATATGCGACAGTCTGTGACTGGGACTATGTGGATGGATAATTGTTTGTTACACTTTCAACTACATTAATCGTACGTACATCATTTAAAATAAATATACATAGTGCGCATGTTTGTTATAAGTAATTAAAATATTCAAGTTTGCTATAAGTATCAGCATGAGAACAGTAACACAAATGCAAATGAATAAAGTTCAACTAATAAAGGTTATCAATATTTACAATACAATCGAGACCTTCTCTGTGCAAGAATTCCCACGTGAACCTGCCCGAAGATATTAGCACAAGTTTCTGCTATTAAGGTAAATATCAGCTTTGAATAAATAAGTTACTACACACGGGAACTTCGTTTGGAGCATTTGCCTTGTTAAACTTTACTAGAAACGACTATTAACTTTGTTATACCTATACCAATTTTTTTAATGAAATGACGTGTGTGACAAGAAATGAAACGAGATAAATTGATAGGAATTAGGAAACACAATATTGGTTTTTCATATTCATGTTAAGAACGAGATGGCAATAGGCTTTTTATGACTGCGACTTGCTCGAAATATTTTGTTTGAATATTTCGAACCACAAAAAGTTTAATCACTAGATAGCGCGAGAAACCCGTGCTTCTATTAATATTTATTTCTAGATAACTCCATAGATACAGACTTTTATAATTGTCTTACGTTTTTATCTGTAGTAATTAAAACATGAATCAGAGCGGTAACCCATGACATCATGATTGTGTATTCACATAGTATCTATCTACAATGTTATTTCCATTTATTTTCTTAGGCGTCATTTGTAGCACTTGAAAAGTAAGTTAGTTTCGCTTGCTACTAGCTCAAAGTATCTAATAAAATTGTAATAATAAGAGTCAAAAACAAAATAGATTCGTCTCAAGCCGGAAAGCTTTAACAAAACAAACTCAGTAACGGAATCCTTATGTCGGCAGAAACCTTGTAAGACTAAAAAGTTTTAGAACAGCTAGAAAATTATTATAAAAGTCGGGAAAACTACACGACGGGATACGATATTTGCCGTGTCAAAGTCAACTTACAATCTATGAGTCATTCACACATAGCGTTACTCAAGATAGCACAGATAAGAGAGGCCTATACAAAACCCTATTCCCAGCTAACTGAAGCATTGCCGATGTAATCTACATTAGACAGGTTCCTGACAAGGCAGGTCGTAAATGCCGTGTAAATGTTAATTAGCCACTACCATTGTTACGTCAACCTTGTCCGGACCCCGTCCTTATGTTTCCCATAGACCTTTCCGAAGGATAAACATTGTTTAAAACTATTGTTTACCCGAATCTTAGCGGAAGACTGGCCTACTTATAAACCAAATTAATGACAGACCTCCGCGGCAAAAATAAAGGTGGCAAAACTAAACTTCGGTAAGGACACTTCGATTTCTATTGGTAAACTCATTTTTAAAACTCTCAGAAATCGTTCAAGGTTCCCCTTTTTATTTGTAAAATGACTGAACTTATTTATAAGCATTTTGTCTAGTTTTGCAACCCTCGCTCAAAATATATCAACTACAAACTATAACATCATCATTAAAGATCATGTTTTGCCAAGGCAAGCTAGATTAACTATATTGGTTTCTTGCAAACTTATTCCTTTTTTCGAGTTACAAAATGTCAAAGTGCATGAATTAAGCATCAATAACAAACTTCCTGGCAAGCCTCATCACAAAAAACAGGTAGTTTTCGTAGTTATTGTAAGATTTACATTTATGAATAAAAAAACAGTACCCGTATTTAATCATTGTCGTATCATCTGATGTTGGTTCAAAATATCAGAAATTTATAACATGCTTTAAGACGCCACAAAAACGCAAATTGAAAGCTAAAGATGGTAATTGAAAGGACGTCGGGTTGATGCCCCCTCTTCAAACTCCCTGATGGATCACGTCATTTGAGATGAAATCTTACATTTTTCTCCTTGATAGGAAATAGCCTACCGATGCGCATTTAGGTTGATGTAAAGTAGGTCAGATGAAAACATTGATGCGTGTGAATTGATTCCCTTTGATGTGATATAGGAAATGAAAACAGAATTTTCTGTTTGAAATTTGAATTGAGAATGCTAAAATCTATCCTGCTACGTTGTTAAAACCAATTTGTTATGAGATTGAGACCATTTTTGAAGTCTTTTCTTTTATACCTTCTGTTATTTTGACATATAGCACCAATAATATGGCATATCGCTATAAAATTTTAAAAATGAATTTTCTGTTATTTCGCCTGATGTTTTATCAAATCATCCATCATCAAATAAGTGTTCTGATTCTAGTCCAGTATCTACTTGGAACCCTTGTAGAATATTGTCTGAATTCTACCGAAAACCACAATTAATTCACAAGCAAGTAAATTTTATATTTGTGGCCTCGCACAATCAGCGTTTCTCAATAAAGAAATAACGTTAAAGTTACCTTAGTAAGTGACAAAGAACCACATTTTCTGAGCATTCTATTCACTTAAAATAATCTCGCCGAAAGCCTGAAGAATGGTTATTCATAAAACTCATTTCCACGTAGCTGGTTTTATTCAGATGATTTCTGAGGGCATCAGTCCCTAGAGCGAATTGTCCCCGAACCAATTTTGCGTTATGAAAGAAGGCATTTTGCTTATTGCTCCCACTTTTCTTTGTCGGGAGCATCCGTCATCGGCGCTGATTTGAATTAATGGATTGGATAGTCATCTATTTGAAGTTTTCTGAAGGATGATTGAAGCTTCTGGACCAATCACTATAAATTATGATTTATTAGTTGCATGCCTTCACAATTTTGAATTGGCCAATGAAAAGTAAAACTTTATGAAATTAATAGAGTTATGTTTGCAGTTAAACATAAATAGACTATTCTGTAAATAAAATTACTAATGACTATTCATGAACTGAACACGATTGTTTTCGAATTAACGATTAGTAATACGTTTTTAAAGCATTAACGTCATTAATTTTAAAGTTACCCATTTCTCTACATCCTAAATAATGGCTATTCTCGGTGGTAATATTTGCATATGTGTCAACATAACACGTTATCAGCTCAGGCATCGCAGCAGCGCATTCATCTAGCCTAACCCGTGTGGCCCGCAATGCCCCATTCAGCTCTCCACGACTGACGAGTAACGATTGCAATATGTTATGCAAACGTTTCAGCTGTAACCAGGGGTTTGGGTTAGGGGCAAAGGCTTGGAAAAATCATGAAATTTAGCATTTTATAATATTAACATTTCTAATTCATAAAGTAGGTATAATGTACATACATAAAGTATTATGATTTTACAAAAATATTCTAAGTAGGATTTAGTAGATTTGCAGTCAGCTGGTTACTATGACACAAGCAATAAGTTTTTTAGCTTGGTAGTCCCAATGACGCCGTGTATAGATGGAGTAGTAGATGGTTATTACATTTTCTTTGTAATGGAACTTGAAAATTATGAAATGTTCCAAAACTTTAGCTGATTTTGACCCACATTTATCTGAAATCTGAATACGATCCCTGTTCAACGTTGAAGATATGGTACGAGCGTTTAGCGAATATTTGTGATACAGCGGTTTTATCCAGCCATGGCAAACTTAGTGGATATATTTTACGATGTTGCTACAAGATTCTCTCAATGGGCTTATAGATTTTGATATGGGATTAAATTTGTAAGTTATAAACTAGTTTGAATTGTGGTTGGACGTAAACCGACCCAAAAAGGTTTCATTTGTACTTAGTTTAAACAAATTTGAAACAAATGTATTCCAATTTAGGAATTGAGTAAGTTGAGCATGTAGGGAGGATTCATGAAAGACTTACCTAAACAGGTGAATAAAGGCGAGTATGCATGCTAATTGGTGACATTTTGGAAAAAGGTTAGTTCAAAAATTAGAAATCTCCTCTTGCTACCATCCTGACACACCTCTCTTTTACGATTGGTGAACTTGTATGAACAATGTAATGATAAAGAATGCGAAAGGGGTGTGTCAGGATCGTAGCAAGTGGAAATATGTGATTTTTGCCTACACACTTGGAAATGGCCGTGATTGTGAGTGCTACAATTTATCAGTGTAATTAAACAAAGGGTAAGTACTATCAAATTTCCTTTGTGAAACGCAATACCCACTCGAGTACTCCGCTTTATTTCGTTACATGTTTTGCCACTTTATGGGAACTAACAAAGATAATGTGTTTGGCAAAGCGATTAGTTGAATAACCTTTACCTACATTTTGTGGGAGAAAAACGAAGAAAAATAGTATTGCGTGAGACACGGTAATTTGCATTTACGAAACGAGTGATTAGATTACTTCAGTATTACAACGACAGATGCTGGACATAACTTTGAAACTATCGCCGTTATGAGCATTGTAAACACAACATGTTATTTATTTATTTGTTTTTCTTATTTACGAGACATAATTAAGAGATTACCTTACTGGAAAACGCGAAAATTCACGAATTTAAAGATGTAGGATATTTAAATTCCAATTATTTAATAATACTTTAAAAATTCTACGTCTAGTTCTTCACCATAACCTGGTTTCATTACAAAAACTAGCTATTGTGTAAAACGAGTTTCTACCAATATATTTTATTTTTAGAATTATGCATGTTGCGATACTATTGACTTGCAAAATTTATTTCAATTCAATAGATACTTCTGGAAATGCAGTCTATCGTCATAGATATTCAATAAAATTTGCATAAAACGATGCACAAAATGTAAAATAGACATAAAATATTCATCATGTCCACATGAATGGAAACTCGTATCTAGTGAATGAATTTTATTTACTTATACATCCTTGATCCTTGACATTGAAGAATTAATTGGCTCTAACTTTTAGAATGAAACAACTGCGGTAAATGTTATCACATTTTAAAATCAGCTTTATTTTCAAGTCACAACTATAAAAAAGCTTCAAAAAGCAGCGACTCATATTTAATTTAAATTAAGCATTACACGAATAACTTTATACGTGAATAAACTACATTTTTTCGTAATTTACAAACAAGACGTTTTAAAGATTGGGAGCTTTGATAAGCGCACTGGGAGTTTAAATTGCTTACACAGTTTAATAAAGAGTGAGTATATGTAGTGTAGTTGGGAAACCACAGATTATTCTACAGTTTGGGTACCTTTACTACAGTAAATCAAATAATTGGTATGTACAGGTTAATGACGACCTTTGTGGCGCAGTGGGAGAACACCCGCCTGAGACGCGGAGGTTACGGGTTCGATCCTCGCTACGCTACAAATTGTTGTGTGTTCTGCTAATATTTGTTCCGTGACTGGGTGTTTCTATCTTTAACCCTAGAGTAGTCGCGCCTTCTCGTGAAACGCGAGTAATCGCGTAGGGAGCATTTTGCCGCCGCAATTTTTTTTGTTAATACGGAGTCATATGCATTTGTTGTTATGTTTTAATAATAAAATAGACCATTAACTATAAAAATAGAAAACTTTTTTCAAAAACTTATAATAAGAAATTAGAAAAAAATGCTTTGGGAAATCTTAGGTAATAATTTTTGGTGTTTTAGAACTTCTTCATAATTATTACTGTAAAAATTATCAAACCAACAACATTATTCGTTTTCGTCATTTACGGCATGTATTTCACCAAATAAATCTTGGCACATGTACATGCGATGTTCGTTGCACAGTAACATTGCACATCAAATGCACCCTTTTTTGTCCTTCTATTTTTCTTTGATGACGCATATACCTTCTCGAACTGAGGGTATATTTTGATGTTTCGGTGGCACAAATCGAGAGATTTGGTATCTCAGATATTTCTGTAAGATGTTCACGCCAAATTTCCTAACAATATGTGGTCTATTCTTAGCCAGGGCAATTTCTTTCAGAAATATTGGACGTATCGATATGAAATGAACTAAACAAAATAAAACATAAACACAAGGGCCAATAATTAATTAAAACAAATAAAAACTAATATCATACCATATTTACATTGAAATAATACTATACGCAATGAAAATGAATAATATTTCAACAAAAATAAAAACTAAGACCCATAAATTTTACTAACGTGAGTAGTCGCGCGGTGAGCATTTTGCCGCGAAACGCGACACACCTCCAATAACCTTTGTCTCCTGCAGTAATTCGCGCACTGATTTAATTTTTATTTCTAACACAAGAAGTTGAAAGACAGGGGGGCAGCTACATGGACGCTTGAACATGACAAATGCATAGTACACAAAATATAACGAAAATTGTGCCGCGGGCGGCAAAATGCTCATAGCGCGAGCACTCTAGGGTTAATATGTATGTTTTTACAAAAAAAATGTATATTTGAGCACAGATAAAATTGCTTAGCTTTTGGGACTAGATGACGCTGTGTGGAATGTCGAAGGATATTTATTTATTTGTTATTTCTTTAATGTAAAGTTTATTGTATAGTTGCCACAGCGGGTGAAGTTAGTGCAGTAAGTACTTAAACCGCAGTGCACAGTGTGTTGAATAGTTAGTGTTGTATAACCACAGATTAACGCACAGTTACTACAGTAATCATAGCAATCTACATGTGAGAAGTCGGTTCAAGAGGCGTGAAGTTACGCATTGGTGAGCCCAGACTTTCCCACTGGTTGGATTTTTTTTCTTACATAAGTGTAGGCCCTTCGTTAATTGGTGGCCGCGATTTTTATTCCAGATTTTATTTTTCCATCATTACTGACTCATATTTTGTGTTACAGTTCAGGGGATACTGGACATGAATTTATTTGCATTAAGTTACGTGATTACAGTAACAGGTAAACTTTTTTTAAGAAAATAATTATCACGGGTAGTTGGGTTTTATAACGAGTGGTTTTTATGGAATCAAAATATTTTAGCCCTTTGTAACTTTTTTACTTCATGTTAAAATTACTGGAAGTTTCCATAGCACAAATTAGTGTAACATGTCTAGAATTTTCGAAATGGTACTAAGCGAACATAAGTTTCAGTCAGTTATTGGCTAGCTTCTAGTTACACCAAGATGAATTTTAAACTTTAGGCAAATGGTCGAAGAAAGTGTACTGGAAAATATAAATACAGAAGAATAACGAATAACTCTGTTTTGTAAACTTTTTCAGTAAGTAATTAAGTACTTAATCGAACAAAACTTTTTATTTTAATTGATTTTTTATTACCAATTGTTTAATTATCATAAAGTATTTGTTTGGCCAATGTTTATTCAGGCTTTTTGAATTCTTTTATAATGTGCCAAAACGGATTTTTGTTAGAAATCCGGTTTTTAGTTATTTTTTAAGTATACTTATATCTCTGTCCGTCTTTCATCAAATAATTTTTTATCTCGAAATAACCGAGATTTAACCCTGGTTGGTGCAAGTTGTCCTCAGTCAGCCTTTAGGCGTATCGGTTGCGGGTAACTTTAGCTTCTAACATTATGCTGTGCACTCGACAAGTTACATAGAATTATCAAACTTGCAATATTGCTACTTAGCGAATATCTGAGCGGAATGGTGAATTCATGGTTTTCTAATGAGAGAAAAGGATAACGCGATACATGATCTGTATAATTAAACAAAAACTGTTATTGTATTAAAAACCAATCAAATGACCAATTTACCAATAACACAGTCAACAGAGGAATATTTCGTCCATGCCAATAATAATAAAAAATGGTTCAAGCCTAAAAATATTAAGATGATTCTGAATTATTGCAAGCTTGTTTATTATTAAAACTACATAGACCTTAAATTTTATGTCATAGAGTAATCACCGGTTTGTGGAAATTCATAATAATGCCCTCATGCAGAACTTAACATTCCATATGTGCTAATATTAAACTTTAGTCGAACCAGGAGAAAACAGTAAACTCTTTTACTACACATGTGACTCTATAATATGCAAGTGTATCCTGTGCATGGTGATTTATGAAATTCATTCTCGTGTAATTCACACAAACGGCTTTACTTGTGAAATTAAAACAATGAATCATTATTTTTGACGGAATATTTAGTGCAGAAAATATGTGTAGAACGTCGAAGCAACCTACATTATGTGCTTTAGACGACATTATGTTACGTTGTTGTGTATAGGTATAATTATCATTTATAATTTATAACATATCACGCAAAGGTCAGTCTCAAAAACCTATGTTTTACTTACTGCTAGTAGATTTGTGTTATTTTTGTAAGGAAGTCAAGTCAAATATTCCACAGTAAGCAAAGCCAATCATAGATATAAGACTGGGTAGTCTTCAATATTCTATCTTTAGTTTTCCTTACTGCGGTAGTTACTTTGACCTTTATACTTACAAAAAGTGTCAAATTTTAATATCTACCGGCAATAAGTAAAAGCAAGGTAACTTTGAGACTGGCTGTAAGCCGTTTTAGGTACAAAGTTGTACAAATCTTTATCATACTCTCTATGAAAACAAAGATACTATATCAGATGTCGCACGTTCAAGACGATTATGAAGATTCAAATGTAAAAAGAACAAAAAGCGTGGGTATGGGAACATTCACACGTGATGGTAACCGTACTGCAGCTTCGTATGGGGATGGGGTGGGGACACTGGGACAAGCGGATGGATGAGCGGGAGAACAAGCAGAGCGATTGATTAAATGAAATTTATTTATTATGATCACAACTGTATTCCTAAAAGGCGGTAAATGCATATATTTTAGTACATCTATTTTTTAGATCTTTGTTGATTCTTTGAAGATGTCTTTTGCTAAGAGAGATTGATAGGTCCTGATTAAAGCACGGGATCAATTTTATATTTTTATTGTAATACTGATTTTTTTCAGCTGTTTGTATTCCTACTACTGGGCAAAAGCCTCTGTTTTTATAAAATAGTTCCAATTTTCTTAAAAATATTCAACTCGTGCCTCAAACTTGTACAGCAGTTTTCACAAGTTTTTCAATCATCAAGGTTAACCCCCCACTGACCGTACAAAATCCAATTAAACGATTTTTTCCGGTAACACCGTTAAATAAAACGAATCCGAAACGAATGGAAAAAGTGACTTCCGATCGTAAGGTCGTCGCGAATTTTTAAGACCGTTTTGTCAAAACTGGGAAGACGTGGCGAATGATTAAAATATTTATATTGTATTAGTGAAATAATTTTTGAAATCGGCTAATTAGTTTCGGAGAGTCAAACAAACAAACAAAAAAACTTTACCTCTATATAATATGAGTATTGATAGCCTACTGAATTTATTTCACTACTAATGCAAATGCAAAAGGACGCTTTATGATTTACAGTCGTCAAACCATAGTCAGAAGATATAAGTCACAATTATGGTCAGGAGTGAGAAGTGTTAGAACAAAGAATTTTAAATCCTCATGTGATTCACATACTTTTATTTTTATAATTACTAAAACAAAAGTCGTAGTCACGGAAAGATGACGTTAAACTTATAAACCTCTAATAAACTAATAAGCTTTATAATCGCTTAAGCTTATGGTGCCGCGCAGCTTAACCGACCATGGTATAACATTGTACCTCCATCTGAGGAGTATGGAGCTTGTACTTTGAATATTAATGGTTTAGATAATGGTAAACGTTCACGCAATTAAGAGAGACAACAGATTTTCCATTGATCTAAAAGATAGATTTATAAGCAAAAATGGGTGGGATCAATGACAGTTTAAAGCTCTATCAGGAAACCAATAAATGTAAATAAAGATAACATTATTAAGATATAGCATAAGTTTACTTTACGTTTTTGTACCGTCAATCCGAAAAAACAATAATATTTGACAACCAATCACGTGTGTTTTTTTTCTTCCTATTAGCTCGCTTCTAAAAATGAAGTATAGTAGACTCGATAGGCAGATAAAATCTTGTCAACACTGTGTAAAAGAGTGGCACAAACTGTGAATTCATTAAATATCGAATTAAGGTATTGAATTGACGAAACCACAGGACGAGACAGTCTTTTTCAATGAACGAATAAAAACTTTTCAATTACATCAAACTGCATAACCGAATACATTACTTAACAGTTTGCTCAATTCGATTCTGTGTTGAATCGTGACAAATCTGTACCGTATTCAACAATATTTGAAATAACGTTAACCAATCGAAATGGTGTAATGTTTTGATGAAATAATTCGATATAAAATATTGTTTTCGAATAATGAACTGCCTTCCGCTGCTTGAAGATTTAAGCTTGAGTTAAGCTACGTTTTGTCATACGACCCATAATTGAATACTCAATTGCTGATGAATTTATGATCAAATTTATGTTTACCGTGTGTGGTAAATATTATAAAAAAATTCTATGGGCGTAGAAATAACAATATTATGATTTAAAAAAATGAAAATTGAATGTAGGTATAAAAAATATTAAACTAAACAGTGCATAAAATTAAAAGAGAGAAAAAACATTTCATTTACAAATGAGACGCGTAAAAACTATAATTATCAACAAAAATCTCAGATAAAGTTCAAGTATCTTCTGCAATTGATCGCTGTAATTACACTTCTGTAATTGATTATACGTAAAGTACAGTCAACCACGAAATATTTTTAAACATAAAGCTGGGTATCCACTATGTTCGCGAACATCTTGCGCTCCGCGCTCCTGCAACCGCTCTGATGGAGACGGTACGCGCATCTCCACATGTGTTCGCTCAAAAACCGACAGCGCGCGGAGCGCGGAGCGCGAGCGTGGGAGCGCGGACGTATCCACTATGTGGAGCAGTTGCAGGAGCGCGGAGCGCAAGATGTTCGCGAACATAGTGGATACCCGGCTTCAGATGCTGGAAAATATTTACGTATTGGCTGCGGCCTGCGGTGAATAGTAGGTACCTTCCTGTTTCCGTGGGAATACCGCATTTCACGATGTAAGCTATCCTTGTACCGAATTTCATTAATACCCGCCCAGCCGTTTGAGCGTGAGGGAGTAACAAACATTCACACTTACACAGAAACTATTTGAGCTATAGCTATGAAAAGAAGAAATATTTTATTTTGCCATTAACTGTACTAGCTACTAGCACTAAGGTCAAGGCATAAAAGGATATGACTTTGACGTGACATATCAATGTGTCAAGGGAAACGTGATCAAGTGGACATGCGGCTCTGCGAATATTTTTACAAGTGTACTTGAAACGTGAAATATAGTGAAATTTTCAACATTCATGTAGCTAGGAAAATATTTAATATCCTGTTTCAATTCCATCAAAATAGTTAAAGAAATTTTAAATTTTTGGGTTTTTTTCCTTTTTGGGTTTTTTTCCCTGTTTATTTTTAGGATTCTAAGGTGCGTTTCTGTGTTACCTATTAATAAACAGGAAAAAAAAACAAATCAACATATTCCTTAATAATTTTGCAAGTAGGTATAAAGATTTTTATTTTTTATTTACAAAAAGGACTACCTTTGCTCTCAAACTATTACAGATTTGATCTATAAAATAAAAATGATCTCCATTCTAATTAAAGTTAGTAAGTACAGGAAAATCGAATACCTATTCCATTATCCTGTACAAACATCCTAGAAGTAGACGAAGCGGGAAAAATCAAAGTGTCACAATTGTCTTGGAAGCATTGTATGTAAAACAACAACTGCTAATTACTGTGAAGTCACTCTTATTAATAGTAGCTACTGGTTTTTGTACGCCGCAGACAGACTGGCGCGAACCGAATGATTTTTATACACCACCAATAATATTTTAATTATTCAATTGGAGGTTTGGAAGTATTCGAGCTGGTAGCTATACAAAAATATTACAGGGTGTCCAAAACGAGCACTTTTTATAATTATATTATAATAAGGAATAAATGACATTTTGTAACATTAATATTTGGTAGACAATAATTTATACCCAGTCTTATAGAAAATTGATAAAAAAGGAGATTTGTAACTTCGTGTGTTTTAGAATAACTAAATGAGGATTTTTATATTTATAAAATAAGATGGTCATTATTTCATTAAGATACCGATTATGCTTTAATACATCCGGAGAATCTTGATTTGAAAGTGAGAAACATGTGTTCATACATAAACGAATGTTCATATTATGAAACACCACAAGTGGCCATACACTCGCTGGCAATGACGAAGTCACTCGTATTAACACTCAGTACTGGTTATTTTGTACCTCACAGACAGTTTGGCGCGCATATACGTTTTCAACTTTTATTTCTCTCTTTCCCACTTCAAGATACTACGGAAGCAATTTAATCGTGTTGTGTTGTGTACTTTTTCGGATTACATGTACCAAGCGCCGAGTTAACGTGACTTAGCTATTGTCATACTTAAATTGCACTCTCTGGAATGTTCTGGCGCAATCTTTTAAAATAAAATACTGCAGTATCTTTACTTTTATACTACTTATGTTATTATTTATAAGGAAGGAAAGTTTGGGAGTAATCTCTAGATCTACTGAACCGACTTTGAAAATTAGTAAGTGTCATATATTATTTTATTATTCAGGTTTTATTTACCCGTAAAATTTAAAGATTTTTCCGTGGATTTGCAAAGTAAGTCAAAGAAAATACCATTGAACGTAAGCGTTTCTTACTGATGAAAAATGTTCATAACCCAACGAAGTGGGCTTAGGTCAGCTGGTTTTTAAATAAACTAAACAATCCATTATTTATTCAATGATTCACAGGTCAGAAACCCGCAGCCTTGCCTTGTTTTTCCTTGTCTGGTTCAGATACCCTACTAATTAATATTTACCATTAGTGAGCTGATTTTAACAGTCCTATTTATTTAGAGCTCTATTTTAATGATTTTGATACTACTAGGTGTCGTCTGCGGCTCCGCTCGCATAGTAAAAACATTAAAACCATCTGTTTTAGGAAACGTTTAAGAAACTCTAAGAAGACTTTACGTTTTGTTTATAAATGAAAAATGCTAAGAAAACTTTAAACTACTACTAGGCTTCGAAGGCAATAGAACCCGCGAGATGCAAACGATCGCTCTTTAGCCGAGCTTCCTTTGACCCAAAGAAATACTTCACTATAAAAAAAACATATAAAACTGTTTCGGTTTTTGGTTTGAATCTCAATACTCTTACCTTGCCAAGGAAGAACCGTCGGTAGTATTTGGCTGTGTCGTCTGTATCGATGTTGTGCCGCCTGGAGGCCTGCCGAGGGGTTCCAGGCTGGGCTCGGGACTCCTCTTCATCAGGCGGGGTGTCGTCTACTCCGTCCAGCCAGTAGCCGCCGGTTGGAGGCTGGACGATCGTTGGTGGGGTTCCTGGAAGACAGTATACTTGAATTATGGAAAACATGACTATTATTGAGTGGTTAGGTGGGTGATTGGAAGTGGTAAGCTGAGCGCTGCAGTGCACGTTAATTTTTTGGTCCCGGCTTTTGATGTCGTTAGGATACGACGAAGGCCTTTGGTCAGCAAATATGCGTTACCAGGATACCCTGGTATGTTTAATATTTCTTTTAATTAAATAATATGAAAACTTTATTATTCATTTCAGAATGATATCGAATCTTGATTGTACCTGAGTGGATGAATTATTTATAATAAACTGCACATGGCTGACGGAAGAGGATATAATAACATGAAATATTCGTACTACGATAGCATTATTTTGAATACAATTATGTCATATATGGAGTGTTGACAATGCATTGAACAATAGCAAAATATTTACATGAAATATTGATTCAACTGGCCTATACCTCAGTCAATATTGTAATAAACTTCTCATTATACTAACAATTTATCTTTTGTTTGTTTTGTAATGACAATAACACTTTTTTTGGTTTCTAAAATCATTAAAACATTCCATTGAAACACATATGATCACTAACTAAGATATGAAGGACAACCTCGTAGGTAGAGCAAAGTATTCACTTTGTTTTTAAGTAGGTAACTACCTATTTCCACCAGTCTGATTTTATTAACTACTAAAAATAATGATTAGAAGAATTTTCGCTTACAAATTCACTTTATCAAAGTAATTCTTATAACTTCAAATACAAGGAATATAATCATTTTGATTGAAGGTGATGCAAGAGTAACCCTTTTGCCTTTGTTCTAATCATTCTCATCGAGGAAGTCACGATGTTGACTTTTTATGATTTGAAAAGCCTTCGACTAACATTTACGGTACTTCATGATTTTATTTATGAGTCCATCATGATTTATTTATAAGAACCTATTTTTGAAAGTATTGGTGTACCTACCTAGTACGTTATTATGAGCCGTGAAGATTATGGTTTCCGTATTTTTGTTATTTTTAAAGTTCAAAAACAACATCGCACACGCTTTCAACAGGGATACCTACAATTAAATACGAGGTTTAATTATCACAAATATCCATGAAATATTAAACCTAATATGTGGATTGTGTTTCAACCGTCACAAATAGCAATAACATTTTACATTTACAAATTAGCTATTGAATTACTTAAAAAAATTATGAGATAAAAATCCTAAAAGCAATGTTCTTACATGGTCTCATAGTAAATCTTAAAATGTAAATACACTCACGGCAATTTCCTTTACCTTTTAAAATCCTCATAAAATGTAGATAGGAAAACTAGCCATCCGCATCAGTGATTAAAGAATCAGCAAACATTACTCCCTCCGGACCGCATCTAATTTCAAACAGGTCTACTTTGTCCAGACATTTTTACATAGCTTTCAATAGTCTAGTCCTGAGGCTTTCATTGTCCAACGAGCCTTTATGCGCGTACTATTACCTAGAGTGAGTTCTGCGGGGGATGGGATGGACGGACAGAAGGATCTTTTTGTCCATGTGTATATTCTTCGTGTATGATGAATTCAGTAAATTAAGTACCTACTACATAATACCTACTTTGTGTGATTTTTTTGAAGACTTTTTTGAAGACTAAATATGAGACGACAATAACCATTTTCTATCAAATTACATTCGGTAAAGAATTTTTTAAACCAAACAATCAAAAGGTAAAGGGGCACATCAATTTAATAAGTAGAATAAAACAAGCTACTTAAAGAGTCATTCCCATGAGTAAATTTGATTATGACCATTTTAGTGCACTAGTTTTATTTTATAGTTTTACATCTTTTAAATGACTCACTAACTTTAATTAATCAAATAAAGCTGCAGTCCAGGACTGTATAAACTGGGAAGTGTTTTAAAAAAACAATTCAAAGTTTACCACTTAGTATTCGGTAAACAAAACGAAACGCGTTCAAGCTCTACTCACATAAAAACATTAAAAATTCCTGCAGAACTTTTGCATTCCATGCAAACGGTATGATACTATCACTTAATCTATGACTATCGTGATTTCCCAAGATCCTGGCTAAGTAATTTAATTAATGCTTTAATCAGCTAACTAGCGTAGCAATGTTTTTGCCTCACTGTCGCTACATTTGTGGGAATTTGCAGTCTTAATTCATTAGCGTCTTCTTAAGACTCTGGAGATGTGGCAGAATGTTTACTATGCATTTTTATTACTTACTTCCTAACATTATCAAAACGGTTATAAATTACATGTGATGAAAAGGAATCCTAAAAAGGTCGGATATGTCAGAAATTACTACGTATCTTGAATCACCTTATCACCAAAATTAATCGTTATTTTATCTTTATAATTACTTTGATGAAACCAACGGCAGACAGCAGACTGTATCAACATACGATATGTCCGCTGACCGTCGCTCTATATGTATAAGCACATAGGTACATGAGCGTAACCACAAAGCATTACCCTTAAAGCCGGGTAAAAACCGCCAGTCCCATTCATAATCCTCTTATTCTACATTTGAGGCAGTAAACATCCTTTAAAGTTTCATTATTTGCGGCCAACGGTTGAGATCGCCTTAACTCTAAATAATGAAGTCGTTACGAGCCGGTACTTTCACACCTCTGTTCTCAACAATTCCATTACTTTCTCCAACAAATGGCTTGCCACAATGAGTTCAGTATTAATAGATCTGATTTCCAAATTATTCATTGTTATTTTTTCTTTCGTGACAAGAAACGAAAGGGAAATTATTAATGTTTACGAATTTCTATTGCCCAATGTTTTCTTGTAATCTATCTTCAGAACAATAGGAGACGGTCTGACTAGAATTATATCTATTTACCTACACTATTTACACCTGCATGCATGCTAAAACGTCACCTACATATTTAGAAGATTTTTTTTAAAAATGGTTACGATATTCATTTGTCAGATTTGTAAAGACAAACGTCAACTAACGTTACAGATAAGCACAACTCACACTAAGTCGCGTGTCAGTATGATTACGTTACTTAAGAGGTAATGTAAGAAATTTTGAAGATCGTAGTTGAGATTCTGATGTGATACTACTATACAATATTTCTGTATTTGCGCCACGAAACATATTTCAGTCTACTCGGCCTGTATTTATTATTTATGCTAAATTCGATGCGGTCGAACGAAGGCTAAGTAGGTCATTGTGGATATCATTGACGAGTTTGACGGCTATCTAACCAATATTATGATGACCACAACAGTTATATACGATACCTAGTCAAACATATGACGAATGAAAATGTATTTGTACTGTATACATCTAAGCGTTTATTTTTTATCTTGATTTAACAGTGTTCTTTGTATTGGGCAATAACTTCAAAACTGGAATTCTCATGATAAATTAATACAATAATGTATGTCCTCATTCATATTTTTATCAACTATAATTTAAATTAGCACATAAGTACAATAATTTTCGGACACCACATTCTAATTCTACAGTTCCGAAATCATGTATGAATACTTCCATTGTAGAATAGCAATTAGAATTTTAGGTCCAAGTTTTGTAATCTTCCCAAAACATTTCGGAAGAGCTTGCGTAATAAAACGCAATTTGTGTGGAATGGCATTCAAGCCGGGTAAGTAGCTAATTGTGTTTGCCAGGTCAATACTCTCATGACGTTGAAATAGTGTAAAATTTTCGGTATAACTCCTAAATCGTGTGTAATAAGATGGCTGGATGAGAAGTAAATGTTATGTTATTGCACTAGCATCAGCTGCCTCATAGCTCGTGGTATCTGAACAAATATATAACGAAATAAATTTCTGAATTAAATCCAGAGACAATTAGATAGAGAGTAAAAGAAGAATGAAAGAGTAAATGATGTTGACATGCTGCGTGGGATAGAGGAATGATTATTATCTATGGTTCGAAAGATTATAGAAATGAGATATATTATAGATTATAGAGATTATGGAGCTATATATATATATATATAGCTCCATAACTAGAGCCGGTGTGAGTTATCTAAGTAATTGATATTTTAGTTAGATACCACTGCACTTTCTCTTTTTTCAAACGAATCCTAAACTTTTTATTCTTCTTAATACAAAAGCAGCAATTTTCTTTGTAATTTTTCAGCTGCAAAGTACGATTTATTCGTGTACTCCTAAAATTGCAACATTCTGTATTCACTTCTCATCTAGCACAATTGAATATTTACTGAACGCAGACTGAATTTGCCGTTCTACTCGAATTTGAATGGCATTACCTTTTCTATTTTTAGAACGGGTTGAAAGTTTTTTGTTTAAAAAGTTGGTTGTGATGGAAATGACATTCGGCTTGGAAGGGTTTATTTTTCATAATTTGGAATTTTATCTAAATTATTTCAGTCACTTTAGACAAATCTATATTTATTACACTTTTATTACACTTACTTTGTTATGATTTGTCTTCAACTAATAGAGGTACCTACTTAATCTCACAAATCTTGCTCAATCGAATTCATAAATTAGTTGAGAAAATAATGGTTTTGCGGACAGAACATCTTAAAACGTTTTTATATAAAGACGCACGCCTCGGCTTTGCATGGATGTACTAATGAAACTACCGGGATAAAATATAGGTTATGATATTAGTATAGCACTTACCAGGTTTCGCTAGAGTCTCCTCCAGCAGTTTCTGGCTAGCCTGGCAGGTGGCTGCGGCCTTCCTCTGCGCCGAAGTGAAGCCAGGTGATGAAGGTGGGCCATGAGGAGCAGGCACGCGACCCTCGGCGTAGGAATGCCGGTCAGCGACTGTCACAGCCGCGCCGACTGATGTCGCTCGTCTCTCGGCTCCAGTTCGCGACACCTGGAAAGAAGGTAAACAGTTAAGATGGGTACATAAGTCAGCGATAGCAGAGCACCTAGTGGATTCAGGGCTTAAAAACTTTAAGATCACAAGATTTTTGCCAGCAACGTATTATAAGTAAATAATCCGTGAGTTTTAAAATAGGAAGAATGAGTTGTATTACCACAAATATTTAGAATCCACTTATGATTGGAGATACATGTTGGACTATTTGGGTTGGTGACCGTAAGTGACATTAACAGCTGATCGCTCCCGCCTATGCGAGGGTTTATTAAAGTGTTGGTCCCGACTTTAAAGTCGTCCATGACAAAGGCCTTGAGGCGGTCTCAAAACTCTGCCACTTTTAATATTACCATGTTATTTAATAGTTACATTACACATTAACAGAGAATTATGAACCCTAGTTCTGGTCGGTTTCTTAAGTTCCTGAAAAAGTAATAGGTTGTTTTATTTAAACCTAAGCAATAGTAGGTACTTGGTTCGTGCAAGAAGTAATTACGCTAAACTAAGCATGGGTAAATCGCGTTTGTGTTAAATTGACTTACACTTATTATAATAATGCTCTAGGTACAATGCCAATCCAGCTATTATCCATCTATTATTATAAACGCGAAAGTTTGTATGGTTGTTGTTGTGGCTCTTTCACATAAAAAAATACTAAACGGATTAAGTCGAAACTTAGAATATATCTACTTCGTTTATAATTTGGAATAATACATAGGCTACTTTTTATCCAGATAAGTGCAAAGCGAACGAAGCCGTAGGCGGATATTAGTACTTGTTAAAGCGGGGCGGTTTTAAGTGGCCTTTTTACAGCACGATGGCTAGAAGATTACGTGTCACCATGCCACAGCTAATAATGGTTTCTCAACTTTTACTGCCACAGTGTTGCCAACTTTGAAAATGACGATAGTTCAGTAGTTAGTTTATATACAGTATTCAGTAGTAGTAAGTTAAACTATTTCATCATTATTTTTGGTTTTATTCGCGTATTTGGATTTTTTTATACCTAAACAGATGTTGATTCATACAGATGATTGAATCTAAATTCATTCAGTTTTCACTCAGTATTGCCAGTTTGACGGCTGATGATTACTCAAATGTAGTGCCAACACTACACGTAGGACAACGACAGGAAAATGAAGCTTATTGCGACTAGAAATCATAAACGAAAAATACGAGTATTCAATAAATCCAACATAAGCAGAACTTCAAACCGCTAAATCTAACAACACCATGAAAGTTGGCAACACCAGTTAGTTTCCAAGAGGCTTATATTGCAGAGCGCTCGAGAAAAGTTTGACCTGCATTGACGTCACAAACATATTTACAACGTAACTATGGCGTTGCGAAACAATGAAAAATAATATCAACATTTTTCTGTACCAAAACTGAAAGAGATATAAAGATGGCCAGACTCTTTGAAGCTAATGTAGGTATATTTTTTAGATTTTACAGTTAGTTTTAGAATAGTCACGGTTGTTTACTTAGATAAGGAGTCTGCAGTAGCAATTTACTTCGTAATAGAAATAAATAAAGTAGCTATTCTTTTGAAACTTGATTGCGATGTCGGGAGTGTAGCTGATAATGCCTGAGGTAATTCAACAAAATACAGTTTTTCTTGTTTGTAGATATAATATTTCTTTGCGTTTGTTCAAGCTGTAGTTCTTGTAATTTAATAGAAAGAGTTTAAGACCGTGGGTGGAAGAGTAGTTTGAAGAATTGCACGTCATTTATCAGTTTTATCATGTAGAAAATTAAAATTAGAAATAAGTACCTCATTTAGAGGGACACGACTCTAAACGGTAAAGGAAAACATTGTGAAGAAACCCGTGCCTTATTCAGCTCCAAACGTATTGACCATAGTCTTTCCTGTTGTTATGGTCGGTATTTTTTATTATTATTCAGGAGTTGACTTGGCACTATCTCAATACCTACAGTAATTTTATTCTTTGATTGACTTTTGGTACTATCAAATCGAAATTACTGACAGGCAATCTAAGTACAGTCAAAAGTCAGTGAGCGTAACGCATCGTCTATTGAACTTGCACCGTGGGATTCCGTCATTGTCGATTTTCACTGTAACTGTACAGTAAATTGCCCTGCGGTGAATTCGAACAAAGTCTAATCGGACAAGTAAGTCACATTGTGAGAAGCGATACGCTCTAAAAATCAACAGAATCAATTCAAAAATCGAATACACAATTTTTCCATCGATAAACACAAGTTTAAAATTGGATTTAGCCAACGGAAGCATTAGTGGACTTGTTGACAGCGACTCGAAACAAGTAGCGTGGAAAACTTGCGCCATTCCCACTTTGATCAAATTAATCTGACGTCGCAGACGTCATGGAACACGGAGTCCAATTCAGTCAGAGATTTGCCGAAAGAAATATTGATAAGTAAACAACTAATATAAATGTATGTAATTCCGGATATCATGAAGCTATTTTGCACATTTAATGTTTTAACGCTCATTTCCCATGTAAATTACTGTCAGACATTTTGAAACGGAACTTAAAACTAATGAAATCGCGCAAAAACTAGAATAATTATGTGGGTAAGTGGCAAGCACTTTGTAATGTTTGTGGATTAAAGCCTCGTCTACACTTAGGCACGTTATTGTAATTCAATGTCATATCAAAATGTTGCTGAATAATAGAGCGTATCGGCTATAGACACAACATTTGAAGCAAGATAGTATTCGAAATTCAAATGTGTTCTTCTTTCAAACAGCACTTTGACGCTATTGGCGTGTTTTGTAACGTCTCATTCTGTGTGTAGTATAACCATTTGCTTTTTTTCGGCTACTAATAGCCAGTTAACACTAATCTAATGTCAGTTTGTCACGACAATGTTCCTACAATTAAAGTTTCATTACCAACATAAATTATTACATATCTTTGTTATACGAGTACAATGGTTTTACAGTACACAAAAAGGTATATTTCATAGAAAACATAGGAAAGTATTTTGCTGGTAAAAGCCTAATGGTTAAGTGTTTTTTTCATTAGTTTAGATAAAATAAGTTCCAGATGCCCTAAAAACACTTCATCCACTAGCAGCTTCTAATTAGTGACCTTTTTAAATAAATCCATTCAAAAACCTGGATGACTCCAATTTCGAACAAACGACACGAATAATTTTCTCCCTTCATCTCATTAACTAAGACGAATTTCAGCGGCACCGAACTATTTTAGGTAAAGTCAACTAAATTGGGCAGAAATAAAAAATGGGGCATCAATTTGAAGCGTTGAAAATGTTCAGAAGTTTGGGAGTTTCTTTTAACTTTTATGGGAGAAAGAAACCAGAACTTTGACCTGGAGTAAATAAAAGCGGATTAAGATTAAGATAGGATTTGAAATGATTAACGATTAAATACCAGGATTAAATTCGTTCCACATAAGTAGTTGTAATTAATAATTATTGTGTGGAAGATTTTGTTTGGGCAAATTGAAGCGGTATCTAAAAAAATACGGTATTTTAAAAATGTGTAAGAAGATAGTTAGAGGTAAGTAGGTACTAAACAAATACAATTTGGTATGTGCCCATATTTTGGGATATCTACTTTACGAATACTCTAACCCCATTATGCATATTCGACCTAAAACCTGTATTAAACCTGTATTAGCTAAAACGCATAATAAATCTGTTGCTATCTCTTTTCGTTGACATATGGGTGACAAGAAAAAAACGTTCTTAAAACCTGTATTAAATTGTCAAGTTTTTATGAATAAACCCCTAATAGTCTAATTTAATAAAAAAACATGCGCAATTTTTTATTAAATTTAAGTCAAAATACATAGATAAATGACTCTCATCATATAAATTGCATGTAGGTATCATTAGTTCAAGTACGTTCAAGTTATAGTCGAGAAGACTAATGGTGCGAGTAAATGTGGTGTTTCATTGCAGCCACATACGAGTACTTATATACCTATACATTAGCTTAATGGATCGTACACCTAAATGTTTTCACACCTGGATAGATTACAAAATTTCGTTTTATCATGTTAACGAACTCTAACCATCTTATGCATATTAGACCAGTAAACTTACATTAGCTAAAATGCATATTAAATATTTTGCTATCTCTTTTCGTTGCCATAGGAATAACAAGAAAAAAAAACATATTTTACATAGCTCTCTGGTACAATGGAATATTAACCTTAAATATATAGTGTTTGTTCTCCTAATCCTAATTCACAGGCAAATCAATAATCCAAAGAACTGTCCCGTCCAAGTTCAAAATAGAAACTATTGAATTCCAAAATAGTTCTAAACAGTCTGTCTCGAGTTTAGCTCGACAACTTTCAGTTAATCTCTGGTTTGGACGATTCGGTTGAATTTATATTTAGAATTTCCATAGTTTATTTATGAAAATAATATACGCGCGCTTTTCCCAACGGGTTTATGCATAAACGGGTTTTATAAATGAATTGCCGTGATTTTAGGAGGGTTAATATAAATAATAGCTTAATATAATTATTATATCAGTGGGTAGGGACCCATTTGTCAGATTGGTGTTTTAGAAATTAGTTCACAATACCTATTTAAATGAAATACAGTTAGAAGGCTCTTTGGTTAATTGTTTCACTTAATATTTATCATGAATGAATAAGACGAAACAAAAATCTATTTTAGAAATTCATAAAAGGCTAATATAAGGCTGTTTAAGAAAATAATAATAATGAAGTATGATTGATCACGATGTATTCCCAAGATGATTCAGATTTTTTCAGTCATTTTCGACCCTTTGAAAATGTCTAAGGGGTCACATTGCAGAATTGATTTGAAATGTAGCATTAAAAACATTAAACTTAAACTCGTTTTACTACCTAGAGCAATACAAGATCGTAAGATTGGTCGAACTCTAAAATAAAGCACATGAAGCTAAAAAGAAAAATAGCTCGTTCATTTCTCACCAGGCTAAGTTAATAAAGTAGTGTGGTAATCCGAAATTGCTAATCGCATTAACACGCCCCACAATACAGTCAAGGACACCAGACTTTTACTAGTTTATTAGGCTAGCTAGTAGCTACGGCCCGTGGTGTTATAATTAGGATTTCTTTATTATTGATTCACTATTTTAAAATATTAAATGCTCTTTGTAAATATTATGGATTGATCAAGAGTTACAACATAAGTCAGTAGGTACCTAATTTACCTTTATAATTTTATGTGAAGTTCGCGTAACTTATTATTTCTTGATTTGAAACAAGATTTCAATTCGCAAATAAATAATTAAAAGAGTACTCTTCCAAACAGAACATTGTAAGTATTTTATATGAAGCTGAATAAACATACTTTGACGCGACCTCATAATAAAACAAGAAACAACAATGTCACTACGTTTCACGGAATATTCCCATCACTGTAATTAAATAAGTTAAAATTGCGGTCTCGTAAATGTTTTAATGTATTTGAATATTATGGTCTAAGACCGACTACACATTTAAGCGTTTGGAAGCGTGTGCTTTGGTAACGCGAGCGTTTATTTAGAACAAAACAGCGCGCTGTCAGTGTCAGTATATATCTTCGATCAACCCCTCTATTCTAAAAGCGCGCGTTTTCAAACCGCGCTTCAAAACGCTTAGTGTGTACTCGCTCTAAAACTCAAACAAGATAGAATCAAAATACAAACTCCGGCAGACTATTGAAACAGAAAGTTCAGACAATTGAATATGACGTTGCATGCAGATTGGATTTGACAAGTATCCGCGGAAACAAGATATTTGTACTGTCTAGATTCTGCATCGAACAAGTAAGATCATTTTCATGCAATCAAGCACTCGACTTTATAAATAGATCGTCGAGGTCACTAAGCAAAGATAATCTGGATAGAAGTAGTATGGAGAGGACGATAATTTCTAAAATAGAATTTAAACGATACGCTTGAAATGCCCAGAAAATTTGGTAAATGACAACTACCTACTTGAAGAATTCACTTCGTTCTATACCGATGAGAAATAAGCAGGAATTATATAAAGAAAAAGTGAAAAACAAAAGAACAAACGTACCTATAACATAGTCTGAGTCCTAAACAGCCATAAAAGCAACACAAGATCCTATTTCAAAAAGCGCTTACTCGACTATCTTCTATATCACCTACCCAGACATAAAAATCGACAAGCTTGCACCTTCGTTCCTGCCGACCATGCAACATTTCGGGTAAACACGATACCTGATACTTGCAGGGTGCGAGCATCCTGATTGGTTTGCGATCGAAAGCAAATTGCAACAACTCTCCCTAAATTGTATAGATCGAGGTATGAACGTGACGATGTCGAAATTGCAATACCAAATAGCCAGTAATGTACAGCGAGCTGTTTGAAACGGTGGCCAGCAGAAATGTAAATTGCTTTCATGTTTCGGTTAAACCAGTGGTCAAACTTATTGAGATGGCTATAGTTGAATAGATTTATGTACTTCATAATAACTCGCCCACGGCTTCTTTCTCGTACTTAGTTTATCCCATAAATTTACAGAAACATTATTTTTTTAACAATTAACTTACTATTATTAGTGCCTAGGTATAATAAAGTGTTGATGATGGCGAAATGTTCAAGGCTAATATAAATAAATAAATTTAATAAGTAATAGTAAGTAACAAACAATGTTTCACTACCCTTTCATTTTACTCAGGTTAGGTTATGTAAATTGGAGATTGTGTTGTGACGTACTACTTTAATGAAAGAACCGTGTAACAGACAATAGATTGTGTCCAATGTGTTTATACATTATCTAAAAACAAACATTATAAATCATACGATAAGCAGTATAAGCACATTGCACTTTACAATAAAGTAGTAACAGCTCACATTTAATATCAGAACTTACTTAGGTACGTATAAGTTAATGCATTTCCGAACACATCAATTATTATTTTATGGGCAAAAACTTGAGACGATGAATGCTTCCAGTTTGTAACAATGTTGTTTGATGAATATTCATTTTAATTACATACATAAAATTGACGGGCAGAAACACGAAACTAATGGTAATAGATTAAAATTACACAACATTATTAAGTTTATGCGTATTTATTTGTATCTAAAATAAAATAGTCGGAATGAACATAGAAGTTTGAATTCAGAACGAAAAAATGCAATCGTGATGCATAATCATCTAACCATTTCAAATTTCGAATATATTCTCGAAGGGTTCGATGTCACAAAATTTTAAATTCGAAAATGGAAACGAAATTCCAGCCAGCAATATCATAATTTAGTTTATTTTTACGCCGGATGGCGTCGCATGCCCCAACATTTTCCACAAAATAGAATTTTCATCACTGTAGTGATCGTAACTAGATGTGCCGTAACTGAGCTTTCTCGTGTTCATTACAGCGAGGGGGATGTCTACCATTGTTCGGAGTCAGATACTAACGATATTGCTCTACCATTTACTCACAGATAAAGGGTGCTTCACACGGTTTCAACTGTATCAAGATGAAAGTGTTATTTTACCGTAAAGTTACGCTGACTGACGGCTGGAAAGACTTAGGACTGTTCTCTCCCGAAATATATAAGTAAGTTTATTGTGTAACATACGAAAGTTTCGCTCGAGTAACTCGGGATTCAAGCCAAACGGCCTTTTAACTTGTCTTGTAATGCGTAACCTGATCGCCCTCACAAAATCCACATAAACCTTTGATAGTTAAAATCCTTGGGAAGTATGTTACTGTTTCTTGTTTTGACGAGCGTGGATAAGAATTTCTAAAGCGCGTTAGAATAAAGCATTTTATGAAAGACCCTGAGTCACGGAAACAAACCCTTATCAAATAAGACATAACCATTCAATGGGGACCCTTTTTGTGTAGATATGTTTCGGATAAGTTCATGACTATAATTTGGTGTGTCGATTTTATCTTCTGCCTTTTGGGAATCTTATCGTGTTTCTGCTGTGACTTTTGGCATCTTGTACAAAAGGTAATCTATCCAATTATATTAAGCGGAAAGTTTGTTTGTTTGAACAAGCTAATCTCTGGTCAGACAGATTCGAGTTTTTTTTTTTTCAAGTGATTTACATGGTGACAAGTCACTGGGAACTTTCGTAACATTACCGGACGACTATGGCGAAAGAAGAAGGCAAAGATTTAGGTAATAATTATTATGCTATTTTTTAAAACAAAACCCACTGCTCACACCTAGTTTAGGATAAAACTTCACTGATTCTATTTCAATCTAAGATTTATCACAGTCATGAGGAACATTTAAATACCGAAGTAAATTAGGTTGTTTTTTTTATTCCCTAATAAACTGGCGTAAGAACATAATTCTACAACAATGAGCCAGATTAAAGTTTCGTGGCACGGAAAAGGAATTTCAACGTTCCGATTCACGTTTTAATATAAGACGGTAATAGGGTTACCAAAGTTAGACTTTGGTTAGAATCTAGAACAGCGACAGTATTTAGAATACTTTTATTTGCGGAACGGAACAGTGGTCTTTGAATGTAGGTACAGCCTAATATTTTCTATGATTAAAAAAAATTACCTAGGTTCTTTAAGTAGGTAAAATAGGCATGTACTTAATTAAAATAAATTGCTAACGAGGTAAATTAAGGCATAGTAAAATTAAGTTCATTTTCAGTCGAAATTAATGAAAGGGTGATTTTCTCATAGACGTTTCGGATAACTAAATATTAGGGTTAGTTCATTTGATCAAACTCTCTTGAAGTCCTCCCGTACGTATTCTTATAATTTCTTAGTTCCTAAGCATTACTTGAAATCATTTTCTTCCTACCCTTAACGGCGTGGTACCTAAAGGGTTTAAATTTCGAATTCAGAGCAGCCCTAGTCAAAGAGAACTCTTCCTAGATCCCCGTTGAGTAATTGCGTTTATCGGAGCGTTAAATGAGCGTTGCAACCTTTAATCAGGTTGTTTTTGTTTTATTCAATTCCGCAGGTTGTTTGTTTACTCATTCTTTGTTGCCGTTGCCTTTGATTGCGAATTTGAGTTCTTTATTTGAAAATGTAGGTCAATATTTGAATTTGAAATTGGAATTCAAATTACCGTTTTTGTCTTGATTGATTTTATAACGTCTTTTATTCATTGAGAAATTGTTTTTTGTAATATTATTGACAAATAATTCACCAACAAAACAGCAACATTGTTTTCACGCTACCTACCACTCAATTAGGATGTAAGATAAAAGTTATATCTTATATCAATGTACTTTTACATAGAAATTATTCGAAACGAATCTCATTGTGTTGAAACCAGGCTAATAACGCGTTGCAAGATTAGCTATTGTTTTAGAGCTGACAGCCCAAGAAATATACTCCATTCTGTAAGACAAAGTGGGTTATTCGCCTCTTTCAATAGCGTCTTAGGTCTACCGACCCGTTTGCTATGAAATATTAATCAATTCATAGCAGAGTTCCGACTTCCGTGTTGGTATCTATTCTGTATTTATCTACAAGTTACATCTTTAAAAAAACTTTTAAAGTACCTATCATAAATGTACTTATTGTTGCCATATTATTATGCATTATAAGTAAATCAAAATACTTAATACAAATACAATTTTAGTATGTAGGCGCCTTTATTTATTTAATTTGTAATCTGACAAAAAAATATATCAGTAAAGAAGCTCAAAAGATTCTCACAGAATTTATTCAATTTCCGATGAATTTAAATTTCTGACACGAGCTCGACTCTTTAGTGACTTTATAATTTTGTCATTGTTTATTTTATTCTTAGCAGATTTTTTGTGAATAAAGTATTTTAATTTGAATCTTTTAGTCTATAAATTTAGACTTTGCATAGCAGTGGGACGAAATAGGTCAAACAAAACAATAGGTAATTCACACATTCAAACGTGTCACAGTGTCCCTAGCGGATTGATACCTACTAAAATTTTAGGTACAAAAATCAACTAAGTAAGTATATGCTAGAGCGCGTAGTTGGGCAAGTCATAGTAACGGCATATACAAATGAGTTTACAGCTTAATTTTGTTGATGTAAGTAGGTAAGGTAGGTAACCTAGTAAAAGAAAAACAAAACCTTACTCGGCATAATTTCTCTGAATTCAAATTATTTTGCTTGTGATTTGACGCATGTCACTTATTCGGTTCGTTATAAACCACTTCGTACGTCTAAAGCGGATCGGGCTTTATTCAAAAAGTTCACAATCACGAGCTCACAAAGAACTGAGCTCTCAGATTGCATCATTGTGCGAACAAAAATGCTGCACTGCTAATTTCGCATGCACCGCGCTTCTTATGAATGCCATTATGAGCTTAAAGCCTAGCTAACGAGCACACGAAAGGATAATAAGCTACGTTATTGCATAAAAAAGTGCCAATTTCTCAACCTAGCGATAGATAAACTAGATTTCAGATGTAAAAAATTAGTTGACAAAGATACATCCATATAAAATATTAAAGTGCAAGTGTTTTTTTTAAACTTAAAAGCAATGTTTAAAATAAGTCCACTAATTATAGAAGTAATCAGTGACCATGCTTAAATAACATGTGCCTACCTACCTACAGTGTGTTGAATATAAAACCTCTTTTATCGGTTAAAAATGGTGGTCTCCAGTCCCTACACAGTGGAAAATCAATTATCGTGATCTTTGTAAGATTTACTGTAGCTTGTATGTAATGTCATCGCAGGTCAAGGCTATAAATGACAGCTAAGTGTTAAAGTCAATTAATAGATCCAGAAGGTCGTATATCAATTGTAAATTGTGAGTTGATTCATAGACATTATGCGACGATCTTCAGAAGTTACACAATGCTTGCAATACCCACTTGCATCATTTGTAAGGAGAGAATGGAATAACGCACCGTATTCAATAGCGTCGCGTTCTGAATTCAAAGTTATTAATAGTTTTATTTTTATTTGTAAAAAGAATTCCTATTCGAATAGGCTTTGATAAATTCAAATTTTGAACTATAAGTCGGTCACATTAACTCGACGCATCTCTGGAATGCGGGCGGGGGCCCGCTTCCCCCCGCATGCCCTTAGCTCGCCCGGCAAGTGTCAAAGAGAGAGAGAGAGCCCCAAAATGACGTCATCAACGCCAAGCGTCTAGTTAATGTGACCGCGTTATATTAATGGTTAAGTTTGATGGTAGAGGAAATTAGGATAAAGTGACCAAGGAAGCAGCCCTTCGCAATTTAGTCGAAAAATAAAGAATAAAAAGTTGTAGGTATACAAGTCCATTTAAATTCCCTTTGTTTAACACCTTTTTGAACGAAATACCAACAGTTTGTGTTAATGATGACCTCATCCACCACAAAACTACGGACAGTGACCTAGAATGTTCTTCAAATACCTTTGTTTTGAACTCAAATGTTGACAAAAAGGAAAGCTAGTGGCCGTTTGTAGCCGAAACTCATGATTTAACATACTACCAAAACAGTGGTAACAGGTTGTCCACGACAGATACTGTTAGTTGACACACTTTGTTGTCCCAAAAAGCTCTATTGAGATTGTAATGGGCATTTTTGCTAGTTTTATAATGTAACCGGTTTTTGATCGTAATCACTCAAACAACAACACTACGGTTTTACTAAGCAGCGTAAGAATTTGTATAAAAATAAATAATTAATTCATAATGCGATTGGTGGCTATTGTAGTTATATCGGAAAATAAAACTATGGATGAGTAATTAATAAATCAAGACTGTTTATTTTCATTATCTTTCTTGTTTCCTGGGTGTCAACTGAAATGACAAGCATAAAACAGATTGTAATAATGTTTACTTACATGGCAAAACGGAACAGGATCCAACAAGAGAAAGCGTGGAAAAAGTGATGCGGCAAAATTCTACGAAGTAGCAGAAACACGGTAGCACAATATTAACGCATAATTATAACATATTGTTGGCAACACTGGCGTCTGGCAGAATGCGTGCGCTACATTGTTCCCACCAACAAAAATGACGTGCATGAATATAACTCACGACTTATGTCCAAAGAGGTTATAGCACATGCAAATTCTAAATTTGAAAATGATCACGACTCTAATCTTGTTTTGAAAAGGGAAATTCAAATGATGCTTCCATTTTTGAATAGAGAAGATAATAGACTTTTGTTTTTTAAAGTAGATATTAAATCATTCAAAACAGAGCGTAAATCAACATAATAAAATACCATTGTGGTTTTCTATTTAAATAAGAAAAATAATATTCTGAAACAATAATCAAGGGCACAAAAATCATTTTTTCCCTTAATTTGCCGAATTTGATTATGTTCACAATTTGATGTTTTCATATAGAGGTTAACGGCGTGTAGCTGTTTCGTCTCACTTGGCCACGCGTGTGTCGCATACTTCAAGTTACTTTATGCGTGAACAATAAAATAAAGTAAATAGTAATTAGGAAGGTACCAGGTACATTGATGTTGCCGTGTGAGAATATTATTATAACTAATTTTATGTTTGAGTGTGCAATATTATTTAGCTTGAAATTTCATCATATAAGTAGAAAGTATTAGGTACGTAATGTATTGTGTGTATACGTTTAAGTGTAGTCATTACTGACATGATTTAATTCATTACTGACAATTATTTTAAGGGGTAAAAGTAGTTTCGTTAAAATTATTTGCGTAGTATCTTTTTATATACTACGATTTATTAGTTAAAGCTTTATCGCTTTTTTGTTAAAGTTAAAACTTTTACAAAAAGGGGTTCCGTCTAAAACGAGAGGGTCCCGTAGACAAAAAGGGGTTACACTAAAAAACCCAGTTCAATCCCGCAAACCCGACGGTCTGTGAAACAGCCGGTAGCTCTATCAATCTAACTGTGAATTGTCTAAATCCAATCGAACATACAGAGACAAAAAATATTCGATTGTATCGAAAAATGTGGTTTTCGGTATCGACAAATTAAATAACAGTTTCATTGAGATTGGCGTGAACTAGAGTTTTGTTTTTATTTAGATAAAATCGTCTATCTTACGAATACATTTAATTTTGATGTAACAAGGTTCTGTGGCCGAGTTAAAGGCAATGCGGGTTGAGGACGATCGATGACGAGTTGGTATCATTGCAGGTTTGAATCCCGTCAGAATCGAAATATTTTGATAAGATTTTCCATTTTACATAAAACAGGTAGAATATTTTTTTTTTTAATTTCTTCTAGTTTTTTTTTTGTAAATACTTAAGTACTCATTAGAATGTTAAAAACATATATGTACATATATTGTGAATAAACAAATATTATAACAGTTATGTGTTTACTAAAATGTGTAATTAATCTACCATTCTAATTAATTTCCTCCATTGAAATATTGTTTACTTTACATTACAACCCACACAAACAAGCGATAAGCCGACCTACTGAAACAAGCCACATTCGTGACAATACTGAAACGTCTTACATAGAAAAAACGAATAACACTCATATAACAAAAGTGAAAGTTTGAAAGTGTGAATGTTTGTTACTTTTTCACGCGAAAACCATTGAACGGATTTAAATTAATTTTGGTACCAGGATAGCTTATATTCGGGTTTACTCATAATCAAATAGGCATTTTTTTGATCCTGGTATTCCATTATAGCGGGAACTATTAACCGCGGGTAACACAACGGGGCGTAGCTAGTTCATAAATATACCGTGAAAATCGTGCCGTCTTCCGTGAGTTGCAAAGCAAGTGTGAAAATTGCTACCATTTACTAAATTTATTTAAATTCTAAATTAATAGTTTCTCGTTTGTAACGGTACTTTCTTAGAATTTTTTGTTTTGTAGGCGATTTACAAAAATCCTTGACTTTTGTAATCTACGATGAAATGACTGGCGGTGAGCGTAACAACATAAATAAAACAAGAAAAGTGTGTATGGGCTCACGCTTAATGCAATCTTAAGACAAAAATTTAAAAGAATTAGTAATTATATGAAAAAATAGTTTCAAACTTATTTTTTTTAAATAAGCTTTTATACTTCACTGTGACTGAAAAGTATTGGTTTGTAAAAGCTTATAGAGAACGGTTGTGCTTCCAGATTTGTTTGAAAGTAGTGCACTTAAAGTACAGTCGTAATGAAAATGTCAACGTATAGTAGAAATTTCGATTCTTAATTCGAGGTAAACTTAGGTTAACTCAGCACTTACAAAAGATATTTATAGTTAAATGAAATGTATTAGATTTTTGAAATTTGTATGAAATTGTTTCAAGATTTGAAACTGCATCATTGGCCTATGTCCGCCACTATATAATATAGTTTGATATGTTAGACCAAAATAATACAATTGACCGGGATAACTATGTCCTCTGCCCTGAGATTATGATAAAGCAATGTGGAAGTTCGTCAACGTTTCCGTCAAGACGTTTCAGGACACGACCTTCAGTAATGAAGATTACCAAGATGATTTATACCCTATTTTTAATATCCAAGAGTTCAGCTCAGAAGCAAGCTCGTATGCCTTTCGAGCACACAAGTACCCTCAGTAATCTGCATCTGCACGCCCCAAGCGGGTATTGGGAATCGTATTGCATCGTATCTAGGTCGTGAGAATAAACTTGCAACCGCATCCAGAGTCCTCGCTTACAGGATAACTTTTCATTAAAAAAATAGAAACAGTTGAACAGAAAATCCTTATTGAAGTAGGTTCAAAAGTATAAGCTTATTAGACCGCGACTTTGTAGCCTTTTTATTCCAGGTCACAATATTCTAAATTTCAGCCATATTCGTTTAATAGATTAGCGCGAAAGATTTACAAACATCCTTACACCCATACTTACAAACTTTCGTATTTTTAATAATAAGTAGGATAGTAAGATTCAGTTATTGATTTTTAAATTCCAGGATTTTAAAGCAACTTTGTTGTTGCAACATAAATGTATGAAACTTTTTGACAGATAACAACGTTGCTATGGGTCATCCCGTAAGTTGGTTATAGGAACCGGGGGTTGGTCATAATTTTTTCAACTTTGTTGTTGCAACATAAATGTATGAAACTTTTTGACAGATAACAACGTTGCTATGGGTCATCCCGTAAGTTGGTTATAGGAACCGGGGGTTGGTCATAATTTTCTCACACTCAACAATGATTGATATCTCTGAGTGCGGCGTCAGTCCCCGATAGACAATGCATTCAATCAGTTCGTCTGTTCATTATTGCGGTGTTCGTTTCAAACAGTATTGTTTATTATTGTTTGGGATAGTATCGGTAGCAATGTCCTTACTTACTCTTGATTCCTTAAACAATATTACAACTATATTGGTTTATAAATTGTCCTTGTTTATTTGTTATGGTGTTTGTCTCGTATACTTACGCTAGATTGCAAATGTTGTGTTTCTTAGTCGTGATAGAGACCTGAAAACTTAATTATCAGAGTTATCCACGCCTTGTTTCTGTCAAAAGTGACATTGCTTTGTACCATAAATGGTACCTACAAGTGATACTACTATGTGGTACTTAGTAGCATTAAAATACATACCTATTAATTTCCATAGTCTATTCTCCTACCCATGTATGGTCTCCTGGTATGCACTAAACCTGATTGCTAGGATTTGCACTTCTAAAACAAGATAAGTAATATCTTTTTATGAATGCTAGGTTGGTTTAAATCTACCTGCATTAAACTGTTTTCACCTTTTAAGGTTCTTGCAAATTGCAAACCAGTTACGTGGAATGGAAAAGTGACTTAATCGACTTCACTTTGACTAAAGTCTGAACTTTGTCATCAGCACTAGTCTAACGACCGTTTGCAGGTAACGGAAGTTATTAACGGGGTCATTGACCCGCCGCCGCCCGCCCAAACGTAGGCTTTTTGTAATTCAGTTTTTTATTGGACTTTTATAGTGTGATAAAATGGTACGTGAATAGAACCCTTATTTGGACGTTAAAATTGATATAGAAATTTATAGGTCAGCGATGAAATGTTTACAATTTTTAGTCGGGTTTAAGGAATATGGTATTTTTATGGGCTTTTCTTATTATGCAAATATTGAACCAAAACTGTTTTATAAGTACCTAGTTTAAAAACATCACATATATAAAACAATTCTTTTTGTTTTGCCTTTCGCGTCACACAACAACAGAATTTGGAAATGTATGTTTCGTTGTTTAGAAAATAAATTACTAATAGCTTAAAATAAAAACTGTCCAACCATAACAAAATCAATTTACGGATTACGGACGTTATACTCTGACTAACCAAAGTTAGAAATAAATAATAAGGTAAATACGCGATAAAGTCCCGTAATTTCATATAAATTAACCAAAGGTAGCCTTACATTAGCTCAATATAATTGTTAGAATATTACATTACTGCACATTAAGGGTAAAGTTCCAATCCAGCTTAACTGTAACCCTCAGCCAACAACTTAAACTTAGCTACGGAAATTAGACAACTTTGTAGACGATTCGTCTAAGTCTCAAGGATATAATTACCCATGTGGAAGCCTACTTAATTCAGTACTCCTGGGTAGGACTAAGCGAAAGGGCCCGATACTGGTTTCACTCTGTTCTGGATGATATGGGAAATTATCACTAAGTCGGATGGGTCCGGTTAGGACAAATTCAGGGCCATAGCATGGATAAGGTGAGATAATCAGACAGTAATGTACTCAATATTAAATAGATATCAAACTGAGTCAGGCTAGTGGGGGGCCCGCTCAGTCTAGAACCTGCCGTAAAAGTCCTCCGTCCTACTAATATTATAAATGCGAAAGTTTGTGTGTTTTGTTACTCTAACATGAGAAAAACTAATAAACGGATTTGGCTGAAATTTGACCAGGAATAACACAAGGGCTACTTTTTATCTAGGTAAGTACTCCGCAAAGAGGGACGTGAACATGTCTTCACAAAGTTTTAAGACAACAAAGAATACTGTAACAATTTAGATTCAGAAGCGTACAAAGACTGCAGTAAAATACCTGAAGTTTAAATTGCAGATCTCTTTCATAAGTTTACTGCGTTCTATACCCAGGTTACAGATTGACCAATAGTTAGTACTGCTGCACCTCATTACAAAGTAGATTACTACCATTTAGCCCGGCACTTGCTTGAACGCTAAATCTCAGTAATTTGTATGCAGGATTGTACTGCTTTTCCTTGTGGTTGGGAATCTTAATGGTAGTTAGCGAAACTTTACATGTTTTTGTATTTTAACTTGTGTGCAATTTAGATATTCCTAAGAAAGTACTTACCTAGTGCTAAAAATAGACATGGTAAATAAGGTATTCGAAAACAACATAACGCGTCTTCACAAGTAAGAATAAATTGTATAGACAAGTAATACAATAGAAATAAGAAACCTATCTCATTCCTGAAATAGAACTTGTTATACGAGTATTAATTATATTCTAACCTATTTTCTCAAAGTCAATTTTAGAATTTTCCGCCGTATACCAAATTTCGCAATCGAGTTTTCAGAACCAACCACAATAACCAGTTTTCAGCGACTAAATTTTGCGACTACTTTCGTGGTTCATTCAATTTAGAACTAAAATAAAAGCTTTTCTGGAATATTCTGGGTTCTTGGAAAATTTACCGGTACAAGGCAAGTTTTTGGAGTATGTCCAAGTTGTTTTGGCAGAGAACTAAGTCGATAATACTATCTTAGTTTACTTAGCCTCAGTATTCAAATCATCTGGGAAGTTATTCAAATAGTCTTACCTAGTCTAAATTCTAAACTAATTAAGTAACTACATTACTGAAACACTTCAGTTATGTCACTAAGCATCAGCTTGATAACGAACATGAGCTTTATCGCTGTAATTTTAGAATTGGTAGTAAAGCCGAATCGTTAAAACAACGACCATACAAAATACTATTATTCTCTAGGGTATCAACTAGATTCTGAAGAGATTTGATTTTAATAATTTCTACTAAGTTATAATGCACTTAGCATTTGGTTCGAATCTATGAATTTTGTTTGATCATTATTTTATTTTTAACTCTTTAGACTGTGAGCTATTCGTTATTCTGTGGCAAAACTCAAGTTTTAAACTTTTGAGTTTCAAACTCCCATTTTAAACTAAAAATGAGCAGGAGCCTTAAAGTTTTACAATAAGTTATGAAGCTATGAAACCTGTTTCGTTAAAAATTGCATTGATCTACTTATAAAAACTCTTTTAGGTATCTTTAAGCTAAAAAAGTATACATACTTACTTCTTGTTCCTTTGTAACAGGATTATGATAGTGCATGAATTTTTAAGGCTAAATTAGAACAATTCGTAATTTATAAGAGAGTACTTTATGATGGCCATTTGAGAGAATGTGAGATGTAAGAACAAAGCAGTAGGTACTTGTACTCATATTTCAAAGCTTTTACACCCGATAAACGTGAAAACAAAATAAGAACGAAAACGATCATAAATAATGGACTTTGCCCAGCCTGACCTTTCTAAGCTCTTCTTTATTAGAAACCCCTAGAGAAGTGGCCAACACCCGACAAAATGCGATACGACCAATAAATAGTGATATTTATGGAAGTACCAAATATACAAACGCTTTTACAAATAGAATTTGTTTTTGAGGTTCTATAATTCCACTGTAGGTATAAGTCGCGCCACGTAAAAAGAACGAAGAGGGGAACGGAAGGGGTATGTTTGCGCATGGCTCACTCGCTCACAAACCATTAGCTAAATCAGTAGTGTGAAGTGCGCCGCGTCACCCCTCCACCAATGGGACATATTAAGATTCCTTAAAATTACCTAAGGTGTCTTAGGGTAAGATCGGACAAGGGGTAAGTCCGTACAAGTCGCATAACTACTAAATTTGGCGATATTTTACAATTATGGCAACATTGCCTTTTGTGCCATTTTGTTATGCACCCCCCTACATCCTGCGACTGACGCTAGGCCCAGCCGAACGCGAGTAATCATCGTTCTAGCAAAAGATGGGAAAAAAATGAAAAAGGAGACGATCCGATCTTTCACTTCAAACTTTCAACAAGCAATTTGGTAAGTAGTTTTCATGATTTTTGAAGTTTCGCGGCTTTATCACTATGAGTGTAGTTAAATTTATTGATTAATATTATACATTCACGTCTAAGACGTTTGTAAACAGAGATCCGATCTTTAGCCTCGGAAATTTCAATAGGTGAAGTTCGGACTATGATCATCCGGTCATTTTTTCGGTTTCATTTCCCAGTGAATTATTTAATGTATTTGCAAATTCCTATGTTATTTGATCAAATTGTTCATTTTCTTACCATTTTTTACTAATTTCAATTGGTTAACTAGTTAAAAAGTCAGAGTTTCAGACATGCAGGGGTAAGATCGGCATAGAGGCAAATTTTTTTTACAAAATCCAAGCTAAAACTCAAAGTTGTGAAGGGATTCAATCCATTTTTTACTATGTTTTTACTAGGATAAGTCCGAATGTTTTCTAGTGATACAGCTTATTCTATCTGTTACAGGGGTGGTTTTATTAGATAGTCCGGTCTTACTCTCACACGGTCCGATCTTTCCCTGGCCATTTTGAAAAATTATGCTCTTTTCTATCATTCATAAAACATCGACCGTTGGGTTTATCTAAAAACTAAATATAAGAAATGAAACCTCTGTATTTTTGCATTTGTTGACACTAGGGCGTGTAAAAACCGAGTTGTTTTAAAAAACCGGTTTTTCGGTTATTTTTTTTGAATAACCGGTTAAAACCGGGTTTTCGGTTATTTTCCATTTCTACATAAAACCCTCAGACCAAATAAAAAATAAAGACGGAACGCTGCGAACAACGAAGTGAAGCAAGTTAAAAGTACGCCTTACTGTTTTTGACACACTTAAACACACACACGCAAAACGAAATACACCTTAACTTTTTAAAAAGTGACGTGTTCTCACGAGCCTCGGTAGCTACTGACAAGTTAAAGTGTAGTTTCGTTTATCTGCACGCAGCTAGTGCGCGAGCTGCTATCTGCACGAGCTCGAGGCGGTGGGCCTTGAATGGGTTATGTATTTTGCTACATTTGGCGCTGTTTCCGTCTGCTGCTAATAATAAAACCATATTGACGATTGATCAGCAGATTTTTTGTAGTCTTCGTATTTGATTTGCACTGCACCTGTGTTAACAGCTCTCTTCAGTATTATCTGGACACTGAACTTTTGCAGAAACCTTAACTAAATTAAGTTATTCAACTGAACGGTCTCTATAAACAATTGCGAAACTATAATTTTATAGTAACGCTACGCGAGATTAAAGCTCGGGACAGATACAAGGGCCGCGGATGCGGCGTGCTGTTAGTGCCTGCTTTTTCAAACTGACAGTGCGCCGCACCCACACCACGCCCGCGCCACGACCGTGCCTCAGAACATTCCAGAATAATTTTGACCACTTAGGAGCCGGTGCCAATATTTGGTGCTTGTCACTAGCATGCTATCTCACTTTACTTTTACACGCCGCGGTAAACATAAACACCTCTATCTTGCTCCTAGTCCTAGCTTATTTTGCACGGCGACATTTTATGTGGTCAAAAGATCTAAGTGTTCCGAGTATGTATGTATTTTTATAATTTTACTCATTATTATGGATCATAAGTAATTAGGTGCATTATTTATTATAATTTAATCATTATTTTTTAATAGTTTTTAGGTCTACAACGAATGGATTGAATAAATTTGTCATTTATTATTACATAGTAAAAAAACCGAAAACCCGGTTATTTTGAAGCAAAAAAACCGGTTAAAAACCGACGTAATATCGGTCGGTTAATCGGTTTTTCGGTTAACCGATTAATCGGTTTACATGCCCTAGTTGACACCCTATTGCGTTAGGAAAGAATAACCAGAGGCGATACAAAAAAATATTTTCAAACACTCGATTGGTTTTCTGAAAACTAGTCCGATCTTACCCTAAGACACCTTACTGCGCAGATTTTCTCCTCAGCGTTCTTTTTACGTGGCGCGACCTATACCTATGTATTTTTTTTCTACGTTCACCGATTACCGAGTCAATACTGAACTTATTTTGAAAATATATTTTTTGTTGGAAAGAGATCATGAGTGCGGTTCTCATTTCCTATTTACATTAATGGATGTTTACCGATTCCGTTAATCTGATTTTCATAATTATTTGTTTAAAAGAGTGTGATTCGTCGAATTCGTAGCCATTATTTAAGATCCCAAGTTACAGATTTGTTCTAAGTCATTTATTCAGTTGTTCTAAGTAAGCTACATTTAGCCTGTCTACTGTCCCAGTTACCCCAGTGACCTGTGACATTAGACTTTTGGAAGGGAAATATTGAGGCTAGTGGAGCGAGCACTACTGGGAAATGTAAAGAGCTTGAAATGGCCTGACATTAAGAAGTTGATGGACATTTCAAGTCAAGAATTAGAGACAAGCTTTGGAAAACGTTTAAAAGGTATTTTTGTGGTAGGTTTGACCTGTGTTATAGAGTTAAGAATTAGACGAATTAAAATGTTGTATAATCAATGATTTGACAAGTGCCTGCGCAATCGTTAAGAAGGGGCTTAAAATTAAATACTTAAATGTGTATCCCACCCACGGCAACAGAATATTATTTTTGACTATAGCGGCGATTGTCACGCAACCTATGGAATTATTTTTGCAAAATGATGGCATTTCAAAAATATGTATTTGTACATTTATAGACATGTGAGAGTTTTTCTACCGTGCTTGAGTAGATACTCGTGATCATGTTTCACTTTATTTACCTACATAGTAGTGATCGATGAGAGATAGTAAAAATACAAACATGATTGAGCCAAATCCCTCAAAACCTTTTAGTAAATAACCAAGAGGCAATCAGTTGATGGAGACATAGGTACGCAGTGACAAAAATTAACACTATCAGGTACCACAAGCTAACCAAAGTCATTTAACAAGCAGAATTGATCATCAAAATTAAATGCATGCTCGAAATGGATTGCTATTTCCCATTCCATTTCACGCAACACCTGCATGTTGCGGCAAAAAGTAAATACATGACCGCAATCATTTTGAGAAATAACGTTCCATACTACGCTTACTTAATAGTATGATCTGGTCTCTTTAAATAACAATATTTGACTTTATCACTATTACTACTACGATTACACTATTATAGCTAGAAACACAGACAACAGTGTAATCGAAAGGATCATTTATTTTGGAATTAAGTACTAATACTTCATTATTTTTTTCTTCTTTAGTAACAAATAACAATGTCAAATATCAAACCCTGTGTAGTAAGCAAAATAACAGATAGATTTTATTTATCGTTGTATAACGACAAGTAGAAGCAATAAAAAAAATATATATGAAAGCTTTTACATTAAAAATTACGTGTTTATAGATTGTTACGTACAAAACAACGCCATGGATTTGAGGTTCGAAATGAAAAATGCAACACAGAGCGTCCAACACATTGAATAGAGGCCTCGACGCAAAGCGAAAAAAATGTAAACCCAGCTGACAGAAATGCGGTAACCGAAGAAAGAAACGTTTTATACAAAACCGGTACTTTTATACCGAATAGTTTCCGGAACATGCACCAGACACCTTTTAATAAAATATTACGTTCAACTGACGCAAGTGTATTGCAACTAAGGAGCATAGGTTATCGGTTTATCAACTCCTTTCTCTTAAAACTTGAACGGTTGAGTGCACGAATAGTCCCACAGTTTGTCAACGGAAATACCAACTGCAGAGCTATTTCAAGCACAATATTTTGATTGCCTATTTCCTACGCCGCGTCGCTGTAAAGTCAGCATAAAATCACCAATTTCCCACAAAAAACTTTCAAAAGCTGCGAAAATTTTCAGTTCTTAGTTAAAGCTAACTTTAACCAAATATTGGCGAATCCCAAGCTGACAATTCCACCCAGGTTTGTCAACTATTTGAATTTCCAAAGACTGTTTGAAATTCAATGAGACTTTTATGTTAATTTCACGTTTTGAGATTCCCTCTAGCTTACCGGTGTCGGACTGTCCCAAAATACCTGTAACAAAATAGAATTCATTATAAGCAACATGTTCAAATAGTTTACAACATGTAGAAAACCATTACACAACACCTAATATTTTCTGTTATTTTTTAATACGCATAGAAACCAAACACTGTTAATACACAAATAAAATATTATCTACATTCAACTACGCAAGTCATTTTAGTCACATTACCTACTTACAACTTACCTACACGCACCCAACAAAGTTATCGACCATTTATATATAACTCCTAAGTATAAAATATTCGAAAAGAGATAGTTCTACCTAAAATAAAACCTAAAAAACATTATCTAGCACATACATTTCACTAGTAAGAACTTTCGAGAATTTCAGCCACGAGACGCTCATATCTCAGTATCTTATCGGCAATATTTATGCGGGAGCATGAATAAATCGAAGAAATAAAGGTAAGGAAGCTTATCTGAAGCTGTATTGGTACTATAAAACATCTAAAGTGCGAACGCTCCTGTTTGCTTAAGCAGGCATTTGTATATCTTTGTATTATTGCCAAAGAAAATAAAGATCTTCATTTTCTTCAGGTTGAAATTAATCACTGCTTGAAAAAATTATCAAGGAAATCGTAAAGAAAAATGCTCATTTAAAAATAAGCAGTTAAAATGGTACAGCTATTTCATAACAAAATCATTTGTCACTAGAGTTCACGGTATACAGAACCTAAAAATTATAATACATAACTTAAATCGTGCTCACCAAGTTTGAAAGTAAAAGAAAATATACTGTTATGCAAGACTAGAATGGGACAATAAATATCTGATAGAATGGGGTGTATTTGGAACTCGTTCAAAACCTGTCCATAAAAGGAAAATAGATTTTAACTGAAGGTCGAAAACTCTCAGGTGGCCGTGCAAGTTTTATGAACCAATTTTCAATAGCATAATATTGCTTATAGATTTCCATTCTGTCATATTTATATTCAACCAAATTTTATGTCTAACGATATCAATAAACACCGATCACCAAATTTTGATATTAAATGTAAATATTAGAAAAAGTAGCTTGAAAACTATATGACTACGAGTATGTTTTATGATAGAAGTGACATTATAAAAGAAGAGTCAAAACAATGATAAAGTACGGCATCTAAAACAAAAATCAAAGCGACGTTATCTAACTATGTTTCTCTTTAATGATACAACTAAAGTATCATTATAGGTAGATATTTTGTTTGTGAGTGTTTCTAGTACGTTTCTGTTTAGTTTTGTGATAATGGATGGACTCCATTACACTATCTTTGGGTATAGGATTTCAGTCTGCCGTAATTGTCCCAGAAACTGATCAGCGTTTCTAACGTTATAACAACTTTAATATTGATTAAAAAACTGCTAAATCTGATATAATTGGTCCTAAAGCAAATTGTCTAATCTTCCGGGACCCGAAAAGGGGAACACCAATTACAAAGATAACATCTAAGGAGCTTCTAATGTTAATGGAGGGGAAAGATTGTGATTTTGCCAACGACAATGGATTTTTATCTTTGGGTCAAACCATTAGAGTTGAAGTGTAGATATTGCATGAACCAAACGACGTGTGAAATGTGAACTAGGCATAACAAATCGAAAATAATATGAAAATGACTTCATCAAATCATCATAAAACAAGAAACTAAGTACCCGTCGCAAAATCAGTGACAAAAGCAAAAGTGAAAACAAATAAAATGTCGAAAGCGATTAGACAGTATTACGAAACCAATAACACAGTACACTGTATAGCTACCTAATAAGGTACAATGGAAGGCGTAGTGGTAATGGAAGCCAAATCCGATGACAATAGCTTCGGATAGAATTAGCTTGCAATAAACAGTAGGATGCATGAGGTCTCTACAGACGTAAAGTTGGTTGTCTATGACATAGGCTGGTTGGACGAGATAGTATTATAATCGTATGTCAGGCATTTGCGAAACAAAGGAGCAGCTAAAGCTTTTTCGGCGTTGTAGTTCACGAGAGATGCAAATTTTTGTTGCATATTTATTGTACTTTCCGTCTATCATTATTTGTTTTCTTATTTGCACTAAGCTACCTGTTTCGAGTTTGAAGCAGCCAACTCTGGTAACGGAGTTTTTAGGCCGCTTAAAGACCATCGTTATTACTCAACGACTTTAAAAGCTAGGACCGTAAATTTTTGCCCTACGAGGCACGAAAGCGATCATCTGCGGTCACCCATCCGAATTGTGACGGTACAAAACGTCACTAACTACAACGATCTTTGAAGAACATAAGCAAGCCCTAGCACGAACAGCCTATTTAAATTTAAAAACATTTAATTAAGTAAATAAAATGTAAAGTCTGGTACGAAATTTCCTCGTGAGGTCGTTAAGAGAATATTTTTATAAATGAACTATAGAATGACATGGCTAATGGAAAGGCAGCGTGCAAGTTAAGCCATAACTCACAGGAAAGCCAGTCGGCTGAAAAATGAAATGTTCACATTTTGACGGTGTTAGAGCTCTTATACACTAAGCGTTTTAAAGCGCGCGTTTTATAATGCTCTTTTATTTAGAACAAAAGCGCGCGCTTACATGTGTGCGTCTTCGATCAACCTCTTTATTATAAAGGGCACGCTTTAAAACGCTTAGTACTGGCGATTCTAATATCGACAAAACTTAAACTAAATTAACTAAAAATTATGCCAGTCTTTTTCTTTGGATCGTTATGAAAGCGACCGACAGCAACATCTTCAGTTAGTTACCTTTTATTTAACGCTACACCAGAATCGTCTTAAGTGTGTACTCGCTGTTATTCTCGCACCCGGCCGTGAATGGGGCTCCAGTGATTTTGAAATAAGCCATCTTACATCCAACTCGTTGTCTATAGAGTTTACGAATCAAGGATTCTTCAAAATCCTCTTATCTTTGTACTAGCCACCCGCCCGTATATATGCTTATTTTCTTTACATGTTTGGTTTTTGTTTTTTGTTACATTTAAACATGAATTTCTGTCTATTGATGACGATTTTAACATAACATGAATTTTGAGACTAAAAATCTACCAGCCACTTTGTTTTATACAGAGACGTCAAACTCATAAACCCTCATGTTTTCGTTTACCTTTATAATATATTAATGTAGGATTTAATGAAAGGATGATCAAATAGAAACCACTCAAACAGACATGAGGCATACATTTCATCCCTAATGCATAAACGAGTGGCACACGCGTATTGCAATTAGGCCGCGCTGTGGCAACATGGAAACACACGGGTGATCTTCCACAATCCATTAATTAACTCTGACATATTTCTATTCAAAGTCTACTGTAATCTTTTCACTCAAACCTCAATATGTTAAACGCCTAGTAACTATGGACAGCTTTTTTATTTAAAAGCGGTTCGTGTGGTTGTGAAGCAAGAGTTTTTGTATTGCTGGTTTTTGTGCTAAGGTAATTAAAATAAGCTTGCGGAATACTTATTCGTGTGTTTCCTTAAGAGGGCGGTAAGCGTTCGAGGCTCAAGGTAGAACCAACTCACAAGAGCAATCATTAAGGCAGCTAAAATCCAAACATTTACTAGAAAAAACTACAGGGAAAATATTATTTTTGCACTTTTCCAACAGTCTAAATGTAAAACTGTTTACCGAGTAAAGAATTTTCTGTGGAACTTTTGCAACTTCTGTTTTCGCGTTTGCAAATGTATTCGCAGGTAGGTTTTAGTTCAATTTCATTTTGTAAATGTTAGACTTCTTTTCGCTTGACAAAATAAAACAGAACAATTTTTTAACTAAGAAAATGACCATAGAAGAGGCATATTAAAGCGGAGGGGCCTATACCCATCAGTGGATGATGGATCCTGATTAATTGGTTATGATGATAAAACAATAAACCTTCAAATTATTTTAAATTGGTTTACATATTTGAGCCATTTGGGGTGGAGACCCTGGGTCCGTGGGGTACCGGGGCCCATCGCGTTTTCAAAATTCTTTCAGGGCGTCTGGTCGAAGCGACGCGTGATCCGAGGGCTGGCTCTTATTTGGCTCAACGAATCAGCATTGCTATTCAGCGTGGCAATGCGGCCAGTGTCTTGGGCACGCTTCCGTCTGGCAGTGGTTTGGATCAGTTGAGCTACCTATAGACCGTTTGCAACGGTCCTTAGATGGCTCAACTGGTTCTATTTGTATTTTGTACAGTTATGTATTAGTTTAGTTTCTGTAAATAAAGTGCTGGTATTCAACAAAAAGTAGATAAACCTTCTAATCTTAAAGACAATAAAGTATCCTATGATATTGCTTTAATTAGATACTAGTCAAAGGTCAAACAATATTTGGCATAATTACGCTACATTTAGCAGAACTTAACATTCCATACGTGACGTGACAGAGGTACGTGTTATTGTATACGTTCCATGAATACCTTTGCTTATGTATTTAATGATACGGAGCTATTTTTTGTAAACAAGCATATCAACACTAGCGATAAGGGTATTGAGTGTGAGTTACGACATCGATTCAAACTGTGAAGTGGGTCTCAAAGCTTCCAATGAAATGACGCGTATATTATCTCATTTACAAACCATTACCTTTTAATCAATGAAGGCACTGACAAAGAAACAAACCAAGCAACTAGGTTAAGTATTAATTGAATACAAGAAGGTAAAAGAAATACAAAATATGTCTTCTTTAAAAGTAAGTAAATCGCGTTGAAACAATCGAATAATAAATGAATAGCATATTGATTAGTTGAACAGGGAAGGTAAATAACATACTTAAGTGTAATTTCTGTTTAATGATAGAATCGAAACAACAGTTCAGTGCACAAACGTTGGATTACGGCAGTACGGTTTTATTGAGTTACATACATTAAAGGTAGACCGAGTTGTTACGGGCGGTTCAAATTGAGAACTTACATATAACAACGTAGAAGCTAAAAGGCATAAAGAGCTTAAGGCAGAAGTTTATGGTGGTAAGTAAATAAGTAATAATAGTAATACTAAAACAAATCCAGAATACATAGTACACAAAGAACGTAAAATCGAAATTGAGCAATAAAACGATAAATTAGAGACATGATTCCAAAAAACTTCGCTTAAAAAGGGCCAATAATAAATTGTAGGCATTTACCGCACATAAAATTCCCACTCACATAGTACTTCTATCTTGTTCAGAAAATCGCAAACTAAAAAGGGGGGAATCCAATCGGACCATTATTATTCTATTATAATGGATTAGAATGGCACATTCAGTATTGAACTTTAAATAGCTTATTGGGAACGGACTGAAGCCGTGACGTCATCCGTGCGCATTCAACCAGTACTTTACAACAAGTTAATCAAATTATATCGTATGCCAGTTACAATGAATAGAAATCATGATTGGTACCTACAAAACTACGAAATGTACAGAACATTAATGAACAGCAAATAGATTTTTAAATACTTCCATCCATACATGTGGATGGCACGTCGAATCACTAAAGATTCTTACTCGGAAAGACCATAAAAAGACTTAGAATTAAGTTGTTTTGTCGATGATGATAATGATATCTGTGTCGTGTAATTGGTAATATCTGCAATTATATAATCATGCTGCTTGAGTGATCTCAGATTGCATGTTGTCAATCTGTACATTGACCGTTGTCATAATAGTTCAAAGACATCTTATAACTTCAAAAGGAAAATTCAGTCAAGTGGAAAACGGTAAATTTACTTACAAGATAACGGATGTTTGTATCTCGAAATTTTTGTTTTTATTAATATTAAAAAGAGATATGTTGGTTTGTTTGTTTGTTTATTTATTTGACGGAGGTAATCTCCGAAACTACTCAGCCGATTTTTCACCGAAGTGTAGAATGGACTGTCGCGATGGTTAAGGCTATGTTTTATCCCGGTAGTTTCATAAGTACAAACGTGTAAAGCCAGGGCGTTCTGCTAGTATTTATAATAAAGAACATTATTTGCTTTAACTTAGCTGTCTTTGGCTAAGAAATTGTACTTCTCAGCTATTAACATGTGCCATAAAACAGCGGTACGTGTGTTGTATTCTGACTAATTTAAAATGTACTGCACACAACAAACGCAGTGGAAAGTTTTGTGGTTCTGAGGAAAGTTGATTTCTAGCAGTACAACTACGCTTGTTGCATTTGATGACAACAAAAGATGCCGAATAACTTATCGCAATACACGTTTTTTAATGGCAACTACACGCAAATAAAGTATATTTATTTAATTTCTTACTTCTTAAATTTTTATAAGGAAATAACTGTCTGCAAAATTAAATTAAATGTGAACTACATAACATTTACAATATAGAAAATAATATTAAGAGACCAAAAGGACTTTATTTTTTAAAGATCTCAAACGAAAAGTTGAAAACTCTTTACTGGGTCACAGTTTTATTCACGGAAGTCACGTCAGATCGATCTCCCGTCCAAATGCAGTTTCCAAAAATATATTTGATGTTGCACAGGAAACTACGCTCAAACTCAAAGAAGCGAAGTTGGTACGAGAATGACGCAACCATTCAACATTTAACTATAGTGACGATATAAGCGATTTCGATGTTTACAATAACTTACGTTCACCAACAGAATTTCTTGATGATCCATTTCAAAAGTTCACAATCACAGAACGAAAAACACGTTCGTACATTTTAAAAAGATTCTGTAACTGGTTAGATTATAAGGAAACACCAAAATCCATGGAGCGTGATCGGCAGCCTTTCAATACCCAACTTTATAACGTCACACATACGAGTAACGTAACGCTACGCCACACAATTGCAACTGGTAGCCGATTATTATTTGCACAGTTAAAATATGAGGTTGTGATGGCACTGGCACTATAATAGTGTGCGTGTGGCATTGAACAACACTACATATTTTTAAGAGTGTATTATTTTTGCGGTTTTTGTCCTCTTTGATATGAGCTCGTACGAGCTGGTCATCTTTATTTATAAGAACCACCTGATAGATTTAGCGTTTAATAATTCTTATTATTATTTGTTTCCAAGGTTCTTCTTTGTCGATTTCAGAGGGTCTTTTTTGGAAACAGACTGTAGATCCGTAATTCTATTGAAATAGTCATGGATTCGTTCCCTCACTGTTGTGTAGAGACAAGTAGTTGTTCGACCTGAATATTCGAATGTCTTTCAATACCTTGTTCTTGTTACAGTCTGTTTATATGCCCGTGCCCATGAAAGAACATTGACCAGATGCTAAGATGATTTCAATGTCAAACACTTCGTACTTTACGAACCACAAGTACTCTTGAATTGTGGATAATTTAAATACGAATAAATTAACATAGTATACCAAGCAATCCTTAACGATAGTCTTTGATCAAACTGCTATTGAAAACTATACACCGTAAACAATATAAGAATAGATGTTCCTGATAGGATGACACCCGTGACACATATGATCCGCTTTCTTTCTTCGAAGAGTAACTTTGATAATGAAAATGAAAACATAGCTTCTCCGAATACAGTTGAACCCGACAAAACAGTCTAGACAAAAAGTATAAAAGGATGCAATAAAGACAAATAAGAAAAATGTGTGAATAAGATTGCAAATTTCCATACAATTGTGCTTTTAAAATTGAATTATAATGGTAAAGTATAGAATACTGAGCGGTTTCAACAAGGAGTATGTGTCATCAGCTTCATATATTTTGCATACACAAATCATATAAATAGAGGTAAAAATATGATCAACAATCTCATTATATCTTGCTTAATTAAGAAACATCTACGAGTATAACCGAGTAATTGATTCTCCAAGCTAACATTTTTTTCGATAATACACTGAAAAAAAGGATTAACCGAACTAGTTATGTAAGTCAACATTTTTGTTGTCCGGAAACGAACTTTAATTACATTTAATCAAATAGTTTAGATATGAATCCAAAACTAGTTTTGTAGATTTTTGTTCGGTAAGCAGTAAAAAAAATATTGGTTACTATTTACTGAGATAACGTAGACTAACTAGTGTGGTTGCAGCAACAAAACCAATTCCTTAACGCATCCGAACTTCATGCTTATTATTAATCAACATGTTAAATTGTATTTCATCAAATCTTATGTTTAATATTAATCAATCAACAGATAATTACCAAATACAAATCTTTTGTAATAATTTGCACAATAGTTTTGTTCTTTGTAAGTCATTTAATTCATTCATTAACAACAATAGTTTTGTTAAAAGAAACCATACCGACCATTATATTAATTCAACAAAAGTTTTGTTAAGTTTAGCCAAACCGCTTTAAAATGGTTATCAAATTTTTGTTGGCAATAATGCAAAGGATTGTCTATGTGTAACGGAACGTGCGTGCGCCCGGCGCCCGCGCCCCGCCGAACAACGAACAAGTTCATTCCTGTCTTTTCCTTTTCTTTTGCGTGCGCGTTGGTTTGATTGTGTTGTGATTGTGATTTTTTGAATTGTGAGCAAAGCGGCAGTGAATTTTATTGTTCGTTTGGAATACCACCACATCTTTATACGTATGGTGTTTGTAAAAAAGTTATTTCGTCAAGCGGGAAAAATATATAATGACATGAGCGAATTCAATCAAGCGGTGTCGGCAGCAGAGCCAGGCGAATCAGGTTCTTCAAGAAACATGGAGGATTACCTTGTGTCCTGGGGTCTGGCCATGTACGTTGATAAGTTTAAAGGTAAGTATTTATTGTTTTTACTTGATAACGCGAACGAGGAGCGGCATTACCACGCCAGACTTCTCGCCGGGGCGGGCGATGCTCGTATAATTTTCACCAGATAGACACAGTAGACATTTATTCCAAACTAAATATTGTGCCGAGAAAAATAAACAACTAAGAATATGCAAATGTGTCGATTTGCCTGCAACTCTTATGGCTAAGTCATTGAACCGATTTTGATGATGTACGTACATACATGCAAAAGCCTTAGCTCTCTGTGCACTTCAACCCAATTTCATTCGTCGACTTCCGTGGCGCAACGGGCTTAGGTCCGCCTGCGACGCAAGAGGCGGGTTCGATTCCCGCCTTGGGGCCAAATGTACGATCTTCTGATATCATATATTTCAGGGGGCTCTGAATGTTTTCTATTCATAGTAAAAATATCTAATGTATTAAGTTTATCAATCATTATATCATCTAGTTCCCATAACACAAGCTCTGCTTAGCTTGAGGCTGTGTGAATTGTCCGGTATTATTTTGATTTTTTATTTAATTATCAATATTTTTTAAATTCCAGAACAAAGTATTGACTTGGAAACTTTACAAATTTTGTCAGCTGAAGACTTAAAGGAATTGGTGCCCATAATTGGTCACAGGGCCAAATTGACATCACAAATTGTGATGCTCAAAAATATAGTATCTGACGCATTTCCTGTCACAAATACTGTAAGTATTTTGTTCTGTGTTGTATGTGTAAGTAATATCTGTTAACTGTTTCATAGTAGAATAACGGTAAAGCATTGTTTTTTTATTTTTTAGGCTGAACTAATATACTATACTATATACTAACTATATACTATACTCTATAAAGACTACCCATATAGGCCTAACGATTTTTATCTAATTTTAGCTTGATACTTTGGATTCTAATATGTGCATCTACACATTGATGACATCCTACCAGCTGATATGCAACAGCTTACCTCAGATAACGCTGCTGATGACTGTAATCCGGATCCAGAACCAAACAGCCAACAAGCAAACAGCTGTGTAAGTTATTTATGTGAATTATTTTTTATTATTAATTTCTTCTCTCCAAGATGCAAATGCCACACACCTGCATCCTCCCGGTAACCAGCAGCAATCTATCTATCTAACTAAACTAATGTATAGGTGTGGAAAGTTATGCTTAGTGCAGTATGCAGGTTTTATTTAGCTTTTTTGAAAACAAACAGTACCTAGATACTAATAAAATATAATGGAAAAACTATTTTTCATGTTCTCGCATTGTAGTACCTACTATGTTAGCTATACTTTCAATAGGATGCTTGTATCACTGTCACAGTGTTTAAGCTGTGGTGGCCCCGGCCTAGAATATGGGCCCCTCTCTTTCACTATTTTGTTGTTTGCCAACATACATTCATACTTATTTTAATTAAGGTATTTTATTGTTCCCAGGATTTGTATAAAACATTAAGTTCATGCAATGAGGGCAAAGGACTTTTACTGCAATACCAAGAAATTGGACTGTTGAATAACGCAGCAAGAAGGAGGTTGTGTGCCATTATCATCGAAAACGAACTCAAAGATGATCCTGAGAAAAAACTTACAAGCTCTAGGTTTTACCAGCTAGCCTATGAGATAAGCAAAGTATTCAAACAAGAAAGCTCATCAGTTTACTTCATTCCATATGCAAGCTTTACACTGCTTTGAGGTAGATATACCGAATGAAAAACAAAATATATATGTAACTCATGATTCTTTAATTAGTTTTTTACCTAATCATATAAATGTTACTTCTAATGGTAAAAAGTATGTAACACAGAGAGCTCAACTTTAATTTCAGACTCGTATAAAATAAGTTTCTAACATAACTACCTACGATAATTCAGTGATTGTTTTGATTAACATTTTTAAATGAGCGGCGGTAATTTTTAACATTACAGGTACATAACATTAAGTTTTACATAGTAAGTAGATTGCCAAAACTACAAATAAATATTGTTGCTATCTAAATGATTGTTTTTGTTTAATTTTTACAGATGAGCAGACCAGGCGAAAACATTGTTTGATCTTTTTTCACTGTTAGTAAAATATTGTTCATATCCAACAGCAACTATATTTATTTTAACTATCGTATTGGATAAAGATGATATTTTATAATGAGTGGTAAAATGATCGAGCAGTTTTCGGCTTTGCAGGCTTACCGGCTAAAGTGAAGGTGGTTACGATGGACCAAATCAAAGTTCGATTTGTGACGCCTTTTACTGAATATGGCCATATCGAACTTTGAATTTCGTTAATCGTTATCGTCTTCACCATAGCCGGTAGGGCCGCAGGTCTGCGCCGACCTTAAAATACCCAAACTAGCTAAAATTGCAAGCTAGTAGTAACCAAACTGAGCAGCTGCAGAGTACATAACAGTTTTGTTACTACTAACAGCATAATGGTGTAAGTAGGTACATAATTAGTTTAGTTATTGCTAGCTGCTTAGTGAGGGACATATGGGTAAGTAGTAACCTAACTAATCGGGGTGTTAGTAGCTAATTTGTTTAGTTACCAGTAACACAACATGGTGTAAGTAAGTACATAATTAGTTTAGTTATTACTAGCTGCGTAGTGAGGGACATAGGTAACTAGTAACCTAACTACTCGGGTGAAAGTAGCTAATCAGTTTAGTTACTAGTAACAGCATAGCTTTGATAATATTAACTAAAAACTATAGGGTTGTCTAGTAGTAACCAAAAAGTTTGATTAGAATTGACATAACTAAAATGCTACTAACAAACAGTCAGTTATCTATATGCCAATAATGGTTTGCTTATTTGTATCTAACATGGTACATATTTATCCAAATGGTTTAGTAATAATTAGATAAGTACTTTGTTTAATTATAACAAACATCATAAGCCAATTAGTAACACATCTTATTTTACAATACTAGGATTGGTTGCTTGTAGCACTTGTTATGTAGTCACTTTTTCTATGTTGCTAGTTACCCAAGTTTAAGTTACTAATGACAAAAAATTTTTTTCAGTGTAAATAAATAATTCATTTATTGCACATTTCATTACACATTCTATTTGCACACAATGTTACAGCACCGTATATTATTCAAGCTACAAGACGATTACGTGCTATAGAGGTTAGATCACTAACAGACAATACAATTCAAACCTTATTAATACACAGATACGTTCGAAACGATGGGTTTCAAAGGGAAAAGGCACATTGTCTGGTTTGAATAGTGGCAATGATGGGCACCTATGAGTCAGATAGTGAGGATAGTAAGACTAACTTTATACCTGCCTCTAGAGACTGCTATATGGGTGTTGACTGTTTGTGAAATCATAAACCTGCTTGTTTACCGTAACAAAATCAAATAATCCTAATATATAAAATAAATAAAATAAAATAAACTAATCATAAATCTAGAAGTTTTGCAACATTATACGTACGGATTAAAGGGTTCAAAAGTTTTATTGAATGGGTTTGTTTAACTTTTAGCTACATGAAACGGTATTAAGGATTATTATTCAACAAACAGGTAGAATTATGTGCCTTTGGAAGGCTGCTTTGTCTTTCTATATTTGGTATTATACAATAAGAAGCCAAAATTCATTTATTCCATTGAATCTTAGTACTAGGAGTTTTTATTGGACTGTCTGTAACTTGAGAACCCGCAGTGCAATTTATCACAATTTTATAACATTGTATTAAGAATGATGTAGAAGTGTTACAATCCGTAATAGCTAAGCATTCTGCAATCCGTGATTCCGTCGTATTCTCCCAATATATTAACAATGAAAATCTAGTCTATCTACCAATAAATCACGTATTAAAGAGATAAATGAGATATCTCAAACCGCAAGGATCACGTTAACATCAAAACTGGATTTCGAAAACGAAATTTCGTGACTCACTCCACTGACTCATTGGCATCGTAACTTTTTGGGGTGATAAAGGGTTGACATGCGGTGAACGCATCAGATGTCAGAAGGTTTTTGAAGGGGTAAACAAAGTAGGGTACTTAAAATACATTACAAGTATAGACAAACATTGCTGAAGTGAAGGGTGGTTCTTTGATGTGCCCTGACAGCACGTAACGTGTCAAATCACGCGCCTGCGTTAAATATTTTATTGTGTTAATCATAAAGTTGCTTAGCTTGAGACTAGATCATAATCCGCAGCCTGCAGGCTTAACATGTGCAGCGTGAGATACCTTGTCGTCGTCGAGAGCGAAACTCTTTCTTGCTCTAGCATTGAACGTTAGAGCAGATTGACAATATTAAGATTATGTCTTTCGTTATCTCGATATACGCTAACATGCGCGCCACGGTAGACAAGATGGTCGTTGTCGATTGTATGTCACGTCGGATCGAGAAACTCGAGAAGGCAAAAGAGTATCGTAGATGTAGAAAGAAGGTTTTAAATGGTTACCTATAACAAGTTTGAATAGTTTGATTGTAAAAGATTTAATTTGAGAAGTGTTTCTTTATCTATAATATTATATTACATATTGTATCTTTATAATATTGTATTTTCGTTCGTCTCAACCATGCTAAAATACAATTTTCATAAAACATGCTAAAAACTCGATGCTAAGTATAAACCTCTTTTTATGGAACTTATTATTACTGATGAATTGACATTGTTTCTGTGACCTCTCTCAATGCCCACAATAGTGTTGCCCGCAGATGTTTCACATATTACCCAAAAAAAAAATGGTATTAATTTAAAAAAAAATTAAAATATTTACCGTATGGTTTTTTGCAAAAAATATAGGTGGTGTTTGAATTTGAAATTTTTTGGCTGCTTTTTAATTCTGCCGAAAAAAATCTAATTATGTATTTGTTCGTTGTGTTTGGCAGATGACTGTACCGAAATGGCGAAGTTGTTTATAGTGAAATCACATTGATAATTTTTCAAATTCAAAACAATCTCTTTTTCATTAAAGAATTCCCTAGATTCGTCGAGAAGAGTTGTGGGAGTTAGTTGGAAGCACTGACAGACTAATAAATTTTACATTTATCAATATTTTTCAATAACTATACATCTTAGAATAAAAAGTAATACCATTTTGAAATGTACAAACAAAACCCTTTCATATAACAAAAATTTTCCCTACGGTTTCTATCTCGTCCTCAAAAAGTTCGACGAGAAAATACTCATGTTTCTCGTCGTGTTGTGTCAAATTTGTCTTGCGCATGTAAGCCTATGTAGACAAAATGTCCAACTAAAAATAATATTTTTGGATTTATAAGTCCATAGCCAAATAAATCAATTCATATTCAAAACTATTTTAATAATTAAATATTACTTTTGGAATTTTTAAAATCCGACTTTCCATTCAATAGATATTACAATTCAAAAATTACGATTCGACTAAATCGTTGGCATCGACAAAATTTTGTTATCTCATTCGTGAGATATCTCACGCTGCACATGTTAAGCCTGCTGATCTCTCCCGCTGCTGGGAATAGGCCTCCCTTTGTTTCTGCCATTCCTCACGGTCCTGAGTAGATAGCGCTGTGTAAAACAACAAATAAACAAATGGCCCAAGGATATTTATTGATTTATTATTTAACGCGATGACGTAATGAGCCGTGCTATGTCCACATAATAAATAAAATAAAATAAAATAAAAAGCCTTTTATTTCACTTAAAGTAGGTACATAGTAAATAGGTACAAAGTAAATGAAACAAATTTAATTACAAAACAGACATTTTGTATAGGTAGATATTTGCATGCATTATTATTATTTTTTTTTTTTTTTGTTTTTTTGTTTTATTTTTTTTTAAATTGTAGTTTAAAATTGAATTCATTGATAGGTATATTTTTTTTTTTTTTTTTTTTTCTTTTTTGTTAGTGAACCCCTCTCAGTTGAGGGTGAAGGCCTCCTCCAGAGCTGGTGCGTTCTTTTACTTGTATAGCTTGTTTTTAAATCTGTTCATGAGTTGAGTTGTGTTTCCAGTGAGCGACTCACTCAGCTATGCCAACAAAACTTTCGATGTAGCTTTTTAATATAAACTTAGTTCTTAGTTTTACAAGAAATTCCACTCCATAAGCTCAGTGTCTCTCATTGTAGGTGGCTATAAAGTAAATTAGTTTCTTTTTTTTGTAGTTGAAGTAATTTTCTCTGGAGGGTTGTGGTCTAGTCCTCCCGCGGTGACCAGCCGTCTTGGGAGACCTCGAGTTGGAGCAACTAACGTACCCTGCGTTAGTTGCTATTGTACTGTTTGGTTAGGTTTTTTTGTTGATGTTTGAGGAGAGAGGGTTTCATGGAATTTCAACATTGGTTGTCTTATGAGGTAGTTGTCTATATTTTTGTTTTTATTTTTCTTTGTGGGCTGCTTTGAGTTATCTTTATTTTTGGCAGTTTTCTGGCAATCTGGTGATTCTGACGAGGCCCTTCTTTTGTTACTTTTTCTCGTCTGTTCTGCTTGGCTATTTGGAGGGGCCTTTTGTTCTTCGTGACTGTATGAAGATTCTAGGATTATAAGCTTATCGTATCTTATAATTGCCCTATTTCCTAATTCCCTCTCTTTCTTCAGCTCTATTTGCAGTTCTTTGCGTTTTTTAAGTACTTCTGGGGGGAAATCTTCTTTAACGTAGTAAGAAGTCGCTTCCAGTTTCTTCTTGTTTTTTAATATTTTTATTTTAAGTCCCTTGGTAGCTAGTGTTACTACAATGGGCCTAGTTGTATCCTTTTTCATTCCAAGTCGCATAACTGATTCCACGTTGTTTTCGTTGCATTCAATGTTCATTAAGTTGTTTATTATGTCCAGCACCTTGTTCTCTAAGGCCTGGTATGACCTTTCGTGTTCTTCGACTCCGAAAAATAGTACGTTTTTACGCCTTATAAATCTTTCCATATTGTCTATTTGCTTTTTTTGTGAGTTAAGTTGATGTTCTAAAAACTCGCTTTTGGCTTCTATGTTAGTAAACTTTTCATTGATGTTGCTGATAATGGTATTTTTTAGGTCTTCTTTCATATCTAGCATGTCCTTCTTTTGTTGTCTCATTTCCTCTTGCATACTTATTAACATGTTCTTAATTTCTTCCATCTTTGTATAAATAATAAGAGAAAACAAAAATAAATAAAATTTAAATGCAAAAAAACTATACTTCGCAACAGAATTGAACTCGGATACTGTGCGCGTGCGATGATATCTCGCACTTTCGCTCGAGGGGTCCTGCCACTGCGCCAACGGTCTGATTACGTGACTGATGAATTTGTGATACTTGTCCAGCTCGGAAACTTTATATTTAAACTGGCAGTCTGTTTATAGCAGAAAGATTTATAGAACACCCTCCAAATAAAAAAATGTGATTACCGATCACACAAAAACCATATCGATTTCACTGTTCTGGCATTGTAAAACTTAGTTAGTAGAATTGTTTAGGTATCACTTCATGGCTGTTATTGTTTGGTTCACTGTGGTTTCACTTCACTTGATTGTTTTGATGTTAAAAAGTTTCTAGGATAAATTTCAATTTATGTTTTTTTTCCAGCCGAATTTAATGAAAATAACAATTTCACTATGTCCTTGTTCGTTATTTCACACGCCTAGCTAGTTTTAACTTTGATTATCGCACTAGTACTATTTTTGAACCATTTTTTAGATGCAGCTAAATGTTGTTTGCGCGACTGTCACGCCCTCTCTCTATGTCCACATAGCGATTAAAAAATCCAGGTGATAGGGGAGTAACAACTAAGGCCGTACTGAAGACAAACAAAAACTAAGTTTCGCGGCAATTTTAGAATTCAGCCTATGCTGGTGAACTGTTAAAAATTCAGTATCATCCACCAACATAAGCTAATTCTGAAAATTCGAAGTTTTAGTCAAATCTGTTTAGTAGTTTTTGCGCGAAAGCGTAAAGAACATCCGTATAACCATACAGGATATAAAATATATCAGCACTAAATTGCATTCTAAAAGCATCATAAAGCAAAACAATTATATTGGTGTCAATGAACTAATCGCGAGTGCCAATCAGTGTGATTTTAATAACAGCTCACGTTGTTACGGCACCTTGGTAATGAGCGCCGAGTGGTCATTGGCACTAGTCTTTGAATAATTAGAAAATCAACATTTTACAACGAATTTAAGATTTCACAGATAAATTAATTTAAATTATACAGACACAAGTTGGTCTGACTTCCACGGAGCTAACATAACGTTTATCCATCACGCAAATTACGAGTATAGTGTTTTGTGTATACGCTCTGTTCACCGCCTGCCCCTTTTCATTTATCTAACTTTATGTATAGGCATATAAATCCTATAATACTCGTATTATTGTATACGTTGATATAACTAGTAACTAAGATTGTAGATTGTATGTCCGTGTGAGTAAGCGGTTTCCTCTAATGACGGAGTTTTAAACCCCCTGAAAATCATCGTCATGGCTTAGCAACCAAAAAGTCGGAACCAACTAAATTTGAATATATTTTTGAACTCCATGTATTGAGATAAGGAGGGCCTGTCGTTGATGATAAATATAAATTCATAGCAAATGTTTTAGTTCATTTAACTAAATGAAACGTGTAATAACTTTTATGCAAGTGGTTCTGAAATTGAAGCGAAAGTCCACGCCAATTCGGAAGCCGCAAATTAAATGTTTTAATTAGTTTTAAAACATCCACGAGCAGAGCATAGAGTTTACCACGTGATTAATTCCTTTCAACATAATAAACCTTATACCGTTATACATAAGGCGCAGAATATATATAGTTTTGATGGTCATCACTTGTGAAATGCAGAATTTGGCCTTCTCGAATCGACTGCTGAGTAAATAAAGACCGAAAAGTAAACAGTAAATAAAGACCGAAAAGTAAACAGTAAAAATTACCGCAAATACGACTGTGCATTTTGTGAAAATGAGGTGGTACTTAAGTATTTTATCGTAGGTTCATATAGTAATATATCCATTACTTACTTCCAGCACAAAACACTACTACGACTTACAACATGATACGACAACACGATTACCGGTACGTACAAATGTCAACAAAATAGATAAAATGATAACACCGCTAACATCCAGTGTAATTCCTAATACACAGAAATCCTTTTATAGATACAGGATTCCGTCAGATATTTCCACACGAAAGACGTTAGGCATGTTCAATATACAGGATGCGACAACTTATTGGCTTCATATAGGTAGTAGCTACTGCGCCTATTTTGAATTAAGAAAAAATTGTAGATGTTTGAATGTCTGGACTTTAATGCGGTTCTGTCTGCGCAATAAACGGCTTTGCTAGATTGCCGAAGTAGCGACGAATATAAATTTAGAACCATACCTTCTCTTATATCTTTTTATCTACAAAAGAATAAAAAAAGGAACAAATGCAATTTGGCCCACCCTGTATATTTATATTCCCTGGATACTGAAAATCAAATGCATCTAGTGCCAGAAATATTGTAAAGAATCGTCTCAATATCTTCGAGCTGCGATTTATGCCAATTCACGAAATATGAGAGCTGGCGGCAAAATTGCATTACATATTTTAGACTTTAACGACTTGGAACACATTTTTAAAAATAATATTGGGACTTATATATACTCCGACTTTGGCATCTCTGAATCAAGAGTAGATTTTAAAGACACTCCTATTTACATTCTACCAGTAAACTTGAAATGAAAACCCCATAGCTCAAACTGATATTAAACTTGTCGCTATCTATTTTCCAAGTCTCCGAAATAGTCATTCTATTTTAGGGATTATACCTAAATTGGATAGGCATGATCACAATACAATATTGTCAATAACAAATAACTTGGGTTTTACCTTTTGAACTTCGACATAAATAATTCTGTGACGCAAGTAACAATGAATTGTATTATGTTTTTGGAATCTAATTTTAACCCCCATTGAAAATAACTCTGGGAATGATATCATAGAAAATTACGTTTATTGGTTTAGTAAAATAGAACTGTTACAGGGATGTCAACAAATAAAATGATTGAGACAAACAATTGATATACAGTAAAGCACTGCATTATCTGTGGAAAGAGAAGACAAGCAAGGGGAGACCTTCGCCCAGCAGTGAGATAGAACAGGTTGGCAAAAAAAACTTGAAAAACTGAACGCTGTCTAAAAATTACCGCTAAATAAATATAGACATTAACCATTCGAAATACCGATGAAATTGCTAATTGAAACAATTTATTAGCACGAACATCGTGTCACTTTTTAGGTCGGTGTCAACAATGGAATTCGTATGCAAGAGTTAGTTACGCATGCATGCACAAATATTAAACCTTTATTCAGTGGATCAAGGTAACTATTTCCTTGCACATGTTTAAGTGTCTCTAACCATCTCTGTTCTTCGAGAATTCCCTTTAATCTCTCTCAAGCCGTCGAGATTATCTCTTCCTTGGACTTGAAGGAAGGTGAAAAATAAGGGAGATTAGGATGCCAGCAGTAGGATGATTAAATACTTAAATACTTTATTGTACACAAAACAGAGAAATAAAGAAAAACAGATTTTAAAGGCTATGATGCGAGGTTAACCTGAAAGATAGGATGATAATAGGTTAGGTATATGAAAAATAATGCAGATTCGCTTTTTATTTTATAAAATTGTGTTTTTTTCATAATCATCAGTTATTTTTTATTTATTATGCATTTTTTTGTTGTCTATATAATTTTTTTTATACTAGTTGCTGATTGACGTCAATAATAACCATTTTCCTGTGAGGATACTCTTATCAAAACCTTTTAGGTACCTTTATTAATAAACCATATTTTAATTAGTAGCTGTACATATTTTAATTAATATTGAATGAAATGTAAAGAGTTAATTTTCAATTAATTACGATATGATTTGGTAAATAAAAGAACACTAATATTTTTTACAATCGTACTATTTTATTTTCGTCATTTTCTATGAACACACCCTTCTGCTTACTTTCAAAAGTTGGTTTTTGTTTCGGTTTAGTCTCGAATTTTTGAGAATGCCAATAACAGCTGTCGAAACACCTGCGCAGACGCAACTGCTGTCATAGCAACCGCACATCAAACATATGGCCAATCAACAACGGAGTTTAACCGTCACAAATATTATGATGAGGTTATGTTGGTTTGTTTGTTTGTTTGTTTGACGGAGGTAATCTACGAAACTACTCTGCCGATTTCAAAAATTCGTTCACCGATGTGTCAAATAGACTGTCGGGAGGGTTATAGGCTATATTTTACCTCGACAGTTTCATTTGTTCACCCGTGCAAAGCCGGGACGCGATGATAGTAGAGTACAATGTTTTAATATAAGAACCCGCGTTTGTCTTCTGAAGCGAGACTTATTAGACGAGAAAAGTAAACGGATAAAATTGAAAGGTACATTGCACTCGTTTCAACGGCATTTGAACAAATTTCTGGTACTTAAAGATTTCTCTGAGTGATAGTGGTTCAGTAGCAAACCACAAGCTCTGAATATAAATAACTAGCGACCCGCCTCGGCTTTGCACGGTTCCAATAATTATACCTATAAACCTACCTCTTGAATCACTCTATCTATTAAAAAAAACCGCAACAAAATCCGTTGCGTGGTTTTAAAAATTTTAGCATGCTTAGGAACATAGGGATATAGGAACAGATAAAGTGATTTTGTTTTTTATACTATGTAGTGATATACGTATTCCAACACTTAGCCTCAGTTTTAATAAAACTTCTAAATATTTATCAAGCAAATTAAACATGTCTCGCTACTTCAACATGCCATGACAACTCAGGGGAAAAAGTAATTGGCCTTGTCATTGTTTCCATGACCTTTCATAAAAATGTTTTTTTTATTTATATATAAGTAATTAAGAATTATTCATAGATAAATATCTGTTGTTAGTTGTCCACGTATAACATCTAACAACGTTGTATTATTTACAACTCTAATAGTAAAAGTACTGAAGGAGATAATTAAAAAATTAAGCGGGTTTATTCAAACCTATCAATATCCTACTTGGAAACAAAAGGTACGTATTTTTATAAAGTGGGTCAACATGCATAAAATTTTCCATTATCCCCATTAACAAGTCTAGGAAAATTTACATTCTGTTGCATACAGGGCATGAAATAATAATGGAATAATGCACGTTGAACTAGAAAACATCAAGTTAAATTATATCATTTTTCTATAAACACGAAGTAAAACCATATAGACCTGTCTAAAGTAATGAATAAGTATCGAAAGTATAAACTATCTACTATATCCCAAATTTTAGAAAAAAATATTTAGTTTTCACGTGAAAATTTACAAACGTTGATCTATTGCATCGCATTAATTTATTTATTTTTATATCTTAGGAAAACAAACAGTCATAAAAACATTTGTAGGAAATACACAGATTTATAGACTTTTTGTAATAGATTCAAAAAATTCTTTCCTGTTATTATTCGTATTTTAAAATTTACAACCGTCTAATGACTTATGCGTATTATCATCAAGGTAAGCCAGACTGTAAGTGTTGACAGTACCAATAGTTAAACTCATGCGAGGATTAAGGAGTTAAGCCACGTCTACATAACGGTATGTAACTTTACTAGTGGAAATGTAAATATGCATGGAAACTGCAATTTGCAAGCAAGTGACAACGAAGTAACAAAAACTTCAGCTATATACCTTAACCTATATCCCGTTGATCAAAAACATTTGTCATATATGGATATGGGTTTAAATAATGTTGTTTGTTGTGAAAAATCATCTATAACGTGACGACAAGCAAGTATGCAATATGCAAGCTCATGTATAATGAGAATGTGCCTTGAAGCGATGCAAGTCTTGAACTAGAGATCACAACTATAAAGGTCTTTATATTAACTGAACTAAACGGTTGCTGTGAAAAAACATCTACAATATAGTAACTTGCATATGACGACATGCAATATGCAAGCTCATGTATAATGGGAATGTGCCTTTACGCACGAAGGTTGTCCGACCTTGTAATATATGTTCGGCAGTGGCGTTGAACTATCGATCGCACTTTTAGGAATTACGAGTACACTGAGGTGGATGGATTACTATCGAATTGATGAACGAAATAGTAACTAATGAAGCACACGTTGACGATAAATACACAGAGGGTTCTAATATGGGCGAAACAGTTGGCAGAAAAAAAGAAAAACTTTCTTGGCTTATATTAGAGAGTGGAAAAGATTAAAGAAAGTGGAAGATTTATATAGGACATCACTAGACAAAGATAAAATAGAAAGAAAAAATTACAATAGAATGGCATAGATACTTGAAGACCACAGTGAGTGATGCACGGGTTGGTATCAAAATAATTAATAAGAATCATAAAATTTGACAAAAATTCTAACAAAACTTAAGGTTAATAAAGACAAAAACCAATAACCACTGACGAAGAAACATCTGAAGACCAAGAGAAAGGACAATTAAATATTAGAGAAGGATTATAAAGACGTAGAAGAGGCAAATGTGTGGACAGAATAAGATACACAATACCATTTGACCAAGAGACGATAAAATGAAAGATAACTAAAGCTAACACTAGACACATAGGGACAGAGTATGTACCTGATATTGCTCTCGTGGTCATTGTTGCAATGAATGACTTGCTAGGGACAGGAACGTTCCATCTAACAAAGAGAACCTATTCACACCTAACAAATGTACTAACTACCTATGCTTTGAAAAGAAAATCTAAACTTTTGATGTTATAAATGCGAATATGAGCTGTCTACGTTTTCAGTTCACGCGAACGATCATTAGAAGTTTTGCATAGATAATTAGATACGGAAGAAATAGTGTAACTGTCATTCAATGAGACTCAATTAATACAGATAAGTACTTCAGATCAATCAATTTTTATTTCTTCTTTCTCTACATAACTAGCTACACTATTACAATTTACACTCAAGTTCGTTCTAAGGTGCATTTTTACGATGCTATTTAGCACACGATAAGCGCCGGAAGACGACCAGTTTTCGCAAGATACTCCGTAAGTGTATGTAAATATCCGGTGATTATTGGAAGGCATGTAAATTTTTTATCCAGATAGTTAGTGTACAAGGACATCCCTGAGTTATATTTATGCAAAATTTAATATTTATTACACTTCTGGCAAGCTAATGACACCTATTTCTGCATAATCGAGATAATATAAACTTTAAATCAACCAAAAGATAATTTTGTCTCGTTGAAAGTATTATATTTGAACTTCGTAAATACCAATTTGAAAGTTATATATAAATCAATGGGCAAGATACAGCTAGGCCAAAAGATAGGGCAGGTAGCCAATGATGCACACTTCTGCCAAGGCGAGCTATTAGTAAAGAAACGTATTTGATGACTCAATTGAATGTATAGAAAAAATCTTACAGTTTCGGGCGTTTTGATACTTCCCTATTCCAAAATGAACTCGTAAATGTAAGTATGATACGAATACAATCTGTTTTAGAAATACTCAGACAGATTTTAATTGCGAGTTGTTTGGGTTTCATTACTGTATTTACATCAATAACAATTGAGATTTAGTAGACAATAGTTTCAAACTTCTCAAACTCATATTGAAGCAATCTCATCAAAATCATGATTTTGAAAGAATTATCGTACGCACAGCCAAAATCATTTTTATCAGTAACCGATAACGTTGGCGCAATTTCAAGGGCAGCTAGTTTTTACGCATTAATATTTACTTTATTTGCAATAAAAAACTAATATCAAAATTAAATACACCAATATCAAATGGCACGTTGAAGCAAATACCAAAAACAGACACGGCAAATTAAAACATTATCTTATTCAAATACTATCAATAAATAGTAAAAAATATATGAAACAAGTTTATAAAGCCAAGTTATTGTGCGTAAAAAGTTTACCTCATCCGACAGAGGGGATCCAATCGGCGAAACGTCTTTGGAGTTCCTTCTTTTAAGAACCTTCTCTACCCAAATATTGAGTGATCTCCTCCTGTATGGATTGTGGTTAGACATTTTCACTCAATTCTCACTTCTAACAAACACTTTTTATCCCATATTCACTTAATAACACTTAAAGTACGCACTTAAAATTATTACGGTCAAAGTCCGTTGAACAAAAAGTTCTGCAGTAAAAAGTTTTTCAGTAATGAATAAACTCGATACGTTTGTTCGTTGTGAAGTGTCAGAGGAAAATGGTGGCACGAAAAGTTTATTACAGTGATGTTATGTACTCGAGTGATATCGGGAGGTGTCTACCAGGAAAATAGGTGTGATAGTGAGACCATTTGCATACCGTGTGCCAATTACTGTTGTTTTCAGGGCTATGAAGCGCTCGCGGTAACAGACATGGTGTCTGATAGAACATTGGAGTGTCACACAGTGCCTCAATTGGATGGGTGACCGGTTATCTTACATCACTAATATTGGAGTGCTTTTAAGATTTGGAGAACACGAAATGAACATTTTCAATAGATGAAGTGGGAACAAGAATAAAGCAAAACGAACCAACTTTTCTAATACCTCGTAAAAAGAAGCTAGCTCTCATTATCCCGCCAAAACAATCTAGCTATCATTGGAAAAACAATACAAGCAATATCAACCCTTGCAAGATTGTAATAACGATGGAAATGGTCTGCAGTCCGAACGTAAACTATATAAGTACGGCTATATACCGATTTCCACTCGACGATGGAAGAAAAGTTAATGAATGGACCAGAGTCAATAGCACGGGTAAATCATAATAAAAGAAAAATAAAAATGTATGTTCTATTTAATACGTGTAGAATTGACCTCACATTAATAAATAATAATAATCAAGGTAATAATAATCGTAATTGATTTAAAGGATTTTTCTGTTAGTAATTTGTCAGGCCGTGGAAGTTCAGCGTAACTTTCCAGGCATTTTAATAATTAAATAAATCAAAAAATCCAGGCAACGAGTTTATGCTTCGGATCGGATTTTCTTCGAAGTATAAGTTATATTATTATTTGTGAGAATGAGTTTGTTTCCTCTTCACTATAAGAGATCATACAATTTTGCGATGTGTCATTTTTTTGGGGTACAGAAATGTCAGAAAAAAGTAGTACTGTAGCCGCGGATTAAATCTAGCCTTAAGATCAAACAGTTCCTTTCCCGTTCTTCTCCAAATTCGCAGTAGTGTTTTCTATAAATATGTATAAGATCCTTGTAAATTCAGCACTAAACTGACCCGTGTCACCAAATGGATCCAATCGACAAATAGATGGCGCTGTACTCATTCAGGCTAAGACTCAAACCGAATAAATTGCGAAACCCTCATACATCTCCGACGTGTGAGCAGCAGGCACCATTAATATTTATAAGAAAGAGGTAAAAAAGACAAAGAGGGTTATTTAATAAACTGGAAATGGATCCTATCCTCGTCAGCTCTCGGAGGGTTGAGGTTCTTGAGGGATTGTTGTTGAAGCTGTTTAGTTTGATGAGAATGAATGATGGATTGATCAAGCACGTACGAATGTTGTGACTTACTTTGCAAAAAATATTTTTGCTGTAAGTAATTATTTGTGTTGCAATTTCAAATGTAATTAATTACTGTCTAAATTGAAAAATTCTAAATAGGTACTTATATTCTGCAGATGCAAGCACTAATACTAATTTATTACTTTAAAACTCGCTACTTTATAAATTGTATCTCTGAAGCACTATTTTCTTCGCTAATAAATTTAAAAATTTCCAACTTTGCCAGGCTTTGTTCACAAAGAATTTCGAAATTAATAAACTTAGCCTGCCTCCATTCTCAAAACAAGGTACAGGGTGTAAATTAAACAACATAAAAAATCCAAAACGGTAAAAATATTAAGGAATAAATAAAATGGGGCGTATTTTTAAGTAACACTCTCCTCTGAAAGGAAATAAAAAGATCTGTTTTGTTCACCCTGTGTGAAAAACATTGAGTGCATCGAAGCACTTCGTTTTAAGGGTTTACGCTTTAGAAACTTTTCAATCAATCTACTTTACAAGCGAGTTTATCCTTTGAAAGTTTGTCTCTATTTTGGTTACCAAATCGAATAAATAGTGAAGAAGAAACAAAGGATTGAGGTACCATTGTAGCAGTGAAAATGCACTGAGAATTGAGAAATGTACCTAGTAGTCGTATCTTATATTAAGGTTTATATTTCTTCCGGGTGAAATAATTATGAGAAGTTTATAGAGATGCTAGCCCATTATTTTGCACATGCTAACGTTTACACCTCGTAAATTTATTCTTGTAATGTTGTCTACTGCAAATGATCATTGGGTTTTTAAGTACATTTAGTAGTACAAACACATTTAGTTGGTTTATTTTTCGATCGAATCGGTGAACAAAGTATCTTAGGTATTATATTATCAGTCATCTATAGTTTGTTCGTTTGTTTGACAGAGGTACTCTCCAAAACTACTCATGTAGGCGCTAGTTTTCAATAATTCTCAAACTGCAAGTTATCATGAGAAATGAGTAATGACAGTGTATGTTACGTATTACAGTTAATCTATTTCAAATCACTGACTGCTTCAATGTTTGTTTACTTTCTAATACTAAATTGCACTTTCGCTTGATACTTTTGCTTGTAAGAGAAATGGTAGAAAACTATATTGACCGCAAATTGTGTGGTTAATTTAGTCTAAACATAGTTTAAGAGAAAATAACTATTACTTGTAGCTGAAGCTTTCGTGTCTCTGGTTCATTTGAGGTCACTATAGACAAGGTCCATGACCTAGATAAGTAAATATATATACATTTATATACATATATATGTAGTTCCTTAGTTTACAAGAACATTCACCTTGTTGCTAGTGTATTCTAAAAAGCAAATACTTAATTTAATTCGTATGATCAATTTTTTAAACCGTCTAAAAGCCTTATCCGAAAATATATTTTTTAAATAGAGTAAGTAAGTTGTTTCTAACACGACTTGTCCATAACTAGCACAGTAACCTTTAAAAATCTCATTCTGTATTTGTTTCCAGGATAATCTTTTAAGACAGTTTCAATCTGCCCTTGATTTTCAAGATGCAATAAAAAGACGTCAACGAACTTTAGTTTATTCGATTAAAAGTGAAATTACAATATCTAGAGTCTCATTTCCAATTCCAAGAGTTTAATTCGAGAAACCCCGTTGCTTCAGCAATCTCAAAGGAATATTGCATCGAATTGATTTATTAGTTTCATATTTGATTTATGAATACGATAGAAACAATTTATTGCATTGATATATATATTTTCTTGGAATTTTGAAGTGATACACATCATCGATAGGTGGGTGGACTACTAGGATAATGGGAATCTAAGTTTGTGTACGTTGAAGAAAACTCTGGAACCAGCACAAATAAAAACTAACATCCCAAGTTATATTTGTCCAATTAATTATACTCAGAGCGGCGCAATAACCACCTTGATTTTTTTTAGTTTTCTGGTTTGAAATTACTTACACCTGATGCATACGAAAAAAATAATATTCGTAACTTACAATTGCGATAAAATCAAAACTTACTACCTAGAACAGGTGGGCGGTTAATTGTGCCGCTGAATATGGTATGAAGAGCCAGTTTTCACTTTCTACAGAAGTAAGTAGAAAATGAGACTGATAAAGTTTGCGAGTCACAGTATACACATCAATGTCATTGTATGGAAAGTGTAAAACCAATGACAGATCAAAAAATAGTTTTATGCACAAGAGAAAATGAGACAATTACAGCACCTCACACAAAGTTTTCGTGCGTGCTTCGGCTAAATTAATGTATAACCAAAACTACTTAGATATCTACACAAGTGTTCCTCGAAGGTAGTGGTGACCTCAAAGAAACAAGATTAAAGGAGGGTCGGTTGACGAAGTCGGCCTACTGAGGTAGTCTAAGCACAACCTAAAGGTTAGTACAAAAGAGATCCAAGGAAGATGTACGAGTATTCCAGTCATTAAAGTGCCAAATTGCTATAGAAGTTCAAAGTTTGTTTGGTTAAAACTAAGACATAAACCGAATTTGGATGACGTAACGACCTTGCGAGCAACATGACGGAAATAATTGCATGAACGTGACTATACTGTTCTCAAGTTATGTGCAAATATTCTTGACAAGTCATATGAACTGGCATTTTGTCTGCGTCTTGTATTGTTATTGTGGCAAGTAAGATTACTAAGAAAGTGTGGATTTTAAAATGTAAGATAGCATAAAATTGTAGGCAAAGAGTCTACTCAGGATTCTCCCATTCTTTTGCGCCCGAAACAAAGATCAGTAGTAACACTAACATGACGCACATTGTAAGATATCTACTACAGATTATTGTATTTATACTAAGCCTGAGTATGATAAACAGTCTGACAAGATTGACAAAATGTTAGCAAAACTTCTAAGTAAATGGGGGTTACTGTAAATTGATATGAAAGCGATTGAAGGTGGAATCGATCTGATATAAAAACATAGTCAAATAAAATAAAAAAGGTAGGAGTGTATAAATAAATACTATGACAAAATTGATAGTACCTAATTAGCGAATGAAAACTTGGTCCAAAAACCAGGGTGATGAAGTATTTATAAGTATATTATACATATACTCGTATTAACACAGTAAAAGTGAATTGATTTCTGTATTACTTCCAAAACGATGCCTATTTTCGGTAACAGCGCCGCATTTTATAGTCGTAATCGGCATCGTAATAAAATTTTATTTCTAAATAAATACCGATGAGGGCGGTTGATAGGTTACGGGATACTAAGTAAATTTATATTTTTAAATTAGGATTCTGCAAAAGTAGGGAAAATTAGACTCACTTTTTTTTTGGAAGGACTGAACTTTTTAGTGGTCATATTAACTTCACCGGACTTTAAAGTAGACTCACGTTGAAGTTTTATCGTGATGTCTTACCTGAAAAAAAGAAAAACTTATGAGCAAAAAAAAATATTAAAATGAACAATAAATAACATGAATTATAAGACAAATTTTATGTAGATCATGAAAAAAACATCCTTTCAAGTTAAGCTTATTATATAGAGTAAAATTTATTTTATGGGTCATCGCCTCATTTTTCTCAATAAGTTATGGATAGCACGAAAAACTAGAAAGAGGATTGGAAATATATGGCAGTTTTCTTAAGAATATCAGCACTTTTTATATACTTATGCAGATTTCTGATATATTTAAGGTAAACCTACTCGTATCGTCTATGCTATACTTAAAAACAGCTAAATCTTAATATTTCAGTCTTATTTTCATTTGATGATTTTTTATTTCACAATTAAAAGTATTGTCCTCTACAACAATAGCTAAGTTAAGACAAAAGACTGTGCAGAGTATGTAATCACAATAAAATGTTAAATTTAATGAAACATTAAAACTTTAATTACTATTTTCCACTCAAGAGACACATGTTTTCCGCTTTCTGTCGGTTCCCATAAAGCTAACAGCTTTACATAAACCATAATCTGCCGTTGCGGCCCACTTTCGACATAAAAACAAACAGACATAAACTTTACCATAAACAATATGGGACAGTGTATGTAGTTAAACAAGAATACTACCATGAGTTCATGTAAGAAACTCGAAACAATTAAAGTTGATTACTTTTGATAGAATTACCTATTAGGATAATAATAGTTTTTTCTGTTTTGTTTAAAAAATACAAGCCGATTAGTTTTGACCTACACTCAAAATTTGTCGTTAATAAAAATGCCTGCCCCTATGGAAAAGAGGCGTGATTGTATGTAATAAAAATGAAAGTGATTTTAATGATTCAGATTGCAACTAATAAGCAATTAAGTACAGAAAATAACGAGGTGTAAAACTGTAAAGATTTTAATATCCAATTGTTCATATTTATAAGGAAATAAATAAAAATCTGTATAAAAAAATATGAGTTCCAATTATTCAGTTAACGCTACATACTCGACTACATAACAAATACTCATCGGTAGAAAGCGTGGCCCAAACATTTATCGTCAATCTATAAACAAACACTGCATGGTTTGCTTTCATGTTCTTTCGTACGCGTAGTAGGGGTTCTTGCGAAAGTGGTTCGAACAATGAGATCTCAATGCTTGGAGATGCGTGACGAAACTGGCCACATCTGTACCGTTCCCGCCAGATCTAGCAATAAACTAATACAAACCATTTATAGTCGCATTAAGAACAAAAACTAAAACTGGTAGTTTATCTCTTTAAGAACAAAGCTATTTTAAACAATTTGAAAATATACGACGCACAAAGGAAACTTCTTATAAAAATCGTATGTTACGAAGCAGTTTTCATTTTATAGTTCTTAGAAAATGTTAGATAAAATTTTTAATATAAAAGTATTTTATCAAAGAGATACCCGCTTGTGTTCAAGGCAACGTTTGAATTTAAAATTTTGCAAGTGTACAATGAAGTACCTACATTAAGTCAGCAAAAATTATGTTATATTATATAATATTTTTAATTACCCAGGAGTTAATGAAATAAAATCTAAAATCATAAAAAATATTATGATGTAGGGTTTTTTCCTTAAGTACGGTGAAGATGTAATAAGGAAGAAACGGTATTAATCTCTCAACAGATCCTATTAGTACCTGAGTCCTGATCTATTATGCAGCGCTCAATCTCCAATAGCACTCAAGACATGATTCCTGCTCAAATATTTCGTACCATTTACTGTCGGATCCAATCTTGCAACTGCCTCTTTATGGAGAACTAGCAGTCCGTCCCGGCTTTGCGCGGAATAAAATATAATAGTCTATGTTCATTGGGAACGTCCATTATACACACCGGTAAAACAATTTTTGAAATCGGCTGAGTAGTTTTGGAGATTACCATATACATATATAGGTGTCTCTGACAATATCTTGGTCTTGTCTGCGACTCTTCATCCGAAAGAATTCAAGTACCTAAGTATATAAAAAAAAATTGCAATGTTATTTCCAATTAATTTTTCAAATTGGTAAAATTATTTTTTTGACAAAGGAGAATGATTATTATTGTAATAATGTTTAGAAAACCACCCTTTTGTTAAATTATAAAAATAACTTTTTCAATTTATTTTCTATAAGTACAATAGCTTTTGTATAAAGAAAGATCTACTTAAACACTGAGAAAACAAAACTAATTTGATCTCCAGACAAACAAATAAACGGTCAATAACTTAAAACTTTTTCGATTAAATATATGAAAGGTTTTATCCAAAATGTGTTATTATTTACACATCACTAGAACTCTCACGCGGCTTCGCTCGCTCGCTTGTACCTGATAGATGTGGCTATGTAATTATTTTAGATGATAAACTATTCTCCTTATGCATGTGGTGCAGTAATCAGCTAAAACCGATATTAAATCTGTTGCTATCTCTTGGAGAAACAAGAATGAACCCTATATATACATGTATATTCCAAGTGTTAGGCAAGGTAAGGCATTTTAGTTGAAAATTCGAAATTTAAATAACATATCAGAAAATCCCTTATCAAGGTATATGACCTCGACCTCTAAGAGTAATGTGCAGTTAAATTATATTAATAGCACCTACGTCTGGAATCTAAATAGTTTAACACACGATTTCAAGATTATCATCTTATTTCGTGTAAAACCTGTGAACCTTAACATTGAAATGGTCAGAATAAAATTGGTATACCTAATAAAATATGCAGTTGATTTCGGAAGCGATAAAGCGATAAAGCTAGTATGATTATTATTACGTAGCTAGGATTCATTTATGGAAAATTAGATGCGCCCCGCCCCGCTCTCGCCGAATTTCACCCGTAGGTCCCGGTACTACCGGTCACTTTCAACCCTTTCTCGCCACTTAAAAAAATCACGTCAAATCGCCTCTTCGTTTTGCCTTGCAAGACGGATAAACAGACACACAAACAAACACGCACACACACGCACACACACACACACGCAAGTACACACACACATACACGCACGCACACTTTCCCATTTATAACATTAAAAGTATGGAAGTCGAATAGCAAAAAAAAAACCGATGAATGGCATTGCACGTGGCATTGGCACAAAATGATTCTCTTTCCCTTTTTCTTCTCTCCCTCCCTTAGCACACCTTTCTTACTGATGTCATTTTTCACACAAACCAATCTCTACTAATGTATCTCTATCTTTTACCTCTACTCATATAAAACCTCTTATACTTACAAAATTTATTTTTCATAACTTATGAAGCATTTTCATAATAGATTTCTCGCTTGTAAATAACGATAGGTTCAATAGAAGTTCAATGCACTTGAGGTTGAAGTCCTTTGAAGGTCGAAAATATTTATTGTTTAAATAAATTGCAACATATTTGAAATCTGTGAAAGACAGATGAACAAACCATTCGTGGTTTTTATTAAGTTTGGAATTTTTAAGAATGAAATCCCAGACCTTTGTTAGACCACAAATTTCGTCGAATCAAAAACTCTGGTTTTGTAAATGCAATTTAAACAATAGAAAAGATAGATTTTGTACCTATTTAAGGATCTGTTTTTTAATTGTGTTGTTCATTGACCTTAAAGCTACAGATACACATGCTCGAAAGTAGCACGAAAGCATGCTATTTTTGAGCAGATGCTACTTAGTAGCATACAATGAGCACGTGTATACGAAAAGAGCATGCTTGTGAATATATGAAATGAAATTATTTTGACATGAGCATACTATCTAGTACCAAATAAGCATGCTTTTTAGTAGCATGTGTATCTGTAGCTTAATAGTTTTTACTCATAATTTCACAATAACCATTTTTTCACTAAACACTTTCTGATTGGCAATTAAGGTGGTGATCTATTGGCGAGTCTAATGAGTTAAAACATGTAGAGAGAATGTTTTATTTTTTAGAATTCATTGTTTTTGTTGCAAGTGGCATCGATAGAACAGTTTACCTAAACCTAGATAACTTTGACTTATCAGAAAAATGTATTATACTTTTTCGTGTGTAAAAATTCCTATCAGTAAATTACCCAAACACTTAAAAAATATCTGATTCCTCTTCCACAACTAAGCCGATTGCTTTAAGCTAGAGTCGCATTTAATTATGTCAATCATAATTAACCAATCGGCTCATGGATCACCCCCCTCATTATGTAAGACAATACAGTCCCAGTAAAAACCAACGACAAATATTTCTATAGCACATCGCGATTAGAGATTACGAAAACGCAAAGCAAAAACTTCAATTCATTAGAACAAATGAAGATCGCATTGTTCACACAAAAGAAAAAGTCATGTGAGAAAATTTCATCTCACGACTTTTTTCATCGGAATAAAGGCTGAGGGAAAGCGAACATTCGGACGAACGTTCGCGCGCATTGATCAAAATATATGGAACTGAACATAAATGATTTTATTTATAAAGATTTGACAAAAGGTTTCATATTTAAACGAACCTTACGAATTAATCATTGACGTTCCACTGAAACAATTGAAAATCTTTCTTTCTTTCAATGCTTGTCAAACTGATTATGTCGAATTTACTCATAGTTTTGAAGCAAAAAGATAAAACACTATCAAGGTCAAAAACACTTTGGAAAATTGCCAAGAACACGTATTTTTTTCCAAGTAAAATCGAACACGGAAACTTATCAAAGCTATAGATCATTATCTCATACACCCCGCCTTAATAACATTGACTAATTAGTTTTGCATGAGTACGGGGAGAAAAACGACGTTTTCACTAAGAAAGCGTTGCCATACCGCGCCGCCGATTATGTAAAGATAATGTTTAATTGGATATGCACACTTCAATGACAAAAAGTTGTAGATTGATCTGCAGACGACAATAGACTGTTTTTATTTACGTTATTCATAAATGTAAAATGCAAATGTTAAAAACGAAATAATAAAGGAAAGTATAATGTAAATTAGCTTTCCTTTCGTTTTTAAATAAAGAAAATTAAATTACAGCAACGTAAGAATTCAATTATCAACACAAACAAGGTAACTTTCTCACGCCAGTGTCAAAATATCAGGACTTGAAATTGGAATACGTTATCTTGATTGGAATAAATACCTTCAAATAGACTGAACAAATATAAACATAGGTACGTATAACTGTGGATAATTGGAGAAGAATTTTCATGCCTACTTATGATAAGTTACAGTTTAAGGCGAAGTGACGTAACCAAGGAATTTAATATTAATTTTGCTCTACCCATAAACAATTATTGTCTTAAATATAATTAACACGAGTAATTTGTATTATATTTAATTTAGCTATTACGATGATCACCGATTAGATTATTATTATTTTTAAGATTTTACTTTTAAATAAACTTAATAGGACTAATTCATATTTTTATTCTCATTGTGTTATCTATCATCTCTAATATATCAGGCTCTTTAAGCGTTAACTAAAACAACAAACTCTTATTTTCATTTTAACCTTAGTTTCGTCTTTATCGTAGTGTAATAATTATAATTAGGCTCTTGTCATGTAAGATGATAGCAAGGATTAGCAATTATCATGTAAGTGCATCGTCTGGCATTAGCATACGAGTATGACAGGTGAATTATACTGCTATTTAAATGATTAGTTTAATCTGCTATTGAACGATTATACACCAAATTTCATCTATATATAATAGGTACTTAATATTTTATAAAGAGGACATTTTGGTTTGTTTGTTTGTTTGACGGAGGTAAACTCCGAAACTACTCAGAAGATTTAAAAAATATTTTTTTGACAGATTCGTGTGGAAAAATGTCAAATTACGACATAGATAAGAACCACTTACTTTAATTAGCGTTTAAGTATGTGCGTGTTCATCTCTTAAAGTTAGCAAATAAGAAATAACCATCCCTTAAACAGATTTCTAAACAAAAGTATCAAAGCACTTGTACCAATTACTAACAAAATTTCAAAGACTAACAAATCAGAACTTGGAGCAATCGCGGGCGTCAAAAGTTCTCTAATGCCCGCTTTGTGACATCACAAAGGAGTTCATTCACAATAACTTGTGCTCAGTATAAAGTTTCATCGGACGCTTTGATAAGTCTTCGAGTTTGGAAATCTTGAACTTTAGATTTTAAGTTGTTCAACGCTGAACTGTCCTCTAACCAAGTGCTCTCAATGGAGGCTTCAATTTTAAGTATCGAAATTTTCAACTCGTTTTAGAAACGAGTTGAAAATTTTATGGAAAAATATTGTTAAAAAAATGAAGTAAGTACTTAAATCAAATATTAAAATATTTTTATTATTTTATTTTATAAACTTTATCTGTGACTATATTTAACAAATTACTTAAAAACATTTATAAAAATGAAAAATGTACAACTTAGGGATACGACATGAGAATTCCGGCGTTATTGTACAACTCACGCAAATGTAGCAGCCTTATTAGAAAGAAAATTAAAACAGTTTAAGACGTTTCTGGTAAGTCTGAACCAACAGAATTTCTCGTGTCTGCCTCTTAAGTATGTGCATAATTCATCGAAGTGATTCCTGCGTTACATTGCAAACACGAAAATCGTGACGACCAATAATGCTAAGCATACCGCACAATCAGTTATGGTCCACTTCTCTGCTTTATATCAATACTAACGGAAAATACTACAAGCCATTGGCCTAATGGGTTAATACCGCGGCTTTCGTCGTCGGTTCGAAATCGGCCGTGCACGAATTTTTGTGTCTAAAAAAGTATGTGCGCTTTAACACCTCACAATGTTTTCCTTTTGTCTCTTTTATCTGTAAGAATTGTAAAGTCACATTAAAATTTTCAATTTTCGAATTTTCGAGAATCAAAAGAAAAGATTAGGTGTTCAAATAAAACTTTGCAATAGTTTTATTGTTTGTAAAGCAAGACTGAAAGTGTAACACTAAATCGGTTTATATATCGAGCAAAAGAAACGCACAACCACAGGCACAACTTTACCGGTATTACAAACTGCATCGTCAACTCGAGACCATTCATCATCTGTCTGTCAATGCTATCTAAGTTTTTACGCTGAGAACGTTAACCTTTTTGCTGGATAAGTTCGTGATACGCTTGACTGGCCACACGTGAGGAAAAATACTTTCAGAGACTCCATTACGAAGTTTTATAAAGACTTGACGAAAATTCTTCGAAGCAGTGTCAGGGTGTCACGTAATCGTTGTGTGGTGGAATCTAGAAAGTTCTTAAGAATACATGGTTATGAAAGCCATTAAAAAGTATTTCTAAGTCAAGTACTGTAATTTATTGTTTAACACGTGGTTTGAGAAGAATATTAATGTTTTCATTTGATGATCAACAATACCTCCTCATAATTTTCATAGTAAAATGGATTTAGTAAGTCATACCTAAACTGTCATTTAAAAAATTAACATGCAAGAAATATAAAAATACAAATACAACACAAATACAAATACAAATAGTAAAAGTAGCACAATTTTCTAATTTCAAACATTATTCCTAGAAATGCAGTATTTGTCGAAACAGAGTAAGATAATACAGTCTCTCTATTTATAATCCGAGAGTGATATGCTTCCTGAAGTCCCAATTACTGTTATTGAGGAAACATAAACTATTCGGATGTCCAGACGCTAATCTTTTGAACTTTCTTACATGTTAACTGATATTTCGTCACGTAAATTATCTGTAACATTGTCTAAAAAAAAAGTTATATTTGAAATTGGAACTTTCTATGGTATGTTTTAAATCCATTCATTTTATCTGTTGTCTTTTTGAAAACAGAACACGATTAATAAGGAGTAATATTTTTGAAATTGGTACTTTCTATGCTGTCTTTAAATTCCTTATTTGTATAGTTGTCACATTTCAGAATGCAGCTCATTGCAAACGTGGAACTTACAATTTCTTCAGCGAAATCTTTTGGAGCAAGCAGACAGGAAAGAGCTTTGGCGGATTTCTTCCGATTCAGTGCCATTCGTTTATTTATCTCTTGCATATTCCACAATAACTTTATACCTTTTATTTATCAGTTATAGTCTTCGAGCCCAGTAGGCACAGAATAAATAATGTTATTGAGTGTTCTTTTTGTATTAGAAATTAAAAATTTACAATGTGTAAGAACATAATAAGCAGGTATTTAAGTACCTACTTAGACTTACATAAAACTCTGAAAAGGCAAGCTTGCATAGGTACGAAGTATGTGATGGGACTAAATTTGGCGAAAGTGAATCAGAATCGTAATGTGCTTATGCTTACCCTTATGGGAAAGAGCTGTGATTCTTATGTTTGTAGTGAAACTTATTAACTTATTGAAAATATTAGAAACACGTAATAAACAAAGCAGTTTATTGGTTACCATAACTACGGTCTATTTGTTTTAATCACATTGCCCCAGAAACCGATTTCTAACTAAAGCGCGAAAATTGCGTGATGAGTAAGGTTCATTTACACGAGCACAGTAACTAGTAAAAGTCTTAAAGTCGTAAAATTTCTACCGTTCTATCTAAAGGAAAATGTCTAGAAAGTGATGTGAAAAGTAAGACTTTATTGGTCTGGAACCGAGCCAAGTCAGGATTGCTAACCAGTTTCTACTTTTACTAGTCAATAATCACAGTTCTGAATTCACGTAAGGCGTGAAATAGAGATTTATGTTTAGAAAAACTAACTGGTAGGTGTTTCTGTACTAGAATTGCGAGTCGTTCTTTGTTGCAAAATAAAAATAATGGTGGCAAGTAATTTGCTGTCAATTATTATTTGTTGACAATCCACGTCACAGGACGGCAATTGACGCGACTGGCGCGGACCGTGGTTGGCACAGCTTAGGGAGGCCTATGCCCAGCAGTGGGACGTCGGGCTGTGGATTAATTTGCTGTCATCGTCTAAAATCAGCCTAAGTATAGCAAGTCACTGACCGGGTTGACAACACCGGACAAATGCCGTGAAATACTTGTCAATGTGCCAAGTCCCGTCCAAACTTTAGAACGTTGGAACAGAAGTGGCTGACCGTATTACCGAATTGCAGTTGTCATAATGCAGTATATACGTAATCGTGGAAGTAGGGCAGTTTGAAGCCTGGCAAAGCATGCTAAGACGTCCTTGATAGATCGTCGAAGACAAGCAGCAACGTTTTGAGCGGTCACAACTTGGATGGGTGACCGCAAGTGGTGTTACTATCTGAGCGCTTCCGTGCTTCGGAGGGCACGTTAAATAGTCGGTCCCGGTTTTAGACATAAATAACTGTCAGCAACTACCTAACCAATCAAAATAAGTAATACCTACTTAAGTCAAGACTACTAGAATGTTTTCCTTAATACACAAATTACATGATTTATTTAATTTATTTATTTGATAAGACACTAATTTGCTAAACAATTATTGGTATAATAACAATTAATAAATTAATAGCGAATGTTTAATTTTATTTAGATGAGATCAATAAACATATTTAATGAGGCTGTTTTGAGTAATGATCAAAATAATATTTTACCTGATTTATAATTACTTAAAGTCATTTGAATAATATTTGTCATTTTAAATTAAATACCGTCTTTCTATACTTAGCACAGCCTGTCTCTAAATAGTTGCAACAAAAATATAAGTTTTATAAAAATATTTTTCAGCTAATCTAATAAACAAAATATAAAATTGTGCCCTAATCCGACACTTCATAATATAAAATGGCCGTAAGGATCAAGAAAATACAATTTCGTTTCCAATGTGCCGGCCCATCTCGCATCTATGGTAATAATATTAGGGCTGTCTTGCAATTTGTCATACGTAACGTAACATGACATCACAATCAAAAGAAAGTGGACTATCACAGATTATCGCTATCTTTTCCTTTATTTGAGTGTCATTCGCTTGTTTTTATCAGAGATTAAGTGAGTCATGATAAATAGTTTATTTACCTAGAATTCGAAATTTAAAACTTGTTTGGTAACGGGTTCGGAATAAGAGCTATTGAACGTGTGCGGGTCTGTTTGCAATTGCCTGCCCACATTTGTGTAGGTGCTATACACAATATACTTGATTGCTTCCCGGAAGGGTAGGCAGAGCAATTCCATTTGATGCTGACATACTTATTTTTCTTCATTCATACACCAAATTATTTTTGAAAATAAAGTTCGATTTAACTAAAATGTTATCGTTAGTCCTGCTGAATTATAAATGTATTGTCATTTTTTTTTTCTTTTAAGTAGACAACCCTAAAGAAATCCTCTTAGAAAGTGATTGGAATAAGAAAATATCCGTGAGATATATCTCGCGTAGCTTATAAGCTAAGCTGCGATTTTAGTTACCATCTAACTATCTTTGTGCAAAGGGAGTCTTATTTATTTAAAAATTTAATAAACTATGATAAAACTGATAAGTACATCTAAATCTGAAGGGTAAGGCTCATTAATAGTCATTCATAATACCCTGTTATTTATAATAAACTGCTTATCTTATATTAGTAGATATCTAGTAGCTGCTGACGTTATAACCACATTCTCTAAAACCATTTCTAATTCAAAAAATTTATGAACCCAAATGACAATTCTCCGGATAAATCGAAACTGTCTAAATCGACAATATTTTAACGTAAAGTCCTGTGTATTAAAATAGTATAGGTAACAATAGTTTTGAATGTGTAAATTTAATAGTTCCACTGCAACTGAATTTAATATTGCGTCCTTGAATAATGCTAATATTGTGTTACCCAAGAGACACCGCAAAGTTAAAGATAGAATTAGGTACAAACTGAGAATAGCAGCTTCGATGTAGCTAAGACTAAACTAAACGAACGAACCTTATTTTTAGTTTAATAAAAATTTTTTTTAAATTATTCCGAAAATCATGAATTATTTTTAGTACTAAACTTAACTTAAACAATCAGCTCACTGTAAGCAATATTATATACGAGTGTAAGATAAACATTTTATGGCACTGCAGTATAATTTCAACGAAACGAGTCCATAAAAATGTACTTTAGAAGTGCAAGCACAAACATACGGAATCACAATGAATGTTACAATGAAATTGTATATTTTTCATCATATTAAACTGAAAAAAATATTATTTTGTTTTTTTATACATTACATTATCACAACGGGAAATTTTTCATGTAAAATATTGTCGATTTGTGATACACGAAATAAAATAACTATATGACAGATCCGTCAATAAATATCTTTCTAAACGGTTAACTCCCGGTTCCTATGACCAACTTACGGATGGTTGTAGGACTTTCGCCATAGCAACGTTGTTATCTGTCAAAAGTTCCATACATTTTATGTTGAAATAACAAAGTTGCTATGGTAATGGACCTACAGACATCCGTACGTTAGTTATAGAAATCGAGCATAATACGGCTTTAAATATTTGATTAACGTTTGAGTATCAGGCATTACAAATACTGCAATATAAGTTGATATTCTATAGGCCTCTGTACAGATAGCAACAGATTGAATATGCGTTTGAGCTAATATAGGTTTACTGGTCGAATATGCATAAGGAGGAGCTATATCATTATTATTTAAGTATTATGAACTGTATTGAACCAATCCAATGTAATTGCAAGAAGATTTACGACAAATTACATTCAGACAATAAACTTGTGAATAGAAACTATTACAATTTGCAATTTCATTGTAATCAGAACAATAATAACAGAATAAAAGCAACTGATCGTCTATTTCACAATTGCGCGAGAACTGGATATAATAATTACTGTATTTATTATATCAATCAGCTAATTATAATCAAGTTTAACAATATGTTATAAAGAATGAAATTCTATTCGTTGGTTAGCATCACTTAACGTGGCAAAATAAAATGTTTATTAAACTGACTGTAATTTTGTAAAGAGATAAAATGTTTTGCACTCTCGATATATATTGTTCATAACTCCGAAGATCCTCATTAAAATCCTCAATAGAAAGAAGTCGGTTAAAACTCACACTCAACAGACTCGTCAGTAGACTGCCGTCAGATTTGGCCACTTGCTCATACGAAAGAAGAAGAAGAAGTTACTGACTTCATATTAATCGCCTTATTGTTTTCTCACGTATAACCTTGGGGAAGGTAAAGTAGGTGAGACGGTAGGAAAGCGACTTGACAGATCCGTCTACCTAGTTCTAGACAAGATAAGTGATTTTCTCTATTCGTCACCATATTTACATCAGACGTGACTCACTGACTGAACAACTGACGTAATGATAGATTTGACCTTACAATAGATATATGCAATGCAGACTCGTTTATCCCAAGGCACGATGTACTTTTTAAAACGTAAGTAATTATATAAAAATGTATGAAATAAAAATAAAAAGGCCTTTATTCCATAACTTAAATTGACATTGGTGTTAATTCTGATGCCGCCAAAAGTAAAATTTAACGTTTTGACAAAATACTAATATAACAAAAAGAAAAGAGATGTCCATAAAAACATTAGACAAACTGTTACAATTTGTACATGCTAAAAAGTAGCTAGTCAAAAAACTTTTAACAAAAATTTAGCTTCAAAAAGTCTGGTCTAGTGCCAAAAACAAATGCTATTGAGGATTACGAATTACTTCGAAAGTACTTTAATGTAGAACGAAGAAAGAGATAGTTTATCTCCGTTACACGATTTATAACTAAACGGGCGTTGCTTCTCAAAAACGTGTTATCATGATTACCACGTTTGCTGATAACAACTGTAAATATTATGAATAATGATGTTTACTACAATGAAGGTGTAAACAGAATTTGTTAATTCTCCGGAAATTAGCAAACCCTCATTAAGAACGAGGATTCAAGTATGTTGTGTACTCGTACCAATGAATTCTTAAGTAATTACTTGAAATTTTCATTTTGGTTTTCTTAGAATTGAAATTTGAAATTATTATGAATAACGTACAATATGAATCATGAAAAAGTTTAACAAAAAGAGTGTTTAGTGCATCCATAAATAGATTTATTTTAATAAATAATAAACCTACCAACCACTAGACGTGCCAGGCAATTTTCACTCGAAATGAAAGGTTTCTATTACCATGAATTTGAATCCTTATAAGAACCTACCTAAAACATACCTTTCTCAAAAAAATATTTATATTTTTTTTTGTTGTTAAGTTACTTCTACTTCGTTCGTTAGTTAGTTTGTTGTCTTACTTCTACTTATATAGATTAGTCCATTCAAATAAACTCTTCTTTTAAAACACTGTCTTTAATATTGATTTACTGTGAAAGACAATAGACAAATCAAAACCAACTCACAAACAATGCACTAAGAATCAAGCTAATTGACAGATTTACGAGAGACCTAAATAGCCATTAAAGTGGTCTAGCCTGATATCATCATCAATGACGTAATGGCCGGACTTGTGATTTACACTTATTATCTCATTATCATACCTTTCAATGGTTTATTGACTGACGTCTTTTGATTGCGAGAAACTGACTTATCGTGATATTCTTGGATGTCATCCTTGTTTTTTAACCGATTTAAAAAAACGAGGAGGTTCTATGTTTCTGTAGTTATGTATTTTTTGTAAATAAGATATTTAAACTGGACGATAAAGGTTCCGTTGTTCTACTGTTAAGAACTAAAGCTACAGATACACATGCTCGAAAGTAGCACGAAAGCATGCTATTTTTGAGCAGATGCTACTTAGTAGCATACAATGAGCACGTGTATACGAAAAGAGCATGCTTGTGAATATATGAAATGAAATTATTTTGACATGAGCATACTATCTAGTACCAAATAAGCATGCTTTTTAGTAGCATGTGTATCTGTAGCTTTATATTTGTTATGCTATTGGTTGTCATGTCAAGGCCTTATCAATGACAGTAACGTTTGATTGAAGACTCATGCAAGTTCGCATAAGTAAATATAAATTTATTTAACTCTTTTCTATATACCTATTAAGGCCCTATATATCAAGGTAAAGATCAAGAGACAATTGATTTTTAAAACTCTTAAGTAATACAATCAGGCCAGATAGATTACCTCTTTCTGTTCAGTAGGTGTACTGGTCCTGACCCCAGTGAGGTCCTTCCACCGCAGCACCCCCATAACGGCGTGGCGAACCCACGACCCCCGCCTTCCAGTCCTGCCGTTCGACAACTCATCCACCACACCACACAGAACAGAGTTCACGCCAATCTTCCCAGTTCCATCCTTATCTTTAAGCGCCACTTCGCTGCTAATAGGGAATGATCTTCGCTCCCTCATGTAGGCGAGAGTCCCAGCCAGCTTGATCAGCGATCACCGAACATCGCATCGATCATTATTCGATTATTTTTGAAGCGATATGCAAACTTTTTGCGATTTTTTCCGGAATTGTCCAACAAACTTTCACTTGGCGTCCTCGATGAGTTAACTTTTAGATTATTCACGAAAACACTTCACTCAAATATACAGTAACTTTCTTGAAAATCCAGTCAAAGTTCATTCACAGTTTAGAATAAATAGTTGTGAGAGATGTCAAAAGATCGAATCGCAACTATTCGAAAATCGTGGAGACGACGAACGTCCGCGCGGGTTGCGTTCCGAAACCGAATGCGGCGCGTGCCACATGCTTTCAGACGAATGAGCCTTTGAGAAACCCCTGTCTCTTTCTTCGAGGCGATAAATCCGATCATTAGACAAGGACAAGTAGATAACAACCTTAGACAAGACAGGTGAATGTAACAGCCGGGGAAGACAACAAAAAAGTTTTCAAGCGTTTCTAGTGCCATTTTCTATTGTGTGCGAAACTCAGGCCTATTAAATTGAACTTGAGTCAAGATCATTGTTAGAAAAACTTTGGGTAATTTATAAACCTTGGCTTGAATTTTGTTTTACAATGACAACGTAAAAAATATTAGATAAAATCTGATCGTAAGACTTGTGTCTGTAAATAATGTCCTATTTATAAAATAATTATATCAGAAATATACAATATCATACTTACCTGATCTACGTACTTTCTCAGTCCTGATTTAGATATTTTTAGAGTCCTCGATAGGTTATGGTTAAAATATTATAAAGTTGTTCAAAAAAGACGTTAACTTCCAAAAAATTAAAATTTTAACGCGTCGATTGCGTGGGAACTTCCGGTTACCACCCAAACAACAAAACCACCCTCAAGTTATACAAACTATCAAGTGCATATTCAAGTGCTTTATAACTAAACACTCATCTATGGCAAGACGAGGTGGTACCATTTTTCAACATTAAAATTATACTTCATTGTAATTGTCCTTCCTCCCATTCTAAGGAATGGGGGGAGGCCTTTGCCCAGCAGTGGGACATTGAGGGCTGTTAATAATAATAATGTAATAGCCTAAGACAATTTTGCCTAGAGAAAAAACAAGACTGCTTTTATCGCATAACGTCATACATCATCCATAGACCGATTTAACCTACTGCTAGGCTTAAGGCCTCCATAAGTTTATCCCATCCATTACGGTCTTACCTGTCACAGTAATATCCACAGTTATTTAAATTTGGATACAAACTAACTTCCTATATCCAAGTGCACATCGATTAGAAAAAACCATACAAACTTTAACATCATCTGTGATACGCCTACAAACTATCATGGTATTCTGTGCCATTTTCGTTCTACAATTTCCATACAAACTATTACATCACCTGTGTCCTCGGTACTATGAAGTAATCTGCGGTAAAGGAGGTGAACAAAGGAACCAGCTGCTTCCGAAGCCTGAGAACCAAGATGCCTTATAGAGGAAGGATGTGGTACAGGAAGAACAAAATACACGTATCACTTTTAAAGAAAGCTCAAAATAGACTGGCAATTTGCATGACGTGAGAAATTTTAAAAAAGGATCGATTTCGCGTAGTTTTTCAATCGATTTTTGAAATGTTTCGGAAGTGCCGCTTGGTGACAAAAAATGTCTAAGTACCTGACAATATTTTACCACTAAATTTTTTTGTATGAACCCTATTCAAGAGCTGCAGTTGTAATACAAATCATTAAAAAATCTAGATCTCTCCTCTGACTGTCTATGGATTTCAACGAGCAAAACAACTATTACCTAAAGTGCAGAAGTGTAGAATTTTACAAAACATTTCATATAGGTCAGTACCCTTTTAACCCCATATCGGTCACGATTGACAAATTACCAACTACTTACAAAAAAATTAAGTACAACGTATTTGGTAATATCAAATTAATCAAATTGATGATTATGCTGTTTAGTGAAGTATTTCAATTCAAGCAATACCGTAATTAAATGCACAGCGACAAACTAAAACCACGTATCGATCATGAGCATACAAAACGGTGCAACGCTAATTTACAGCTTTATTTCAGTTAAGGCAACATCTACACTCGTAGTTCGTTCTCGCAATATACAATTTATGTTAATTCTGTATTTTCAATTTGTCTAAAATATAATTAACTTCAGAACTAACTTAATCATAATGTAATTGGCATTCTAAACGATTAAAACGATATATTCAGGATCTTTATCCCGGTAGTTTTATTAGTACACCCGTGCGAAGCCAGAACGTGCGAATGGTGAACGAATAGACTCACGTCAAACATAACGAAACTGATGTTCTACAAGCTTGGCAAGAGTTTAGACACACCATTAGTTAGTTCCATTTTACAGACCGACTAATGTATCCGGCCTCAAATATTTTACAACGTGCGCCATTTTGCTTGACAATACCCGGGATAAATATTTGGTTAACCACTAAACAATGGCGATGCATTACGCAAATTACTTTACAAATTATTATAAAACATAGTAAGTATGGAGCGTATTTTAATTTATTCTATTTTCAACTATTTAGTACTTACTTACAAATCTGAATTTTACTGTTTAATGCGTTTTTTTATGTAACGGTAACCACTATCTTAGCTTATAAAAATAATCCAGACAAAATATTATGAAACATATTAGTGAAGATATAGCTTATTTCAATTCATTCTATTTTTAACTATTTAATACTTTTTTTTTGGACATCGGATGACTACTTTCGGAGATTGCCTCCGTCAAACAAACAAACTTTATAACATTAGTATAGATAGTATTGATGAAGAATCGAATAGTTCTAAGTAAAAATGTGTCTAATGTGGGAAAGTACCAATTAAAAGTATCATTGACATTCAAGTATCAAGAACAACGTGACGACGTGACAATTACCTACGTTTCTTGTCACAAAAACTGACAACTTCTGGTTTGAAGGAAAGTGATTTAATTTATCAACGCCTTGTTGACATAATCTATTGGGCGTTTTTCCATTAGCCGGCACGGCACCGGCACCGGCACCGGCGCCGGTGCCGGTGCCGTGCCGGGGAAGCAAAAATGTATGAAAATGTATGGCTCGCTTTTTCACTTACCGGCACCGGCGCCGGCCCGGCATTGAGTACTGCCGGCGCCGTCGCCGTCGCCGGGGTAGCAAGCTTCCCACCCGGTGCCGGCCGGCAAATTTGCATGTGTTGCATATTTATATGAATTGTAGCCGTGTGAGTGTGTAAGTCCGTGTCAGTACTGTACCACTCACCGGCACCGGCACCGGCATCGACACCGGCGCAGTGGAAAAACGAAACCCCGGCGCCGGTGCCGTGCCGGTGCCGTGCCGGTGCCGTGCCGGCTAATGGAAAAACGCCCAATGTCTATGATCAATTGCAAATCGACTTGATAATTCATTCAAGTATCATACGTCGAATCAAACGAAATAGGTAACGAATAGGTCTAGAATATGTAATAATCCTAGGTTTCAGACGTGACTGATTGGACCTAGAAGTGCCAGGCTAGGGGTGTAGTTTTGCATATACGCAAGATCACGTGCTCTATAGTGATGGGAAAAGTATCGATGAAATTTGGTCATATCGGAAACATACTTTTGCTTACTAATTTTATAAAGTTTTGCTTCTGCTTTTAAAAATGTTATCATTGATTGTATACATGTATTTATAATTAGATTTATATATATTTTTGCATTTAATAGGTTATTTCTTTAGGAAAGTTATAAGATTTCTAGCCTAAGTAAATATTTATCTTGCTGACGGAACGGAAATTAGCCACATAATAGTGGCGAATTTTAAAGTCACCAAAACTAAAGATAATGCCGTCCCTTTCATAACGATCGAAATAAAAGGGACGTCATGATCTTTAGTCAGTTTAGTTTACGTTTTGGCGTTTGAATCGCCACTGAATTGGTGCTAAATGTGGAATACGTCTACTTACATATTTTTCATTTAAACAGTGAAAATACGAACAAAATGAACCTGAAAGAAACAAGGCACCCGTACGAAGAACAATGGAGATACAACATCATAACATTAATCCTTTAGAAAACCCACAGCTTGTTTTAAAAAGTAAGAAAGTAGAGTAGAGACAATGTTTTGCAATGGAGTTATCGATTTTTTAATGATACATTTATTTAATACTTCCTTTTCTCCAAATAGTAGAATTGTGTAAGACTATTAATACGAGTACGTAGTTGTCAAATGTCTCATATTTCAATGAAAAATCCGTTTTTTTAATTTTAAACGAGTTCCATTTTCAAATAAACCATTTTTAAATCGATAAACAGCCAGCACTGACCGATGGTGATTATGTAAGCAATGCATCACTTATGCGAGTGCATGCGCCTCATTTGGCGGTCGTTAGAGCAGGTACAGCCTTCCTGGCGAGAATACGTGGCTCCTGGGATTGGAGCAGGACTTACGAGGTTCTTATTTTAAAAATAAAGATAGAAAAGTAAAATAGTTCTTATTAAAAATTTGAATGTCTCATAATAACACAATTAGAACCAGTTGAACCACCTCAGGATCGTTAAAAACATTATAAATGTACTGTAAATAAATGTATTTTGGACTAATATTTAAAACAAACCAAGATAATACTGAAAATATCTAAGTTCCGGATGTTTTTTTTAAGAGCTAAAGAAAAGTTCTCGTAATAAGTCTGCAATAAATCTAGAGCTGTCTAGATTATAAGTTTTAAAACATAGCAGTACCGGTGTCCGTTCCTACATACATAAGTAATTGTCTACAACGTGCTTTGTCCCTAGGAGTAAGAAGCTCTTCAATCTTGTACGAGTGAGTATGAACCTTGGAGATTAAAATTACAACATGCTTTGATTTATCAAGGATTGCACGCAATGATATTGATGATTATGAGACGGTTTACTTTGACGTATGACGGTTTAATTTGAAATCCGTAGTTTCCGCATCTTATACCAGTGTCTAAGGTCCCAAAATATTTTTTATGTCATCTAATGCTCGATTTCTTCGTACGTTGATTATAGAAATCGGCCGTAGGTCTATCTGCCGGTTGGAATTTAACACATTTTATAACTAAGTAATGTCAAATATACCAGCAGTAACTGAAATCAATTATAGATAGGTTAAGACTGGCGGTAATATTTTAATATTACCACTAAGTTATGAGATGGCTAAACAATCTCTAGCTAATGACTACTCTGACGCTCTACCCTTCAAGAAATGCAACGGTCATTTATTTTTCAGGAGCATGTCTGTCCATTGCAGTCTCATTTTGTAAAGTAGGTACTTAGGTATTTCCTTGCACTTTACAAGTATTATTCTCACAGTTAAGAAACATTAAGAATCTGATGAAAACAAAGTTACCAAAAATATTGAAAATAAGCTGCGCCCCGCGACTTCAAACATGTGGGATTAGCTATTAGTATCTTTCAGCATCGATACTTCCTACTAATACTATAAACGCGTAAGTCCAATAGTTTATACCTACTATTGGACCACTGAAAAAAGTGCTAGGCCAGCACCACCAGGTTCTTGAATGCTTCTTTCCCTGGTGTAGGGAGTCGCGTTAGAACAGGCAATAGAATACCCTAGTTTGAAGAACGTGACTATTCTAAGTAGTCTGTAATAAGATCTTATTGAATAAAGATACTTTGAGTTTGAGTTTTTCAACACATTTCTGGCTACTGACAATGAGTTTCATTTGGTATTCTCAAAGTAAGTGATTGTGTGGCTCAATGGTTTAGTTGCTCACGGTCATAACAAGGTATTTGTAAAGAGACATTACAACACTTCACGAGTTCCCCATTAACTCTGAAGCCATAAAGCTAGCCCGGCCCAATCGTGAAGGTCGATCATTGTTTGATTGTAGATCTAGCTTAGCTTTGGATGTGGCAACTAAACTTACAGCATGGATGGACTGTGTGTGTGCAGACATTATGTGTGTGAAAGGAGTGAGTACTGAGATGACGAGCGATAGAGGAAAATGGAAGAAAGAAACGTGTTGTGCCGACCCCACGTAGTGGGATAAGGGCGGGGAGATGATGAAATAATTGTGTTGCGTTTATCTTAATCCCTGTATGCACAAATCCATCTCATCTAAACATAGCATTCAAGATACGATCTAAAACGAACCACTTTACATATCAATTGATTAGCACAATTGTACTATACTCTCAACAACTGATTCAATTTCCAAATGCCCATTGAAATTGCGTCATTTAGGTCAATCCCTTACATTCAATCAAAGCCATGGCTTTTATAAACGAACAATTCCTATGGAAAACCCAATCGAAGCTTGTATGATCTCAAATGTAAATAAATAACCTACAAAATAAAGAATTTTGTAAATTTACCAACGATTTACAAAACAAAAAATCTGTATGGAAAAATCTATCGGAGTACGATCTAAATAAAATAATAAAGATAAATATAATGTTAGGTAATAATTAACTTGCAAAGTAAGTACTTACTAATAACTTAACATTTAATACTTATTGTAGTAAATATACGTTTTTCTTGTTACTCTACGAAAATAGAAAGCACATGAGATTATTTTTAATGACCAAATGACACATTTCTAATAACAAAGCAGCCTCATAAAATTAGGTCCTACTCCGATTTTCAGCTTTCCATGTTTTATGCTGTCAGAAGAAATTCTGAATGCCCATGATGTTTTGCTTCACCGCAGCTTATTTAAATTGGAAAGAAAATAACATTATTTTCCTATCAAAGCAAGGAATCGCTTTAATTGCTAGAAATTAATACAATAATTTATGCAACAAAACCCATTTCTTATAAATATTCATTAGATGGTAATCAACGAAAAATATTATAATTGTAACGAAAACGGAGGTTTTCTTGTCGTCAAATGTAAATAAATAATCTTACGAAGGAAAAGTGTGTAGATAAGAATTATATTATTTCGTATTTTCCCCCTCATGCATATTCGACCAGTAAACCTATATTAGCTAAGACGGATATTAAATCTGTTGTTATCTCTTTTCTTTGCCATAATATGGCACGAAAAGACAGCAACATATAGCATAAAAGAAAAACAAGAAAAACAAAAAAAATTAAACCTAAGTAAGTACCTATATTAAATTGACAAGTTTTTATGAGACCCATACTAATTAATCTAGAAAATACCCGTGTGCGAGTCACTAGTCATTGAAACATTCAAAACACCCGTGGGGTTGGTACAAAATAAAGTAATCAAATCAACATAGCAATTCAGGTGGATGATAAGCAAGTGCGTCACGCATTGATCCATTCGGTACTTTCTTCGACATGGTCCGCTGCCCACCCCCGCATCCGGACGTGGCTTCCGTCGATTATTTCAGTGTAACGAACTTGCTGACTGCTGACCCTTGAAGATGGACTTGGTCAGCATAGCGAATAGACTTTGTTTGCATGGCGAATCGAGAATTTACCAAGGTTTGGTTCGTGTTGAGACGACGCGATTTAAATGCACGGAGAAAAGAACAGGGGCTTTTCTAACTGGTTTTGATAAAATATAGAATTTATAAGGGTTAGAAAAGGTAGCTTTTTGTTTCTCTTATGAAACATGACCACCAGAGTCGGTCAAGATGCTATAACATTTTTATCCTAAGATAGGTAACTTACCTACCTTACTGACGATGTAAGGTAGGTTAATGAATCTTAAATAGATAATACCAACAGAATTTTTATTACGTAAGGAATATAAATTAATAATTATTTATTTTCTATCCGCATAACTTTTAAATAGCTGATATTGTCGAAGAAAGTGAAAAAGGTTCTACGACAATACACATCGTACAGCGCCATCTAGGTACCTAACGCAGTAACAATTTCGTAACGATGTTTGTCGCTTGCGGTACCATGCGGATGTTATTTAGTTCGACTCGGATATAACAGATGGCGTTTACTTTGAAAAAAGTTCAGCTTTTGGAATAGTATTCTTTGGGCCGTGAAATGAGTGTGTTTTAAATCTTAGATAGGCTTAATCCACAGCAATATGCGCAACATCAATACTTACAGTTTTATTCGCTCCTGGGTCTGTTCTTTTGATACCTAGTACCTACAATTTACTAAATTCAATCTCTTACTTGTTTTAGTTTGAGTTGCTCACGTTGAATAAAAACTACAGGTAACACTGAAAAAATCCCATACCTGAGAAAAGTAGGGCGGAAGCACCGCTCTCTGATCATCCAATCTCGAGCACTGCACTCGTTCCAACAGCTCGAAGAGTTCGTGCTGAGCTCGAGCGCCGGTCGTCGCCGAAGTCCATGGCGCGGGCACGTGCTGCCTCCTGCCGGAGAAATAAGGAACTAATTAGCATGATGGCGCCTCATGAGAAGTTTTATTAAAATGTATAGATGGCGCTAGCAGTGGATAAGAGAGTTATTAATAAGTCAAAGATTTACTTTCGTCGACTCTTTTTACATCATGGTGGTAGAGACAATACGATAGAAAATGTTAATATAATCGATGTCTGTGAATTCCCTGTTATTTATTCATAGTACCTAGACTTCTTCTGCTGAGCCGGGAATGGGTTATTAATTGTCATGAGATGGAACAATTAGGTAAATTATTTATATTTCAAATTGATCAATAACAACATAAGTAATATTTTTTTGTAATCTATATGTAACGATAACACACATCAAGATTTATTAAAAAAACAGGGCCCTAGCAACATTGTAAGCCCTTTGCAATTCCATTCCATTACAAGCCCATCTTCGTTCTAACCCATCAATCAGAGTCGTATCAATCAATGTCTCCTTACGCCTTCTTTTTAAGATCTCTATACAACGTCTAGTCTACAAAGTCTAGGACAATAGACTTCGTTACTGCCTTTCAACTTTGAGTTTATGCAAAGGAGTTTTAACAGTTTTAACTTTGTTCTTTTTTTAAAAGATTCTCTGATTTCTGTTTCAAAAAAAGAACTAATTTCCTTTTTAGTAGAATGTCTGCGACGTCGTTTGCGTTGCGTACTTATTCAAAATTCCCGCTAATTTTCAAAGTTTCTATTTGACTACTTTTTTATGATTTTATAATACGATTCTTGAACAAGCTCATCTTAAATTGAATAAGGTTTCAAAATAGGAACCTACCTTATACAAAATATGTATTAAGTAAGTACCTAACTAAAAACTTTGTGTTTTCAAAATGCACACATAGTGTGAAAACAAAAACTATTGTGTTTTTTACATGTAGCGTTACCTTACCCTAGCACGAATTATTGTCAATCAGACATTAACGATTTTATGTAGATTTCGATAAAGGAACTTTAATGACTTAGGAGAGGTATCAATCAATAAAACCGATGGGTGGTTTGTCAAGAGATGAAAAAACGATACTAAGCAGGTGAAGCTTGTTTTACTACCGAATAGGATAATCTTCACCTGACCCAAATTTATTGTAGGCTTGCAGCTTTAAATCGGGTTTACCTATAATTAATTTAGAGGAAATTACACGAAATCGTACATTTTAAATAATTTGAACGTTGTTTATAGATGAGTTAGTTCCTGTGTGAATCAATCAGGCCGTTATAGCTTTTATTTATTCTGTGGTAAGTAAGTATTTTACATTTTTCATTGTGACTTTTATAGTTTTATCAAAATCGAACAGCTATTATAATAAATTGGGTTAAAGAAAGAAAATGAATTTTCCATTGAATATTTGTTGAAATATATACTTACGAGATTTTGTCCTGTTCTGAATGATCGTGAAAGAAGACCATCCAGGGGGTACATGGTGTTGGTACTTATCACAAAATGTAGGGTTAAAACGCGTAGATAATAAATTATAGTACGAGTATGAGATAAATATAATACATTGTATATTTATATCCATGAAGAGGAATCAGAGCAGATGTTATTATCAGCCCTTTAAAATAAACAAACAAACTGATTACGGCAATTTAACAGGCGAAACCAGAGACAATTTGAATTTCGAATAGAAATTTTAAACGATGACATCATATTTCAAATTTCGAACCGGTTTAAATTGTTTAGTGAAATCATTTAGAATGAGCACGCGCTGACCCATCTGTTGGCCGAGAGAGGAAACTATCAATGGTTCGAGTCTGATTTATTGAGCAATTAACTGACCATTCATGACGCCCCTCGCAGAAAAGTAGGGATGGCAAAACGTTTCATTTAGCCGGAGTAAAACAAAGTTGCATCCAACAGCCGATAACGACTAATTTCACTAACTTTTAAGAAGTTTCAGTGTGGTTATAGAGTAGCTCTAGAATATTTTTTTAACTAATTTTCTAATCGGTGCCGCTAGTCCGATCTTGCATATTTTCTAAAATACTTTTTAATGCTTAGAGAGGTATCAGGGTAAAACTGTACAATGCTCTTAAAATTGCGTTAGCTTCAGAACACCAACATTTATCAATTATGGTTTGAGAGACACTGGCCAGCAGTTAACCTGATGACTCATGTCTATGCCGTGATTGATTAAATATGCTAAACCACTGGCATGCCTAAAATAGCCTGCAAAAATATAAGTGTGGCTATAGCCGGCCTGGCTGAAAATAGCCTGTAAAAATATATGACGTTATTCGGCCGGACAATGGCACAACAAATAATGTCCGGCTAATTCCTACACGTCTCCTCATCCCCTTGGTCATTGGAGTTGGAACCCTTCGGGCGATGAATGTCGAAACCAGAATCAGCAACTCAAATTAAGTAACTCAATCAAGCTATGTTTGCTTTAGGGCTTAGGTTTTAATTTTAATCATTTATGTCGAAAAAATTTAATAATCAAACCTACCTGCGTAAGTTAACATAAAGTTTAATCGAAAAATATCTACGATCTTATGGAATTACTTGCAAAACGAACTAAAAATGATGCCATCCTTTTGATTTCGCTCGTTATGAAATGGACGGCAACATCTTTAGTTAGTTTAGTTTATGTTTTGGTCTGAATCGCCACTAGAATTTAGATAAAATTATCATTTTAAGGATTAAAACACTGAGTGCTCTAAAATTATGCCTCAATAGTTTAAAAATAGTGAATCACTGACCATCTAGTACTGGCAAATAAAAATCTATGGCGATTTCTGGCCGGACATGACAGTACTACATATTCTGTGGCACTACAAAGAATGTCCGGCTAATTCCTACGTCTCCCCAACTTCCCCTTGGTCATCATTGCAATTGGACCCCTTCGGGCGAAGAATGCCATAACCGGTATTCAGCAACTCAATCAAGCTATGTTTGTTTTTCGGCTTTGCTTAATTTCGGTGATGAAGGGCACCATTGTGCTGCGACGTAAAATTAATTGGCAGATGTTTGTTGTCTTTTAATTTGATTTTGGATGTTAGGTTTTGTAATTGGAATAGGGAAGTAAATTGAAAACAAAAAAAGTTTTATGATTGTGATTCTGCGCCTTTGAAAAAAAAAACTGAAAATTGATCTCGACAGAGAAGTTTGCAAAGTTCCAAACACATGCATTAAGTTGCCATAAGTAGGTACCTATACTTACGAATATTTTTTTTCTATAATTTTATGTTTTGATATAGCTAAGATCAATCGAATTTATAACACAACTTTATCAATAGAATTGAAAACCCTAAACGATTTTTAACAAGCAAAGCGCCTAACCGGAAAATATGGCAATACACAAGAAAATGGAACATTATAACCACCATTCATACCCACACGAAGTGTGAGTACTAGTTTAATAATAACTAAGCCCTTTTTTCTTAGTCCTTGTGCCAATTTTACACGTATTATAATGTAAATAGACACTCAATGGGTTCAGAAAAACATCTATTGTTAGCACAAGTCACCGCATATTAGCATAGCACTATGTTTAAATAGGACTTACAAGCAAAAAGTTGTAAGTACGTTATTCAATTGTGCATGCAAAATAAACAAATTGTGTCTCTTTTTGTAAAGTAGTGTGGTTAGATTGTTATGGCCTATAAAATTCAAAAAAAATGTTCGTCTATGATAAACCCTTTGGGGGAGACCTTTGCCCAGCAGTGGGACAACATAGGTTAGCAAAATAAAAAAATATAAACCCCTTGAAAATTGTAAATTTTTCTATGAGTCGTTAGTGTGGTCGGGTTGGACTGGCATCATAAACTAGGCCGATTTATCTTCATAGCTTGATCAAACTATCGCCCTATAAAAAGTTTGCGTTTTTTTAAATTTTATTTCGGGGCTGTCTTTTTCAAAAAACTATTGCCGTAATAATCGGCAAACATCACTATCACTACATCTACATACCTACTTAGTATTAAACAAAGTTATTGTCACTGTCTGTATGCTGTATGCTGTATGCTTAAATCTTTAAAACTACACAAAGCGGTTTTCTTTAATTGAATGATTCAAGAAAAAGATTTATGTAAGTAGGTATAATTATTGCACACATGCGAAGCCGGGGCGGGTCACTAGTAAGTTTAAAATACTTATTTGAATAAAAAAACATACAGTGGAACTTGAAACTCCTCTTTTTGTTGATCTCACTTAAAAAGGCGAGACCACAGCTAATGATAATTATGTGTCAAAAACTTATGAGAACTCGAATTACAGCCGAAAGCCAACTTGTTATTAAAATACAATAAAATGCGACGAATTCACACACATGCAGCAATTAACATGATTTACACGATAAGGCCTCATTTCACGGTCTCGGCCGCTTATTGTTTGTTTGTTTTTAATGAGATGTGATGTAGTGTGATAAGTGATTTCCTGAGCACGCCTACTTATTCACTTTTTAATCAGAACAGTTAATAAGATACCGTTGTTTATTTGTAAAACGTGGCCGAGTGGGATGTGCTTCGAATTTTGATCCGAAGGGGTTCAGATCCATGTACCAATAGATTTACATTTCGAAAAATTTATAAGTAAGTAAGTACTTACCTATGCAAATTAACACAAGCTTTGTTTGAAGAAAACGTGTGAAAATCCGCGTTTTAGTCAGCCCTACAAGAATTGACTATGACCGGCTAAGCTGAGAGGATGGTTTAGGTGCTGGGCAAGACTAATCCATGTGAACAACGTCTCAGGCACTACAGTGTCGCTTCAAGTTAAGTATAGACAAATATTGCCTGACGATGTATAAAAATCATCTAGAAAGAATTAGCTACAGCAGAACCAAGCACCTGCTTATTTTTTGGAGTCGGTTAATTATCTTAAATTTATTCAGGAATGTTACCTAATCCGATTCAAAAAAGGAATTGCATAGCCATTTTATTCCTCAGATTCAAATAGATTAAAATGATCTTTACACAATTTTCTCTACAAATATCCGTAAAACAATGCTAATTTCCTTTCAAGGAAATTTGTTTATTTTGCCTAAAACAATCAAAATAAGTAACAATACAAACAAAACTAAACTTTAGCCAATTAGCGGAGTTAGGAACTTTGCTCCAAAATCGAACTTCGTAAGTAAAGTTGGACCCGATCTTTGTAATGCTTTTTATTTGACTTTTCGAAAACACGTGTTTGACAGTTTTTGGGGATGGATGAGACAAAACAAAGGATATATGGTGGGATATTTATTACAACGTGTGCAAAACGTGGGAATATAATACATATTTAAAATTACATTCTTTATCACTCTCATGAGTAGGTACTTATTTATTGAAAAATATATAAAAATACATTTTCCTCATGTTGGTAAAGGTTCATGAAATACTATATGATGTAAAAAAAACCGTATAACGGTTCACGAGTTTGTTCAGTTGGTGGTCACAGGCGGGTCCAGACTTTAGTTTAATTAAGTACTTGTATTGTATAATAAATAAGTTTTATCATCAGAATTTATACGATAAATAATTAATATACTTTTTAGAAACCAAGTACTTACCTACTTTTTTATTTATAATTTTTATTTTGTCTGACATTCAAATGTTCCCATAACGCTTCGCCTCCCAAGATCAGATGACATATCGATGTCAGTCACATGCGCTTGCGCATGACAGACACTTGACACTGATGTCCTTATACCGATGTATCTGATGAACGTGCTTTTGAGCATAACATTGCTTTTGATAGCTTCACATAATCTTATCCAAACTTATGAAGACCAAAATTGTGTACTTAACAAGTTTGTATTCTGATTCATTCCAACCGTGTCCCTTGTTTTGAATGTGTATTTGACTAAAGCTTGGCCCTTATATAAATGAAAAATCTTATTAAAAATTACGGCTACTTCAGGATTGAAATATGCATAAAAATATGTCTGTAATAGTGTGATTTTATAAACACACCTTCAAAAGATCTTAAGTTAGTAATTCCTATTCATAATCGTATAAATCGTGATCGTATTTAGTTTCGTTTTAAATTTTAACAAAGTGAAATTAATTACTACAGTGAAACATAGAACCTCCTTCTTTTAAAGTCAGTTAAAAATAACACGCATGACGGCGACTAGAAGCACAAAAGGCTTTTAAAACTGTCTGGGGACGTGTGAATCACTTTCAAGTGCTGCTGTTAGGGATGCGAGATAGTAAGGATCGCACCTGCATGCAGTGCATAGTCACAACGCTTACTATTACAAGGTTCTAAAACAGGTGCTTTGAATGTAACATAGAACTTTGATATAGTGAGCAGTGCAATTTTTAGTTTAGTGTTAGTTGATACCATGTAGAATAGGATTATAATGACATCTTTTATAACTTGATCAGTTATTTCTGCTTTCTTATATTGTAACGAAAGAGTTTGTTCGTTTTATTTGCGCTAATCTGAAACCAACAGTCACAAAGGGATAAGTAAGGTACCTAGAAACAGCAGAGGGTAAGTCGGGTTTTAGATATATTTTGACAAAAACATATCTTAAACTTTGTGACAAATAAATAAAAACAATTTCTGACACTGACAGAAATAGTAGCATATGCTGCATCTGTCAATTTATGGAGTGTCCTTAATTTTTGGTAGTTGTAGTTGGTAGTTATAAAATGTGTATAATATTTAGGATCAGCTTTTAATGACAGTTACTGTGTGAATATTGATGGCCTTGGTGATTCACGGTGATGCAGATGATATTTTTGTCTATGATTTAATGTTTGACCTCTAGACTTTATCTCATCGTAACATTTGTACGCCATATGCAAATGCAGGGACATTTGAAGACTAAGAATTGAAATAAAGCTACTTTTTCTATCTATTTTAGAACTAAAGTGGTAATAAATAAATAAATGATCAAATATTCTTGGACATTCCACACAGCGTCATCTAGTCCCATAACCAGACGACTGATATATTCCTTAAATAAATTTTTGTATTTATAAATATGTACTTACATGTATACATAATATTATAGATAGAAATCACCCAGACACGGAATAAATATTTGCAACATTTAAGTATCCCGCCATGAGGATCGAACCCGCAACCTCTGCGTCTCAAACATCAAATAAGTAGGTGCCTATCGAAACCAACTTTTTCTGTTCGTATTGCTTATATTGCAGTGCAATTGGTTTCATAAAACTAGTTACGTTTCAAATTAATTGAACTTTCGAACTTTTGATCGGAACTTCTGGAAACTATAACGAAACGGGAGCCGATATCCCGTCGAAGTTGGCTGCCGCTGCCAACTAACTTTGAAATCGCGATTTTAAACGGACTTTAAATACAAATACGGTTAAGAATTATTTAACTATAAAGGCCAGAGATCCATAGACTATAGCCTAACCTAAATGCTGCAGGATTCTTTTTTGGACTTACGTGTTGTTTTTCTTTAATATTGTTGTCAACAAAAGACAAATATCATGATGAGGAGTGTAAGTAATTGAATACCTAAATAATTTATTAATTTGAAATAAGATCAATAATACACAATAAGATTATCTCAGACTCAAGATATTCAGATTTTTGAAACAAAAATGCTCCTTGAGTCAAGTGTAAAAAATCCTCCGCTTCACTTGTTTTTTAGTGGCTCCCACACAAAACCGCGACGTCGCGTCGCATTGTCAAAATCTGCGATATCGCGCGAATTCGCACGATGGCATCGCAAGAATTTGCGATCTGCTTCGCATCGCACATTCCTACATCGCCCTACTAAACGGCTTGTCGCACAAATTCGCGCGACGTCGCATCGCAGAAACTTGCGATGCGAATTTCTGCGATGCGAGCTCGCATCGCGTCGCATCGCGGATTTGTGTGGGAGCACTTATGGCATGACAACACGTTGTCTGTTGGGTCGGCCGGCATTTTATTAAATACACAAACCTATGAACAAGTCACAACTAATTGATACCTACTTTAAGTGAATATGATCTATTAACAATTTGTAATATGAGAATAAAGGCCATTCAAGTACTTGTTACAAAATTTTAGCAATCATTTTGTAGCCATCTGCACTGCGTCAAAGTTTGCAGACATATGACAAAATGCGGTGTGCTTGGTTGTGAACAAACGATTTATTTATTTAACAGAATTGCTTTTTACATCAAATGGGATGTATTTTATTTGCTGTAAACGAGATTTTTGAGCGTTGATAACAAATATTGTAGTACGTGAAAACGAGTAGGTTAGGTATTCCCTTAAAAGTGTTTCCTAGTTAGTTTCAAATTGGTAAGTATTTGTTTCATAACCAATTAAAATGCTTAAATATCTGAGTAGTACACTCTTCAGATATCTTTAAAGATTTTGAGATGGTTTGTATTTAAAGTATTACATTTTGGTAGTCTTCAAAATCTGGCATCAATGATTGAAGATTAGAGAAGCGACTTATACTCGTAGGTACCTAAGCTAAGCTTTTTATTTCATCTGCTTCTGCTGTTGTGCCAAGTCGTTCAATGTTTTATTTTTTTAATACTGCTGTATTGCTTTTCAAACATTAGTCGTAAAACCAGCCAGTGTGACTCAACCACAAATCAAATTTGAAATTCAAACCGGCCAGTATTTGTTCCACATATAAATTCAAATATCGAACATCATATAATATTAATCGTACGACGAATGATTTATCAATTAATTAAATACCCAATTTGTTCTGGCCTACTGTTATCTGTTACACATTGCGTGACAAACAAAAAATAAAATTGTTTTAGGTACAATATTTCTAAATGCAATACGAGTAGCCATCCTTATTCCTCCCTTTTATTCCATGACATACTTTACTTACCTGTAAAGTAGACAACGGGTTAAAGGTGAGTCCAATGGAATAAGATCCGTAGTCACAATTTATTTACACCTACACAACATAAAATGCATGCAGCTTATTCGATCAGCAAATTAATTGGTAGTCTGTTAATTGACGAGTTTTGCGTTCGCGATTTCTACACATTCTAGAAATTACAAGTTTGTAAACGTATATCATAATTTTAAGTTATTTTTTTGCAAAAATCGCAATTCATTCCAAAATTGCAGGTACTTAGATACTTACCTAGACATTCATGAAGATAGAAACCTTAAAGGATAACACATCCTGAATGAATTTACTTTGAAGAGTCTCTTTGTTAGATGGTTTAGATTTAAGAGGTTAATCATCGAAACGAACGCTGAACCCCTTACTGTATTTTTGCGCTGGCTTTTTAGAGTATTATTTAGCCCATGGTACTACACCCGGTTAAAAAGTTGCCTGTGAGCTTTATCAAATGATATTCAGTTTCGTCAAATCCGTTAATTTTTTGGCTGAAAGATTACCAATCATTATTTCATGCTCATACATTTTCTTCTTTGAATATTTTAGTCTGGTTCAAACTATGTTGTCCCTACAACCTTTAACCCAACGCAAACACGAAAGTCACAACGCCATTCATTACTTATTCATCAAGTTACGAACTAAGCCGTATCGTGAGCTAACTTTAACTTGGTTAGTTTCATATCACCAACACAAGTTTCAGGTCACTTAGTCAATTAGATTTAGGACTTTTGGTGGGTTATGAATGTAAATGTAGGCTACCTACTTCATTCACAGTTCATTCACAGCCCGCTTTACCCAGTGCTGGGCCCAGTATAGGCATCCCTTAAGTTTGTGCCATGCGCCACGATCCTGTGCCAATACGATCCATCGTTTGCCTGCGACTTTGCATATCGTCTGCCCATTTATTTATTTATTTAAACACTTTATTGCACACTAATTTAAAACTAAATGTACAAATGGCGAGCATAATGCCGAAGGCATTTTCTACCTGCTATGCCCATCTCGCTGTTACCTACTTACTTACAAAAACTTCAGGCCTGTGCGCTGGGATACTGTATCCATACAATCGAGATCATATTTTTTTTACTTATAGTCAAGTGTACTTAATTTTTTTTAATTGAAAACGATCATAACATTACCGAGACAAAAATTGCGTACAATCATAATAATACAATTACAGTCCCGTCAATCAAAATGCGAAGATAAAAGAGTCCCGTTAAATAAATTACAAAAAAGTAATGAGATTTTGTCCTCGAGACAGGAACGTAGCGAGAGGTAAATTTTTTGTATATTTTGAATCTTTTTTAGGATCGAAATTTATAGGAGACTAACTAACACTTTGGTAAATCAATCGATATAATAGTAGGTTTTATTTTTATTATAATGAAAACACTCTTGAATTAGAAAATTACATAGGGACGGATAGACAGCGACAGTGACTTTGTTTTAGTGATACAGACAGCCCACCACGCATAAAAGGATAAAAAGTAGCCTATGTATTCATTCAGGTCATAAACTAGCCCACTTTATTCTACACATCGGTGAAAGAATTTTTAAAATCGGCTGAGTTGTTTCGGAGATTACCTCCGTCAAACAAACAAACTTTGCCTCTTGATATTAACCCACAATGCTCTTAATACGTCTCTGAGTAGACATAATAAATCTGAACCGATGAAAGCAGACACAGGCAATGTTTATTGTTTGCTCGTAAACTTGGACTTGATATTTTAGATCTGAAATGCGTCTGTGAAGCACGACTTGTCTAGACAATGTAGAATACACCATTATTTACAGCAAGGGGTTTATTTATTCTCATAATATGTATTTTACAAACGGCCTCTCTTGATAAAAATAATATATGACCTCGACTGTATCCCAGGGTGCGGTAGACTTTTCTAACAGATCTTTGTGTCATTCTCTCTAACAGTAACAGCTCTCTCTTGATTATTCAAATGAAATCAAATCAAAATATCTTTATATAATATAATATGGGCATTACAATTAGGTACTTACAGTATCCTTTAATCGGCGGTCTTATCGCTCATGGCGATTTCTTCTAGACCGTATTCGAAATTAAGTAGGTAAGTACGAGAGTTATTTTAATCGGGCGAACTCTTCAAAACTGAATTTATTTTTGGTTTAATTCGTCCATTTGTTAAACTGTCACAGTCGAAAAAAACAATTTAACATAATAGTCACAATAACGGTTGTATAAGAAAATTATACAACTAAATTTTTCAAATTGCAACTCAAATTTGGGATTTAATGTCGCGTGCTGCATAATTTAAAATGCAAATTAAATCATTGCATTTATAGCCATAATTACGACCAATAACGGATCTCTATAATAAAACGGATAATAGAATAATGCTCATAGAAAAAAAAATTGTTCTGTAATATTGGGGGTGCGGATAAAAAAATATTGGTATTTAGAAGGTGTGATTATGGTCTACGATAGAATTATAAAGGTACTGCCAGCTACATAAATATACCAGACTTGGCCACTTGCTCATACAAAGGAAGGAAGGAAGGAAGGAAGAAGCTACATAAACCTCTACTATAGTCACCAGCAAAATGTTATTATTAATGTAACAGTTGTTGTTAACCAATAAATAAATTAATAATAATAATGCAAATTATGTAAACACTAGTTGGTTTTTAGACATAGTTGATAGTAATTTTAGTTGAAGGAAGTGAAAAAAATAATAATTATGTATTAACAAAAGTATTGATAGCAATCGAAGCAGAGATATAATTTTTAACCGACTTCAAAAAAGCAGGCGTTCGATCATCCAATCATGTATTTTTAATTTATATGCTTTCATGTTCTATTTCTATGCTAAAGTGTTTATAGAAATATTATTAACTAGCACAAAGGGGACAGATATTTGTAGGTCTGTAATATACAACAAGTAAAATCTGACGAAAAAACAATTATTTTCTAGGTCGACTGTACGTGGTTGAAGTGAAATCAATTTGGGATAATCTCCTAAAGGCGAAAGGGCAGATGTTTCGGACTAGAGGAACCAATACTTTATGAACTCGATCGTACTCATTTACGAGAGGTGAAAAAGTTTGAAATAATGTAAAAACTTTTTTACTTGTTGTTGTTATTTTTTATAATTAAAATGTTTTTATAATATAGTACCTACTTATCAGTGATCTAGTTGCCTCAGCACAAACATGATTTTTCTAAGCAAATGATTCTAGTGATAAATTAGCACAGCATTTTTTTACAATTTTACGAAGTACCTAATTCGCTTTTATTTTTTTGTCACAGGTGCTTTTTTGTACTTCGCAACTTAAGACTGTGTTTTGATCTCTCTTGTGTCACATTTTCTCTCTCGATTCGATTGTGTTATATCTAGTATTTCAATTTGTGTTAGAAAAGAATCGAGTTTGGAACTCGAAGCAATACGAATGGAAACTATGCTAAGGGATTATAATTACAATATTATAGTAAGGATTTAAAATATAAGTACCTTGATTGTGGGGTGTTGGTATGTGGGTGCAACGTTACAAATTATATGTCTTTGTTTTTCAATCAATTATTTGTCTTGTATTAAATAACTACACATTACTGGAATAATATTAGTCATTCAAGGATGTAATTACCGTTTAATGTACAGTGCAAATTTAATAGGAGTTGCTATATTGTCCTTCTTTGCGAAGTAATTACAAAACTTTTTAAGACCTATTACTTAGCTCGTACATATCTAAAACAAATTTTACATCTGCAACAAATTAAAAAAAATGTATTGGGTGTAAACAGATACTTTGTAACTTCAAGTAAGAGCTTTCGTTTGAATTAAAAAATACTAATAAAAGCATACAATGATAATATTACATGCCTTTTACAGTATTTTAAAATATCAGTTTAGAAACCTGACTTTTTTCTATCTGGCGCAGATCTTGTCACGTTATTCAAACACAGTCACGCTGTGCTTAGGTTTCAAAAAAAATTGTCTGAATGCTAATTTTTAATTTTAATGGAGTTAGTTTTTTCATTCTGTGTTGTCTGCTGAAAGAAGAGTTCAACAATATGTATGAAAAACTAAAATATTTCTGTTTTGTTTAAATGTATCGGTAGGTAATATAAACTCACGCACAGAATGGCTTTGGAAATCCCATTGAGCAAATCATAACATTATGATTGTATGACAATGGAATTCAGTTCAATTGTGATAATGATTTGTTTTTTCTGTTTTCAATAAGTATATCATAGTACCTACTGATTTTATATATGCACTAGCAGACCGACCCGGGTTTGCACGGGTGTACTAATGCAAACCGAGATTTTACTGGGATGTTTTACATTCTACATACACACCTCGGTAAAGGATTTTGAAATCGTCAAAATCGAATAGTTTCGGATATTACTCCCTACAAACAAACAAACAAACCAACATTAACTCTTTGTAAAATTAGTATAACTGAATGTCAAAAAGGCGTTGCTTTTAAACAAGTTTCTGTAATTCGACTATAAAAAATATTAAACTGATATTATGTTTTAAAACTCAAAGCTTTAAAACATATCAGATTTCATATTCCAAAGAAGATTATGGATTTAAAAATCCATAATAAGTCCATAATAAAAAATATATTCTTGTACGTTTGACGATAAAAATAAGTGTGTTTAAAAATGTGTGTGTGTGTCTCACACTGAGTGTCATAGGAAAGATTTCAACAATTTCATCGTATATGACAATGAGAACCACACTGAGTGTCATAGGAAAGATTTCAACAATTTCATCGTATATGACAATGAGAACAAATAAAATTATCAACTAGTGCAAGATGTGATGGAAACGGTAGTAGGTACTATGGTTTGATATTATAATTATGATTTAGGAATACTTAGGTAGGTTTTAGTAGAAGGTTTTAGTGCAAGCTAAAAAACTAAGAAAGCTGAAGTGCTTATTTAAAAAACCAATCAATGCAAGGGCCCAAAATAAACAAGCAAAAATTTTTCGAGAATTGAAAGTACAAAATAATGCAAGGTAAATGATCATTGAGTTCTGTTTAAGAGAATTACATGTTGAAATTATTGGCTATTATCAGCTTCCCTATTTAATATTAAGGCCACGTTTTCCCTGGAACTTTTTAAAATTGGGTTTTTGAAAATGTAGTTGGGTATGTATGTACTCGTAAATTAATTACCCTTCAGTATGTGAAGGTTCAAAACCATTTGCACATTATTAGTAAATAGTAAAGACAACTTGCAGTAATGTACACTATAGGTAATAAGCTGAATAACTATATAACTATCATGGCAAGAGTATAACGTGCATCTGATACGTACATTAGTTTCTTCATGTATCTTCGTCGCGCTGATAGCAAAGTATACGATTCCTTCTGCCCGCCCGTGGGCAAATATTTCATTTTCAACTTGGACTTCATTCGGCGTGATGCCAATATCTACACTATTTAAATCAGCTAACTATTTCTTCGTTGCACCTCCTATAAGAAAGATGAAAGGATTTTTACAGAAAGGAGTTGAACTAGCAAGTTGTTCGTGCGGAAAGAACAAAACTGCGACTGGTTGAAACTTTGAATCATGCCTTTGTACAAGGAAAAGGATAGTCAAAATGCAATGGGAACAATTTACTGGTTGTAATAACCCTACTTCTGAAAATAAAGACTAGGATGACGTCGCGCGATTATTACAATGTATTTTTATAAAACTTTTTACTTTTACTACTAGCCCATCTTCTCCCATTGTTGGGCAAAGGCTTCCCCCCTCAACATAAATAATTAAGTAATTAAATGGAATTAGTTAAATAAATAATTAAAACTTAAATAATTAAGTTTGATTCTCGTGAGTAGTCATATTACAACCAGTATTTTAAAAATTTTGTATAAAATGAATGATCATATTTACAAATTTGTACTCATTTGCGTTCTTCATCGCGGTTTTGAATGTATTGGGAACATGCGGATGCAATGAAGTACGGTACAAACTAACTGACCCTATTATGAAATTAGAACTATTGAATTTGCGTGAACATTTATGACTAAGAAGCACATTTTATTTTAGCATTCGCTTAATTGCTAAGGACTTAAATTTTTAAAAGTGTGGTTTAAGTGTGGACATAAAACTAAAATATTAAAGCAAGCAATAAAAGCGGAATTCAAAGAAGTATTTAATGATACAAAGTGCAAATAAACAACATGCCAATAAGGAAATTGGTAATGTAAATAAGACTTTCACCGTCACAATCCATGTAACAAAGCAGTAAGAGAAAGGAAAACACCTACGAATCGTAAAATAAGATCTATCATTGTGTCTGGCTGTTTTTTATGTATAATATGTATTTACTAAAAAAAATATGCAATTTATCAGTCATCTGGTGACCATATCACAAGCATTATGTTGCTTAGCTTGGGACTAGATGACGCCGTATATGTCCAATGATATTTAGTTATTAAACAATTAAGTTTAGGTTCTAACTGTTCTAACTTTACGTCAGCGCCTTACGTCAAAAGCAGTATAGGACCTAAACTGATTCGCTTTTAACGATCATAGTAAGCCAGAAAACATTTCATTTTCTATGAATATACAAATTAACAAACGTCACAGATTTACAACAAACTCAGCATTCCTGAAAACTTTGTCTTTACCGCACTTAGCATTTGCATCAACCGCTTACACTTCCAAAGGTTTTTCCTTTGGAAGGAACGCAGAATGCGCTTATGAAATATGCAGTATCCCAATGACAGGTTTTAATTACTTGAAAGTAAAGTTAAGTTATGCACATTTTAATTTGAATTAAGGCCTACGGTTTTACTTTTACCCAATTTCCCGCAACCCAAAATTTACATGGAAAATGAACTGTTTTCAGAATCTGTTGTAATTTTATTCTTATTTAACCTTTGTCAATAAAGAGGGTGTTATATCCGAGTAAGAACCAAGCAAACAAATAAAGCCGCAGGCTACTGTTATCTATTTGTTACCTAAGTAACTTTATCCTTGTTTGTTACTGCTATCTCGGTATTATTCCACAAATCCAATCTTAGCAAATTGTTTACAATGTAGTACAATTACTCGTTAGCTAATAGTAATGTTATCTTCTGTTCCCGAGGCAATTGTGCCCGTGACAAAGTCCTACGCACCTATTGTTCTTTGAACTTGACAAGTTATGACTGATCCTGTTTTACTGCGATAGAGTTGCATGGGAATGGTGAAGCTAAAGATACATCCTTATTTAGAACCATTTCTAAATTACATTTTTGTTACGTATTTAATTTACCTGTATTATGTTACGAGACGCCATTTTCTTTAATGCGAAAGGGTTGCATGGGAATATTGTAGAAGTTAAACAGATAATACATCTCATTTAGAACCTTTTCTTAATTACATATTCGTTACGGTTTACATCAACTGAGTGGTGGTTTAATTTACAATAGAGTCGAAAAAAAGTGTTTTTAAAACTTGAACCCAAATATTTGAGCTAGTCAGTCATTCACACGGCCTTGCTATATTTTTCATTCCTATTTAGTTACCAACAATCTTTTTACGATAGTATGGGAGCTATAAATGGATACAATAGGACTGTTCATACAATATCTTGATTGAGTGGTTATGACGCAAATGTATTTTATTCGTTGCAACATTTGATTTAGAATTCAGAAGTTGCAAATCAGGCTATTCTGAAGTTAGTTGAGTGGCTAATTGATTGATGGCTTTTATATGGATTGTTTAGTGTTTAGGCCCGGTAGTTATTGTAGAGAAAATAAATATAATTTTGAAAATAAAAGATCACGACCGTATTCCAAAGTAATTGTATGTTTGGGCCATTCTCTGTAAGCTCGCAATCGGCTGTCCTGGCTGTTTTTTCCAACATGTAATGAATATATTTTAATAAAAAATACTCCTTATAAAACTTTAACCCCGACCCTTTACGGGCCCTTTATTTTTAAAGCCATAACTATTTCAGTTTTTTTTCTAGACATGCTAGAAGCTCTAAAAATACAGTACCCTGGCTGTCCTTTTTACTGCATTACCAACTAGAAAAGAGATTTAAAAAGAAATTATTGAAACTACATACATTTGGCAGTTACTTTTATAAAGAAAAACAATGAATTTATATTATTTTCGTAAAACAAGGTGCCATTATTTAGTTAATTTATTTAATAAACTCCTCTAAACTTTGTCCCGAAAATTTTCATACAGTCCCCTGCCAAAAATGTAAATCCAAATTAAAAAAAAACTGTAATATTTACAAACATTTTTTTTAATTAATAAAAATGCAATTGTTTTGAAGTTTGTAATCTTGCCGATTGCGGCGATCAAAGCCCTTTTTGTTTAGTGTTAGAGCGTCATAAAAGAGGCGAACACGTGTTTGGACTGTCACCTCGTACAGTCCTCTGGTGAGTGATATTATGTGTTTTAATTACTTTAATTATCTCTAGATAGCGTTTATTTGTATATAAATGATGTTTTAATCGATAGGTTGCTTTTTAAAGATTGATTGTACATTAGTTTTGAAAATATTATGGAATCTAACCAAAAAACACAGTCCCCTGGCGACAGTCCTCTGCCTAAAAAACTAGGCAGGGGACTGTTATACAACAGGGGACTGTGTATTTTGCGTATTGATTATTGTTTTTATTTATGGTTTGTGTAAATTTATCTATTAATTTGTTTCATTAAGGTAAGAATCATAAGAGCATCATTTGCATTGCAATATTTTCCTTTATTAACTTGAATATATTACTCAGGTTGATGGAATGCCTAAAAAATGGTTCCTAAGAAGAAAAAGTTATTCTGAGAGGAATTAATACCGAAGATGAGAGAAGCAGAGCGACCATGATACAAAAGAAACGTCACTAATACTATTATTTAAGAAAAATAACCTAGAAAATTAATAGAAGTGCCTTTGATGATCGATCAGTCAGTCAGTCAGTGTGTGAGTGACGAATTCAAAACTTAGATTGGTTATAATTCTTAAACTACTGATTCAAATTAAATGAAATTTAAAATATACCGTGTTTATAGAATGCCTGTTCGGTTACAAAAAATGCAGACTTCTAGTTTAATAAACAAAAAAGTTGGGAAGGGAACAAAGGAGGTCGAAAATGGCCTGAATTGGGTCTAGGAAAGGGTGGTACGGACATGCCGTTTTTTGTTTTAGAAAATTATGTTTTCTGTTGTTTTTTTATAGAGATAGGTGGTTTATTATTGATGCGAAAATATTCTATAAAAATAATAAATGATTGATTAATATAAAAATACTTTTTCTTTAGTACAACAATCCTCTGATCACACATAACAGTCCCCTGTCAGGATTTTTTGGAAAATCGCTAATAACTTGAACAATACGTATAAATTCAGTGGACCTCCTTCTCTAACTAAATAATGGTACATTTTCTTTTAAATGGATCAAAATTTATCGATAAATATTTAAAAAAAATGCCAGGACAAAATTTGTATGGGGCTGGACGAGCTTACAGAGAATGGCCCGTTTATGGATTTTAAGCTCATTTGAAGAGTTGTTAGAGATGCGATTTTTTTTAGTTTGTAACCTACAAAGTTTAACATAATTATGAGCGAATAAACTCTAATTATGGAGACTAGAACATTACAGATTTAAAAACTAATTAAACTACAATCAAAAAAGATTTAAAACAATACCAAAACATTCAACGTTTGTAGATTTTAGAAAATTTCTCCATTGTGTTCTTAATTTATGTTAGGGTCAACTTAAAATGCTTTCTAGCTCACTTACCCACATTAACTTTTATTAAAATCTGGGTTTAAAAAACCATTCTTTACTATGAAAATGAGCTTTATTTCGGTCATTATTACATCTTTATCTCATTGTTACCCTTTAATCACCGTAATTATCATTGAAATTTGTGTGAGACTAAACTTTATGAAATATGTAACGAGATAACATACGGAAAAATATTTTTATTGTTGACGCAAGTTTATAAAATTGTATATTCTGGTAGAGTTTCTACAAGGTAGCGTACTGAGATGACGAGCGATAGAGGAAAATGGAGGAAGGAAACATATTGTGCCGACCTCATTTAGTGGGATAAGGGCAGGGAGATGATGATGATGATGATTCTGGTAGAGTTTCTAGGCCTTAAATGCTCATATTCAGGGTCCATTCTTAAGTGGTCTCGTATCGTATCACTCAGTTTCCATAATAGAATCTCTTTAAATCAGACTTTGAATTTAATGCGTTCAACTATTAATTTTGAAATCTCGCCAGAAAGTCGCTTAAGCAGGGACACTCACCTAGCCGCGTGGCACGTAATGTATCTGATACTGTATCAAGTGAGTACGTACGTGTGGACGAGCCATACCCGACGAACTTACGTACTCACTTGATATACTCACATGCTACACGGCTAGTACCCTGCTTTAGATTCATCAAGGACAACTAAGCCAGACCAAAAACATTTAATTTGTGATAAGATGACCTTCTACCCTTCATTTATTGCATTATCACGGACAACCAAAATGTGTCCTAGCTGATACGCGCAACATCCGACGTAGATAAAATCTATCAATACCATGATCATAGTTCATAGGGTCCTGTTGTGAAACGGGTGAACAAAAACATTTTTCGCTAGTTACGCGAGTCAAACATATTAATAAATATTAACGGGACTTAATCGCGGATTGAAGTCATAGTTTCGGTGGCGTTACAGTCAGTCTTCTCGTGACCACGGTGACTGTAACGCCACCGAAACGTCGAGGTAAATAATATGACTTCAATACGCGATTAAGTCCCGTTAATATTTATAAATACGCGAGTCAAGTTTATTCGATACTAGCTGCGCCCCACGGTGTTACCCGCGGTGAAAAGTTTCCGTTCCCGTGGGAATGATAAAATGAAAGCCTATGTGTTACTCCCGGACATAAGCTAAGCTGGTATCAAATCTCATTCAAATCCGTCCTGCCGTTTGAACCTAAAGAAGTAACAAACATTCACACTCACACACAAACATTCGCCTTTATAATATTAGTGTGGTGAATAAATATCATAATTATCCACAGCCTTATGTAGTATATTCCCGGCCTTATGTAGAGGTCGTACAATGTAGTATTGAAGATAATTTTTCAGAAGAAATATTTTCTAAAAGAATTTCCCAACGGTTCGCATTTCTCTATGACCTATCCATTACCACTTTGATTGATTCTAGCTATTTCAGTATTCCAGTAAAATAATGAATGTATGTTTATTACAGCTATTTCAATATCATTATATGCGAGTGTGCTACTGTGTCACTATCTGCAGTACTATCAACGCAGTAAATAAAACATAGCTCCGCCATGTGAAAGAAAATTTCCTATCTGTTTGAGAAATGGCAACGAACACACGTATATTTGATAGCCAAGTGCTAAGTGCATCATATTTCAGCAAGACCTCTTGATTTGTCTTTGACCAATGCATCTGTACTCCTATCATAGAGTTGCCAGAATTTTTAAGGAAAGCGCGACTTTTTAACTTTTCGAGTGAAAAAAGCGAGATTTCGAAATCTTCTTGATTTGTATCATTTATTTGACCAATTCGTCGGGTTTATGTTTAGGTACAATTATATAAATCTTTATTCAGAGGCAGGATAAAACGTCTGATTGGTTCGGTAGGTAGTTTTTAAAGTTCTTCTCAATATTTATCCTACTTGGTATGAATCACTATGAAATTCCTCAAGGCCATTAATAAGAAATTAAACACAAAACCGCAAAGATTACTCATCTCTATAACTTACTATTTTCTACTCTTAATGTAACCGTCGTTTAAAATCCGAATTAAAATTTGAAAACAACAACATAACTAGAATGCAACTTAATTTAAATAACAAACGTGAATAAGACTTGAAAGTTGGAAGTTTCAGAAGAAATTTACAAGTTACAACGCAACTGCATACAATCTTTATTTTTGTTCTTTTATTCTTCAGTTTTCGTTTTAAATTCTTCATCAGAACAAATTTGCGTGTAACTTAATTGCACTTGCAATATGAAAGTTATAATGGTAGTAAGTGCTAGGTATGCAGTGTATTTGGAAGTAAGCTATATGTTTAGACCGATAAGATTTATAGTCTACTTTCATTTTCATTATTATAGCTTCGCATCTGTTTAGAATTCAGCAATTTATTCTAATTTATACATAAATAGTACGCTTGTTATGTTTCTTCTTTAAAAAATGTCTTAGGCAACCTTTCAACCAACACTCCAAAAACTTAAAACATACATTGTATAGTAAATCGGTTCATAACTACAAAATCATTTTACTAATATATTTATACTTCGGCATTATGGATTCCGTGGCCGAGCGATAATAGGCATCGCGGGTTCGAATCCTGCCGGAGCCAAAACTTTAGGTAAGATTATATTGTAGTGGCCGAGCGATAATAGGCATCGCGGGTTCGAATCCTGCCGGAGCCAAAACTTTAAGTAAGATATTATTGTACAACTAAGTTATTTTGAATGAGGCAAGAGAGGTGTGTCAGGATCGTAACAAGTGGAGATCCGTGGTCTCTGCCAACCCCCATAGGAAAGAGGCATGATTTTATGTCTGTAAGTTATTTTAAAAGTGTTCAAAAGTTTTAATTCTTTCAATGAAGTAATTTTTCAAAAATTTTACAGATTCGGTGTAAGTATAAGTATATCCTATCATCAAAGTAAAGACCGTTTGTCAAACGTGACACGCCTGAGTTATTGCCTAGGTGGGATTCGTACTGGTACAAGGTAAACCGCTCCTACGCGAGGCGTCCACCGTAAATCTAGATTCTAGACCAGAGGCTGTCAAACTTTATGACGCCTTTTAAAACTTTTGCTTTTAATATGAATGTGACTTGAATTGGAATTTTGTAAAGTGCAATGAATTCACGATACTATGTACATACATATTTACAAATAAATTCAAAAATGTAAGTATCGTAAGTACATAATTATGGAATAATTTTTCGGACAACGTACCAAATATTATCTTTGATGTGCGTAAAATCTAGCATTAAGTATTAAAAATCGCACCTCAGTTCTTTTCCTAACAATTTGACATCATATTCAGTATTCTTTTTCAATATAGATAAAGTGTTTTTAGCGAAAAAGAGCAGCTTCCCCTAGTTTAGTAGGTCTCAATATCGACTTAAAAACAAACTTTGTGGCATTCCAACTTCAACTGCTAAGTACACAGACAAATCTATTTCTCATTCTAACTTCTCAACTGCAAAGTGGTCTAAGTTAAAAGTTTACTAAAAGATATATTTGGCATTATTACCTGTTAATTGCAAAGTAGACTAACAGCCAGTCTCAATATCTATACCTACTTTGGTTTTGCTTACTTCCATATAAAATAATATGAAATAGCTACTTACTGAAACAAAATAGCTACTGACAGTAAACGAAACCAAAGATAGATAGGTTATTAAGACTGGCAGTAAGTAACAAGTCTAAAAGTTACAAGAAGTTTGGCCATCACTGGCTCAGACAGAGCTAAAGCTCGGACAACGAAACCTTAGTGCCAAATATTACCCGTGGGTGTGATGTTGCGAAATGTTTTATCTCAAATCTTGGCAAACTTACTGTTTTTGAAACTATAATGCCAATTTTCGTAGCTCAGCTTATGTTGGTGTTCTGTTCAAAGTCGTACATTCACCAATTTAAGTTAAACTACCATAATTGAATGAAATTTAAGTAGTAGCGCTGTGATTAGTCAAAAAGTAAAAAGGCTTAAATAGAAACTATTTTTGTTAATGGCCATATTATTTCACACTAAGTATTCAACTCCCCTATACGTCTTCCTATTCTCCAGAACAAATCGAAGGTATTAATTTTGTCTTAGAAGCTTTCCGTTATTTTCTTCGCTTATAAATCTCTCTAAGCACCGACGGCTAATCTATTGCCGGCTGAGAATAAAGGTTCCTTGTGTAGTACTCAACAGATAATAATGCACTTAAGTATGAGGTATTACTTAAGTAATGTTTTTGGGCCCCTAAAATGTAAAGTTATGTCATAAAACAAGTAACTACTTTGCATAAAATCCAAGTATGAAATGGTGTGAAGTGAAGATTTAAAATGGTAAACTTGGTCGCAGAATATCTTAGATTTTATGAAAGTCTATTCAGATTATGGACTCCTTAAACATTACAATAGTAACCGAAAAACAAAATCAACTTTGTATTAGTATTGTTACCAATTACCTGTAGGTATCAGGAAAACACTTTTTAACCTAGACTTGAAATGAAGAGGTTATAATCGCAGTATGCAGCACCACTAGCGAATTAAGCGAAAGTTTTAAAATACTTTTACTTACGTACCTACATCGTTTTATAATTATAATTCAGGTTTTTTAGTAGAGGTTCTTACAGCAACAAACTCACTAAAACGTCAAAAATAGTCTAAAGTATTATTAGACTTAACTAAAGTGCATTCTTAAACGCCGTTAACTATACCATAGGGTTAACCAATTGCGTCTCGGTTAGTTATTAATTACCATTACATAAGTGTTTGTCGTTTAAAAGCAATTAGGTAGTGCCATACAAAACTTCGTATAAATGAGCTTGGCTTGCAAATGGGGAAATAAGCTATAATGGTGCTGTAATAATGTTCAATTTCCCGCAAAGTGATACGTGATCCCAATTAGCTGATGGCAACATTCTTGTTCAAATGTTTAAATTGCAATTGTGCATTTTAACGCGATATTTGGGGCAAATATTGTTTTATTTCTGTAAAGTAGTTCAATGACCCATATCCTGAAAACTAGGCACTTTGGGTAGTGGTAACTGCACCAATTTAGTACACCTACATTTGAAGTAGGTTGTTAGTTTAAAACATATTGAATCCGGGAATATAATTAACCAAGTATATATAACCTAAAAACTTATTATTAGCACGGTCCTAATAATGAACTATAAAATAATCTGCAGGGTTGTCTAATTTGTCGCGAAACGAAATTCGACGCCATCACGAATTAGTCAAATATGTTTATGAATATTATCGAGACTTAATCGCGCATTGAAATCATTATTTACCGATAATATTCATAAATATGTTACCAAGTCGCGATAGTTTAAAAAGTGTTTTAAATCAAACATGACTGGAAATCGTAAATAAATACACAGTTAAATTCGACACTATTTTGTTACTATTTTTCTGTGATCTCTAAAAAAGTTTTAAAGCATTTTTTAACTAGGTATATTTATTTAAATAATTAAGTGTTAAAATTAATCAACATACTATAAACTTTTATGACTTTCAACACTTTTATTTTATTACCATCCAAAATTCTATGATAAATAAGATAGCTACTTCTATGACGTCATCTACTCTTGGTCCAATTAAAATTAATCCAAATATCTATTTCAGATCAGGAAGTTCATTAGATCATTCTTTAAACAATTAAAGTGTTGGATATAATGGCTCTGACTTTATAAGGAGTTCACTTCAAACCTGTTATCTAAGGTTCCGCCTCAATCATTCGATATTAGCATTAGCAAATGCTATAATCGATTGAAAGTGGGTGTATGTAATTCATAGGTAACGTTTAATTTTAAGCTCTAGGGAGCTTTTAAGAGATTTTCGCCGATTATTGCGTCAGTTCCGTAAAATAGTTGGAACAGGCAATAGAGTCACCTAACTAACTAATAGATATAAGAGATGGTCACATAAGTAATCAAAATTGAGGATCTGATGAGGATATTTAGAGTAATTGACAGATTTTCACCTCGATAGTGCAGTTTATGTCACTTTTGCAAGACTGTATAGTAAGTACATTTTTAGGTCATCCTGGTCCTACAGAAACAAACTAAATTTTCCTTTCGTACTTTCTTACGTAAATCACGATTATTTTCATTGTTGTGCTCTATACACCAACAGTAAATGATGTTCTGATCACGTAAGTTTAAAAAAGACAAGTAAATGAAAGTATTAGATAAATGTAAGTAGGCATGTATTGGGTAACTTACACTGAAGATCTGGTCGATACTGTAAGTGGGGTTGCAAGCTATTCTTGGTCTCAAGTAAATGTTTGCACTATCGAGCACCTGGGCAAAGATCCCATTGTTTGTCAGAGTCTAGCAGCTACTCTACAAATAAACTGATTTTTATGACATGGTAAGATTTTGTTTAGAAATGTTAAAATGTTTATAGAAAATGTAGACTTGTACCAATGTTTGGCTAGTCTTTCAGTCAAGCAAAATCACGTAAAAATGCTTGTTATATTGAGCTGAAATTATAATCATTAAAGTATTAACAGTTGCTGTTTCTCAAGATAAAAATATTTTCCTATTATTTGTTCGTTTTACTAAAGAAAAATAATACCCATTCTAAAAAAAGCTAACTTAGCACGTGTAAGCATTATTTTTTGTAAACACAAAAATGTTTAGAGCGGGCGAAATGTTTATGTTAAAACGTGTTTATTTGCTCAAACCGCATCCCCGGTGGTTAATCCTTATCCCATTACCAAACCAAACGTACAAACAAACTGAACTTATAAACAGAACAGCAGTAAAATCGAATCAAAATCGATGCGTGAATCGATCCCTTGCCTCATAAATCGATAGCGTAGGCCTTTGCAAACTTAAACTCCGTAACTAATTACTAGTTTTAAGCCGTGGTTTATGACTATCGTAATCGACCGTACAAGTTACTATGCTGGAAAGCTATTGTTGAAAATACGGAATAGCTTTCCTTGGAATACGAAGAGAACACAAAGGGATGAGTGAAGTAACTTAGTGTAGCAACCTGGCAAAAGTCAAGTACATATATGTTTAGTTATGGCATCAAATAGTTTTTATCCACAACTAAGTTATACTCGGCCGAAAATGGCTTGAACTGTTCAACTGTCGAGAAAAGTATAGTATGGCTGTTTCGTACTACCATGGACGAATTAGAACGAAAAGAATTTCTCTGTTGTCTGTGGTACTACCATGCCCCCTGATTTGGTTTTTAGCATACTAAATTCAAATTTGTTTTATAATATAGCAGAAATATGAAGAAAGACCGTTGGAGTAAGACGTTAGCTAAATTAACAAACTGGATAGAAACGTGGGTTGGCAGCAAGATGGGCGGACGATACCGTCAAGTCGTGGGTCGATGGACAAGACTAGCACAAAACCTTTCTCTAAAGATAATCGATACATCATCGAAGCAATTTGTGTAATCGGAAATCGGTGAATCGTTGCAAATATACTTTTATATTCGATATTGGTAGCAATAACAAGATTTAACTTGCATAATGCTCAGTTAGGATATTTTGTAACTTAAAGTTCTCCTTATTAAAATTTTTGTAACTTTCCTTTTATTTGTGTTATATTGTGTTAGGTACATATAAATACATATTCAATAATAGTTCATATATGAAGATTTTTGATATGATTGCAGTAGTGGGGTTGTTTTAGATTGTGGCACATAATAATAATCGAACATTTTGTTTTTACTAAGAATTTAAAGTAGCAATAGTTTAGTGGCTGTCACGATACAATCTCTATAGAAACAATGAAACTGGTATTGTGTTCTTTAAGGATAGTCAGAATACCTGCCATGCCAAGTCCTGCTTTCAAGACAATAGCTGATGCCTTGCTTAGGATTCTTTGAATGGTATTCAAATATCCTGAGAATTGCACAGGGTTTAATGTTAGTGCCGGTATTATTTATTCTTTATATTGAGCTAGGAATCTCTTTGACTTGTTTAGGTTTCAGTTTGACCCTAACTTTTGAACTGGTTAAAATACATTGGCAGCAAGATTAATTAAAAATCTTGATCAAAATATTGATTTGAATGTTTTAATAATTGATTTGAAATACATTTTAACAGTTTTATGTGTAGAACTATGTTTGTTTGCTATGCTTCCCTTGGTCTCCTTTGTTCAGTTTTTGTCCCATTTCTTAAATTGACATCATTAATTCTAAACCTCATTCCTTTTTCATAAATTAAGTATCCTTTTCATTATACAACAGTTTAATAAGCCATATTAGTAACTGTTAACATACAAAGGCTTTTAACGACTCAATAACAGTCTAGCCATTTCGCAGCAACCATAATTTCTAATGAAAATATCAGCTAAAATCAGCCATTACGCCCACAGAACAGCTAAACTCTAACATTGCATTATTGCTTATCTGTGTAAACATAATTCTGTGGTTATGACATCGCTTAGAAATGTATTATATCAAGTTACTTTGAGGCTAAAGTGTTTATTTATAATCGTATCGCTTTTCACGGCACTTTAAGCACTTATGTTTCAACTAGAACTGAAATGAACAAAATAAGCCTACTTCATAAATTATTTTTTGTTCTCTTGTGTATTCTAATGGTTTAATTTTGTAGGCGTTAAAATGTAAAATTGGCCAGAGGCTTCCGAATAACGATCCCATGATTATTTTGTTAGAAGAGTTCTTGTAATATTTTTTTCCCATTTGAGCATCTCAGGGTAGTCATGTCATCAGTCTGGCCGTGTAGCATATACCTATAATGTATCTGATACTGTAACAAGTGAGTACATAACATAGGTATGGATGAGCCGTACCCTACGAATCTATCTAATCACTTGCTTACATTCTCAGATATATTACATGCTATACTACACATACTCTGCTTCTCAAAGCAAGACCCGATTGGGAACCAAAAGTATCATTTTATTTAGGCGATAAGCACACAGCACCGTTCACAATCGTGAAAGGCCTTTACTGTTGTTTCAATATAGGTTGGATAACACGTTGATACATTTAGCACGATAGCCATAATCCATACAGCCATAAAACAGCAATAAGCTAAAATGACCATTACATTTAAGGGTCGCATTAACGTTACGAGAACCAATTTCATACAAGCATCGTCTAATTCCAGGAATTGTACGGAACTCTCATTGGATCATTTGGTTCGTGACTTTAAATTTATGTGCTGAGTAGGGGTTTTTATCGAAAATTCGGAAGAGAGAGGAAACACGCATTAAGAAATGCAAAATCCCACTCATTTTTTAGTTATACTCTTTGAAACAAAAGTAATTGTTCATAATCAGTCAACAACAAAAAAAAATCATACATTGGAACATAAATGTCCTTTTTAAGTCTGTTAAATTATTTTTTATTTTGCTACTTGCGTTTAACTTTAATGAGACCCACAGATGTACACAATACGTACCTACAATCTTTGGTCACGCGGCTTTTGTTTATGCACATTTCGAAAGTCTAAAAGCATTGAGTAGAAACAGGAAAACCATCTGTCGAATAGGTAGGTAAAATGGTTGGTGAACTTCGCATGTCCATGAATGTGTAGATTAGCATAATGTATGAGCGAAGCACGTAATTATCTCTAGTATTGAAAATGATTGCTCATTTCGATTGTTATATATTTCAATTAGTATATTATAGGTTATTTAAGTTGAGGTTATTACCGACTGTCTCTACTGTCTTTTTTAAGCTAAATGAGAAGGTAAGATGATGTTTAATTTGTGTGGTAACGTCAGTTGCCTGGTATAAGATTTACCTTAGGCCTTATTGCATTTTGTCGTCACCTGTACTTCAAAATCCCAAGTATTTGTCGACAACTGTACACTTCCCGGGTCGTATGGTCATAAGGCGTTTCTGATAGGAACCATGCATTATGTAGAGTTGACCTTGGCTTGAACCTGATGCTCAGTTAATTAAATGATGGAACGTAACGTATGATCGGGTGAGTGATGGCATTTTCTTGAGCAGCTCTCGAAGTGTTGTTACCTCAAAACTTTCGACTGAACCGATTTTCATGATTCTTTTTTTTTGGAAGGTGATGCTTCCCGTTTAGTAGGAAAATAGGCTTTTAAAGTCGTCAAGCCATGACGGCCTAAAAACTCCTAATGATGAAAATTCAGAGTTATGAACAAAAATAGTCAAAAGTGCCGAAAACTGCTCTCTTCTTACAAAATTAAAGTCGTTTTTATACATTTTGTACTAATTTTGACTAAACTAACTAAAGATAGTGGCTATCCTTTTAATTTCAATCGTTATGAAAGGGATGCCAACATCTGTAATCAGTTTTGTAGTAGTTTTAGTTTTGGTGACATCTGCATGGCCATTGACTACTTTCCTAAATTATAATCAAGTACTTAAGTAACTAAATATTACAGTATCCAAAGTATTGATTTACATACAACGAAAGTGTGACCTACACTAGTAGCAACAAATCATTGTTCGGAAGCTTGACCACTATACGACCTTTCCGTTCTGATAAGATAATTAAACACTTCATTAACTTCACAATGGATACATTGCAAGAATTGTAGATTTTACCTACGCATAGTATTTGTAGTGAATTCAATAATTTAAATATATATGTATTTCTAAAAATTACAGTAGACTAAATAGCAGAACGATTATGTACAAGTACAATGTTGGTAACATTAACATCGTACTTGGTAATAAAAAAACACAAAAATGAGGTAAGTAATATTGTATCCAAACAAGCTTATAGATAGAAGAATAATAAAATATAAGCTAATCATAGGTAATTAGCTAACTAAATATAATACCTAAAATAAAAAAATGCTTAATGTTTGGATTTTTGTAACCAAGAAGCTTACAGCTAAGAAAATGTGCAAATCTTCACAGATTTGCAGACATGGAATAGAAATCGACATTTATAACAACAATATTTATAGTTACATACCTAGCTACAAAAAGTTATTCAATGACCAAGCATAAAGCATCCTACGATCTATTGTCTTTATTATTTATTAATCGTTCCCCTACCGCTTACTTTTCATCGTTATATCGCATCATTAATCGATTTCTATCCGATTGTAAATTATACAATCGTCCATTCGAATGAAATCAACCGTAAATTAATTACAATGCGAATTCTAAACAAACCACAATGCGATTACGACTTAGCTGGTTCGAATCGAATCGGGCAAAAAAGTATCGATTTGTAGCAACTCGATAACATCGATGAACTACCGTTAGGGTACCGCAAGCCTGGATGCCAATTTGTTGATAATCAGGGATGGCACAAAACTCTGATTATCTTATCTTCTTTTTACTGAAGTATATTATTTACCTACTTATGGAAAAATAAGAAAATTAAGTATTAAAAGTTTTGGCTAGTTAAGATTCTTTGAATGTCTGGAGTACTTATTTTAAACGAAAACAAAGATTTTTCTGATGAAATACCAAGTGTGGTTATAATAGTCTACATCTCTTCGTTGTTGAAACGTTTTTGACTTGGTTCTCTTGTCGTGACCAAGACAGAAAGTATGATAACAAACAAACACGAACAATAATACCACAGGTTGAAGTGACAACCCTATACAAGTAGAATCTAACGAGAGCACAATATCTCTAATCGCTATAAGAAGGTAGTTTTGATAAAAACGATCAAGTTTCATACTTTTTTCTTAAAGTTAGGGACAGTTACCGTTCTCTACCAGTTAAGATTTTGCATTCTTTTAATAACACGTGTTTTTTTAACCGTCTTCTTTTTTTTTTGTTTCTGTCTCGTCTTATTTCTTAATAAGAAAATACTATTAATTTTGTTCACATAATTAGGTACTTACTTACCTACTGATTTAAAAGACACCTTGGTTCATTTCTAATACCTAGTAAATGCAAAAACTTTTACTTTTTTCTTCGACTTTTTGGAAAAAAAATACTAAAATACTTATCTACATACTTAATACATTTTCATACGAATTCTAAAACGATGAATGAACCATCAAAAAACTGTTTAATAAAACTCATTAATGTTCTTTTTCTCTCCGTATTTCGATGACCGAATTTGACCGAACAAAATTGATCCCACCCTAACAATGACCATTCATGTCCAAATGGCGAATAAACCATAAAATATTCATATTTTCATCACAATAGGCATTTCTATAGAATCTGGACTCCCTGCCAACTAGTTTTGTTCATGACAATAACCCCCGAATGATTACATCGTATTTATTTGGATAAGATTGAATATTTATGGCTGTTTTTGAACTTGATGAACCAGTCAAATGAAAAGAGAATATTTGAAGTGGATTATGGGCAATCAAATAAAAAAACAATAGAATTGGCAGATAAATGAATTTTATATTCTGCAGGATCGATCGATACTAAAAATTAAAAGGAGATTAAGTACTATTTTTTTGAAGTCATCTCTTAAGAAAATCGATGGATAAATAGTTAAAAAAGTACTTAGGTACTTACCTACTTATTAAAGTTAGCAGTTTTCATAATATCAAGCAAGAATTCCGCTGCTGGTAATTAGGGAGGTCGCTACTTATTGTTTACTGTACCCTAAAACATTATTCGCTGGATATTAATAATTAAACATTAAAGAGCTTACCGACGGTAATGAGCAAAAACCCAACTAATAAGCCTTAATATCCATAGCCCTAAACTTAATGAAGGATGCGGTTTTGCTAGTTTATTACTAAATTTATTACTAAACATCGCATAATTCGAATACTTCGAATACTACGAATTAAAATAGTGCGGTGCTTATGATGGAGCCAAAGATCTGAAAATGAGTGATTCGAATTGATTAGCATTATGTTCAGTACTGTTATCGTTTTTTTAATAATCAAGATTAATCTTTAAACCGATCTTTATTTAAGTGGAAAGGCAAAGCATCTGTCTAAACATAAATGAATGTTTCATGAGTCGTAAAAATTAAGCAGACCACATGACAGTGCACATGCCCACAGATAAGACAATTTAGTTTACCGAACAGAAACCAATAAACTTCGATAATTTCAAACTATCGGCAGCTAAGATTAACGATAAAACTAATAAAGGAGACATTGACTGACAACCCGGAGTCCCGGACAGACCCCCCAAACAAACTTCAGTCGTAAACCGAACCCTTACAACAATTTTAGCTCGAGTAATAAATAAATTGTATTGTGGGGAGAATGGAAAAAAATCTGCGGAGGATTCAATAACTACATTACATTCGCGCGTGCGCAAAAATACTATTTATCGGCTCAAATTTCTAATAATAAAAGGTAGGTTTTGCACAATACGGAATGCTAACCTACTATTATCGCGTTATTCCACTGACAGATGGTCCGACAATGCATATTGTTGAGCCAATTTCCGATCGATCCGATCATAGTTTTAGGGGCATTTTTGCGTATTCATCTCTCGATAGTCTATATTTCATCCGATAACGATGACAGTTCCGGATTATGTACTTTCAATGCATTTTGATTGTTATCATCAATGAACAAACAATCTACGGTACTTACATTTCAATCAGCGTTACAAAGGTACAAAATAACAAACATACAATCTAGGTACTTTGTATTCATAAAAACAATATGAAGAATATAGAGCGTGATTCATTAATAAAAGTGATTTAGATAATTGTGGTCTATGTTATTATTTTCTCACTTTTACTACAATGTGACAGGTAGAAAGCATAACTATCTATTCAGCGAGTGAAATCAATGTGAACGGGTGGCATGCGCTGTTTAAACATAAAACGGGTATTGCGTGATATTTCAGCAAAAAGTAAGATTAGATGGATGCTAATTAGAGAAAAATGTTAAGTAATTTTGACGGACGGACGTTATCATAGAATCTGATTTACCGACTCTCTTATCTGCTCATCTCAAAATTATTTAGATTTTAACATTCTAAAATCTGAAATAAATGTTCATCACTCTCTAGGCAATAATCGTGGTGTTATTTCATGTTTTTTTCTAACATCGTAAATATAAAATAACGATAGAGTTTACTTATCGGTGTGTTATTTTTTTAAAACATTAATATTTATCGCAACTACCTTATTCTAATTTTACCACGACAATTAAACTGGATTGCACCAGCCGTGGTCGCGGGCAAACATGTGTTTTGATCGCGAAAGTTTAAAAAGACAATTGATTTTTTTAATTTTTAACCAAAAATGACTTGTAGATTAGATGTGAAAAAAGAACTGAGAGAAGGAAGCGATTCAGAAGTCATTCCCCTTGCATACAAAATTACAACGGTCACGCTCAGTGCAGCTCTTTCAAGATAAAATATTATCATTAGCTATTTCATTGCGTGACATCAACTCTTCAGATACAATAAGCCAATAGCGCAAGTTTTAAAAGTAAGAATGTTTTAGTACCATTGTACTAAAATTTTCTTCTTCCTGTACTTATCCCACTATGGGTCGGCATAACATGTATTCTTCTTCCCTCTATCAGACGTCATCTAAACACTTACACCTTTCTCACTCATGTCATCCCTCACACAATCCATCCATCTTTGGTTTGGTCTTCCCCTAGACTTATATCGAACTATCTAAAATCTTCTGATACGTACTAAAATCTTCTAACATCTACAAATCATAGCCGTAGAATGAAAGCTTCGTAAGTGGGTTGAGCAAACTTTGAGGAGCAAGAAAAAGAAAAATTATGTGTTTTACACTTGAGTCTCTTCTTTCCAGTCGAAGTGAGGGAATTCAAAGAATTGGTGTCGTCTTGAGTCAATCGCAAAGAAACATCAATAAAACTAGCCTTACCCTATTAAGAACAGGAAACATCATTTCATTTAATACACCATTGCGTGAATAAATGATCGATCAATACAATAGCGTGTCAATATTTAAATGCCTTTGAATTTCAAACAGGTATTGAACAGTTGAAAATATCTCGCAATTGCAATATTCCTTCCTATTCATAACAACCAAGAAAATTGTATGAATAAGGATTCATTTGACCTCTTTAGCATTCTGTTTAATATTATTTCTTAAACTTTCGTGATCACAATTCATATTTTTGAAATATATAAATAATAAAATAACGGGACAAAAACCTGTGTTTATTTATTTTAAAAATATTTCTGTTTAATGTTTAAAGTCTATGCTATTGGATTTTCTAAGTAGTTTCTCATTATTGAAAGTGAAAGGTAGCGGTGAGCGGCATATCATAACATGCGTAGAGATCTAGGAATGTTTAACCTTAATCCAATCAGAAAGCATTTCCATAGCTTGTTTGGGATGGAATTTAATAGCTAGTATAGCTACCTACTTAGAAGAGATCAAAGTAAACACCCAAAAATTGTGGGTGCAATCTATACAATATTATAAAGAGGTAATGTTGGTTTGTTTGTTTGTTTGACGGAGATAATCTCTGAAACTACTCAGCCTAATTCAAAAAATCTTTCACCGATGTGTAGAATGGACTGTTGTTCATTCGTACACCCGTGCAAATCCGGGTGGTGCCGCTAGTTTGTAGATAACAATCTCGCCAATGTAACTTTTGTAATTTAAAAATCAAATATCAGTGTGTCAATTACCTTAACAATAGAAGCCCAAAGGTCAAATTTACAGAGCGAAGTAAATTTAATTGATGGATCGTGGTCAATCTTGCTCGGCATGCAAAATACAGTCACGATCGTGGCCAAGATCATTTAGAAAGTAGTGCAGCTTTTCTGCAACACTCCCTATGGACTAGCAGTGAACTGCATGTATCAGTTCATGTTATGGGTACCTACTAAGGCCATCAGTGGTCAAGTGCTTCTGGTGTACTTAAAAATAAATAAATAAATATCTTTGGACATAATTATCACACAGCGTTATCTAGTCCCAAGTTCAGCAATTTAATGCTTGTGTTATGGTAACCAGACGACTGGATACAATACGAATGCATTTTTTTTTGTAAATTCATATACACATTATAGATAGAAACACCCAGACTCGAAACAAATATCTGCAGAACATGCAAACATTTGTCCCGTAGCGGGAATCGAACCGGCAACCTCCGCGTCTCAGGCGGGCCATCGCCCACTGCACCACAGAGGTCGACTACGTGGTCGGTACTTGTAGGTAAGCATTTTTTTTAATGAATTTTAGAACGCAATGTATGACTAACTACTTATACACATTAAAATTCTTACTCATTCTTTACTTCATAAATGGATCTTAATACTTTCACTGTTGAGTATTATCACAAGATAACGATGATACCGTTTTTATGCAACAGGTTTTACTGGACCGCTGGGAATACCGGTTCTATTGCATTAGAAAATTGGGTCGCATTAGAATAATGGACTCACCTGCGGGTCCTGCAACGCTAACTGAATAATACTACGTACAGTCAGCACTAAGACTTATTAACTGTGATCTGTGTCTGTTAATGTTTCACATTCAAAACTATCGTGAGTGGGAGACGCGCCCGCGAAGAGTGACCATCCATAATAATTCCATACCCAGATGAAGATTCTCCGGAAGAATCGAAACATTGTTGGTATCTAAATCGACAATATATTTACGTCAGTCCCGTTATCCCGTATGTTATATATAATAATGTTTCTGTTAGTCTGGCAATCAGTGATTTGTTAAATATCGATACAGAAATCACGGTTCTATGAATGAGCTAGTGATTGTGACTAGCTTGCGTGAGTTTTTAGGCAGTCTGAAGGCCTAGCAGTAGGCACAGCAACATAGCGTCTAAAATGGATAGAAATCCTCGGATTTAATTTTAATAGATTTTGTAAGGACTTGTAGCAGTGAATGACCTCGAGTTAACTGGATTTATAATAAGACTTAACTCACTGCAATAAAGTCTAAAGTTGACATTTCTTTGACACTTAGCGAGGCAATTATGTGGGCGAGTATGTGATCCATTACTCACAGATGACCCATTCAGAAACTTAGTGTGATGAAAGGTAAAGATGAATGTCACAAAGTAAGTATTGGGTAACTGCACAAAAGCAATCACAATTATGCTTAAATTACTTATAAGCTCTGATTTAGGTATGTGCTGAAATCAATTTAAGCAGATTAAAAAAAAATTGATGTAAGTACCTACAGTGCACTTGTTGATAGTTATGTATGTATTCTAAATTATTTTCATATTTTAGCAAACGCTTTAATTACACGTGTAGAATAACATAAAAATTAATGGAGCATCATAAGAAATCTCTCAGAAAAGTAAGATTTATTTGCAAAACAAAAATGAAACGCGGTGTTATGAGGAGAATTTTTATGTTTTTTTTTTCAGGTTAATGCGTTAAGAGCTTGAGATGGCACTAATGGACGTTTATTAAACTTATCTTGAATCTTGTTTCATTTAAATGTTTAAATGAATTTTCTACTGAAGACGCTAAGTAATTAATTTTAAATGGAATGCTTGAAACCCCCTAATATTCATATTTAGAAAGCTACACTGATACAGGAATTCAACATGGGGATAAATTTCTTGCGACTAATTATTATTTAAAGGGGGTAGGTGATGTTGGTTTGTTTGACCGAGATGATCTCCGAAACTTCTCAGCCGATTTCAAAAATTATTTTACCGATGTGTAGAATGGACTGTCGGGATGGTTATAGGTTATATTTATCCCGGTAGTTTCATTAGTACACCTATGCAAAACCGGGAACGTGCTGCTAGTTACTTACAATTACATAAAGAGTTGCCGAGCACCTAATCAATCATGTGTAGGTAATATTTGTTTGTACAATGCTAATGACCGTTAAATATGTCACCGATACGATACTCCGTAAGACAAACACTTCAATGCAGACCATTAGTACACGAGCGAAGTGAGCAGCTGGTAACGAAACACAGGCAATAGTCACCTAGCATAAGACTACATTTTTAAGTGATCCTTCCTACCAGAAATTTAAAACACATTTTTCTTTCATTCTTTCTTTCTCCAACTACAAACTATTGGACTCGATGGACCTAGGATTACCAGCGAGCTACCAAAGCAAAATATGCAGAGAGCCCACTTTGTAGTGCAAAATTTAGAAGATAGATGTTCCGACAGAAGAAAAGGTAGGCATGCGAGAAGAGAACAAAATGTAAGGCTTTGTTTTTCGGTTTTCGAACGAATCTTTGTTCTAAGTACTAGGTAAATTATTAAGAGATACCTACTTAATGTTGGTTTGTTTGTTTGTTTGACGGAGGTAATCTCCAAAACTACTAACTAGATTTCAAAAATTCTTTCACTGATGTGTAAAATGGACTGTCGGGGTGGTTAATAGGCTAGGTTAGCTACTTAAGTATATTTTATCCCGGTAGTATTACCTACGTATGCGTACGTATTACGGGTACCTATCTAAATAAGATAAAAGTATGCTTTCTTGTTTCGTGTGACTCCACGTGTCCAGCATTCTATATGTTGCTCATTCTACGATCCATACATATTCAAAGATCAGTTTCCATTTCGCATGCGTAATCGGAAACGCATCGGAACTGCGATAATACAACCCAATCCCAACTTTAAAGCCAAACACACAACTGTCTAAATTGTTAGAACAGCTCAGATAATGACTTATTCATTTCTTAATTACTCAAGGAAGCGAAGGGAGGAAATTAAAAAAATACGCGGAGTCATATTGCACGCGTTAGGCGTGACATGGTTAAGTTTTACACGGAAGCTTGTTGCTACGAAGTAGGGATTGTAGAACCGGTGCTCTTTCAAAGAACCGGGATTTTCGGTACTTTCTGGCTAAAGAACCGGGATTCCCGGTACTTTCGGTACTTTTGGTACTTTAGTTAAGTCTTCATGAAATGGCAGAGTTAAAAGTGTTTAATGAAAGCATAAAGTAGGACAGGGATGAAATGACAGGGCATATATAAAAACATTTTAATATAATCAATAAAAAAAAATATTTGTTGTTTTATAGACAATAAATCGGTCTGATTTGGTACCTAAGTTACTAATTAGTCTTAGTTTAGCTTTCTATCATATAATTTAAATTAGAAAACAGGGTTTTATCGCGTTAAATACCTTTTTTATATTATTTCCCGACGTTTCGATTGTGTTACAACAACCGTGGTCTCGGGCGAACTGTATGTAGGTAGGTAGGCTCCGACGAGAAGCGGCAGTTAGCTTCACTACCCTCACTCAATCTTCGTTCATTGGCAAGAATCTTCGGATCTTGAAGCTTAATCCAGTGGTTAGGTTAGGCCAAGGCTCCAGTTCGCCCAAGACCACGGTCGTTGTAACATATAATCAAAACGTCGGGAAATAATATAAAAAAGGTGTTTAACGCGATGAAATCCTGTTTTCTAGTTTAAATTATGTATTGTGATCGCGAGAGTTTTAAAAAGACTACCTATCATTATATCAACAAAACTCTTATTGCAATTATGCATTAAACCAATTTTAATTTTCAACTTCCCAACGTTTTTATTGATAATTTAAATAAGAAAAAGAACAGTGTAGTTTTAGCATAGCATTATTCAGTCTCAATAGGCGTACCTACCTTACCTATTCAAGAGTACGCCTAGCAACGTCACAATTTTTCTACACATTTCACAAATCTTCTTTTTATGCATTAGAGAAGTACAATTCAGGGTTTTGCAAATATCCTAATATTGTAGTTTCCGACAGTCTACGTTCTCTATAGATAGAAACCGTGTTGGCTTAGTGGATTGGTATTGGTACTTCGACTTTCGTTCCGGAGGTCGTGGGATAGAATTCAGCCGTGCATCAATGGACTTTTCGTATTGAAATGCGCTTTAACACGAGCTTTAAACGGTGAAGGAAAACATCGTGAGGAAACCCGCGGCTAGTCAGCCCCTCACGTATTGACATTGTCTTTCCTGTGGATATGGCCGGCTAAGCTGAGAGGGTGGTTTAGGTGCTGGGCAAGCCTATTCCATCTCAACAGTGTCCCGTTAAGTGAAGGCAAAGATTGCCTCCTGACGCTGTATAAATAATCTGCTTTATATGCAAAGGACTGAGTTTTTTTTTTCTGCACGTTAGAAGTTTTAGAAACCGCTCCAGAGCATTTGCTAGACTGCCACATCGTGTTTTTGAGTCTCTTGTCAGTGGTAATGCTTTTTATTTAAGCAGTTGGGCTTTAAGCAATAACAATACAATACAATTAGAAACATTTATAACGTAAAGCATTTTTCCCGAAAGTACCGAAAGAACCGGGATTTGATTTTCAAAATCCCGGTTCTTACAACCACGAAAAGAACCGGGATTTCCCGGTACTTTCGGTACCGGTATTTCCCGGGACCAAACCCTACTACGAAGAAATTGACAGGTGCAGCAAATATTAAGCTAGGTACTTACCTACCTACCGTGTCAAATTGAGGAACATTAGGCGAACACTTTATTTGGACAATAACTGTGGGAATCGCGACCCTGTTATTATGACACATGTGTGTGCCTACATGTTTTTTTTGAACGATTATGCGACTTGAATGCCTCTATAATAGAGCTTATGAAATAGTTCTGGCTTCTTGACTAGTAGACCTTACGATTACACAAATGGGTAGGTATTATCTGGTATTTCTACCTATAAATAGGCAAATTTGCAACTTATCTACCTATAGATATTTTGGTATCTTGCAGGTACCTATTTCTAGCAATTTGTTTTTTTTTAAGGTTAGTTTTTTAACTTAGTTTGAATTGAAAAAAGTAGGTACCTACCTACTACATACCTAGCTACTTACGTAGGTACTTACTAGCTTTACAAAATCACCTACCTACTTACCCAAAGCAACAAGAGTGTTGTTTTTATTATAGGTAAACTAGCTGCGCCCGCGGTTTCACCCGCGTAGGTAAGTCCAGTTCCGGCAGGAATATCGGGATAAAAAGTAGCCTATGCCACTCGCCATCCCTTCAACTATTACCACACATAAAATCACGTCAATTCGTCGCCCCGTTTGGCCGTGAAAGACGGACAAACAGACAGACATACAGACGACAGACAGAGGCACACACACTTTCCCTTTTATAGGTACTTACCTAGACCTAATATTAGTAATGGATGGATGTGTGTGTACCAAGGTAGGTAGGTTAGGTACTATGTAGGTAGGTACCTACCCACCTTGTAAATTTAAAATTAAAAAGAAAAACATTAGGCTGGCACATTAAAAAAAATCACATTAATACCTACATTATTATACCTACCTACAGTGCTAATTAATTAAGTATGAATATTCTGAACAGAAGATTGATATAAAAAACAATGATCTGATTCACTTACATTACACACACAATACTTACCCTTTCCCCTCACTAGTGAGTCCGATCTCCCGCAAAGACAAGATGGATTAATTTTATTGATGTCGTGAAAATCATAAACTGTAGGTAGAAGTTGTTTACTGTTTATTTTATTATACCAGTAAAAGTATTCAAGTAAATTAAACGCCTAGAGGTAGGTACCTAAGTAAATACCTACTACCTAGGTAAATTCATAGCCAATACAGTGACGGTCTGTATTAGGTAAGTAGGTACAGTCCAGTCGTATCTAGGTACCTATCTCATCTGTTTTTTATAGAATAGCTGGGCTACCTAGGTATCACGATTGCAAGTAAGTATGTTTTTTTATCATATTGTAGGTAAGTACCTAAGTACTCAAGTAGGTACTAAAGTTATTACCTACCTACCTAGATACCTACATGGATGTGTGTGAGCTTTCGTCCGTAACTAAACTCAAAACAATTTTATGCTCATAATACGAAATATGCGTAAATCGAAGCCAAACAAAACAATAAAATAAGTTTAAAACACAATACCTACATGCAAATGCAACCAAATCACTGTTCAAAATGCACTGACCTGTTAAAAACGCTGACAATCACCATAATAAACAATCCAGTCAAAATGTTTTACACAGGGCGATAATCCATCTGCACTTATAGAGAAACCAAGCACATTTCCACTAAAATGCACATTTTCCCGAAGTCAACAAACGAAAGAATGTTCGAAATTTGAAATGAACATGACCGCGCGATACGACCTCACGCGACGGTGGCCGGCGAGCAACTGAGGCGCTGATTGGCTGAATTCGACTGTCGGCCGCTCGTCGCGGAGCTGTCGGAGTCGGAGATCAACGCGTGCGCATCCGATTTTTTTGTGACCGATTCAACCCTTTGTATTTTGATGAATGCACTCGTGCAACGCATGCATTTACTTACCTATCTAAAAATTGAATTGGTTATAATTTTACTATAAGGACCTATCTACTTACTTAAGTATCTCTTAGGTAGGTACTTACCTACTTGCTTACTTACGTAAGCAGTAAGTAGGAAACTAGGTAGGTAGGTAAACAAACACCTACCCATGATCATGAATCTTACCCAGCTAGATCAATTTTTACTTAGGTTACACCTACAAGATGCTAAAGAGCAAATAGGTAGGTGTTCCTACTATCTAGTCTGCATGGTTGGATAACTAGACACACTGCAGATTTCTAGGTAGTACCTACCTATTATTGTGGGAGTTAACATAATCCCACACAACAGACCCTATAATAACCATGATGGTTATGATAAATCCTAAGATTTACATGCAGTAAGTAAGTGGGTAAGTACCTACTTACTTGTAAGGCTGTAACCTGCATCGTTTATTATAGCTTTACACTACCTAGGTACCTAGGTAGTAAAAGCACAGATTACATAAGTAGGTAGGTAAGTACTACTTATGTACCTACTTAAGTAATCTGTGGTAGTGGTAGAAGCTACTGTTTGACAGCTGCTTACTTCCTGTGACTCAGCCTGTCACTCACGCGCATCTTCCGAATGCAACATCGCACTCGCACACACTGCTTGCATATTGATAAGTACGCAACTCTGCAGGACTGCTTTTGACGTAAGATAACACTTAAAGTCAGAACAGCTAGAACACTTGGAACCTCAATTAGTCATGGTAAGCCTCCTGCCTGACTAGGTAGGTAAGGTACCTACTTATAATAATTTAAAAGGGTTCGTACAGTATTGTGGAGCACCTAACCTTAAGAAAAAAGACAAAATAGATAAGGTGTCTTAGGCTAAGATCGGACTAGTTTTCAGAAAACCAATCGAGTGTTTGAAAATATTTTTTTGTATCGCCTCTGGTTATTCTTTCCTAACGCAATAGGGTGTCAACAAATGCAAAAATACAGAGGTTTCATTTCTTATATTTAGTTTTTAGATAAACCCAACGGTCGATGTTTTATGAATGATAGAAAAGAGCATAATTTTTCAAAATGGCCAGGGAAAGATCGGACCGTGTGAGAGTAAGACCGGACTATCTAATAAAACCACCCCTGTAACAGATAGAATAAGCTCTATCACTAGAAAACATTCGGACTTATCCTAGTAAAAACATAGTAAAAAATTAATTGAATCTCTTTACAATTTTGAGTTTTAGCTTGGATTTTATAAAAATTTTTTGCCTCTATGCCGATCTTACCCCTGCATGTCTGAAACTCTGACTTTTTAACTAGTTAACCAATTAAAATTAGTAAAAAATGGTAAGAAAATGAACAAGTTGATCAACTAACATAGGAATTTGCAAATACATTAAATAATTCACTGGGAAATGAAACCGAAAAAATGACCGGATGATCATAGTCCGAACTTCACCTATTGAAATTTCCGAGGCTAAAGATCGGATCTCTGTTTACAAACGTCTTAGACGTGAATGTATTATATTAATCAATAAATTTAACTACACTCATAGTGATAAAGCCGCGAAACTTCAAAAATCATGAAAACTACTTACCAAATTGCTTGTTGAAAGTTTGAAGTGAAAGATCGGATCGTCTCCTTTTTCATTTTTTTCCCATCTTTTGCTAGAACGATGATTACTCGCGTTCGGCTGGGCCTAGCGTCAGTCGCAAGATGTAGGGGGGTGCATAACAAAATGGCACAAAAGGCAATGTTGCCATAATTGTAAAATATCGCCAAATTTAGTAGTTATGCGACTTGTACGGACTTACCCCTTGTCCGATCTTACCCTAAGACACCTTACCTACATACTCAGACCAATTGGTCTGAGCCTACTTACTTATCTTTATGAAAAAGACCAAGTCTAAGAGCAAGTACCAAACTACACACGTGATGTCCCCGTTTATGACAAAGCTTAACAACTTCTACTATCATCCAGGACCACAATGAAAGCCTGGAGAGTCTAAATGAAAGTTAGCAGTTTGTAGAAATATAATATTTATGTCTTTGTTATTCGCACAATACAATGTCCTGTTGTCCTATTTCATGTTTTGAACCAAACTTTAAGTATATTTTGTTTGCTGTGCTGAAAGTAACTCATTTTGTTATGGGCTGTTATTACAGAATTTTCGACTGGTTGAACCGATTTTATTAAAGTACTTACCTTTTTTTTTTGTAAAGCTCGTGCTTCCTATAAGCATGTTTGTGACTCTAAATATCTTCATCAGGTCGTCAAAATTTTCAGAGAATTGAGAACCTTTTTTTGAAGTTGTTTCAAAATTACAAGGAAACGCGTTGTCGAAAAAATAAACACTCTAAATTCAAATTGGATAGTTCTAACCCTTTTTGCACATAAAATGCTTACTTAGGGCGTCTTCCGTTGATTCGATCAACATCCACAGTCCACCCACCACACATGCGCCCCTATTCGCAACTGGTATCTATTCCTGGAGTTTCCTACTGTTATACCCAACCTCCTAATTCAAAGCTTGCGAGATATCGATAGGGTGTCTTGTTTTAGTTGGTACTGTCAGTCACAAAAAATCTATTCATTTTAAAATAATAAATCGTAATACTCATAATGTAGGTACAGACATCAGCATTTCAAGATTTCAAATCAAAGAACTTGGGAATAAGTAATCATCGATCGACTCTACTATTTCAGCATGTAACATTAGATTAACTTAGAGCATAACCACAGAATAAAGATGCAAGATAGTTGGAGTGGTACGCATTGATGCTACAAGTTGTATCAAAATAGATATTAGTAGCGATTTTGATGTCGTCAAAGCTACAACTAAGGGCACACACACGGCGTTTTTTAAACGAGCAGACTTCGGCGCTGTAGACGTTGATTACAATAATTAATCTTGATCGAATCTCGTTTGAATCGCGTAGGTATACGCGCGTCTTCTGCGTGTCTTCTGCGCGTTTAAAAAACGCCGTGTGCTATCGCCCTAAATTAACTAACAGTGATGCCAGCCTTCTTATTTTGATCGTTATGAAAGGGACGGTAACATCTTCAGTTTGTTTATTTAGTTTGAGTTTTGGCGACATCAGAATAGCATTAAAGACATACGACCTAATAATGCTTGGTTTTCCACCCTCACTGATGATCGGATTTGTAACGGTACAAAGCAGGCGAATGCTGCTAGTGATGGAGCACCTTTCAGAAAATTTATACTTATTGAAAAATTGCGACATGTTTTAAATACTATAGAAAACGGTCAACCTACTTTCCATTGCTCTGTTACTGTTACTACTTATTTGCAAGCATTTTAATGATTTATTATTATTGGCATACAATTTAATTATTCTTATCTGCAGTATTGAAGTAATTTAATTAAACACGAAAGTCGCATTGAGTACGCAGTTAAATTTTAATGCTAATTGGTATTCTAGTGATCTTTGATCTGTGAGCAAGCTCCCATGTATTGAATAATTGTCTGAGAACTAACTGAGGTGGCCATTCAATTCAAGGAATATATTTTTATTTATTAACTTTGCCTTTATTTTACTCGTTTCCAATTTTTAAGTGTTACTTAAAGTCTATATTTTGGATGTTACTTACTAAAAACTCTTTTTTTTTATTTTTAGGAATAGGCATAAGTCTGACTTACCTCCAATGAAAATGCGCTTTGACGAACGTTCTAACTAAACGCTGTAGAAAACAAACAATGCAGCAAAATGCGGGTACAGATTTCATGAAAATATTTTGTGTGTTCATCAGTAAAAAGTTAGACCTTTCACATCTAACCCCATATTACTTCTAAGTACAAAATTCTTTTGTACAAAAAAATACATGACGGAACGATTTAACCTGTGCCTAGTGCCTAAGTCATTGTTGGTATGGAGTAGGTCTGCATTCAATCAAACCATCTTCTCTTTCCACTTATAAGTAAGTTCGTATGAGCAACGCCAACTCAGGTGACGGAGTTTTTAGGCTACCTAGAGGCCTCCGTCACTAAAAGCCGGGACCGACAGTTTAAAGTGATCTCCGAAGCATAGAATCGCTCAGATGTTAATGCCTGTGGTCACTTATTCGACTTTATCCATACCACAGATTGTCCATACATAAGATGATGGTCAAGCAAGACGCATGGTCTCAAGTCGGGAAAATAAAGGTCATTGAACTATTGATGAGGAATAAACCAGTAGTACAAACTCCACAATTCCTTCCCACAATTTCTTTGACAAAGTTCAAAGTACTCGACTCTTTGAGGTCTTTGTCGTAACTCAAAAGGGGTCACTCTGGCCTATAATTAACTCCGTGTGGTGACTTCAATCTTATTTCAAACAAGTTGGCGGCTTTTGTGCTTACTGTTAAACGATTTTGACCTTTTCGGGGCTATTAGACATGTGAAAGGATAATTTCTTTTGGAAACTGTTCCCATACTTTGATTAGGTCAAATACAATTTGACCATTTTGAAACGGTTTTATTAAGCTTATCCTGTTTGTTTTTTATTTGCTTATGGTAAGCAGGTACCTACTTTGAAGTCAGAAAGCGGTTCCGAAAATCAGTAACAGTTGTCACAGTGGTCTTCAGCATCAAAGACTATCTATAAAATTATAATGTCATAGTTAAAATACAATAAAAAATTATTAATTAGAAGTTGTCTACCACCACAGAATAGAAATGAAATGGAATATAAATTATATTACGAACGATCTGAACTCAATAAGAGTTTTAGAATACCGCCCTTATAGAAACTCTATACTCACTGGTCTTTGAGTAAAATGCACGTCATACCAAATCCAACATTCTTACCAAACAGCAGCACAAATCTCCATAAACTTTGTAATTACCTGCAAAGAAAAAGTTTCACGTTAGAAAGTATTAATGCGATATTAACAAGAGAAATGAAGGAAGTGGAGCAAGACATTATTGTTTAAATCGAGAGTAACGTCTGACCTGTGGGTAGTAGCCATTTATTACTCTTATATGTATAAAAACATTATCTTTTGCATCTGAATACATTTATCAATCTTGAAACGAGGAACAGGTAGTACATAGTTCGTAATATTAATCTCGAAAAAGACTCCAACTATTTTCATAAGATTTAAGTAGGTATGCAGGGACTTTCGGGGGGCGCTATACGCCTATACCCAGCTACGATTCATTTTTAGAAAATGTAGTTTTTTGAGAGAAAAATTGAGAAAAGTTGTTGCATTTATCGCAACTTCGTTGAATTATGACTCCGCAAAATTTAAATTAAGAAATCTAAACAGAGAGCCTCAAATAAAAATGAGTTCACAGGGTCATCCAAATTATGCAATACTTATGCAATAATAAATCTCAGAACCACCCCGATTTAGATGTGATCTGGTTTTAGCAACAGGATTGCGCCACCTGATATTTTATTGTCGGCAACTAGTTTGAACCAGTTGATGGTTTGCTGTTCCGATGAGAGCAATATCAAGTTTGATCTGATATTTGCATGACGTGACATTACAATGTGGAGTGCTACCCTGAGAGCAATAAGGTGGTATGTCTTGAACTAGCGCCTCCACGTATTTTATCCTAGTACGCTGAACAAAGGTACTAGCAAAAAGTCATCGTTTAGTTTGTGATAGCAATCATTATGCTTTTTCAACTTTTTCTAGCTGGACTGATACGGCAACTTTACTCTTGAAATATTTGTAGAAATTCAGGGAAGGTTGTGAGGAATCATGAAAAAATCTATGGTGGAACTAAGTTCGCCGAGTCAGCTATTCATAAACAAAACCTAAACAAATAGAGTATCATGTTCGTAATGCGTTGTTTAGCAATCACGCCAACGCTTTAATTAAAAGTAGAAACGTTTCAAAAACATCGTATCGCTTCCTATACGTTACTACTGTTATTCCACACCCACTCGGTTCACAGTTCGACAAATTCTGCCTAAGGAACAACACAGAATAGGGTTGCTAAGCGTTTCTCCAGCTTTATACAGGTTCTTAGATCCTCTTTGATCCAAGTGTAACGTCCGAATACTGAAAAGATATTTAATGTAAGTGGTGGTTATTTATGACATTATGGAATTTGTCCATACAAATCTGACAGATACGACCTACTTAAATGGATAATATGCTCATAAATATCCAAGTATCGTTTCAGTAATCGAGTGATGGGTATGGTACGACTTGCATAAGTTTACTTCTTCTTTGCATGTATTATAATATATAAACTTTTGGTTCTATATTTAAATTTTACTTGCCAGAAATGTCGCCAATTCTTGGGCGTTGGATTTTATTATACGTCTTTATTTATACAGGTTTTCAAGCACAGAGGACATTCCATCAGATCATCCTCTGGGTTCTCCGCAGTCACACTCCGTCAGGTTTCCTGACCCAACGGAGCTGACTACTTGCTGATACGAACGAATGAAGAAACTGAATTATTATAAGACAATCATGCCATGCCAGCCCTACATAATCGCTTTCTCCAACCAATTTACCAGCTATGTTACACTGATTTCGGTACCATAAGCCCTAGAGCGTGTTTTTGTCTATAATTGAAGCTCCCTGCAATGAACTCGTAAAGACAGTAATTACTGATGAAACTTATAATGAGTTGTGATGTAATGGTCAATTCTGTGGTATTGTAAAGAATGAAATGAAATGAATTTGCCTATGCATTGGTTTCAACGACACATTTACTTTTAATAAGCGTTTTAACGAAAACCTATCATTGAACACGTTAACGCCGAAAAATATGATAGTGAAAATAAAATGTTTTTGAAATATTTTACGAAACTTTTTTCAGTAAATATTTTTCCACTACAATTTTTTTATTAAGTACATAATATCTGTTATTTACTTTTGCAGCAAAAAAAAATTTTGTGTAAAAATATTAATTTTATTGAATAATGCAGAAGCAACGTTGATGAATGAGATTAGATAATTATAAATTTTGCTGTATTTGCTGTATTAGACAAAGAAGAGCGCTTTTTGTTTAAACTCAAAGAAACAAGGAGACACAAGTTGTTTTCCCATAGTTTTAAATCTAAAGTAAGATAATACATATTCCCCTTGGTCAACTAACGTCTAATAAAAAGGGTGACTTATTTGACAGTGCTAATGTTAAACTGACAATAAGACCACAATGGACCTGTTTATACATTGACCCAGTGGCATCAAGAAAATGTTCTCACAAAACTACAATAGGATAACAAAAGGATGCTGTTATTCACACAGTTAACTCATTATCAGACAAACAGGTCGAAAGAATGGAAAGTGGAATTTGTTTAATATGGATGACATTTGCAGGTGAGATCAATTTGAAATCAGATCACTTTCACACCGAATTAAATAAAAAAGATGGAATGATAGTTATCACAGTAAACTTATAGATAGAGCAACCTTAAATATGCTTTGTGACTACAACCGATTTCTTTACAAACGTGATGTAATGCTATTTAACTTAACACAGAAAACTTATAGAGAAATCTTAAATATGCTTGTGACCACAAAAATGATAATTGGTGAAAATATCGGTGTATTTGTTTCATGCAATGGATTCTAAAAATCGAAATTAGACTCAAAATCAGTAAGTTTTCAGAAGTAGGTTTTGTGAGAAATGTCTGTTGGAAAACCTTTAGTTATAAATATACATCAACATAAAACAAATATAAAGTTTACATAGCAAGGTGTAGCAGACAAGTGCGGTGCGGACGAGCTCTCAAGGCCCGATATTTGATAGAAGCGGTCACCGTTATAATAGTCTGAATAATATTTTTAAGAATTGATTCTATTAAATCCTTGAATGTTATATTTGGAGGAAATGTAGAGTTTTAGAGATTTGTAAGAATTCAAGATACGGTAGAAATTAAACTGGAAAGTAATAAGGTAGGTAGGTAGGTATAGGTACATAGATTTATTCTGAAAAAAAGTTAAAAATTTATAAGCTAAAAAATTTACTGGAATCTAAATGGAAATTGGTACATTAGGGTAAGAACCATTTTGTTTCTTTAACATAATTATTTGAATTTTAATATAGATGGCCGAGAGCAATAAACATCGGCATCTTTGTTATATGACGTTCGTTCCTTCTCAGAAAACAAAAGCATAAGAGAACTATTCTCATATAAAGGCACAATGAGACCGAAACAACGTCACACAACCCCCTTTTATCTCAGAAACCCTTATGGAGGTCGGTGACCTTTCATTTCACCCATTTAGCCGGTTTGGGGTATTCTGCTATGAATATTGATGTGAGAGAAAGATTTGTTTGTATTACGAAGGAAGGATTTGGTTAAGTAGGATTTGCTTAAATTGCAGATGAAGAAAATTTTATGAATAATTTGGTCAATGAGAATTGTGGGAGGATAGAATTTACGAAATCTGATGGAAAATTATAAACTTGAAATGGTTATTTATATTTAAGTTACTGAAATAGGACTAAATGTTAAAGGGCGCTTGAAATTAAGATCCAAAACAAAAAAATACTAAAGACAAGACAAATAAATAAAAGACAATATTGAGTCATCACATAGGGAGTGTTAATGAATGTTATTTCAGTCATAATAAGAATGATGGCCAAGAAAAAGAAAAAAATAACAGTAAAACAAATAAAACAACTCATAGGTATTGAAATAAGAATAGATGATAATGACAAAACTATACAAACTGTAACAGAATCTGTGGAACTGAAAGACATTCCGTTCAAAGGTGAAATTGAAGGCATTTACAGACACGAACTGACAATGGCACTTCGCTCTTTGTCTGCTAAGCGGTCTCAATGCCTTTCAATGCTGGGATTTCTGAGTTCTTGTGGTCTGTGCTTTATTTGAATACCTGTCGCATCGGCGTTCTTTTTGTATGCACTTACAAATGACTTGATTGTGACGTTGGAAAATGGTAGGTATGTCCACTTAAATACTAATGTAAGTAAAAATTTAATTATGCGTTAGTAAGCACACTTGAGCATCATTTTGAGAATGGTTTGTACAATTTGCTTATGTTGCTGTATAGTTTTTGACAAAAATAATTATTACATAGGTAAGTAAATAAAATTATTGTTATTTTAATTAATTCGGATAAACTTAAAAATTCTCCCATTCCATGGAAAATTTTAATTTTATTTTGATAGTTATGAGCAAGATATTTGAAGTTTTAATTGACTGTGTGTGTGACTGACGATGAGTTACATAATCAAACAATTTCAAGAACCAAATACCAAATATAGGTCAAAGTAAATCGTCAACTTATAATCTCAAGAGACGTGGAACATTCGAAATTAAAATTGAGAATCGGCAAAATTGCCGCGCCTAGAAATTCAATTAGAATTTTTAGATGAAACTTTGTTAATTACTTTCTGGATCCGAGAATTTATTGGGTTTTTATCAAATCAATATTACTTTTAATATTCGTTAGGAAAAGTATTTATTTTATTGTCTTTCATCTCGATAATGTTGTTTGCTAAATTACCTAAGTAATTCCAGATGGGTAGTAGGTACTTACCTAATATGATAGGTACCCGTAGGTACTAGTTGGGTTACTATTATCGGTTGGTAAAATAGCCTTATTGGATATTACCGAATAAAACCTTCGTTGGGATATTCTTCCTTCTAAATCTTTTACCCAATACGTCTTGCCAAATATCATCAAGATATTTATGATTTCTTTTACTCACTTATCAACTTATTTGATTTGAAGATATTTCAGCTCATTTGGTACTTTTGTATCATAGTTTCTAAAGGTACTTTCGACCAGTACTATGAAATTCAAAATTATTTCGCATCATATTGAATGAGACTATTTTGACTTCGAGAATGTCAGAACCTCATACTCTCTTGCTTTCTCACGCACGCCCTACCAAAACGTTGCTTAAAGTAAGTGGTGCTTTGACATTATTTTACGTTTTTCTACAAATGTGACAAGTAAGTGCAGTTTTGCAGAGTTAAAATATTGATCACGTCCTAAATGTTTAAATAATTTAAATATTTGGGCTTTAGTCCTGCTTCATAAAAGTAAGTTGGCAGTCCAGCTTTTTAAATTTTCCTGTCGAACGAAGTCAGATACTCCACAGTTTGAATGCCTATCCACTTTCAGATGTTGATATCATACGTAGATAGAACTCTGAGAATTAGAGAATTTTTTAGAACTCATTCACCAAAACTCAATCTGAAAAGAATATTCGCCGTCAAATTTCAAAACACCCTTTATTTTCTGCGCATTATTCAACACTGACCAATTTTCTTTTCAGACAAAAGTAATTATTTTATATCACAGCAGATAATCAAAAGTTCAGAACACGTATTCACACAATGGCGTGTTCAAAGTGAAGTATTCAATTACATTGACCACCGCTGCTCAAAAGCCCTTCAAAAAGCGTTAGAATAGGTCTACCCTTTTCTAACGCACAGAGCAATACAATAGAATCAAAGTATTTAGGTATGAACTGTATTTTTGTATGAACATTCATACTTAAGTACGTGAAAACCTTTAATGGGCTTTCTGGTTTTTATTAAGTATGTTTAGATGTTGGTTTTCCGCGATGAGTTTTAAATGCGATGAATTTAGGAAAACAAAAGCTAGATAACGTGCAATCTCTTACCGCGTCATGTTTTGAAAATCGACATTCTGTACGGTACGACTTTATCTATGCGACGTCATACTACTTTGCTCATTATTACTGCTCTTCAGCTAACCCCTAGTCACGTACAATGCAGGTAACAATAGTGCTGATAACACTCGGCTTACGCGAGTTTTAGAAAGATATCAGACGTAATGAGATTACAGAGGTGTTCCTAATTTATTCAAATCCTCATTTAGGGGTAGAATCGTCATAATATGTGCTTTTTTGAACATGTTCTGAACATATAAAAGAATCAGTCATGTAAAAAAGAATATTTGGTTGACAATGTTGTACCGATCCGAATGATCCGAGGTAGCCAAATAAGAAGCGACGAATTTTCGAAGCTAAATTAAATTTAAGCATTTTGACAGTACCTATATTAGGAGCGCTAGACGTATCTTTCAAAATAATCTTTATGATTTTTTTTAACCTTTTCAAGATGTCTCTAAGGGGTAGTCAGAGTCCAAATAACTATTTGGTCTACATGTTCCAGAAGTTGATTTTCCATCGTGACACTGTCACGTAACACACTGTGGTCAATGGGCTTGCAACCTGTCACGTTGACAGGTTGCAAGCCCATTGACACTAAACTTTATTGCAGAAGTAACAACTTAGCAAGTTGAGGAAGTCACGTGGACCCGAGTCATGAATATGCGGAGGTATGCTCCACTGACTTCGAGTCAGTAGACTATCTCTTTAAGTAATTCCTGTTTCCTGTTGATAATGATACTTACTTCTTTATGTATAAAGACGTAAAAAAATATTAAACTGTATTGATGCGACATTTTCTACATATAAAGTTTAAGATTCTTTGACGTTGTTGTTTAAGAAGTCCAGTCTAAGTTATACAGCGTGTTGCATTGTACGAGTATGTAATGCATTAAGTTGAAGGATGAAATAGCAACAATGAATTTCTAATGGTAAGTTTCTAAATTAAAATGTTCAGAAATACAAACAATGCCCTAGTGCCACAGAAAAATAAAGGAATGCTTTTGCCCAACTGTGAAGATCAACTGGGAAGTAGCGATTTTAAATAATTATTAAGTACCAATGAAGTTTGACACCGCAGCATCTAAAAAACTTAAAAATACAAGGCATATTATTTTAAAAATATCATAAAATTTTATTCTAAATAAACTGTGAGCTTCACAAGCCCAGGTTCTGATTGGAAAGTGAATTTATTTATGGTTAAGATTAGAAATATATTTTAACAATAGTAGCTTTATTTCATTGTCCGTTTGTTAATTTGATATGTTATTACAAGTGTTTGCATAATCTGTGCACTCGTGTGTAAGAATACTGCGAGAAAGGGTTTCAAACTAGCATGTTCAGCTTACACGACTAACACCCTTACTAATGGAAGTTAAGGGTGATAGTTCTATGAATTTGTTATGTGTAGTTTGTGTTCTTCTTGCTCATGTAGTTTTAAACTTTATTTTTATCATGTTAGGGTTAGTTTTAATAATTATGGTTTTTAGGGTTGCGCATGAAAGGTCGATGACTCGATTGAGATTACGATTTTGAGGTGTTAATTTGATGTTAGATTTTATCACAAAGCGCTCGGAATAAAATTGAGAATTGTTTAGCCCGTATAAAGTTTTATTCATAACTTTTACATATTTTAAGTGGTTAATACTTTAAAATGTCTTGTTGGAATTGACCATAATATTATTTACATGCGTATCGATTTATGGAAATTGAATGACTAAATCACCGCTTGAGACACAATTCACGCTTGAGTATGAACTGCCAAGCTGAACAGATAACACCCTTTTTTTTAATTCAGTCATCTGGTTACCATAACACAACTTGGGACTAGATGACGTTGTGTGAAATTTCCTAGGATATTTATTTATTATTTATTTATTTTCACACAGCTCAATAACTCGGAATGTGTTTTATTTTTATTTCTCTTTAAAGACGAGCATTTAAAATGTTAGATAAATACTGCTGCGAGTAGGTAAAGCAAAACATTCTCACTGGCAAAAATTTCCAATGTAAAAAGAAACCAGCCACAACCGCTCAACATAACACTTTACAGACTTCCTACAGGATGGCAACACCAACATTCGAAAACATTCCCTTTTCAACAAGAATAAGATTCAAAATCAAAGAGTTAGAATAAAATATTTCTGCAAAAATTCGCAATAAAATAACGTCCGATCTGTGCGTGCTCTAGTCATAAAAATGCCAATAATTTCTATACATAATAAAATGGCAACAATTGCGAGAAGCGACACATTTATTGGGCGATAAAATATAACATCAGTGGAAGTACCGTGTGTTTCATTTACCTTCAATAGGTCTAGGGTAAGTAACTTTATTACTACTTGGATTAATGGTGAGATAGACTAGTAGCACGTTCCGGCTTTGCACGGGTGTTTTAATGAAAAGCCTATAACCATCCCGACAGTCTATTCTACACATCGGTGAAATTTTTTTCAAAATCGGATTAGTAGTTTCGGAGATTACCTCCGTCATACAAACTAACATACCATTACTTACCTCTTTATAATATTAGTACAGATGAATATTAATTTTAATATTATTTTAATGGTGACTTAAAATAAGAACTATGCAGCTGAAAAAAAGAGAACATGGAACTTATTCAAAAATCCAGTCGGTCACAAACAGGATTCGAACCCATGACTGTCCAAACGAAAGTTCCACTCCCACTCGGCCAATACAGCTCGGATTGACTTCGCCAAAATCAATGAATTTCTCACGATCTCATTTCCTGCGATTCGCCAGTTTCCTGCGGTTCAACAGACGCAAACATCAAACTCAAGATTTATGGCGGTAAAAATCGTAAGTGGATACCGAAGTATCTATAAATAAATATTTTATGTAGGACTGCATCACATAAACATCACACTAGTACATAACTAAGTATTATACTTACCCATTAGTCATCTGTCTGGTTACCATAACACAAGCATTAAACTTAGCTTAGGACTAGTTGACGTTGTGTGGAATGTCCAAGGATATTTATTTATTTAAGTACTTAATTATATCATGGACGAATTAGATATCTCTGTTGTCTGTGCTTTTATAAACTAGCTGCGCCCCGCGGTTTCACCCGCGTAAATCCCGTTCCCGTGGTATATCGGGATAAAAAGTAGCCTATGTGTTAATCCAGGGTATCACCTATCTACGTACCAAATTTAAACCAAATCGGTCCAGCCGTTTTTGCGTGAAAGAATAACAAACAATACTTTCAAGGTTGTCTACCAAGTTGCTAAAAATACCAAAAAGCACCGTGCAATACCATAACTTACGTAACAAGGGGGCCGTTGAGTGCCCCACTTCAAATTACACTCATTGTCACCTTGGCCTTTGTATTTCTGACATTTTTTTGCCAGAAAAACAAACTTTTTGTTTGTACTGATATAATTCTAACGATGTGTTCTAACTAGGGTTGACAAATGGGCGGGATTTCCGGGATTATCCTGGAATTTTGCGTCTTGTCGCGTGTCCAGTAATCAGACTCTCTCGTCCCTGTGATTGTCTCGGATTCCAAGAACCTAAACTTTTTAAAGACTGTACGTGTAAAGCACATGTACAGTGGCGGAATAGCCATAGCATTTGCTACAGACTCCGCATATTTTAGACCAATGCGTTTAACCGTAGGTACTAATAAGTACCTAGGTGGTTTCTAAATTTGCCCAAAAAATTTCCAAAACAGCTTTCTTGTTTGGTTGTTTTGGAGAGGGAGGGGGAAGGGGGTTGTTTGTCCCGGAATTGGTATCTGGCAACCCTAGTTCTAACGCTTATTATCACTCAAATCTCAACTTTCCCATCAAACTTTAAGGTTCATTCTTATACAACAGTAGACCTCGTTAGTAACTCAATATGGTATAAAAAAAATTACCAGCTGCACTAAAGAGTTTTATGATATCTTATCTTTGGTGACATATTGATGAATATTGGTGCTAATTGACATAATGACCGTTTCGTGTGACCAGATGGATTGGTATCAGCTTTTTTTTGTTTCAGTTATTTTGGTTAATTATCTGAGAGTTTTTTTTGATATTCTGTCGGTATCTATGTGTTCCAATTCTATATACCTATGTACCTACATTATATAAAAATGTAGGTAGATACAGAATCCCCCTAGGTACCTACCTACTCCTTTTTTGAAGTCGGTTAAAAACGGGGTTGTTCCACTGTAAGTTTTAAGTACCTATCTCTATACCTACTTACCTACCTATTTGATTGTTTTCAAAAAAGCATACGATCTTTACTAGAGTGAGAGAGTCCAAAATAACCATATTTTTTTTTTTATTATTTTGTATCAAACAGCTGTTTCCTGAGTAAAAGTAACTAAGTAGGTACAGTTTTGAGCTTTTATTGTGTAAACCAGAAATACCGGATTAGTTTTGAGCAATGGTCAAAATGACCGGAAATCTTTTCTGTAGAGCATTTGAAACGAAATGCTTAGAAATAGATACTTTTTTATAGAAACTGCACTACTACACAGACTAAATACAATTAAGTAGGACCAGTTGAGCTACCTAAGGATCGTTAGAAACGATTGATAGGAAGTCACTCAAAACCACTGTTAGACGGAAGAGTGCTCCAATCCAAGAAACTTTGAATGAATTTTGAAACTTTGAATCCAAAACGGCATTGAATGATCAATGCCGTTTTGGATACCTACCTATCAACTTTTGAGTTTTTTTGAAAATTTCTTGAAAGAAAAATGTAAACTGTTATGTGTAGGCTAGGCAGTGTTTCATCTAAAGTTAAATGTTTCAGGTTTCACCGTGAGTTTATGACGTTTTTTTCTTGACGTCAAATAACTCTGCTTTAAAAATGAGCTAGAAAAATGTGTTTTAATAACAGTGTCAGAGAACGCTTAAGTATATTTTTAAAATTGCCAAATTAAACCTTCACTTCTGCGTCGTAAATAACTCATAATGGTCATAAAATCCCCTTCTAAGACAAATAGGACGCAAACCTATTAAAGAGTTCTTGAAGGGTTGAAAAAATAAATGAAACTGGGTTACGCAGTTACACTTCAGTGTCGTCGTAAAATAATAAAAAAGTCTTAAAATCAAACGACAGGGTTCCGCGAAATTTACATTTTAGGGCTTAATTAGAGGTATTTTGTACAAATTTTAATTGAAGCGATAAATTTTGAGAGGACGCGAATGTGATGGCCATAGAGGAAGCAGTAAGGGGAGGAGCCATCAGTTTTATTTTCTATGACGCTAAGAAGGTCACTTTCTGCGGGGGACGAGGAACTGTCTGTCAATAAGTAAATGTCAATTTTTGTGTAAAAGTCATAGTGCTTGAAGCTATCGATAGTTTATTATCGATGAAAGAAATAAAGAAAGAAAAGAAAGAAAGAAAAATATTTATTTTGTCAAAAACGCGTTACACATAAGACACATTAAAATAAGTAGGACATTGACAAAATTGGCAACTACTCAGCGTATTGCTGCAACAGAAACCAGAGAATCTGTCGCAGCGCTGGTCTTCCGTAGCGCCGTAGGTTTATGTGTGTGCTGCGGCCCCGCAAAAAACACACATTTTAAAGTAATTTAAGGTAGGTTGTAAAAATAGAAACAAGAGAAGAGAACGATGAGTGCGGCCAATACGGTAGGTATTGGTTGTATGACAAATTTTAATGTTATTGACAAATTAAATCACAAATTGATTTGATTTTAAGCTATTGCATAGCTTCTATGGCGGGCCTTAGCGGGGTGACCGAATCCAGAAATTCTGTAACGAAAAATTCAAAACTGGCTTTGAACTTTTTTTTTTCTGATTTTTTTTATACTTAAATCAATATTTAAGCCTTTTCTGTCATCACAGCGTCTTTTGGCGTGGTTTTACGTGGTAGCCAAAGGAAAAAATTATATCTTTGTTTCTTTACTTTTAGCTTAATTCGTAAATAATCGAAATACAGGCGAAATTATTTTTTATCTTGTTTTTTGAAGTTATTTATGTAAATGTTGATAATACGATGAAAATTGAGAGGTCCAAAGTTGTATAAAATCACAACAATTTTGGTTCTTATTCATTTTTGTAAAAATCTAATGTTCTAGTCGGATTGGTTGAGTTTTTCGATTAAGCTATAAACAACACCTATACAATCATTGGCGGAAAAAAAATCGTCCTTTAATCAATTTCAGGTTACCCCTCTACTGGTGAGCTAATCCGACTGGGCTGTAAGTCAATATCGATAAGTTATTTTGAACTGTCCCTTCACTAATTTCGCTGCAGTGACAAGCAGTGTGTCCAACTAAAAATACCTATTTCCGCGATATTGTGAGGATGGTAAATATTTTTTTAATAAAGTTTACCTATGATTTTAACAGAAGTTTAACAGCCAGAAGTTTAACTACCTACTTAACGTTCTGAAAGCTTACGTAGGTATATTATTAGTAAGTTGGAGGTATAGGGGTGGTATAGATACCTAATTTATTGTGCACCGATAATGATAAATCTAGATAAAAAGTAGTATTTTGTTATATGCACATTTTTCGATGCACGGGATGATTTGCAAATATTTTTTTTCAAGTGCATTGAAAAGTCTTTCTTCCGAGGTAAGCACTATCTACTAGTTTTGAAGTAGGTAGGTATGTAGGTGTTTTGTGTACCTACCTACCTACCTATTTGTTTGTTTTTTTACTCAATGCAGAAATATAATGCTTTTATCTATTATAACGAGTACGAGGAAATACAAAAAATTCTAGGAACTTTAATTCGTTTAATTAAACCGACTTGCAAATATTGACCAAGCAACAGAAGATAGAACAGCTACTTTTCAAATTAAAAAAAAAGAATAAAATATAAATATAATATGCCACTAAGAGTATTATTTTTCATAATTCGGGATTCGTGCTAGATAACAAAATAAATAGGTAGCATGAATATGAGTGATGGAATAGTGCGGATTCAAACCTACGCCTTTCGGATCAAAGTCGAAGTAGCAATCCACTTGGCCAACTCGGCGGCATAGCAAAATACGCTAAAATGGAATCTGTTACGATTTGTTGGCAACATTATATAAATTTTAGTTTTATTCAAATTTAGTGCATAAATTGTTAATATTTAGAGGAATGAATACTTGCAGATGGAAAGTCACATCATCCTTTTGTAACCTGAAAGTTTCCAATATTTTAGGATATGCGAAAACTCTGCAATTTGGCATTTTATACTTATATCCTTCCGCGTGTACCGTGATTGACAAATGACGCGTAACCAGCGGCGCGCGGGGTTTTACATATGGAGAATGATTGTTGGTCCAAGGACCTTGGCTGCGGGGAAAGCATGTCAAAAATTGACAATGTCGTCTCCTTCTGAAGGAAGATAATTGCTCTGAGGTGATGGCGCGTCGTCAGTTGGTCCACTAATGGACAACATGTGGTTTATGTTTTTTGTTTACGACGGAACTCTAAATATGTTTGTAAAGTGTCTCATGTGGTTATTATTATTAGTTATCTCAGTTCAACAAATAAATATTGGTTAAACGAATCAGAAAAAAAGCTGCTATGCATATTATTTTTACACCCCTTTTTTAGTAAGTAAATTATAAGGCAGGTTAGTATGGAAATGGGAAAAAAATTACGTTTGTTCAAATCACGCTAAGATTGAAATTTTAGAAAGATTTTTCATAAAAAATTTATTATCGAATGTGGTTTATCAGATAGGTACTGACCTACAAAACTATGTAGATAATAATTATTTTCTGACACTAAAAAAAACAAATTAAGTACTGTGAAAATAAATACTTACATATAACTTTAATTAAGAACACTAACTACCTACATTAAAACTTTTTGTTCCTAATTTACTTTTTAATTGATCTAATCAACAATACAAAGCAAGATTTCATCAACGTTAACTCAAGTTTTTTACCCTCGTCTCATACCTAAGACCCCTACAGGATCTCAAAAGAGACAGTTTTTTCCGTCGGAAATAATTAAGATATTTAGTAAAAGTCGTTAGTGTTTAATTAAATCAGAACAAGAGTAACGAAGCGAGCCGTCACACCGGGCGAGCAAACGAACGTACTTTTGGCAGTAGGTATGTCAAATCAAATAAACATACAATGCGAGTACGCTTTGTCTTCTTCTGCTTAAGTTTAAAATAGCTTGGCTGTCAAAAGTTTATAGCCCGTAAAATTCAGGGTGGTTGTTTTAACAATTTATGCTCTAATGCAGACAAATTAAGTTTCGAATTTGTTTGCTTTTTGTATTCATGTGACGACAGAGTTGAATAATGTTGAGTGTGTTGTATTATATATTCAGTATTTTAATTCATCTTTATTATTGTCTGTGTGCCTTGATTTTTAATTAGTAGATTTTAGGAGCTAATTTACGTAAGATTTTTTTTATGTTGACTGACACTGACATTTATAACCGGTTATAAAATAGCGTAAAAAATATATACCTGTAGGTAAGTACACATAATAAAAAACTAAGAAAAAAATATTTCGGGAATGTAAAAAAAATAAAATTATCCCCTTGGAAATTAAATTGGCACATCACTAAAGCTAATTTAGTTAGACTCGAAGAAAGCGCAAACGGTAGAATAGAGCCACATTCACACCTTTTTACAAGCTTTGAACACCAAAGTCAAGGTACCTAATGAGGGCGTCGGGTTGAGCTTGAAGCTTTTTCTCTCCGGAATAATGTTTACGGTTGCACATTTTTATCAATGAATAGAGACGACAAAAAAGTATGAAGGTTGTAAGTTCTTGTAGGCGTTTTGAAAAGTAAGATATTTTGATAAATATCGATGCATCGATGGGCTTGCAACCTGTCACGTAGGAAATTTGAGCTTTTGCAAATGTAAAATATTTATCAAAATATATTAGGACTTAAAGATCTGAAAAAGTATGTCTACGGTACCTTGAAAAAGCAGTCGTCATCATTTTTCATATTTTTTGTGATTTATAAATGCCTTATTGTAGGAAATAATTGACAAGGCAATAATGTCATAAATTGCAATTGCCGCGCGTAACAGAATTGACACAGTTTTATAACTTCATTTATCTTGTAGCGAGTTGACAGAGTCACAAAGCAACGTTGTTTCCTCGCAAAATAGAGTAATATTTCAGCTTTTGCCGACGATGTGTGTCTTCTCTCAGAGAGTAATAAAGTGCTATAAAAAGATAAGAAGAATGCCTTGTATTCGTACTATTTTCTTTTGAAAAGAATAACGTGTTTTACGTGTGCGTCGTAACATATAGAATTCTAAAATGATACTAATTTCTATAAATTTGTATTTGTATTATTATTTTTTTTGCATCTGTGGACTTGCAACCTGTCACATGTTAAGATCTGCAGAATGTAGACATGTACCAAATAAATATTTGGACATTTCTCTGACTACTCCAGCATGCTAGGTACCTATAGATTTGTTTGAAATGATTCTTAGATTGTTAACTGCTTTTAATTGTATTTTGTAAGGTTAAACTAGTAGGTACTTCCTTCGTAGTTTACTTCAAATAAATGTTCATTTCTGCCCCTCATAAAACACTACGATTTTAACAGGGTATTTTTTACACTGTAAATATTATCCAGGCACAAAATTGTCAGTGTACAGAGTGATAAAAGGCGATGCAAATTGTCGCTTTGGTGCGAACCGCTACCAAATTTTCAATGTTGTTTGAAAGAGCGACAGTCTGACGTTGTGAACAATTTATGTATCACTGTTACTGTTTTGGACTCTGGTTTTTATTTATTTATTTATTTATTTATAAGAGTTTTAGAGAATGAACTTTTGAAAACTAAAATTGTCACAACCTATGATACAATTATTTTGCAATTAGGTACTAAAGTGGCAAAATGTTTTTGGAAAAGAAAAAAACTTTCATTATGTCGTCGTTGCTACTGTCAGATTTGAAATCACGGAGTTACGTGACAAAGTTACACAAATCTAAAAACTAAAAAATTAAACCTCATTTAGATCAGAAAACGAACAAACGTCACAAATAATAAAAAAGCGCATTCCATTGTCAAATACCAACAAAAGCAATGCAATTCTTAATTTAAAAATTCAAGTATCCAAAGTTCCAAACTCATTGAAACACGCGTACGATAAAATTAATTAGTTCCATCAATCACAACCAGTTGTCAGTTCTACACCGGCCCACTGGTTTTGAAAGAAATAAAAAAAACTCAAAACTGTAACGTGATTCGACCATTGTGTGACATGCCAACCCTTCCGTTTTTGGATTTTTTTGAGTTGTGACTTTTCTGAGGCGTGGTGCCGACTGGGCGGAAGGTTGAGGGGATAATATTTTGAATATCCTGGTTTTGGATTGATAGATTTAGAAAGAGGTCAATCATCTATATTGTTATCGTATTCAGAGTCTTAAAGAACTTGAGTCTTCGCTGAAGCAATTGGCTTTTCGTGAGTTTTGGCGTGATAAATCACCGCTTGAGACACGATTCATTGATTGAGACAAAGCTTGTATTTAGCCTTTAGTATTTTCTACTTAGGAAGGTACTTACTCTGATTCAGTTTGCATTAAGCTTTTTAGTGTTTTAGCATAACAACAAATACTTCAAAAATGACAAATTACAGCTTACATATTCACAAAAAAATATCTTATTTCTACGAGTAATACTTTAATTTATCAAAACCCTTCAAATTCTGATGACAATGCTTGGTGATACATTCGTACAGACATTCATCATCGAAATATTTACATTTGTAAAGGTGTCATACATCTATCATTCTTTGACAATGAGCTCGCGCCCTTACCTCACCTTTTGCTAACTTTTTATTCGGTGAATGAAAGTAGGGGAAAATTAAAAAATAGGGGACAATTTCCGATTGATTGATCTTCGAAAAACGAATTTCTCCAAAATAAAAATTACCTAAGTAGGTATTTTCATTACTTAAGTACCTATACATATTTAAAAATACCTAGGTAGTTTGTTTCATTTGTAGGTAGGTAGGTATACTTAGAAGTTCAAAAAAAAAACATTTAAAGATAGGTAAGTACTAAAGAGACTGATATATGAATGTTGCTTTAGAATATATTATTTTTAATGAACTCTCTATCGTGCCAGTCTTACTGTCCCGATAGAGTTCATTAAAAAATCTTAAGTTACAAATAAAAATGGCATTCATTCAAATTTTAAAACATTATTATTCATCAAAAACTAAAATATTACTAAAAATAGGCAGCTGGTGTATGTATGCAACGTGATATTCTTTATCTAATTAAATTCGAATATTTTTCTGTGTTGTTAATATTTTCACCATAAAATGCATAAACATAGGCGTGCGTGACATCAATGAGCACCTAATTGTAATAACAATATGCGCGTGCGCATCTTTTTTGAATAATCAGAACTCATTTACATTTTGACATTTTGTTGTTGTCAGTGACATGTGACAGAATGCGTCATAAAAATAGTGACGTTTCAAAAATAACTTGTTTTTGAATTTAAATAGGTTTCTATACAAAAAAATTACTACTCTTATTTTGTTTTAATCTACAATTTTGTTTGTTTATATTTTTACTTGCAGAATTCATCGTACAAAACAACGTATTCCAAGTCGTATGTTATCTACTAAATAATGACTTTAATCTCTTACCTATTTATTTGGTCAAAATATAATTTTGAATGCTAAGTATTCATTGTTCAAAGTCAACATTTGAAATCAAACAATGCAGATTAATTTTAACACAAGAAATAACAGTTTAAAAACAATGTCAACCCTTCAAAGAAATTTAACTTTTGTTTAGATTGTGAGAAAAACTAACCCCAAATTACCAAATCTTTTTAATTCACAGTCATTAATTTGTGGTTCACTTTTTCACACGTAAAATTGCATAACGATTTAATTTAATGATTCTGTTTTAAATAAGTAATTATTATTATTGCAAGAATAACCTGTTAAGTAGGTAGGTACTTCCAGTAGTCATTGTTTGAATATTAAAGGTGATACCCCCCATACTGATACTTACCTGATTGAAGTGAGCCCAATTTTTTGCTAAAAATTTCGTACCTATAGGTAGCTCTAGACGGGATGCCCTAAGCAAAAATTGCATAAAGGCTAATTTCAGCAGTCACCGCGCGTTCAACCACCGGGACTGTATGCTCAATCTGATTTTATAGGCTTTTAGGGACTTTTGAAGAGTTTTATTCTCAGGGGGTGATCTAGTTAAGTACTGTATGCATACGATTATTTCTGAGGGGGTGATCTAAGTAGTTGCCTTCGGCCGTGAAACCGGAGTGTCGTTATCAGTTAACACACAACTAAGATAAATTAATAGTTTACTGTGTTATGCTTTAATTATCATGGTAGAGATTTTAGATAATTTTAAGCGTTTATCAATAAATAAGTTCACAAAACCCTTGATAGATAAAACATTTTCAGACTAACAATACAATCAAACAGTAATGCTATTGGAAACAACCGCAAACCATCGGGCTTAATTTTTTTTGCAGTAATAAATCTATTGATAGAACGTATTTTTTACATGCTAGCCCCTTTTCAATGGAACGTGTTCTTGCAAATCAAATAGAGATTTGCAAGCGCTCTCTATTTTTTATCTGTTTTAAAGGCTAATGGCAAAATTGTTAGGTAGGCACCAAAAGCAAGACAGTAATAATTATTGTGGATGGCAAATAATTGGAGTAAAAATAGCCATCTTAGACGGTTTTTTCCGCCATGTTTTCTTTGGCTTAGCTGTGTGCTTTGTATTGTGATGTTGATTAGTCCTTTTATAATTTTTAAAATTCGATTAGTAGTTTTAGATAAGGGCGTTCAAGAAAACTAATAATTAAGTTATAATAGTTAAGTACCTACCTATATACATTTGTTAGTAAGTACCTATGTACGAGTATATAAATTTGCAAAATTAAAGTTGTTTGAATTGGTAAAACGGCTCTTTGCGAGAAAAAGTCATTTTTATAAAAAGTTTTAAACTAAAATAGTTTTAAACACATTTTATTCATGTTATTCTTAGTTTATTCTAACGTTACAACAATATATAAGTCATAGTTTTATTATGAAACATGAATCTTCTCCCGTTTCGCAATATTGCAATTTTTGTTTGCCTCTTGTTTGGGGGCGAGCGGTGAATGTAATAAATAAATTAAACATGGGATGTTTGAATCTAATTAAATGTTGCAAACATTTATTGTTAGAATGCAATAAAACAAGCAATAAGTAACTGAGAAAAAAAACAGTGAAATGTCACTAAACTTAAAAAAATATGTGAAAATTTCAAAACAATTTGTTAATGAGTGAATTTGACCAGAAATTCTAAGTTGTGGCCTTGCTTTAAATTAAGGCCAAATAAGGTATGTTATAAGTACACAAATAAAACAAATTTTAACTAAATCCACTCAGTCTTCCACGAAATGAAAACAAGATTTCGCTGCAATAACGGATTTAGTCCACTTTTGCAGCATAATCTCAAAATCAAAGTTTATAAACACTGTCAAATAGGTATCCCGCGTATCTATTTGTTCACCATTATTACGTTGCCTAAAACTAGACTAAAACGAAAACCAAATATTAACACTGTAAATGCAATGAGATTAAGATAAGGAGTGAGTACTGAGATGACGAGCGATAGAGGGAAATGGAAGAGAGAAACGTGTTGTGCCGACCCCACCTAGTGGGATAAGGGCAGGGAGATGATGATGATGATGACTAATTAATTAAGTATCTACCTACCACACTAATCTATTACTACATTAAAATAATTTCAAAACTAGCTCTGTTCTTTAAAAATAAAAAATGCCATCAATACCCAACAAAATCGTAAATTTTATAAACTAGAGCACCCCACTATTTCACCGAAAAATCATCCGAATCATAGTAAAAAACTAAATGGTCCGTGAAAATTGTACATAATCGTAAATAAAGCTCAGGAGCATCAACAAAGCACTTTAAGTAACAATGACTGTGCGTAGTCAAACCCTTTGCTCTTACCGCTCTGAATTAAATGTCATAAATTTAGTGCCAAAACTGACGTTTCCTATGGTCGCGCTCAATTGTGCTTCCGAATTTAAAACAGATAAGTACTTAATGGTTGCTGTATGTTCCAGATTAAATCGGAAGAAATTGATGGTCATTCAAACGGCTTCGAAATTCAAATAGAAGAATTATTGATCGATCTGATTGCTCTGTCACGTTTCCAATTTTAAATACTTAATGGAAAAATGCGCTGTAGGTAGATCACAACCACTTTTCGAGATTAACGAAACAATGAGGTTGCAAATAAAACAAGTGTATTAATTAATTAAACGCTGATTGGTTGACTAATCATCCAGACGTTTTATTTTATTCTTATTTAAAACAAATATTGCGCGGTTATATTTGCCAAGTTAAATTTTTAAAGTTGTGTACTTATTATGCGTTTGTTATTTTTTACTTCAAGGAAACTTTGTTTTGTGTTTTCTAAATAATTTGCAATTAACAAATGTTAAAGAAGTAAGTAATATTTTTCTTCTGAATCAATAAAAAATAATATTTGGAACAACGAGTTTGCATCTGTTTTAAAAGAAACTAGTAAAGTATCAAGTGTTTATAATTTAGAAAGAGTAAATGTGGCATCATCTCTACTATTTAAATCTTTTGAAACCTTTTTAAGTCTGTAAAAACACAAATTTTAATTCTTCAATCAGTAGGTAATCCTGTAACAGTTAAAGACTAACTTATATTCTAAGATGCGTCGAAGCAAAGCTAGACAAATTATAGTCATAACTCAAGGACAGAAAGAACAATATAACACGTCATGGGCACTGAGCAACGACAATTGGACATCCGACACACGCTCCTTATTAAATTATAAAGAAAACAAACCGGTAAGCTTGTAGTTGTTACATCCGGACTTACATTTTCAGGTATAGATGTCCGGACATAAAATATAGCCCGGCTTTTTTGCCCGCGACACGGCACACGACATTCTTTTTTTTCCGGTCGGCTTTATACCGACATGGCAATGGCAACCCTTGTCATTGGCATTGCAAAATATCGGTCTTCTTTGATAAAAATATTATCCTTGAAGATTTCGAAATTATTTTTACCTTATCTAACAAATCATTTTTATTCCGTGACAAAACTAAGGTTCGTAGTAGATATTCGTATTCAGAAGACTTTTTAGCCAGACTTGAGTCTGAGCTTAGGTATGCATCGTTTTTTTGACAGTTAACTTAAAAAACCCTTTTCTAGAGATACAATTCACACCTGACATGAATCCTAAAAATACGAGCATGTCTACTTAAAGTTTGAAAATTATGATTTAGGAAATTTAAATAGCCAAATCTGTATTTCTGTAATATTTACCGGCTATTTTTATCAACAAACAACTCTACTGCACAAGTCTTCAAACCATTTCATCGTCAATATCACGTTTCCTTCTCATAATGGGGACATAATACATTTAACAAATAATGATGTACAGATAAAGACTGTATTTGGAACAGAAATTCGTGTCAACATATACGACGTTCTGGTTTCAACAGGTTGGTATGTTATTGCAAAGGGGAAGACAGGAAAGGGACATGACACGTGCCTATCCAGGTGGGAGGTTTTTTCAAAGGAAATGACTTTTAAAACTAGTTTGAGGCGCCACGAAATGTCTTTACGCGTTGAAGAAAAAATGCATTTATTGGTGTAGGGTTTAGCTACCTAGACAGAGCAGTTTTGATTTATAGACCAGTTGAAAGTTAAATTTTAAAGTACCAACTTACATTATTTTATTACTGTTCAAGACTTCGAAGATATTAATCAGATACTCAAATCTATTTTTGGATCCATCCTATACCATCCCACGCTTGGTGGGGTCGGCACAACATGTTTTTTTTCTTCAATTCATCTCTTAAATTCACGAAATTCAACTCCGAATTTACTCCTCTAACATTCATAATTATCTTTATTTACACTACACATCCATTTCTTCCTCGGTGTTCCTCTACTTGTATATCCATCCACACATACTCATTACTTTCTTAGTGAAATGACTTTCATCCCTTCTCATTATACGACCATACCATGCTAATCTGGCCATCCTCACCTTTTCAGTTAATGATCCTATACCTATGACAATTCCATCGTAATCTCCAAACAAAAAAAGTAGGTCATCTATTTATAGGAATAATCGGTAAACATGAAAAATAGCATTGAAAAGACAATGCAAAGCCGAGTGATTCTATGCGCTGAAAACATTTCCAAGAACAGGAACAGTATGAAGCATGACCTAACTTGGATAACCAGGATTAGCTGAGAGCGGGGAAGCCTATCGAAGCCTGCATTGACCTACTTTCTTCATTTGGAATCTGTATGGAATAAATCTTTAGACGACCTCTGTGCGCAGTGGGCGAAGTAAGTAAGGTTTTAGTTTAGTTTTACTTATAGTGACATCAGAAAGACATCAGACTAGGTATCATTTCAATCAAACCACTCATAGAAGGTTCTGTTCTATGTTCCAACTTCCACATAACAATAACCAGAACCGTATCGAACTAACGACATAAACCAGATGTCAATAAGTAATTTATTTATTCCATAACTTTTTGTATTACTTGACACAATTTCCTTAAGTAAATGAGGCATATCGCTGTTTATTATAAGCTAACGACTTTATGCATGTTCTTACAAATTGCTTTTTCAAATGCTATAAAAACTTGAGAATGGACATTAACATAATTTGTGAGGTACTTTTTCTTGATTCAAGATTGTTGTTTAGCTACCTACCTAGTGATTTAGTCTTTCCTTGAATTTTAAGCTTTTTACTGGATTCTAATAAAAATATGTTTAATTGCAATGAAGTTTGTTAGGTATTTCTTATATTTATTTATAAATTTAGTGGGTGTTTCTATAAATAATAAAGTTGTCTTCGTTAACCTTACTTACTTACTTATTTTAATTCCTGTATTATCTATCGATTTTGGTTTTCTTACACCTTCTTTTTACTTCTAATCCATTCCCGCACCAGCTACCACGGTCGCTAAACTACAATACAACATGTGCGTCTGGGCAGTGAACGCGATAGTGTACAGACAGACCTACCTTTGTAGGTAGGTACCGAGAATAAGTAGGTAGTATAGTACTTATTAATGTTATCTGTGGTAATAGTATAGTGTTGACTATTGGTTTAGTGATATGCAAAAAGGGAGTTCAAACATTACCTTTCATACATTTTAAAACGATAGCTCAGGTTTGCTTTGTTAATTAGCTTAGTTTTCTAATTGATTCCCGAGGGTGTTTCTGGCCTAGATATTGTTTGCTCCTAGTGCCCTAAGTGAGTTATGTTCCGCTACAAATAGCTTTATGTCTGACCTGTTGTGTTACACGGGCTTTAATTGAAAAAAGATATTTTTTCTTAGGTAGGTAATAAAATTAAATCATTCTTGAAATATTCGATTTAAATTGTTAGATACAAAACAAATTTTTAAAGAAAATAACAATAACTAGTACATTTTGAAAAATCTAACAGTTTATTATTTGCATTCTAACTGGACATTACTAGCGCCATCTATAGCCTTGCGTTTGAACTAGTTCGTAAATTACAGAGTCATCTAACGGAACTAATTGCTACTAACTGTTAAAACAGTTAGGGTAAAATCAATACCATAATAAGTTACGTCGTGTTCATGGTAGAGGTCGCTAAAGTAAGATAATAAAGTAAAGACATTTGACAACAATTAATTGTAAAAGCTTATGTGAGAGAAATAAATAAATAAATAATTATTATATTCTTATTATTTGAAATCAAAATTATGTTTATTTCAAGTAATTTAAACACAAATTAAACTCTAGTTAAGTAAGTATGATGTTTTTTAATAAAAATGATTTTAAATTTTGTTCCAAGTTAAATAGCCTGTGGTATCGAATTCACACATGAACGTAAGGCTATTTTACTTTATTTACTCTGTTATCTCCTAAAAAAATTTAAATGATGCAGGTCTTTTGAAAAGCTATAATATAAGCTTGATGTCATTAGCTTTAAGAAAACCGTAACTTTTCTACATAATTTCCCTAATTCAATTTAACGGCCCACCCATCAAAACGTCGGCGTCGTAGAACAAAGACGGTTGTGAAAATGTACAACTTTACAGGAGAGCCATTTTAAGTTTTGAAATCAGTTTTTTGTGCATAACTTTAAAACGGCTTATGCTTTCGGTTTCAAACTTGGCAGTGTTAATAAGCTTCAGGCCTTCTAAATTTAGGTTTAAACAACTATTTATAAAATTGCTTAGTTTTCCTAAAAAAACACATGCGTCATTGTTTTGCGGATGTAGGATGTAGGATTAGGTGTAGGATGTATTCATCCGTCGTTTTAGTACGGATATTTTTTTTTATATGCGTGACGGATCAGTACTTTACGTCGATATTTTAGGGAAAACTAAACAAATATTTTGACGGATGTGAAATTTTACTAGAGAAAAATAAAAAAAAATTAACTTCAATGCACTTATTTATTCATCCAAATCATCATTATAGTAACTAACTTTAAAAATAAAGTAAAACTATGATCATCGGTCAAAATTGTAGGTCTTAAATTTTGGTTTTACTGAACATAATGTTAAATTAAGTCCTACTTGTCACGTTTCTAAAGAAAGTTACCTACTGCAAAGGATGTGATGTGATGTATGTCCAAATAATATTTTTATATGTATTTGGAAATACCTCTGGTTTGCCCAAAACCTCTTAATCAGCATCTAAAAATAACTTCACAAGTATTTTTGTACAAACAAAGATCTGCAAGAAACCGCTTCTGTCTTCCGCTCCTTTGAAACAGTTCTAATCATATTATTTTTCAACACCAAAAACAGTAAAACTGACTTTGATTATTAGCTTACTTTAGGTTTTATGTAATGTTTTGTGCCTTAGATGGAATTTTGATGAAATTAGATACGAAATTCAACAACATTCAGTCTCAGACCATTACTAGATGATTTATACAACGATAGCTGGCAATCTTTGCCTACACTTAACGAGACACTGTAGTTGCTTGTTACCTGGGACATTGTTAAGATGGAATAGGCTTGCCCTGCACCGAAACCATCCCCTTAGTTTAGTCAGCATTATCCACAGGGAAGACAATGGTCAATACCATGTGGGGCTGACAAATTGCCGCAATGTTTTCCGTCACCGTTAAGAGCTCATGATTATTATGCGTCTTTTGTTGCGAAAAATGTATTTGTGCTCCCTTGTCCTCCTTGTGGGATACAGTCATGATCATTTTTCATTTAATTCTTAGTCTATTAGCTTTGCGAAAACCTAGCATAAGGTGTTATACCTTCAAGTCTACATAATATAGGTTCTTGAAAACAAAATCTTTTAGTAAACTTTATGTGGTCAACAGTGTACTCTTTTACTTCTATATAGCCGGTAATAAAGCTATTTAATGATCATAGTTTTCAATCTTCATTGAGTAATGTACAAAATATAATATTTACTTCATTGGACATTCTGTCAGCTTTTAGTGAACCATTGCTGGACATTAGCCTCCTTCCCTAACGGCCAAACTGCTCTGTTCTGGGCCTTTTGCATCCAGGTCCTACCTTGTACGGTAACTATGTTGTCCATCCATCTGGCAGGTGGCCTGCCGAGAGGTCAAGTGAATCCGCGAGGCCACCATTCAGTTAAGGCCTTACTCCATCTGCCATCACCAAGTCTTGCCAAGTGGCCTGCCCTACTCCATTTTAATTTTAAGACGGTCCCCTACACCTACTACTTTGGTACGTACGACGTAATATTTACTTAGAAAATATTAATTAAAGGCTTCAAAAAATATCACAAAGACTAAACTGGTACTCCAGCGAGTGACTTAATAGACATTTTTTTCAGAATTATTTTATTTACAATTTGAAAATCGAAGTACTTAGACACACACTTACACTTAGACGAAGCAGATTTCCAACCTGCTTTTTCCTTAGGCCGCTTTCTTCCTCTGTTTTAAAAACAGAGGTTGTGAATGCTGGGGTCGATTAGTTAGAGGTCGTACCAATAGTAGTTAGAATAGTAAATAAATTCGAATTGAGAGCGGGAAACAAATTCGAAGTTTTACATCGTAACGTTAGTATTGTATTGTCAGAAGGCATAAAGGCATCTCATGTAGATTCTCAGACTGTATTCAAATAACTTAGAATTCATGTAGGTACGTTATTAAAGTCGGTTAGTCAATATTTAAGGAGTTTTGTGTTGATGAGGCGTGTATGAAGTCGTGACTGAGAAATGTTCTGTGACTGAAGGCTCAGTTGAAGAGTCGTCAGTTGATCTCTTTCATGTGTTTGATTAATTAGCTCTCGTGAGGTTTCATCTACAAAAACTAAAATAAAAAGCAGGAACTAATGTACCTACCTATTTATACTCAGCCAAGTCTACCTTGGTATGCCTAGGTAGGTAGGTGTGGGTATACCGATTACCAAGGTACTATTCCTACTTCGGCAGATAGCTGTCTAGTTGAGTATTGGTTATTTAAACGAAATTGAAGAATTGCGTAGGTAGGTATGTAGGTTATATTAATAAGTAATTTGCTTTATTTCATAAAAAAAATAGATTTTAATCAGTAAATCAAGCAATAGCGAGAAGCCAAAAAGTTAGACCGAAAAACTATGATAACTTTTTTTTTATTGCATTTACTTTAATTCTGATGAATACATCGTAAATAACAATAAATTTTAAATCAAAAAGCACTTATTTTTTTCCAAAATATTCACGCAGTTTTAATTTAGGAATCGTACAATGACGCTTCTTTAAAACATGTCCGTAAAATAACGTCAGTTGTATCCATCCGACCTTCATCCGACAGACGAACATCCGTAAAAAAACGTCAGTTCAAAACATACGACAGTGCGAGTTCCCTAAAACAATGTCGGATTATTATGTTCCGTCACTAAATATATTTTATAATTTTTTAATTTATTTTTCAAATGCAGATAAGAATAACTTTTTTTTATTACAACTAATGATAAAAACAAAAAACATTGTTTTCCATAGTACAACGACGGTAGTATTGGACCAACACAACAATGTTATCTCTTGAGTCCCTAATACAACGACGAATATGATCATCCGTTGTTTTTAATGGATATTGTAATTATTACAGAACTTTCGTATAAACTTTCGTATAAATATTCGTATTTATTATTTAAGTATCAATGCGAGCAAAACAATAATAAAGGTGACTTTGCCTAGTACACAGACGGAAGTGACCATCAGTATCCCCGGAGCGGGGGTGCGGGGGGGAGGGTAAACCAAGAACAAGGACGCTTGTGCACATTCAACATTTTTTTACGTTCCTAAATTCAGAACCGTCTGTGTTCAATTCGCTATTTCAGAAGTTTTTCATAAAAAGAAAAATATGTTTTTATTAGCCGATGGGGGACATAATTCTAAGGTGTTCTGTACAATAAAAAAAATTTGACGAATCATTAAAACCGCCGTTGTTCTTAGACGCCGACGAAAAGCTTGCACAAACGGTGTAACTTATCTTCTGATATCGAAATAGTCAAACTTACTTTCATAATAGGACCAGTATAAACTGCCCTTTTAGTTTAAAGCAGGTCTTAATGTTAGCGGGTCTAGCTCGGCTGGTCGATTTAGGATATTTTCTTGTAACAGATATCTTCGGCCTTTATGAAAATAACGAGGAGTTTGTCTCTGACAGTTTATACCTTTGTAACGGTAACGGTTTGATATAGGTCTGCCCCCGATAGTTAAAAAGGCGCAAGTAACAACAAGTCAAAACGGAGAAAAAAATGTTTTAATTAATGAAACGGGAAATTGTTTGCTGTCTTTGGATAAATTAATATAATTATTCTTTTTTAATGGGATTTAATGGCTACATTAATAGTCTTTGAATTCAACTATTAAAAATATGAATATTTTCTAATTATTAAACTAAAAATAACAAAAAACTGTTTCATCTTAGTATAAAAATTGGGGAAAAATACTACGTCTTAAATTGAATAGACGCAAATAGCCAGATGCGCCCTTTAAATCTAGAATGCTTATTGCTGGACTTTTATTCTAAGTATCTAGATAACCTTAGACTTAGGTTTCTAAAAAAAATAGGCGCATTTGGTTATATACGCCTTTTTGCATAAGTATTCAAAGCTATGTAGATAATCCTTGAATAAGATAAAAAGTATATTCAGATATCTAATTCATTCATTCTTCTCAGACTATAACCTAAAAATATGCAGTAACTGTGTTATACTGCTATTATGTAGGAAGGTAGGTACTCAAATTATTTATCTTTATTAAAAGAACACACTATCGAAAGACTCAAGTATTTATTAAAAAAACTGCTTATCTATGGCACAAAATCAAAATAAATGTCATATAAGTACCTTATAAGTTAAGCGCAAGTTCATTCTCAAGATTTTCCGACCCGCCGGCTTTGCCGCGCGTTCAACATGGAATCTTTTCCAGATGAAGTAGGTAAATAACACTATTGAGTTTTTTGATGAAACCGAGCTGCTTGAGCAGGAAGAAATGGTTTTGGATAACTCCACAAGTTCTAAGAAAAGAAAAGATCGAGACGAAATAGGTAATTCCGAAGAGGAATGGTCTCAGGTGTCAAGAGGGAGAAAAGTCGTGAGGAAGGAAGGAGAAGTAGAAGAAGAAGACAATATACAAGTTTGTGTAACTAGTCCGACTGTTTTGCCAAAACAGTTTGCATTAGCAAGATTATTTGGAGAGCATGGCATCAGCAATATTCAGAGCAATCTTCAAATCTACAAAAGTCGCCGACATCCATACTCTTTACAGTAATATTACGATTTGTATCGGAGACGGCGCGATGAAAGTCTTCGAAGTCTCTTTTCTTTTTTTTAAGTGAGAGAGGAGCGTGGTCTTTAGCAGAAGGAACACTATTGTTACTGTCAGTTGTAGAGACTTGGGGGCTTATTCTTATATAGGTTTATTTCGTTACCGTAGTTTGCTTTGTCTGCGTGACTGTTGTCGTTATTTGCGTTGCATAGCAAAATGTTCTCTGTATTTTCTTCTATAGTGCTATTTGTACTTTGCGTGCTTGTAGAAGCTAATGCTTTGGCAATTAAGTCAAAACTTCGTCCTTTCTTCATGTTAGTTGTCTGTAATAAAATAAAACAGATCAATACATGAATATAATTTAATACAGTGTAATAAAAAAACATAAGTAAATATACCTAGGTAAATTTACATACATAACATACACTACTATTATATTCATAGATATACATAGATAATAAATAAATAAATAATAAAATAGCCTTTATTGCTGTTTCTTTTACATCTTCTTTGAATATGAATATGCCTACTTCCTAAAACTAAAAATGTACTTATTCTACTTTTAATGTAAGTGGTCGGCAACTGGTTGTTTTGTTAAACAGCTTGTCTGTCGACAGAGGCCTCCTCTAAAGATTTCCATGTTCTCCTGTCTCTTGCTAATCGGCTCCATACTGGGCCAGCTATTTTCCGCAGGTTATCTTTCCATCTTTTGTTTTGTCTGTCTCTACTTCTTTTCCATCCCTTGGATACCATTCTGTTATTTATTTATTTATTATTTATTCTATCTCTCTTTTACCCAAGATGCTTCTTTCTATTGAATTTTGGCAAACCTTTAATTTATTTTCTTGTAAATCTGTTAACGCCCATGTCTGGCACCCATTGAACAGGCATGGCATCTTCCTCTTCTTCTATATTATGTATATCTTTTGTTTATTTTGTTATTTTGTTGTTTTTTATCTTTAAAGGGTCTTGGTCGTTTTCCCCCACGATGACCAGTCGGCTTGGGAGAGTTTGGTGTTTTCTATTTGGTTGGTTATCTGTGTTCATTAGTTGTGTTTTGTTTTCCGGTTCCCGATAGTTGATTGTTATTGTTTATTATTATTATCTGCTGGAGAGGAAGAGAGAGAGTTGGATCTGAATCTCATGACATCAAAAGCGTTACGCCTGATGTTTTGTGAGGGCGTCCAGGTTTGTTTCTTAGCTTGAGTGTTGTCTCGCGGCGATGAAGATATTTCTCTTTTCCTTTTTTCCTTGTTTGTATTTATTTCCTTTACCACAAGCTTGTCGTATTTCAAATATGCGATGTTTCCTTTCGTTCTCTCTTCGTTCAGTCTATTCTGTAACAATTTTCTCTTTTCCAAAACCTCTTTAGTATAATCATCTGTGATATATATATCTTTAAGATCCTTCCGGACTTTCATTAACTCATTTTTCTTCCATGCATTGACAAAGGAAAGCAGAACCGGTCTCGGCTTTACACCTGGGTTTCTCTTACCAATGCGAAATATATTGTTTATTTCAAAAGCCTCAATGTTTATTTTTATGTCTTTAAGGAATATTTTCTTCGCCTCTTGTATTAGCCCTGATGTAGATTCTTCTCCCTCCTTTAATCCAAAAATAACAATATTGTTTTGCTTCTTGTCTCTTTTCAAATACTCTATCTCATTCTCAAGTTTATTTATTTTTATTTTTAAATCTTTGTTTTCTTCTATAATTGATTTTAGTTTTTCTTCCATTTTCTCCATAATTGAATTAGTTATAGACTCTTTCAGCTCAACTGTCTGTTTCTGCATTTCGATTTTCATTTTATCGAACAGAATTTGAAATTGATTTTCCATGTTTAAGCTCAAACTCCTTTTCGTATATATTGTTTATCTATGTTTATATATACATAGATAAACATAGATAAACAATATCTATTAAACATATTAATACAAAAAAACATAAATAAACAATATTAGATCACTGTCTCTTTTCTTGACCAATGATTTCCTACCTTAATCGATCAAATTTATCCTAGACTTCGTCTTAAATGAAAACTAAAGATGACGATAAAACATAGTGTATTATAAACTGGATGCTTACCTTGTGATAAATCACGCAACGAAAAATTGCGCATACGTGCGACACGTCCCACTCCCACTGTTACTCGGGCGCAACTGACAGGAAATGTCCAGCCGCCGTACTAATCAAACCCCGCGCACCTCCCCGTAGGATTCACGATAATAAGTGAAAAGGACGTTTCTGGTCATTTGCGCCTTTTTAATTAGGTACCATCAGTTATATTTTTACGCAACATAAGGTATTAAGACGTATATGACAAATGCGCCAGGCTAAAACAAACTTTACGAAGTAGAAAGGGCGCAAATATGGTTACTTGCGCCTTATTAATTTCCACTTCGAAATAGAATAAAATATGCGTCTTTTAAATTACCTAACTCAAATAAAATATGCAAGGCATGGGGGCATATCTACATAAATGCGACTCTTCAACTAAGTTTTAGCCAAATTCGCCTTTTTATCTTCAATTAGATGTAAAAATAAGTGCAGAAGCTGCTTATTTTCTTGTGCTAAAATTGCAATGAAGCTTGGTAGAAAAGTATTAAAAATATAGGTAGATCCGCCTTTTTTTCCTGATTCTGGCAATATATATAAGTCAAATTCGGAAAAAATGTTAGATGCGCCTTTTTAACTATCGGGGGCAGAGGTGACATCATTATATAAGAAAGTTTTTGAAATTCACAAAAATAGATCCACACAATTCATGTTTACTATAAAAAATAAATAAATTCGGTGAACTGTAAATAAACTTAAGCAGTGAAACATAGAACCTTCTTTGAGGGTGGTTAGAAACGTTTAATAGGCCATAGTCGATTTTAATAGGCGATAGTCAAAGTCTTTAAGCCATGACGGAGGCTTTTAGACGGCCTAAAAACTCTGTCACTAGAAAAAATTGTTCTCGTTCCTTAACACCGGGACAAAATACAATTAAAAGAATGTATTTGGTACAAAACTATGAACGTAAGAATTTCATACCTACTCTCATTCATTAAGCCACTCAGTGGGTAATTGATCAGTTTTTCTAACATACAATTTCACGGGTGGTTGGCTCACAACGGTGAATCTGCGGACCGTTGTTGTGTAACATACTAAGGGCCACTTGCACGGAAATTTCAAGTTAAATTAATAACTCGGTGTTAACTGACTCGGGGTTAGTTGGTTAAATTTTAAACTCTTGGTTTACATTGCAAGATTAAAAAGTAACCCAGTGTTAACTAACCCGACATTTCTATTTTGCATGCTGGCAATTATTTAAGTCAAGGTCACGTTCATTCGTTCTGCTTTCATCCGGCCAAATTTAAAATAACGAATGATGAATCACTAAGCTATACCTTTCTCTTTCGCTCTAAAGTAATTTATATATAGCTGTTTCATTACGTCAAATTGGAACTAACATATAAATAATTTTTGTTTTGATCGGTTTATGTTGACAAGCTTCCATTGTTTATGTCGTGAATTTTAAGTGCGTTTGCGTGTTATTTTATTAAATCGGTGAAAATGGAAAAGAAAAGTCGTGTACGTGCCCCGAATTTCACGAATAGCGACAGTTCTTTACTGTGTGACATCATATCAAAGCATAAACATGTTATTGAAAACAAAAGAACTGATGGGGCTACCCTTCTCCAAAAACAGAAGTCGTGGTTAGAAGTAGCGACAGAGTTTAATTCTGTAACTACTGGGTTCACCCGAACAGTGGAAAGCCTTCAGCAAAATTATAAAAACTTGAAAAAGAAAACAAAAAAGAATGTTTCTGGCGCCAAAATGGATATTCCAGGTATGTGTCTCTCCTCCTCTCATAATTTTGAATGAAACTGATTTTCTATCATATCAAAGCAGTCTGCATGAGATAATTCATTCCCAAACATGAGTTTCTTAAAATAGTGACTTGACTACTATGTATTTGACCTAAGTATGTTTTTCTTGCAGTGGATAGGACAGCTCTTATCCAGAATATTGAAAATTATGGAACTACTTCTGAAGGCTGGGAGAAAGTCGCAGAGGACACAGGAATTTCAAAAGACAATTGCCAAGAAATTTTCAGAGCACTGAGCAAAGAAGCGGACAACAAGTCGAAATTTTTGAAAAAAACTATCATGGGTACAGGTTAGTTACTGATTGTGGCTTAAACTAATGTTGTCTTTGCTTGCTTTATTACTTTGTATTGACAGTGATCATTTTTTTACCAGGCGGGGGACCACCACCAAAATTTGATGATGACCCTTTATTGGATCGTGTAAAAGGTTTGATTGGGCCATCTATCGATGGACTATACACCATATATGATGGTGACAGCAGCTTAATGGCATTGCAAGATGTTCAACCAATTGAAATAATAAAAAATACTATACTCATAGATAGCCCAAATTATGAAAACCTAGATGAAATGAATAAAAAACATGGAGGTACCTACTACTAGCCATTAACTAATTATCTTTTTCTATTTCATTGATTTGAATATTAGAAGTTATTTTTTCAATGTACCTTTGAATTAACTATTAATTGATCTGTATCGCTCTGTCATTGAAACTGAAAACATGCATATCCCAGGATTATTACACTGTGAATTCTAGCAACAAAAATTATATTTAACAAACATTTTCGATTTTTTTTTAGATGAACAACTCTTAAGAAGTCCATGTGAAACTATTGTCGAAACCCCCAAGACGAACAAAACCCAAGATGTTGAAACTTCATTTTTTTCTAACAATAGGGCAAACTTAAAAAGAAAGCCACATGATTTACTTACTCGTGAGTATTGTCTTATATTTCATTATTTGCATGGTTTAAATTTAGGTATTGTACAGGTTTAATTCAATGTTAATTAAGATTATGTTTACTCAAATAAACTAATTTACAATTTTCAGGAAAAAGAAAACTGATGTCAGACATACCTGAAAAACAATCAGTTGCAGAAAAATTTAAATTACTTGCTTCAGAAAAAATGGAACATGTTGAGTTGCAAAAACAACTACTGAACATTCAACTGTTGGAGGAAAGAGAAAAATTAGAACATAATAGATTGCTAAGATCAATGGAAGTAGAAGATGCTCGAGCAAAATATGCTCACAATGAAGAGTTAAGAAGGCTTCAATTAGAAAAAATTAAAAATACTTAAAATGGATTAAAACTTATTTATTTTTGTAATACTTTAATTAAATAAATTAAACTACAAAATAAAATGTTTCTCTGTTAATTCAATCTCCCAAAATGTTGTTCTATCAATGCTTCACGTGCATAACAGCCTGGTGTGTTTCTATTTGTATATGTATGAGAATTGCTGTTGGCTGGTTCTTGTTCATTGTCATCTAATATAGGCGGATACTCTGCATCAATAGGTGGTTCAGAATCATTCCGAAGCCGTGCTAAGTTGTGTAGAACACAAGTAGCAATGATGATACCTGGTATCCTGCTCAAGTGTACCTGAATCCCTCGTGTCACAATAGGAAATCTTCTTTTCCAGATGCCAAATGTGCGCTCTATTGTATTTCTTGTTCTTATCTGGGCCTCATTGTATAATGATTCATTTTGAGAATTAACAGTTGCCAATGGTGTCATCATAAAGGCAGTTTGTGCATATCCGCTATCACCAAGTAAGCAATAATTTCCGTATGTTCCCTGCAGAAAATGTCTGCGTTGATTGCTATTGTCCCAAATGTGAGAATCGTGGGCAGATCCATGCCATCTGGCAACAACATCATTAAACATCAAATCAGCAGAACATATTGCCTGCATATTTAAGGAAAAGTAGCCCTTTCTGTTTCTATAAATTTCAGCCGTTTCTCCACCTATAACAAAGTGAAATCTATTAATAGCTGCAAGATACAGGTTATTAATAAAAAGTAACAACATTAGGAAACTTACCTGGAGATTTCATCCGCACATGAGTGCAGTCTATAGCGCCAATAATGCGTGGAAATCTAGATATTTCATAAAATTCCATGGCTGCTTGCCTCTGCTCAGCCTCAGTAGTAGGCATAAATATAAATTGAGGGTACAATTTGGCAATGGCATCAGTCACCCTGTGAATTGTCCGGCATGCTGTTGACTCGTGCACACCGACAAAGTCTCCACATGTAAGTAATTGGCTTCCAGTAGCATAAAACCTCAGTGCACATAGTAACTGGTTCATGGGTGACAAAGCATCACTGAAAAAAAAAAATTATCAGTAGGTATGTAGTTATGTACCTATTTAATGTTAGCACAGTAATTTTGCAAAATATTGTTGAGTATCAACTAAACTTTTTTAATTCGACTTGATAGCTTACCGGTTGCGTGTAGGGATGATTAATTTATGTTCAATTTTGTTCAATAAATAGGTAACACTTTCTTTTTCAAGTCGAAATCTTCTATGAAATGCTTTGTCTGTCCATATATTGTAATGATCAGGCCGTTCCCCTACTCTTCTATTAAAAAAGTCCGAACTTATGTAGTCGATAATTTCTTCATCATCATCAGAAAACAATAATTCACTCATCGTGATAAATAAAGTCGAAAACAAAATTAGTTCGCACGCAAATAAACAAACATAACCTCACAATTTGACATGACATAACCTCGAGTTAGGAACTTAACCCTTCAAATTTGGCGAGTTAAATATTTACGGATTTAACCCTTGGGTTACGCTTAACTCTGGGCGATGCAAGACAAATTATTTTTTTAACCCCGTGTTATCAACTAACTCGAAGTTTATTATTTTAACCCTGGAACATGCAAGTGGCCCTAACCGTACGAACTCAGGGCAAAAAATGTAAACAGGCTCACAGCTGTTTCTATAGGAACGGTAAACACTTTATGATGTTCAGACGACAAAAACAAAACTATTTGAAGATGGTTTATTGAGGACTTTTGTGGGTCAAGGGCCTTTGGAGACTCAGATCCTGGGTTTAGGGTTGCTAGATTTCGGTATTTCCGGGATCTTACAGGGATATTTCGTCTTGTCCCGTGTTTATTATTTAGACTCGTACCGGATTCCAGAAACTTAAATCCTAAACCTTTTATTTAACACAGTATTCCTCTAGTAACTATCAGAGGTAACAGAGTTTTTAGGGCGCCTGAAGGCCTCCATCATAGCTCAAAGTCTTAACGCGTTCAGTGACCATGACGCATAGCCGCTCCGAGCTCACGCTGACACGGACGTGATATATCAATTTTAAAAACGTGTTGTTTTATTAAATACATATTTACCTAAAGTAGCAATTACCACAAAAGAAAAACTATGTGATCCAAAAATAATTTGTTAAAAAAATGTGTAGGTACAGCTTAGCACTCAATTTTCACTTAATCCGGCCCATTATTAATACAAGCTCCCTAATTAAATAATTACAGGTATATGCCATTAGTCTCCAATGGCTCAATATTAACCACAGGTTTAGATGAACAAGTGCGTCATTACGTCCCATTTCTTTTGACTTGTTATAAGTTATTGCTCCATTTTAATGGCTTTATATTACGCTCTGCTCTGACTATTGATCTTGTGCAGAAATAAGTATTGTATAATATAGTATGAAAAAAAAACATACAAAGGATTGGTATCTAATGGGTAGAATTCTACATTTTGACGAAGGTGCAATTTTTACTCCTTTGCAATTGTGTTTTTTTTTTTTGCTTTAAGAAGTTACCGACGCATTAATCATTTTGTTTTATTAAATAGCTGTTTAAATTAATGTTTAATCTGAACTTATAAAGTGGAATATAACAAAATACCTAATCAATATTTTAAATAGTATTTTACCTATTCATTAAATAATTGTTTTTTTTCCTTACAAAAGATGTCAACGCGTCTCATTTATTTTTTACTAGCTGCGCCCCGCGGTTTCACCCACGTAAGTCCCGTTCCCGCGGGAATATCGAGATAAAAAGTAGCCTATGTCACTCTCCATACCTTCAACTATCACCACTTAAAAAAATCACGTCTATTTGTCGCTCTGTTTTGCCGTGAAAGACGGTCAAACAGACAGAAAGACAGACACACACATTCTCTTTTATAATATTATATAGTATGGATGCTCAAAACTTTTTAAATCAAACTTAAAAAAAAACAGTTTAAGTATATCATTTTTTTTGTATCGTCTTGCTAGGGTTTTTTATGTCATCCACCAAAGTTTTAAATTCCTGGTAAGGTCGTTAAATGAGCGTTAATTTATCAACTAGATAATGATTATTACTAACAAATTAGCCTTTCCGTTCCAACAGTTCAAAACATACGCATATTTCTTCAAACATGTTCAACTAATAAGTTAAGTGTAATCATTCTGTACAGAAAAGAAAACAACCTGTTTACTCCATAAACCACATTGTGTCGAGGCGACGCCATGTCGGTCGCCTCTTTCGTATTTTTCATTCGCATTTTACGATGTCAATGTTCGTTTAGCTCCTTGCTGTATCGGGGTTAAATTGAAAATGTGTATGACCTTATTTATTAAATAGAAAATAAACATGATAAGGAAATATTGAGCTATAAAAGATTTCGGAAGATTCAAAGATTTGAATGATGACGCCTAGGAGACACAACCGAGTTTATTGATTTGTAAGGTGTGATAAGTACCTAATAAGAGAAACATGATTTGTAATTGAAATTAACTGCATTTGAATCTTGGTTATTTCAGTTGTGCATTTTTTAAGTTTAATAAACTATTTCGTAATCATATTTATAAATGTTATCGAGCCTTAATCGCGTAGGTATTAATAATATTTAGTAAGCAAATATTATAATATGTTTCAAAGTTGCGATATTTAAAAAGTGTTGTTTCGTAATCAGTTTGTCTATCTTATCTTCAGTCGGCGGATCTAGCGTAAAATAAGTACAAACATTTGTACCCCTACGGGAAACAAATCAGCACCCTCTGCATCTCAAACGGTCTTCCCACAGAGCTTATAAAAAAGCCTCGAAACATTTTTCAGTGTGGAATGTCCATGGATATTTATTTATTTATTTATTCCGTGGAGTCCACGGAATTGTATGTCACGTGGACATGTTTTTAAACAACGAGATAAAGCTCTAGCATTCCTTTTTGCTTCATCCGGGGAATCTGTTTGTGCAAATGTTTCCGAACTTGCCCGAATTCGTGTCCGGGACAAACAAATGTGATGTCCCAATAAAAAGTTATTTGCGAAATTATGCCGGCGCCGCCGCGACGGTTATCGAGGAGCTGGCGATGGGATTTCTCACGTCAACTTGACTGTTAATATGAGCTTTATAGCTAAGCGACCTTTCGGTATATAACTTATCGGACGCATCGCATCAATGATCGTAGTGTTGCTTATTAAATGATTTCGAACGGGATTCGATCGCGTGTAATTACCTTTTTTTTTTCTTTGTTTATAAATGACTAGATTCGAGCTGTCCGATGCAGATTGGTGAGCGCACTTGTGAGACTTCCTATAAAAGAATAATGCGTCCATTGCGTGCGATGCTGAAAGGTGGACGATTAGCTTTAAGCATACGAGCTTCAAACGGTGAAGGAAGAGACCGTTAGGAAACCAGTTAGTTTTGACCCTGACTGCTTTATAATATTGTACGAAAATTTATCTTAAATTATATGGTAATGCCTTTTGACTCCCGAACTATATTTTCAGATCAATATCATAGAAATAGAATGTTGGTGTAATTTTGATACGTTTTACTCGATCGACTAAGATTCGAGGAAAATCAGAATTACCTGTATACCTGTGTAGATAAGACAAATGTATAACTCACCCATTCTGCTGCTGCTCCTGGTTATCATCAGCATCATTGCTGTGGAGTGACTCCAACATCTGAATCTTCAACATTGTGGATCACATGACAGATGAACACACTGCACTAGTTACTCACAATCACTTAATAATCACTACTTATTAATTTAACACTTAATCTGGCGATGGTTGACCTGCAACAAGAGAATAAATGTTGTTAAATAGGTTTAAAATCAGTAAATAAAATATCTTCGTTGCTCAAATAGATTTGAAGATATAGGTGCAATAGCTTTGAGCTCAAATTTCGAAATTAAGATCCCTGAAATTCAGGGTTCAGATATTATTTTGGAAACGGCTGGTCTTCTTTCCACGAAATATTATGGATAAGTCCCAAATAAGTCTCGTTGAAACCAGATAATATGATGTACTTAAGTCATGATTTTTTTTATAAAAAGCTCGACCAAACTATCAACAAACAAAACCTCTTTATAATATTAGTATAAATTGTACGGGTATAATAAAACGAAAATACCAGTAAGTAAGTACTAAGTACATAATAAAACTTATAAAATCGGTAGGACCTCAAGGATCGCATCGACATAGGGGTTTATTCATAAAAACTTGACAATTTAATACAGGTTTTAAGAACGTTTCTTTCTTGTCACCCATTTGTCAACGAAAAGAGATAGCAACAGATTTAATATGCGTTTTAGCTAATACAGGTTTAATACAGGTTTTAGGTCGAATATGCATAATGGGGTAAGTCTTTAAGCTAGGTGATTGTAGTGACGTTGATACTCAGCAAGTCGTACTAGCCGATGAAATGGATAGGTTATGGTGAGGTAACGTCTATTTATATCAGCCCCTTCGATATACTGTGAAAAGTATTGCATAGCTACTGAAGCTACTGAAGCTCATAATTTTAAATAAGTAAAGAGTAAAATAACTACCTATGTTGTTGATCATGACCACCACATGATTTCTAAAAATCAAAGTGCATAAATTTCTAACTATTTTAGTTTCTTACTTTTGTATTTAAACATAAAAAATAACCTTACAAAAAGTATCCCCTCGCTAGATTCGAACCTGCATGCTTCGTTTCGTTATTGCATTTGCAGAAGTTGCGTTACAACACAAATAAAATTGTGCACTGTGATCTAGGTCAAAAGGAAGTCAAAACTTCTACGACGGTGGGGTCGAGTGCAAAGCACTACACTTTCCAACATCCCAGCACAAAGCCAGCAATGATACGCTCCATACTACCAGTACTTCACGTCCAACCAATGTTTATGCGCCTTGCATTACGTTTTACAAGGTCACACTTACCCCGTAGAAACGGACTCCCCAAGGTTGTTGCCCAAATTTTTGTATAAAAGCTCAAAATGCAGAAAAATATCGTTTGCGCGATCCAGGATCGATAATGGAAGGAAGATACGGTCGTTAAGGGATGCATTTGGCTACCTGCGATAAAAGAGGGTGGGGGATGCAACACGCTGCATAGATCTAAGCTTGCACGCTTATCTGTTGGTCATGCGCGCGCGCACTATAGCACTATAAGTGTTCGTATATACGTAACTTTACAAAATACAATAAGAATCAATCAATAGATATATCTAAGAATCGTTGTTTACGATCTATGGGTAACTCAACAGATCCAAGTCACAAGTGTGCTCAAGATACTGGTTGCGTGACCGCGATCAGTGGCATTGCTTCAATATAAATTCAAGTCATGTGCTCAAATCTATTTGAAGCACATTTGTGTAAGTAAATAATAACTCAGGATTTATAGGAAACTAGCAGCAGTCCCGGCTTTGCACGGGTGTACCTACTAATGAAACTACCTGTATAAAATATAGCCTTTAACCATCCCGACAGTCCATTCTACACATTACTTCTACAAAATTTTTGAAATCGGCTGTGTAGTTTCCGAGATTACCTCCGTCAAACAAACAAACAAACCAAGATTACCTATTTAGAATATTAATATAGAAATGTTTTTTTATGAAAACCTATACCGAATCTAGTAGGTAATTAAAATAGTTTACAAACAAATATAACAGAAAAGCTCCTTATCTTTAATTATTCAAATTGTTCCCCAGTGAGCGCTCTAACTCAAAGTATAATTACATTTTGAACTTTGTATGATAACAAGTACAATTGTATGAGAACTTTGCGCAATTTTGAGAGTTAATTACTTATTAATTTACTCTCTAATAACGTAAACTATTTCAATTAATCAACACGACAATCAAACAACTTCCAAGGATGTTATGAGAATTCTTCGGAATTGTAAAATAAAGCTGCGTTTGTACTGACGCAAACGACCGTATCGTTATTTACGTTGATTATTATAACAATGACCCTTTAACTCAAGATCACAATAGTTAAACAAGACGTGATGAAAACACAAAATGATTTGGACAGTGTCTATCGCTCCACTGACGTACGTTGCCGCTGTTGTTAGCACTTTCACAAGTCAGTTTAATCAAAGCTTACTTTTATCTTTTCGCAGTATTATTGACAAAGTTGGAAGCTATCCCGATAATTTATTTTAGATATTGATTTCAAACAACAATTAGTTAATTTTAAATCCACGTTTAAATTTCATTATTTCATGAAATCACACGCATTTAAACGAAAGAAAGAATCGTAAAAGAAAAACAGTATTAACAGTAATGATTTTGTATTTTCCTGTGGGTACTTATGTAATGAGGAAGCTTATTCAATTTGAACTTGAGAAGTCTATGAGGCATGAGATTAAAACGACGTGAGAAACAAACAATCTCAAGAAAAAGATATGGAAATAACACTATAAAATCCCATGCCAATGCCATGTTAGTACCATTTTCATGATGCCATATTTTTGCCTGTAGCATAAAATTAAATTGAATGGCACCGTGACTTGCTTGGTAAAATAAAGAAAAAGTGTTTAAGCCATGGATGTCAATATTGATTAGATTTAATCGTCAATATAATTATTAACAGCTGCCGCCTTATTCTCCAAATAACGATTACAAAAAACAAAAGCTAGATAACATGCAATCTCTTACCGCGTCATGTTTTGAATGTCGTGAAGAATCGAGCAGCTGATCATCAAAAGCTAAGTGGAACTTAGCTCCGAGAAACAAAAACATTACCTAATGACCTCCATTCTCCACCGACAATATCTTCAGCACTTTAATGGCCAAAGCCCCAATAAATTGCCTACGTTTGTTTGGCGCAGGTGCTTACTTCTGAATAATACACGCGATTGTACTGCCAAATGTACAGACAGACGTAGCTTAGAGTATGCAGCTGGTGTTTGATAAACTCTGAAGAAACATATGAAGCAAGTTAGATATCCGCACAGATATTATATCCATATACAAACTTACTATCCATAATTATACATAAATAAAAAAAAACTTTTCATTGATTTATATCTATCGGCAGCGCCTACTGCGCAAGTTTAAGTTACCTACAGTATAATTTAAGAAATGAATATTATTATTCTAGTACTTATATTATATTTTGTTTGATAAATCATTGTATATCTACATCTCACGACAATTCCGTGCCGTAGACATTACGTTCTCTGAAAAGTGAAAAGCATTTTTAATACTTATAGTTAAGTACATATTTACTTACATTACAGGTCTAATTTAGAGAAACCTCAAACTGGTTCTTCTTATTCACTTTTTTTGTTTCCTTAAATTCAAAATCAAAAAACGTGAAACGTAAAACGTAAAAATAGACAGTAATCTTGTATTATATTATCAGCAAAAACTTGAATTATCTAGCTAATTTTACTAAATAAACACAATTAGCAAACCGTATCAGATTTTATTATGACATAGAATCTTTATGTTATGCCGACTAATGGATTAAAATAAATGCCAATCAAACCTACTGACCGTGCTGTATGCGTCAATGCAACGTCAGAAGGGTGTATGTGACATAATTAAAAATAGCAATTATGAACATACGTCAGTACCCTATTGCGCCCACATGACTTAGGTAACATGCTAAGTATATTCAACGAATGGTTATATTTTTAAATCTAAAGTTTATTAACGTAATAATTCTAAATAAGGAGGCATTTGCCCCGCAATGGGACGCTACAGGCTTTAAAAATAATAAATTTAAATTATTATTAAAAGTTAATTTCTGATTTATGCAGTATTCCTACCGACATTTAAAATGTTTTAATGTTAACTTCCAAGATTGCACCAAAGTATATCCCAGCCATTTTAACTTAGCAGTCATAATCCAAAAAGTACACAAGAGATAAGAAATAACATTTTACTTGTAAACGTGAGTGGGATAAAGCAAATGTTTGCATACAAATGAAAATTTAAAACTTTAATACAACTTTTCATAAGCGACTATTTTTATGCTGCGGTACTGTTGTGATAAAGTTTCCGATTTATGTTCTCGGATTGAAATATGGGATGATAAATGTATGTGATTTACAGAGGGTCCTTGTGCCATCGTGGATGTGTTTTATGTTTTTTGCAAACTACCTAAGAAGATTTAAAAAAAAACTATTGATTATTTAAATAAACAATTTTGTAATACAACATTGCATTTTTATTAATTGTTATACTAACATAGAAAAGTAAAAATAAGGAATCAACTAAATGTAAGACGTCACAGTAAGTACCTTTTTATATAATGTTTCAGCTATAAAACTGGCTTTAAAAATAAAAGTTATCCACATATTTACAATTTACATAATTTATGTATGTACCTACTTTTATTAGTATCTACCTACCTATAATCATAATTATCCCATAGTGTAATTTAAAAAAAAAATTGATTATAAAATTATTATTACTACTTACTAACTATGATTATTACCTATCTAAAAAATATAATCCTTCAGTTAAATAATTTAGAATTTTCTTCATAAAATCACACAAAATGATAAAAAGGATGTCAAACTCACTCTTCTTCGGTGGTTGAGAGAACAGTAAACTGAACTCTGAACTAGAGAGATGAGAAGATAACCCGGCACTAGTCTCTCCCCGACCTCCCCTTATACGTGCCAAGCACAAGTCAGAAATTTTGGAACTGCAATGAACAGTTGAGGCTCAGAATAAATCAAATAGTCTCAGTATTGATTAGAAAATCAACTTACCGTGAAGAGCTGGACACCCCAAATAACTATTTACAAAACTCATATTTGCCTCACTGATTTAAATTTTGCTGTCAGCGCGGTTCAGAACTTTTTTATATACAAGAGAATGGTTCACTTTTCACATCACTAAGTTGGAGTGAAGAATAAAGATCTTGATAAAAAATTGGGTTTGTTTTATTGTTATTTCAGACGGCATTGATTATTATTGTTACACAGTGAAATGGTTGTAAAAAGTTTGCTATTGAGATACTGGTGACATCTGTGAGGTCAATACAAGTCTTAGAAAATAGTGAGTTTTTTGTGGGTAGTAAATTTACAAATTGTCACATACCCACATTACGAAATTAGTCAAAGTGTTTAAATTTTATTGTTCTTGAATAATTTATTATTAATTATAAGTAACAAACTCTTAAATAATTAATTAAGTAGGTACCAAATACGAGTAGGTTAAAACATAATTTTATTTTATTTTCTAGTGACTATGTAGTTGTGCGACATCTACCTATAACTACCAATTTCTATATTTTCGCGCTTAGTTGCAAATTAAGCGCTCGTGATAAAAAATAAACAAGACGTTTTATTAGCTAAACCGTCTTGAACATTTTAAAACACTTAAAACGGGATATTTACCTTCTGTGGCTCAAAAAATGGATAGGTGACCCCTTTATATTATGCCATTCTTTTCATTTCGATGGTTATGAAAGGGACGGCAATATTTTTAGTCAGTTTAGTTTACGTTTTGGCGACAGATATTAGAATTGCCAATATTAATAATCTTAAAGAAAAACATGAAATTTTAGTTCATGGAATATAATATTCGGAAGATCGGAATTTCAATTTTGTTGAACAGAGTTTGAAGACGCTACGTGCTGGATTCTTGTTGGCAGGACTTTCAACAGTCTTTCACTCAATATTAATTAATTAAATAACAATTAAGTATGAAGTATTATAAGTAAATAACAGTATTTAATGAAAATAAATAGTAGTTCAGAGAAGCTTCAGATTTTAACGTTTTAAAGAACGGAATTGCACCTGACTAAAAAAATATTTTCATACAAATTAATTTTGATGACAATCTTATATTTGTATTTAGAGTAGGGTCTAGAAGATTTTTCGTTATACTCGTACACAAAAATACAAATAGTTAGGATTCTTGTTAAATTAGTGTAGGTACTTAGATGGATTTGGAAGCGCACATGCAGCTGCTAATCTAGTGTCTATCAGTATAAGGGTCAAATATACTTTTACAATTAGCAACTTGAAGACCATCAAAAGGACGTCAATACGCCTTCGGCGCTGGGGTCGAGGTCAATGAACTGCACTCTGTGCCAACTGCTCATCAGCCATCAAAGAGGTAGTTCACTGGTTTCTAGGTCAAGGTCACGAGATCTTGATACAAGATATGACCTCCAGAATCAGAATCTTGATACAAGATCTGTACCTTTCGTCAATAGGGATTTCAACCAGCTCCCCTGGCTGGTTAAGCGCGAAGACACGGACGCCCCAACAACTCCAAATAAAAGATGTATTTAATAAAACTATTCCAAAAATATCGTTTGCGCGTTCCAGAAATTACTACCTGCTTCTATTATCTAGGATTCGGGACAATAGAAAAAAAATGGGATGCTATTGTTGCAGCGTTACCCGTACCATTTTTTTACTATCGGATCTGGTTGGTGCTACGCTGGATGCGAGATCGATTCCTAGTGAGGACGACTTTTTGGATGATTTTAGAATTTTCATCAATGGCATTCGACTCCTACAAATATTCTTATACAATCCGATTACTTCCGTGATTCTATCATTATTCAAACCTGTACCTGAAATTGCAAACAATTTACAGTGTTAAAAACAATTAAAACGGGATATTTAACATGATTCGTAAGTTTATGAGTCGGTAGTAATCATAATAACAATTGGTTATTACAATGATGTAATCAATTAATTTTGGAATGCGGATATTAATGCAGACGCACCACGCACCTACTCATATTTCAATTGAATCATCTCACCCACACTAAGTATCATGACCTAAGAGTATAGTATTATAATAAATATTTTTAAACAGGGTGGGCCATGTGAGTCGTACAGATAATGACAGGATCGCCATGGGTGCCTGCAGACAGGCTACGAAGCCGGGGAAACGTTGGCGAGACTTGCCACCTTTCAAGAGGCTTAGTGGGACCTAGCAAAAGACCGAGAAATGGAAACTATTGGGGGAGACCTTTGCCCAGCAGTGGAATAATATGGGTTAAAAAATATAACGTGACCGGGACAAACATAGGGTGACAAAATTGATATAAGTCGTGCCACGTAAAAAGAGCGATGAGGTGAATGGGAGGGGGTATGTTTAGTAAAGTTGACCACTTGCTTTTACAAACGAACAAACTCACCATAATTTTATCACTTAAGACGAAAGTGAAAAAGAAATAAAACATTTCCAATCACCCAATAAGATTAGTTGGCCTACTAGCCAATCCCTAATCAAATCCCATAAGATTCCTAACTAGCCCATTACCGTCATAATTTCCAAGTGGCGATCGATCAACACGGAATTACGTGAAAATTGAAGTGAGATGGTGAATGTTTTTCTTTTGGAAGGAAAGGAAAGTGTAATAAATAGGTTCACGAAATTCTCTGCATGATGGGCTAAATTGTCGCAAATAAAAATGTATCGTCATCACAACCAAACCAGGATAGCTCATACCCTTTCCTAACACATATGCTACTTTTGACCCCGGTACTCCTACGGGAACTTATTTACCGCAGGTTACAAAACGGCGCAGCTAGTAATTCCATTCATTCGAAATACTTGACCCGATAGCGAGAATAGTAATATCACTCGAAAACTGATGATACTCTGTGTATGTCCTCTTAATGTCTACTATTCGATATAAAACGGTCGATATATCACTTGCGTGCGACACCTGCTTATCCCTCGCATTCGATAAATTAGTTTCTGATGTAGGCGAGGGAGCATGATATAATTTATAATGGTAATTGGGAGCCCTGTTATCCTTGAGGATGAGTACTTTGATCTGAATATAATGTGATTTATAATGGTAATTTTGATTCACGTTGTCCTTGAGAACTAGAGGTAAGATCGAATGTCAAATTAGTTCAAGGCAGTTTAGGAAAATATTTAAATATGAACTAAAGTTACCACCTTTATCTTGTAAATAAAATTACGGTGTCTGCACTCTATTTATTTTTCTTCGATCATCTCTTGTTATTATTGATGCCTTTTGAACGCACAATAAAATGATCAAAAATTAATTTTAATCTATAGACCACCTCGCAAACATAACTTTTCTTTTCCAAACACTGAACTTTTTACTCGCAGTTCCGCTCGACTGGTCGCTGATTAAAAATGAAAACACGATGCATCGATGTGTGGCCGCGTGTAACGATATCAAGGCTAGGTCGTCGATATCTTAGTTTAGACCTATAATCAGTATGGGATTGACTTGTTACTGCGAAACATTGGTATAATAAGCCCCGTTGTTTCACATTTGCTTTTAACGGTAAAGGAAAACATCGTGAAGAAACCCTGGGCTAGTCAGCCCTACACGTAGGTCCACAGGTACCATTGTCTTTCCTGTGGATATGGTCAGCTAAACTGAAAGCATGGTTTAGGTGCTGGGCAACCTACATCTCAACAATGTCCCAGGTACTACAGTGTCCCAGTGTATGCAAGTAGGAATACTCAGATCAAAAGTAGCTTATGTGTTAATCCAAGAAATAAACTATGTAGGTACTTATATTCCACGTTTCAGTCAAATACTTTTAGTATTTTTTGCGGCAAAGAGCAACACATCCTCACAAACCTTCGCATTTATGATTATTAGTAGGATAGCTTCAACTGCTAATAATCTTAAAATAATCTTGTTTTATCTACAGCTTTTGTGCAAACTTTGAATCAATAAGGTATTGACTTACAAAGTAACATTCAACTCTCATAATGCGTAGACATTGAATAATGCGAACCACGATTTTATCGACTTAAAAGTTTTATGTCTTTTATGTACTTTTTGTAAGACTTTGTATTGAGTTTAGTATGATCTACAAAATATTGTTATATATACGTTTTTTAAAGAAGGATTAGGAACTTTTTACATTATGGTTTTAGGGTATAATTTAGTAAGTTCTTTTTAAACAAGATTATAGTAAAATATATTACTTCTAAATATGAAATGTTGATATTACGAGACCTTGTTCCGTCGATTTTAGGTCATTGCGATAATTCTAATTCTTATACGAACTTGGTAAGTACCTACCTACTTTGTATTTGGAACGGTTTTAAATGTCGGACTGACCCCCTTATGCATGTTGGACCAGTAAACCTATATTAGCTAAAACTGATATTAAATCTTTTGCTATCTCTTCTCGTTGCCATAAGTCACTAGAAAAAAACATATTATATAATATGAAACCTATATTAAATTGCCAAAGACTATGAAACTAATGTACCTATCGTGATTAGGAATTCATTGGGGAGGTGTTAATAAATTATTTATACACTTTATACATTAATTTGTCGCAACATTAAACCATTTTATGAGCCTTGTAAAATAAACTTCAGGCTTTATATTATTTTTGTTCGTAAATTGTAAACTATTGCGACATTGTGTTAGCTGTTAAAATCGCTAGTGGCTCGTTAAATATTCAAGGATAGAAGTTAAGATTAGAGTAATAATATCGGACAAATTAAAAACAAAACATTAATTTAATTTAACGGCCATGGTTTAAAATTTCTAAGATTAGATGTCGGATGAGAAAAGAGAAAGGGGAGACCTTTGCCCAGCTGTGGGACAGAATAGGCTGAAAAAAAATGTTCGATCCCGGATAATGGTAGGTATTCCTCGTAGCGGACCTATTTTCAAAAGCACCATAGTTTAGTTTAGTTTCTGTAAATAAATCTTTATAATTAATACCATTCTTAAGTCTGTTCATACTAATATAATCTGTATTTGTTACTTTCACTCTTATTCAAAAATAAAACTTTTTATTGCATCAGAGTTTTTCATCGTCTAAAATGTTTGTTTTGAAACTGTTTTGGGACAAATTTCAGCTTTAATCTTGTTTATAACTTATTTTCTCATCTCGTTGATTCCTTTTAGCTATTAGGTTTGAGCTTCCGCCGACGCCATTTTCATTTTAATGAGTAATAAAAATAGTAGTTTTAAGTTGACGACCTCTGTAGCATTGTAGGCGAAAGCTTGTTTACGCGCAAGTTGTCGGTTTGATTTCCGCCATAGGACAAAAATGTTTTGGCTATAAATATGTGCCTCGGGTCTGGGTGTTTTTTACGTAGTAATGTATGTTACAAATAAAAATATGTGAGCAGGATATTGTTCATTTGATAACTTTAAACAAAGGGAGTTAGCTTGGGTTTAGATTGCTCTGTGTTGAAATGAAAAAGGATATTTATTTATTATGTCCTATTTGTATGAGATATATAAAAATTTTTTTTTTTCAATCTTTTTTTTTATATACTTAGGTACAAATTCTCTTTTAGTATAAAAAGAGACTCTGTATAAACGTGTGGTACTACGTGTGTTGCGTAATTCAATTATAAGTTTTTTGAATATAAAATGAAGTTGGCACACGTGTCTTGAAATTTATTTTATCCTTTGATGTAATTTATATTAAGTTTATATAAAACCAGTGACTTTTCCGATTTCGGCTTAGCTCACCCAATTTTCATCCGGCTAAACACATTTGCTTTATATCTTGTAACCTCGTCCTTGGAGAACTGATTTATAAAATTATTATTTAAAAGGATGTAACAAGGTGCGTAAATAGCTAAGAATATATTCTATCACATACATACATACATACATAAAATCACGTCTCTTTACCGTGGGGGTAGGCAGAGACCACGGATCTCCACGGTTAAGTCGGTTAAAATGTATTTAAAACCACTGGAAAGGGTGATTAGGGTGCCTTTTTAATTATATTTAGGTTCTAAGCTTTGACCCGTGTCGCTCGTTGACCTTTTGAAATCTTTATTTTACAACTTTAGGTCAAAGACTTTTCAATTTTATAAAAACCAATTTTTGGTTTTGGCTTCGTAGCATTTTTATTAAATGCTTAGGTACCTTTAATTTGTAAAAACATATTCAGTCTTATTAAGTTATACATTTTAGCAATGAATGTATGACATTTGTATACGCGTAGTGAGCGGCGTGGTCCAACAGTGAGAACCTCATACATATATTAAATTAATATATTATTATTATATTAAATATAATGACACCCTTACAAATCAAAGAGAGTTTATAAATACTAATAAGCATAATTAAATTCATAAATAAATTCTGGTACCTTAATATTCAGTACCCGTACTCAATCGAAAAGGGTTGAGATTGCAAAACTTGACCCGAACTTTGTATTAACGCGTGTAAGTTTACTCAATTTGCGAATGTAACGAGCTTACTTTTAGTATAAGAGTAATGTATTTAGGTTAAGCGTGTGAGTATGAACCATGAACGCACAGAGTTTAAGTAGAGCTTTGAAAAAGAGAATGTAAAATAAACGAAAGAAAGCTCATATTCGTTTGACCGATACTCAACTTTTTTCACAACAACAATTTTGATAGGAATTAGGTACAATCATCTATCTATAATATAATATCAATCCATGTGAGTATTTCTTGTATTAGCAATAAGTTGCCCTAAAAAAATTATTTAATTTCTATTAATAACAATTTTTGCAAACTTCTCATGAGATCAGTACAGTTTTTCCTTTATCTGCATAGTTTTGAGCTTTTATTAAAATGCATTTACATGTTATTTAGATTTTCGTAATTAATTTCAATCGATAAACAGTCGTTTCAGTATCCAGGCGTGGGCTCTATTGTAGTTATTGCTCTGATCTTGAAGGTTTTGTAAAGGTTTCGAAAGTAACCTCAATAAGGGAAACCTTTGAATTCAGCAAATTTACATTTACCTGTAACATTTTATTTGTTTACTTTGAACTCGGAATGTTTAATGGCTTTCTACGTGAACTCGTATTTAACTGAAAATAATTGTACGTAATAAAGCTTTTTTTATGTCAGTTAAATAAATGTTAAAAAAGCTTAATATAACTAATTAACTTAATTAACTAACTAAGGACGATGTCTTCCTTTTTATTTCAATCGCTATTAAGGGACGGCAATGTCTTTAGATAATTTAGTTTAAGTTTTGCTAACATCGAATCGCTACCATTATCTTACCATACTAAGCCAAAATCAGAAATTATACCTACTGGTCGTAAACAAGCTACGACAACTAACTCGAATTGAACAGCTGAATTAGACTAAGTATTTGCAGTCATAAGCACTATTAGTAGTCTCTTTAGGTAGTCATTTTGTCTTCGATGCAACACATTTCAATTTGCGTCACCAAATTAATTGAAGGTGAGACATTTCTACTCCAATGCGTCCCTTGAGAGCCGAGTACTTTGATCCTAGCCACAACCCATTCCAATACAAACCTTACTCCCTTAAGATAGAGATCATAAATATTCAGAACATCAGAGGCTCTACCATCAGTTTACAATATCGATACTATCCTCGATACCTAGTCAAATATCACATCACAGGCCTAATTACATCTTTACTAGATGATTTATACAGCGTCAGGAGGCAATCCTCTGCCTACACTTAACGGGACATTGTAGTGCCTGGGACATTGTTGAGATGGAATAGACTTGCTTGCCCAACAGGCTAAGCCATTCTCCCAGCTTAGTCGGCCATATCCACAGGAAAGACAGTGGTCAATAAGTATGGAGCTAACTAGCCTCGAGTTTCCTCACAATCCAGCGCAGCGCCGCCCCCCGTAACTTGCATGAACTAACAATTTCATACATTTGAAATACTTGTCCCGTTTGCGAGAATAGCACGTACAACTCGAAAACTGATGGTAGCTACAGAGTAGTTTTATATTACCCTTCCAAGCAACTTTATAGTTTATAGCTGCTTACTAAGGTTCAAAGTGCATAGTTAGATAGAGGTTAAAAGGGAATACGGCTGTAATGGAGGATGTTGATAGTTTATGGGCTATAAAATAGATGCTTAGGTTTATTGTAGGTTTTACTTGAAGACAATGAGGTGTTTTTACTTTAGCTAGGTGATAGTAGTTAAGCTGGTTAACTTATTTTTAGTTTTTGTTACAGAGTCTTTTAATATATTTGTTGTATCTGTGATATAACTTTTACCTAAAAGCTCCAAGAACGAATAAGCCACTTTGTTCATGTCTATAACCTATACTTACTACTATCTATCCGCTGTCTTCAAAAACTTTTCAGCTTTAACGTATAGTAGTTAGAGATATTCAATTCACATTAATTATATCAATCATCTTAATTTCACATAGGTACTTATGAACTACGTTAGAGTGGTCTAGCTGATTTGTTGATAATCCACGGGCTGGGTCGTATTCAAATCTTCCCGCGATCAATAGCTAATTTCTAGTCATGTAATGTTATGGCTTTCTCAGGTTACCAATGTTACATTTCAATCGCTGATGTTGGAACAAGAACTAGTTATTAATCAATAGAAGTGGTACCTACCAAATAATCATAAATAAGTCTTTGTACGTTACTTCTTAGCTATGACAGTTCTAGAAGTTCGATAATTGTTCTTATTTGCAACCCAAAAAAAAGCTGAGGCTTAACTGTAGATACTTATACTCGTATTTCTATTATAGTGATGATCATAATAAATAGATTGTAATAAAAATATGTGTCACATCGATTCTTCTCAATAAACTCTCATAGACTACATTGTGTAACAAAACGTATCCACTCAAAATCTAATCTACAATAAAATTTATATAACGTATTCCATATTCTGTTCTCGGAATTCTGATCCAATTTCATATCTTTGTGGCGAGGACTTTAAAGCATTAGGTAACCTCAGGGGTATACGATATTATTGTAGAGTAATTTAAATGCCGTGGATTATATAACATCCATTTGCTGATTTCCAGTGAGGTCTCTTGTCTACTTCAAGATAAGAAGTGGAATAAATTTATCTTTAAAACCATAGTTAGAAGGATACCTACCACAAATGTGATGTTCAATTTTAAATGGGACCTTATTATAGCAAAATTAAAAAAAAAACACCTTATAATAGTTTTCTGTTTCGGAAGAGATACATTTTAGCACTCTCGAGGTATTAGGTATATTGCTTAGCTTGGGACTAGATGACGTTGAGTGGAATGTATAAGGATATTTATTATTATTTATTCCTGTTCAGTTGATCTATACTAGTCTTTAGTATCTATACTTCTATACTAATATTATAAAGAGGTAAAATTTGTTTGTTTGTTTGTTTGACGGAGGTAATCTCCGAAACTACTAAACCTATTTCAAAAATTCTTTCACTGATGTGTAGAATGGACTGTCTGGATGGTTATAGGCTATATTTTATCTCGGTAGGTTTATAAGTACCGTACCCGTGCGAAGCCGGGACGTGCCGCTAGTAACATACAGACTGATTGATTTGAGAGCCCGACCAAACTATGGGTCGATCCAAAGTCACTTCAGAGAGGCTCTTCAAATAAAATTTCACCTTTATTGATTTATTAAATGATTATACTGTAGGAAGTCCCCATTCAAGGATCATTATTCAATTGATTGAAGGTAAATAAAGGTGAAGGTTATTTAATTTATCTGCCAATCATTGAAGTAGGTAAATAGTAGAATACGTTCGAGTATACTTTGTACTTCTCTAGAAATATTTAGAAAATAAAAGAAAATAAAAATACACGGCGGGTGATGAATATGAATGTGGATGGACTGTGTATGCAGATATGTGTCGGAAAGGAACGAGTACTAAGATGACGATTTTATTTTCTTTTCATCTGTACAGAAACTAAACAGAACTAAAAAGATCTAATTTTTAGTTCTGTTTAGTTTCTGTACAGATAGACTCAGCAGCCGTAGTTGCTTGGGATTGGGATCAACAAAAACCTTTGTTGACACCAAAAATTACCATTATTAGCAATTATTATTAGTACTTTTCGGTGTCAGCTTTTATTGTTGGCTGAATTTGTAACATAAAATTAAATGTTTATTATAATGGTATACTTTCAAGTGAATATTCTAATTAAATGTCCTTCTTTCATCAAGTTTGTTGTCCGTATTTCACTGTATTAAGTAATATATTCCTATTTATACAACATTTATAGCAAAATAACGTTTCCTTATTGTTCATCATACAAACTACCACATATTCCTTGGCTCTACAATTTCAGCTAAGTCTAAGAGAATCACATCAAACAAATGGAGCGGAAAAGTCGTGAAAAAATATTGCATGGAATTGAGGAAAAAAGGACATTTTTATCGTGAGACAAAGTACTAGATTACACGCTGAATTGAGACGATCTTCGTAAATTTGTGAGTGGAAGAAAATCAAATGAAAGATGTCTGCCTGTTCCTTTACACCAGAGAATAGGAAAGTAATATCGACCAATCTTTATAAAGTATGTCGAAAATTGTTATTTCATTATCTTAAAGATCACAAGATGTCACTGCAAAGTGCAAACGGGAATTTCCAGCATTTTCAACGAACTCTTTACTCTATGAAGGTAATTCACTAATGCAATGAATTTTTCAAGCGCTCTTCAAGTTTATTCATATAAAGCCACAGTATTTTTCGAATTGCGAGATCTACAAAGTACTTGTATGTATAGAAATTGCATGGTTGTAGTAGTGTTAGAATTTTGAGTAAGTAAGAATAAAAATAATTTGATTGTAAGAAACGAATTATTTTACAATCTTTTTCTACACTGACTAAGTGTCTACATTGTTACATGCTTAGAACTCGGAATTACAAATGTGTATAATTAAAAATACACAAACAAAATTCAATACGTTTTTAAAAACGATTATTAAATCCACGCTCGTCATGATCACTTGCACTTTTCAAAACAATAATAAAACGAATAAAAGCAATTCTATTAGTATTCAATATACAACAACAATAACAATACTCTACCATTCTGTCTGTCTGTCCTAAAATTATAGCGAGGCCATTGTTGTCATATCTTTATTCAAGTCGCGCACAATAAGGTGGCTTCAAACAGCAAGCTATAAAAGTATATCTCACTATAAACAGTATAGTAAAGCCGCGTACATAATCACCCACTGCTAAGTTAAGGCCTCCACTCTATTGCTACAGAGGCTCAATAGAGCAAAGGCGCTTTCATAGGGATAGTACCAGTACTATCCTTATGAAAGCGCCGTTAGTTCCAGGCCTTGAGGAGTAAATGTCCAGTACTATCCTCATGGGAGTTCGTCAAATGATGCTCGTCGAAACACGCCAGACGTTATACGTCATAGTGTACACGTCGTCCAATTTTGCAGCCGGACAGCCGACATAGCGTACAGCGTACATTGAAACGTAAGCTGGGTGCCTCAACACTGTGCTATATAAAAGGGAAAATTTATAAAAAAATAAAGCGTAAACAATATAATTGAACTAATATAAAAAAAAGAATTGGTCATGCCTTCAAGAACTCTCACTTTTTATAAGATAGTCCGTAAATCTTTAATTTCTGTTATCGCAATACATAATTATATCTTACATATTATATCTTGCTGTTTGTATACAACCTAATCAAGCACGTGTGAAATAGATAGAATGCGCACGTGTAAAATGTTTAGTTGGAAAGTCTCTAGAGATTTGTAATTGTCTCACGTGTGTACTGACATTGATTTTGGTAAAGGTGAGAGTAGTGGGCATTTTGATTGTACGCGATTGAATGTGTAGTGTCCAAAGAATGCCTCCTGACGCTGCATTATTTAGTAATAATGTAGGTAAAGGCTTGTGGATATGGCCGGCTATGCTGAAAAGATGGTTTAGATGGTGGGCAAGCTTATTCCATCTCAACTATGTCCCAGGCACCACAGTGTCACGTTAAATGTAGGCAATGATTGCCTCCGGACACTGTATAATCATCTATTATAGATGTAAAGGCCTAAGTATCCAAAGAGTGCCTCATGATGCTGCATCATCTAGTAATAATGTAGGTAAAGGCCTTAGTTGTGCACAAATCACACATTGCACAATATCAATCATCCGGCGATACAATAACAGTAACGTTACAAACAAAACATGTTTTTCACTGTTCACATTGTTTATTCTTTGAGATTGTTCTCACGTTCTACTGGCTGATGTCATGAAGCCAGGGTTGGCTGATTGTTAAATATCAGACTAGAAAGTAAGTCTAAACTCACACCTAGGAAGGGAAGCGGCGTGGAGTTTTTTTATTAACATAATCATTTTAAATTTTATCTTCATTACCATAATACACAGTACTGCTTAAAAAAATTTAAACGCTGGCGACCACGAGCTACCGTAAGCGGCGTCAAGAGCATATTTCAAAGCGCCGTAATAGTAATTTAATTTTACATTTTTGTTATTTTCATAGTACCCAATAAATCAATTAAATAGTTGTTTCTAGCCAATTCTACTTCAAACTGGTGAAATTACGATACTTTCTTCGACAATACGTGTTAACTTGCGTGTATGATAAAAGTGAAAATTACTCGCTTACTTGATGAAAGATAGTCTTGTTTCTCACGATTATTTTAAAAATTAAATGATTGGATCCCCAATTTTCAGTTTTCATCATTTTCATAAATTATAAATGTAAAGACAATAGAAAATTTAACTCTAGCACATCCAAAAGTGTGTTCAATCCTGTTTCTTTAATTTTATGAATATCATAGGCTAATTTTGATATGCTAACTTTGGCGGTAAACTTTCATCTACCAAAGTTAGCCGCTTTTTCATACGAACGAAGTTTATTTAAAAATGTTTACAATGTTTTAGGTAAATTATCCTTATAAGTACCCAAAATACCTGACATAAAAAGAGTTGACGTACACAAACCGAACGCATTAAAAGCCAGTTTGAAAACTTTCGAAAGCGAGAGAGAAACATGGAAAAAACACGTTTTAAAACCTGGCCCAAGTAATCCGTAAATAGAATTTTTCACGTTGCATAGCACGCTTTTCTGAAAATACGTTTTGGGCTCGCAAGCCTGCTCTACAAAATGGATATGTCATGAGCAAGGATGTGATTAAGATAGCGTTTAAAACTGGTTATTTAAAGTCTGTTTGTGAGTTAGGAAAATTATGCGTCTATTTATACTTTCATATTGACTAGAATAAAAATTAAAACATCTATTAAAATCTGTGTGCTAGTATTTATTTTTAATGCCAAAAGAGTAATAACAAAAAACATATTAAAATTAACAAATCTTTATGAATAACGGGGTAATAAAAGAATTTTTATTCTGACTTCAAAAAAATCTTATTTTCAGGAGTTGTCTTGATAATAAAACTAAAAGTAAGTTTTTTACCTACTTGTGTCCTATAACAGTGAATGCAAGTTCACAATTTCAAACCCCAAGCATCCTTCACTGACCCACAAAATGACAACGATACAGAAACTATAAATAAATCAGGGCACAGATTGTAGCTACATGCGATTCGTTAGTACATCGCAATGCCCCACTTCCGATCGTACGTGTTTAGAATATCAATTTGCTGAGCCTCCGTCAAATGTATCAACACTCAGATCTTTACATTTAACCTGTATCGCCCTATTGCTGGGCAAAGGTCTAATCTATCCAATCATGTATTAGCTAAGAACATTATTATTATCTTTGTATTTAGGTATTAATTCGTTTGTCATCAGAAATGAAAATGTTTGTCTGTTTGAGTTCATCTTTGTACCTATTTATTAACTGAGTCTACATTATTTTAACTGTTGCATGTTTATTTCTAAAAGTAGGAACCTTATTCATATGACATAGGTAGCTACCTAATTCACATATTTTTTGTATCTTTTTAGTACACGATGAATGAATCCGCTAAAATATGAAGCGCGAATCAAAGGTATGAAAGCTTTCAAAAACTTTCACGTTTTCGTATTCATGAAATCTTTTCGCGTTGTCTGCGAATTTTTAACCCACTTTTCGTATGAAAATGCCATTTTACAGTTGAATATTGCAATATGAATATTTTAACTAAGTAATACATATTTTATGAGAATGATTTCTAAGCGTATTTATGTTACAAATCAAAATGTACCGCTCCCTGGGCCGCGATATTACATTTAACTTTTTTATGTTATCAGGATTTGCTTGGGTCCGGGATGGTTGTTTATGATTATTCATCATATTTATTTAAATCCCAGGGAAATGAGGTATTCCTCGTAGAGCACCCATTTTGAAGAGCACCAAAGTACCTACTTCAGCCAAAGTATTGAAAGGCTATTGCTATTCTTTTTATCATTCTCTGTCTGCCCGTTCGCATGAGCGAGTGGTCAACTCTAGTGACGGAGTTTTTATGCTAACTTAACATTATTTGAAAGCATAATTTATTCTCAATACAAATCAGCAGAGGAATTGTACTAATGACAGTTTTAACCCCATGAGAACAACCTATTAAAGCTCTTGCAAACTTTGAAACAGCAAGTAAAAGTTTAAAATCCAATTTAAAGTCGTCCGATCTTCATTTGTCTATCTAATTACCCGATAGCTTACTGACAGTTTAACGAAGTAGACCTATTTTTATAAAGTATTTTTCCTGGTAATCTTGCTTGAGTCAAGCCTTCTTTTCTCTTCATGGTTATCAAGACAACGTCCATTTTCCTCAAAACTTTTCTATGGGACTCCTCGACTAACTCCTTTCCAACAAAAAATAATTATCAATCTCGGTTTATAAACGACAAAGTTGTCCGCGAATGCACATAAACAATTATGCGGTCGAATTGAAAAACTCTTTCTTTCATGTAGTCGTTTGCTACAGAAAAACCAGTATGCAAAATCACAGATAAATATAGGATATTGTCTAGATGTAAATTACTTTCTAAACTATAACAATTTCGAAGTATACTTGAGACTTGGGATTTAATTATTTGCATAGTAATAAAGTAGGTAACGCGTGACGCGCTTATAATGTAATCGGCTAGACGCTAAGACATTTTAATTTTGTAACTTGTACGTAACACTTTGTAATTTAAGGTCACCCTGAGTGTTAGTAGTAAATAAAATATAGCATGCCGTGCTGAATCTTATGAAATAGTAATATTTTGAGAAATTTTAAAATAAAAACAATTATGTAACATTCCTGAATATAAGCTATTGTCAAATGAACCAAGTGTGTTGAGTGGATTTAAAAATGATTGGCATATTTTGTAATGAAACTTTGATTAACAGTAACTAACAAAACCAATTATATATTTGAACTAGACGTATTTTAAGAATGTTCAACAGCCATTGACAAAGGAAATTGTTACAAAAACAATAGCAGACATTAACAAAGCAAACAAGTAATTATGTAACAAAAATTGCATGTTACTTTCTGTTCGTGACGAATGAAAACAGTTAACATAATTATGTTTCCGTTCTTGTGCGGAAAATAGTACTAATAGTCGCAATGATGTGGTCGTTTTAAATGTAAGTACCTCGATGATTTTTAACTATCAATATAAAGCTTTTGAAGATGTTTGGGTAGTCTGAGGCAAGTCCAACTACTTATTCCTAATAGTATAAATTGGTATTTTATTTGAAAGAGTATCTGTCGAGATTAGGAGCTCTTTCTTTTGCCCTCTTCATCAAAAACAGGGACAAGTTTTCGTATAGTCGAAAAAAGGTCGTTTTATCCGTTTTTTCAGGTAATGAAAAAAAATAGAGCACAGATCTGTCATCCAGGTAATTTAAATATCATTTTACTTTGAACGATTGAAATGATCGTGACTGATAAAAAATTATAAGGCTATGATGATGCTAATGAACCGAGTATTAATTATGGTAACAATACCTGAATAGGTAGTGCCTTTGTTACTTCAACTAAGCTGGCTTTCATTGATATGCAAACAACGGTATAAGTTAGATAAACTATCGCCATTCTGCGTACAAACTGAGACTTGATTGAATTGGGATATTGATTCAATGTAAATTCTAGGTTTACGTTGAGATTAAACTGTAGTTTGTCATTTGGGATAGTCTTGGTTGCTTTGAGTTTGGTTGCAGTAAGTTTAAGGAATCACTTTTGAAAATCGAATACTTAACGAAAAAGTGCCTCACCAGAGTCGTCCACTTTTCATAAACTAACATTTCAACTCGGGGCGGATTGCTAGTAAATAACAAGTGTTTTCCAACGGTTTTCAATTTGTGGAAATCGAAAATACCTAACTCTTCGTTTCTTGTCTTGCCACATGTTTAGACGATTCAAGAAAGATATTTCTCTATACTAACGTCCATTTCTTTATGATAGTTTTATAGGCACTAGACAGCTATTGTCGTGTTTGTGCTGATCCGAGGTCAAGATAGTAAAACCTAGGTATACATTTCCAGTGTCCTTGGCATTTGGACTGGACAAACAAGCAGGGCTAATCAACGTGGATGGATGGTTGAGGATTGAAGGTGGTATTGTTATAAAATTGAACAGTTCAGTAAGTAGCTCAAAAAAGATGGAGTAAGTATTAATACTAGTCTATAAATCTTTTTTTTGAGCTATGTTACTTTAAAGTTAGATGGGCATAAATCGTGACGTGGTGTAATATACCCTCTTACGGCCGGTTCCTATAACCAACTTTCGGATGGCTGTAGAACTTTCGCCATATTCAAAATCAAAACAAATTTCAGGCATTAGACATCTTAAAATTATCATAGCTGCTCAAAAATACATTGACGTTCTTCCACATGAAAATATTTAGTCATGAAATACAATTAATATACCAATTACATATTCTGACATAGTGAATCAAGATATTCAAAAGACAACAAAAAATCTAAACTAGTTCATTACCGATTATCACCAGGAGGATTATCACCGGACCAAGAGAGAAATGTACCTGAAACAAAAATAGTATTCTGTGTTATTTCACAAACAGAATACAAACAGGTAGGTACTTATAAATAAAAAAATCTTATTTTACCCTAAAAAGGTCAAGTCACATTTTTCACCCACCGATTGCAGGGTCAAAATAATAATAATAATTGCGATTTCTGTGGAATAGGTAGCAACTATTTTTTTTACGCAAAAGTGGTAGGTATGTATGAAATCAGATCCCTAACGCGTTCAGTGTCAATCTGCAATACGTACCTCGTAAATATCTGTATTTCTTAAATCAAAGCTCAATAAAATAAAATGAAGGAACTTTGATAACACCCGAAACGTCCCAATACTCCAATAGACAAAGCTACGGGAATCTTTCGATATTTCAATCGAGCGTTTAATAACAAATACCATTCGTGTCGGTATGTGACCTTTGATTTTACCCAAGAAGGAAATATAAGGTTTTTGTGAGTTCTGCTGCTATTGCCTAACGGCCGGACCAACTATCGAATGACCGTAGAACTTTTGCCATAGCAACGTGGTTATCTGTCAAAAAGTTTTATACATGTCATAATTTAGTTTTTTTTTCGCTAGCCTATGTTGTCCCACTGCTGGGCAAAGGTCTCCCCCAATTTAGTTTTAAAATATAAAAAAGGTATAACGCGATAAAATCCTGTTTTTAGTTTAAATTATGAATTGTGATCGCGAGAGTTTAAGAAAGACAGTTTTATACATTTTATGTCGTAAAAAAAATTGCTAAGGTGATGGACCTACGGACATCTGGTTAGTAACTAATATTTTGAATGAGTCCACATCAGGAATATTCTTTTAAACAAATAAAAAAACTATAAAATCGGCCCACTATTGACAAACAATCATAAGTACATAAATAAATAATTGATAAAATATATACAGAGGAACATAGAACATCCTTTCTTTTTTGAAGTCGGTTAAAGCACCTTCTTCATTGAGTGTACCTACTCGTATAGCTTGCGTTGCTCTTTAATCTGTAGTTATAGATCACAATACCGTGTCGAGTGAGCAAAGCCAAGGCTCGACAGGCTGATTGAATACGAAACCTTAGTAATCCTACTCCAGAACCACTAGGGCAAGACGGAACTAGAACAAAGGCTGGCATTCCTCTCGACATTCAATCAAGTGGACATGGAATTTCAATGAATTCTAACGAACTGTCAAATAATCAGAGCTGCCGGCTTACTATGACCGTTAAAAGCGATTCAGTTAAGGTCCTATAGTGCTGCTTTTGACGTAATCTTTAAATCGTTAGAGCCCAAAAATCATCAATTTCATTGCTTTGCTACTTACTTAAATCATCAGCAAAAGATGTATTAAAGGCTATATTTATATAGGTATCCTTTATCTTTTTCAGGCTTATATCCTGGATTAATACATAGGCTACTTTTGATTCCAGTATTCCCACGGGAAATTTAACTTATTCACCGTGGTTAATAATATGCACCTAGTTATAAATAATATGTACTAAAGTTTACACAAAACTTCGCACAACTTGAAGAAGACAGTTTTCACTTATCTGATAATTTGTATTCTCTTTTCCGACATGAAATCCAAAATTTTATGAATAAGGCAAAGTAAAAAAGCCGTGGAAACTTTTTCCATCTAGGTTAAAATACCCATTTCTCGTTTGTAAGACGCGAACCTTGTAGAGCAGGAGATAAGATGAACAATTATAACACAATGGTAGCAAAAGTAGCCTACGGGTGAAAAAAATTTTACACTTAATTTCATTGTATGCAACAGACAAGAATGTTCCATCGTGTAAATGGTAGGTACTATTCAGGGTAAAAAACTCATTTAACTTATTTTTCTTATTTCTTAATTATTTATTTAATGTATTCCTAACTCTCATCCTAAATGTTCCCTCATTTAAAATCAAAAATATTCTATTGAATAATTTTTCCATTCACTCAGTTTTGAACATTGTTAACTGAAATACCAAGCTCTTACACTAATGGGAGTGGAGGTAAATAATTTATTTAGAAGTTATCATTCTGACTCCAAACTCAATGGGGTAAATTATGTAAAGTTTTATGATTCGTATTTTTGTCAAGGTTGAAGACAATTGCTTTTTGGAGACAAATTTGAATGAATTAAAGATTTTTCTAATTTTTCGTGGAACTTTGATGTCTCCCACAATATGATTTACCCTTGGTTTATCATCATCCATCCAGTTGTTTCGGTTGGAAGTGGCCGGCCATAGCCCTGCCATTACTTACACTCGTAGAGTTGCTAACGGGCTAACGGGTCAGGTAAATGTATAAAATAATTCGTACATATAAGTTACCGGAGGAAAATCCCGTTGGTGGCCCTTCGTTTTGCCTAATGTTTTAAACCTTGAATATAAGTATTTATGCGGATGTTTGGATGGAGGTTCTGTATGCTTTGTTTATAATTTAGATCAGCGTGATCTAAATTATAGTCACGCGAGATTATGAGTACCTATATGTGTTTCATGTTTAATGTAGATTGTATACGTTTGAAACTAAAATGCTATTGGCTTAAATTACCTCGATGTTTTTTTAAAAGGAATAATACGTCATGGGTTATTATCACCAGTAGGCCTAACATGTGCAACGTTTCGACACGACAAATGAAATATCTCGATCATGTCAGACTGCTCTAACGTACTATGTTAGAGCAGGAGAGAATGTTTTGTTGACGACGAGATAATTTCTCGTGTTGCACATGTTAGGCTGACTGGACTGTGGTCGACAGCTCGTTACTAGTTCACGTCACGGGCTGTAAACGTGTTAAATGCTATTGCATTGTCAAAAATCTTTGTAGGTATTATTATTTTTACAATAACTAAATAAATATTGCATATTGTAGGGGGTAAGGACTTCAGATGCTGAAGAATACTAACTTATAAAGAAATTAGGAAAACACTGTAGATAATTATTTTACATTAGGTATTTTTTAAGTTATGTTTTTACATACATAAATGTATACACAGTACATGTATGTGTACATAGTTTATGTTTTACATTTTGGTAAAAAATATACATAATCGACCTGTAAAAGAACAATAGAAACTAATGTTAAATTCAACAAACGAATTCCAGATCAAAAATCACAACACTACTCAACTTCAACAAGGTTCTTAATACCTAGAAAATCTAAATCGCAAACAAATTTACTACTTAGTCGGATTAGCCGACCCCTGCCGGCGCCGGTCTGTCTGTCACGCCCTCTGGAGGCGGAAGACAAGAATTCACGAAACGAGGGGTTTTTAAATAAATGTTTGTTTAAGAAAATGGCTGAAAATGGAAATTAAATCTATTGCGCCGTGATGAACAAGGTCAGTCTAATTAAGTTAAAAACAAGTGGCAAAAACTACAAATAAATAAAAAATTCTACTAAAATGAAATGCCTAATGTGGTTTAACACTAAAAGTTTCAAATATACTCGTATTCTATTCTAACCACGCTAATGCTTATAAAATATCCTCCTATTTCCTTTAATTCTATAGATTTGTTCGACCCTTCTTAATACAGCTGTGAGCCTGTTTATCATACAGGGCGATGATCTAAGAAGAACTTAACAATAAACAGCTCACTTAAAAATGTTTATTCAACCAAAAAATCCTAATTAACTTTAATGAAGCCGCCACGAATCTTAACACATCATTAGGATACAAACAATAAAAAAGTTTACGCAACGTATAAGTTGCTGAAAGTTCGTTGACCCCTCTCGAGTCGGATGTCAGAACTGAAGTGCTGCACCCTTTCGACACTGCGGCACTGGGTAGTGATGTTACCGCTGTTTTATCGATAGTTATGACAACGAGGCAATTAGATCAAGCCTTTACATCAGCCCCCCGACTAGCGACTGTCTAACTATATAGGTAGTACCTATCAAATTGAAACCGATGAAGAATGGACTGTCGGGATGGTTCTAGGCTATATTTTATCCCGGTAGTTTCATAACTACACCCGTGCGAAGCCGGGACGTGCTGAATAAAAAAGGAGTCTTTGCCAAAATATGCATTATGTAAACATATTGAATTACTGTTGAAGTCAGCTAACGAAAAAAATTGACTAAAGAAGAAAAACAAACTATTATTAACTATAACAAACAGTTTTTTTGTAAAAATTTTATTTACAAAAAAACTATTTCTATTTCCTCGAGATCGATAGATGCACATCTTTGTCGATGATGTACCAGCACATCACTAGTGCGCCTTGTTTCATCTCCCGCTATAAATGACCAGATAGTAGCTGAATAGCCGCTTTGTAAGAGATATTGCCTACTTTATGGATTACACAGACGTTGTAAAAGCACTTTACGATGACGCAGATATTAAACATTTCTAAAGAACTTGTCTTAAATTTACTTTTAACTTTTTGATAGATAGAAAAGTAAAAAGAAATAATTAAACAAAAACAAATGTAGGCGCATTAGACATCTGATATTGGACTTATAGCAAACTTATAGGCTTTCTATACTTCTAACGTCTGTTGCAATTTGTTTTCATTGAAAGTGAAAAATAGAATTTTGTAAACACAATTTTGTTGACAAGTTTCATGAGACAGACAAATAAAGTCAAGACATTTACTTCCCTAATTTAATTTAATTTCTTGAAAAATGCTCATGATTGAATCCCAGGTAGCGGTAGATATTTTTTCTGATTTTACCTACTTAAATAATTATAATTATTATACTTCTAAAATCAATCATATTATTGTTGTTATTGGTTATTGTTTGAAATTGTATCCACAAAAAGTAAAGATACTTTTGCTAAGCTAAAGGCAATGAGGTGAATTTTATTAATCAAAAGGATCAAAAAATAGAAACCAATAGTCACTTTCGTACCAAGACCTAGCCTACAATACGATTATTCTGGATATCAAGAAACTACACATACTTTTGTACAACCAGCGACACAATTTTTCGATTTAAGAGAAAAAAAATCTCACCCCTATTATTTAATATAATATAAACAAAGTTCTGTTTTTTTTATTATTTGAGAGAAGTTTGACGAGATAATTCGACTCTCGAATCGACAGATTAGAAAATTTGTCACGTTGCGCATTTTGATCAGTATTTCTTTTTATATTTGAGCTGACTATTTCGCTTACAAGTAGCATCGATGGGTTTACATTAGGTACAACCTTTTACGTATGAAATGTCAACTACAGCTACGGTTGCCATCCGTCCGGGTTTCCCCGGATTTGTCCTAGTTTAGAGGGCGTCCGGGGAGCGTCCGGGCGGGGTTTCAGTATGAGTCCGGGTTTTGAACTTGACTGAAATTGAGTAAGTACCTACTTCCAAAAAAAATGTTTAAGGATGTGATGAAAATATTAAGAGTTAAGGACCTCAGAGTGCAGAAAATTGCTCTCTTATATCTTTCCTCCTTGTAATTATTGTAATTCTTCGCTTCACTCGCTTTGTTCAGAGCTGAATTAGCAGTATCATGCTATCTTCTTGAATAAATTGCAACTATTGTAAGTAAAAAATTATAATTTACATAAGAGCAAAATTAAAAACCAACCATGGGTAAAAAATTGCTTGCATCGTTTATTGCTAAATAAGAACCGGCTTTAAACAAAATCATGTGCTATGTTACTTTTAGTTTTAACCAAAAAAATTTTTGCTCGCTTCGCTCGCATCATTTATTGCTATATGAGAACCGGCTTTAAAGAAAATCATGTGCCAAGTAACTTTTAGTTTTAACCAAAAAAAATTTTTGCTCGCTACGCTCGCATCGTTTATACCTATAATATGAGACCCGGCTTTAAACAAAATCATGTGCCACGTTTCTTTTACCTTAAACCAAAAAAAATTTTGCTCGCTACGCTCGCATCGTTTCTTACTAAATAAGGGCCGGCCATAAACAAAATCATGTGCCACGTGCTCTTCATTTTAACCAAAAAACGTTTTGTATATAACGTATTGCTATATAAGAACCGGCTTTAAACAAAACCATTTACAACATACTTTTATCTACAAAAAATATCACGACTGACGAGATGACTCTTCTTGACGCCAAAGCAGGATCCACCTTCGGACACACATTGTGCTACTTTAAAAAAACCTGTTTATATGTCCGGGGTTTAGGCCCCTCAAATCCGGGGTTTTCAATCGTCTTGTCCTGGTTTCAAAGTTTTCGAGATGGCAACCCTAACTACAGCAAACGCGGGCATCTGCCAATGGTATTTAAATACTTAAATAGATAAATATCCTTGGATTATTTATTTTATCACTTTAGAATCATAAATGTCTAATAATCTACAAGAATATGGTTTTCTGCTCCTTGGGAAATATACTCATATTTCATTTATTAAAAAAATAGCAAAATATAAGTTATGTTGCTTCTATACTTGACTGTACAAAAACCCGAAACGAGAAGTAGGCGTGAAACACTCCTACATTTCAGGTAAGAATTGAGCTCAGGTACTGAATAGAGCCCCTATTTACATAATGTAATTTACTGAGTGTACCATTGTTTTTTGGTATTCTACAGCCGTTTGCATTGGTACGGGGAAACAAGGGAGCGGTTGTAGCTTTAGCATTTTTAGTGGGAGTTTACCTACTTATAATAATTTTAAAGTCATTTTGGGTCTCAATGATTTTAGTGAAGCAACTTTGTGCGTTTTACTCTAATTTAAATGACTAAGCAAAAAACTAAAATAAACCTTGATGGCTTGGATAAACTAGGTTTTCTGTGTAATTTATTGTAATAATACCGACGAAGTTGCGTTTGTAATGAATCCTAGGATGTGACTGGAAAACTAGTGCTATGTTTCTAGAATTATTTAGTAGAGCCCAAGATCCAGTTTTGTTTCGACCTTCGAGTTTGGTTCTCTTAATTGTTATCTAACACCCTTGGAAATGTAATTAGGTCTAAGCTTATACTAATTAACTTAGAGGATTTCTGTTTCAGCTTAAATTTATCACACCTAGGCTAAATTAGAGAAATAATTGCTAAGACATTTAAAAAACATTCTTAGGTCTAAAAAAACCAGAAATGTAAAAAGTACACTTCTGATGGCGTGTGTAATATTTTGCGCTAATCTTGTTTAGAAAAGTGTGTCCAGCATCTTGTAGTACACATTTGTATTGTTTTGTTCGTTAATCCTTTGTTAGTAGATCAATGTTATAATGTTACTGTGACTCAACAAAACTGTTTATTCCCAGTGTGTCACACCCTACGGTATCAGTGCTACTAATTGAAATTGAAATAGTGGTTAATCCAGGCTTATATAGTTTGATTGTGAAAGATTTAATTTGAAAAAATGTTTCTTTATGTAGCACTAGAAGGTATCTGTACAGTAACAGTGTAACTGAACGGGAAAATAAAGTTGCAATGTGTAACAGGTGTTACCCGACGGGAAGTTTTTGTTCCATTCTGTCACAGTGTGACTGACAGGTGTTACTCAGGAACAACCAGATTTTCTTATGGTCTCAAACGCCTGCCTACTCCGCTATGAGAGATACTTAGGTACCTTTTTTAGCAATATGATGTGTATAAAGGGTGATGTATGTATATCATTTAAGAGGAAGTCTGATGAAATTCCCCTGCGAGAAACAGTTCAATTACAGCGCCCTCACTTCAGTCGTTCTCACAAAGAAAATGTGGATGTAAAATTAAATTTCCACTCATCACTTTGTTTCTAAGAGGTAGCGACAACTGTAAGTTAAGTTAAGTTATCTGTAAGTACCTACAGATACTTCATCTTGAAAACTGAAATGACTCCGTCTTTTTTCGTCGGGCTATTTTTGTGTTTGATTTTTGGGGCACCAACAAAATGCATAGGTGCTCAAACGGGAATACTTCTATTTTATGAAAAACAACATTTTACTTTAGGTTTTCGCCAGCAAATTAATTTTGACAGGGTTCAATCGTGTAGAGTTTTCTCGGAAGTTAAACTTTACCTACTAATTACCGGGTGTTACTCGTATAATTAGCAATTAATGTACACAATTTGGCTTTTCGGGGTATTGTAATGTAGGTATCTGAAATATTAATAAATTTTAATTAAGAGCCTGTGCATGTACGTTTTTCGAACGAGCGGTTACTGTGGGATTTTGTATAGTTCGGAACGCGTTTAACAAATGCACGCTTTGTGTACATGGTCACAATTTTACAGTAACTCTAATGTGCCAATTAACGTTTCATACATGCATTTATTTATTCATAACTGACATATTATAAATGGGAAAGTGTGTGTGTGTGTGTGTGTGTGTGTGTGTGTGTGCGCGCGTGTGTGTGTTACTGTTTGTCCGTCTTTCACGGCAAATAAAATGTAATAGATCACAAAACTAGGTTCAGAAACCTATAATTCTTATCGTCACAGAAAGGTTAAAGTAGAAACATGTCGAACATTATGTGATTTCCCTCGAGATGTAAGTACAGACAAACATATTACTTACCTGAAAATTAAATGAACGCTGCGAATCTATGATCGGATATTTTACCTGTTTTTGCCTGTATTTTTACGATTTTCTCATACTTCATCCAATTTTTCAAACTTTAAAAAATTATGATGCATAAAAACATAGGCATAGGTCTGTACCTGTGCCTATGTAACAGAAAACCAAGTTTTGTCCGCAGTAAGGCAGCAGTACTAGCTTGCTAGCTTCCTGACAGTATCTTGCTATCCTATCTTGAAAAACTAGCCCTATGCATCTCGGGCATTAAGGAGGAGTGATAAACAATTAAGATCACAAATTATTCAGGTCTCCATTACAATCTTTGAGTAGGCGTTGATTTAAAACCCTAATTTCATGAATAAAAGATACGCCTGCGGTCTGCCTGTCAATCATAGTCACGCAAATTATAATATTTATGTTTTATAGGTGGAATAGTTAACTTGAGTCTATCGAAGGTAGCATCTTACTTGAAGACTTTTCTATTTTACCTCAAGTTAAGGTTATATCCAATTAAAAAAAAAAGAGTTTCGAATATAGCGGATCAAAAATTGAGAGGAAACAATACAGCATCATAGTCCCATACTCCTATATCATCAAATATTCAGAACTTCTGACAGACAAAGGCAACACTACACGAAAGCGTATGAATTAATAATTTCATTCTACGTGAGGACCTTATGGTGTGGTGGATCGAAATAGGCTCGGAACTGAAATTCCGGGTACACTATGAAACGGGAAATTACTCACGTAAAAATATCGTCGATCTAATCTTCATCTTGGCATGTGTGTGTTCACACCTCGCGGGCGCGACTATTTTTGTAATACATGGGTTTGTATATTGTTGTATATAGATAACTGTTGATGAGAGAGCTTTAAGGCCGCTTGAAATCTACCGTCATGACTTAACTCTACCTTTTAACGGCCAATCTACGCTATGGCTGAGTGCATGCAACTTAGCCACGTGAATCAGATTTAATATCGGTTTTAGCTAATTTAGGTTTACAGTTATAATATGCATAAGGTGGTAAGATTTTAACGTGCCGTGCTTGCTGTCATGTTCTGGCTTGAGGTGCTATTCGCTATTCGCTTTGAAACCGCAAAAATCAAACGTCATTTAACTTAATGGTCTATCAATAAATTGTTACTTATATTACAAGAAAATTACACACAAACAACCACATCCAATTCCAGTAGAAATTGCATCAGCCATTTTAAAAACAAAAGCACAGTTTAAACAAAACAGCTGTGTCAGTGTTAACTTAAAACTTGGTAGAGCGTTGAACTCGTCTCTATGGAGATATAATTCGTCCTTTATTACAAGCGCAGCATAATAAAAGCTACACACCCATGTTTATTTAATTATCGTATAGTGTATAGTCTGTATATTGTCGCGTGAAAGGATAGCTTGTTAAGTTAAAAAAGATCTTTGCGTAGATTGTATTATCTAGTTTTTGATTGTCGATTTTAATGTGTAACCCAATTTTACCTCTTTTTAATATTAGTACTTATAGATATAGATACCGGAGAGCCTAGGTTTTCCAATACCTCCGTGGTGTAAATGCGTGTCAATGTGTGGTTACATATGAAATTCATGTATTTATTGATATGACCGCATGTGGTGGTTTTGTATCTGTAGTTTGTGCTGAAACCGCAATCATTGCAATTTCCTATGCATTCGTGTCCCACTTAACCAATGAATTTTAGAAAATGTTTTGTATGATGCTCTACTGGCTCTACCACAGAAATTTTTAAGTTTATTTACTTATTTATTTCTTTAGTAAAAAACATAAATATTAACCTAAAAAATGAGTAGGCTAGATACCTAACTTGAACTGAATCCTTTGTACCTGTTCAAAAATATATCGCAATATTTAGGTACTAGAATTTTTGTTCTTTATTGTATTGACTATTCTGATTAGACTGTAAATATTCCATGCTTCTTTATTCGTAACGAAACGCTCTGGACTCTAATTAATTTGGACCGGACGCGAAATTGACCTATGTCAGTATCCCTTTTGCAAAAACTCGCTCAATAACTCAGAGGATTCTCGCTCTTCTGTTTAACGTATACGGGCGAAAATACTGTGGATGTGAAAGTAATACAAAGAGTCAGCACGTCCGGTGTCAGGAATTAGCAGAGTGAGAGATAGCTTTATTCGATTTCGGAATGTTCTAAAGTTCGAATGAAAGTAGCGTTCCATACAATATTTACAATTTACTAACATTAAAGAGTTGTTGAGCGATGGAAGATTAATAACAAGTATGACTAACTTATTTACCAACTAAATAGAACCTATTTTAGAAAAAAATATCTTAGTAAAAAGGAATCCCAACCTTCTGTAATAAATCATGAGTATTAAACACTATGTAGAAGTACGGATAGTTGAATTTCATATACTTACTTTCACCTGTATTATCATCATCATTCCCCTGCCCTTATCCCACACTAGGTGGGGTCAGCACAACATGTTTTCTTCTTCCTCATCTCTTTCGTATTATATAAGTGTGATTAAATTACTGCTAAAATAAGCCTAAAACTGATATACGAATGACTCATCAGATTACCTGACCTTTGTCTTCCACCTGACCTTATCAGATACGTAGTAAAGAGCCTTGATTTATACCAGTCAATAAATCTTTTCACCTACTTTGTTGGTTATCTGTGTCACTTCAAGGGTGAGTTTTCACCTAAAGTATACGGGGAAAGGTGCGCGAGGAAAATTATCAGCCAATGATAAAAATACACTACTTCTTATTATTTGATAACAGTAATTTAGTTAGGTTTACTTGAGTGGTAATAAAAGCCGATTAAGCACCCTAGTCGATATTACCAATAAAACAAGAGATGAGCCAGCTAGATAAACATCAGTATGATGGTAATCTTATGCTGACTTAAACTAGAACTAAAATTACGTTTGCAAAGAGATGTCGAATGAAAATTCAATAAAAAGTCGATGGAAAATAGATTGGACTGACGACAGCGACTTCTATTAAAAAGCTTCTTGTTTCCTGTGTTAGGTGTGTTCCGTTTGGTACCGATTTAAAAAAATAGATACTTCTACATTTGACTACTTTTGAAGATCAAAACTGAACTAAGCTTAGTTTACCGTGACTAAGCTTAGTTTAAAGTTTTTTCCTGAAATTGATTTTTTACTTGTTACTCGATTGCAAACTCATCAAAAATCTTCCTAAATGAAAATAACTTAGGATATTATGTGAGACAATGTTTAAGCAGATACCACAATTCCTCATTTTGTGGTGTAATAAAAAGTTGTGGGCTGTATAGAACATCCTGCCTACAAACCCTTTTTTTTAAACTAATTAAGCTTTGAAATGTGCAGGTTTTTTTTATAAACAGATGATAAAACAACGTCTCTAACAACGTATCACTAATTTTGAAAGCCGTGTAAAAATAAGTGGGTTCAAAATAAGTTATTGAATAGCTTTTCAAATGCAAGATAAACAATAGACTACTTCTACAGTTTCTATCTTTGTTTTAATGCTACGTTTAGTTGGAATTATCCAACCTCGAACTTCCGAGTTAAAGTTTGCAAATTAGCTTAGTTTTGCTCTGTATTTCTGAGACGAAAATTGAAGTAGCTTGTATTCTCAGGGCGAGACGTTAAAACTTAATTTTCCAAACTTGCTCATTGTTTGCTTTAAAATAAAGTACTTAATACAGTTTGTTCGAGACACATTGTTTTGACATTTGCAAATAAATCTTGGTCTGATATTGTAAAAACAAAAATACTAACTTTTAATAAATTTACAATAAGTAACTTTGAACATGCTTTTGTTTATAGCTTTTTTTAAGTATTTTTAAAAGAGAAAATTTTCTTATGTAGATAGTTTAAGCAGTTAATTATAAACATCGCGTTTAATTACAATGATTGCGTGTAATTCGTCGTACTTCTCATTCCTCAAATACGCCGACGTAAGTTACGATGTAATTAATAACTCTGCAATTTCTAACAGTATTAATTTTTATTCATAACTAATACTAGATAATAAATTATAGACGCTGGAAGACTAAATCGGTTTTTGGCAATATTTGAACAAAAAAATATTAAGGTGTCTTAGGGTAAGATCGGACTAGTTTTCAGAAAACCAATCGAGTGTTTGAAAATATTTTTTTGTATCGCCTCTGGTTATTCTTTCCTAACGCAATAGGGTGTCAACAAATGCAAAAATACAGAGGTTTCATTTCTTATATTTAGTTTTTAGATAAACCTAACGGTCGATGTTTTATGAATGATAGAAAAGAGCATAATTTTTCAAAATGGCCAGGGAAAGATCGGACCGTGTGAGAGTAAGACCGGACTATCTAATAAAACTACCCCTGTAACAGATAGAATAAGCTCTATCACTAGAAAACATTCGGACTTATCCTAGTAAAAACATAGTAAAAAATTAATTGAATCTCTTTACAATTTTGAGTTTTAGCTTGGATTTTGTAAAAATTTTTTGCCTCTATACCGATCTTACCCCTACATGTCTGAAACTCTGACTTTTTAACTAGTTAACCATTTAAAATTAGTAAAAAATGGTAAGAAAATGAACAAGTTGATCAACTAACATAGGAATTTGCAAATACATTAAATAATTCACTGGGAAATGAAACCGAAAAAATGACCGGATGATCATAGTCCGAACTTCACCTATTGAAATTTCCGAGGCTAAAGATCGGATCTCTGTTTACAAACGTCTTAGACGTGAATGTATAATATTAATCAATAAATTTAACTACACTCATAGTGATAAAGCCGCGAAACTTCAAAAATCATGAAAACTACTTACCAAATTGCTTGTTGAAAGTTTGAAGTGAAAGATCGGATCGTCTCCTTTTTCATTTTTTTCCCATCTTTTGCTAGAACGATGATTACTCGCGTTTGGCTGGGCCTAGCGTCAGTCGCAGGATGTAGGGGGGTGCATAACAAAATGGCACAAAAGGCAATGTTGCCATAATGGTAAAATATCGCCAAATTTAGTAGTTATGCGACTTGTACGGACTTACCCCTTGTCCGATCTTACCCTAAGACACCTTACCTCATAATAATTCATGTTACTTACCCTAATATTTTAAATAGGAAATAGTGCTTTATAAAGAAAACCAAAGCGTGTTAAATATTTAAACAGTCGGTTTTGATTGAAATTAAAGTATAAACCATTACCTAATAAAATTTCAACTTTTATCTTAATTTAATTAGGTATCTACTTACAGTTAATAATTATTATAAGACGTTCGTATCAGGACATTCGCGCGAAAAATTCTTGCGCGTTCGAGGTGAGATGATCTGGGGGCTTACTATAACGTATTATTAATCAATTCAGTTTAAGTTCTAACTGTCCAAACTTTACGTCAGCGCCATAGCTTACGTCAAAAGCAGTTCATGATAGGACCGCTTTTAACGATCAATAGTAAGCCTACCGTACAAATAAATGCCTTGATGCAACTGACGCTAACAGGAATATACCCGGTTCGTGCTACCATCGGCTGAGACAGCAATCTTATGTTTTAATAACAACGTACTAATCTTTAATCCCGATGTACTAACTTGAATTAATAAATATAATTGGAAACTAGTATCTAGTAAACTAGTGTCCGTCCTGCCACCTGTCCTGCCACGAAGTAGGTATCTTATACAAATTTTAGTTTGTTCGTATCAGCAAGTAGCCAATTAAATTTTGCGTAATGAAATTTTATCTAAAAGGGTAGTCAGAGGCTTAAATCATAGACAAATTTGGCGCTTTTCGCATTTTTCAGAAGAAAGCACATCTAAGAGAGGTCGACTGTTGTGGCACTTTAGTACCATGGACGTTTGTCGCTATAACCGGTTGTGGTACTACGAGTATAGTGCCACTGGACGTTCAAGTGGATATGTACGTAACCTATTGTTAAGATGTCATAGAAACAAACAAACTTTCAATCAGTAGGATGTAACACGTCTATTAAAACAACAACATTATTTTATTATTACACTGATTCAATTAAGTAAGTACTACCACTTTTATTAGTTAAGTACATAAAATTTGATACCTAAGATTAACCGGTTTTTATTATTAGTCGATATGATTTTGTAATAATATTCAATTACGATGTGGTTTGTATTTTATAGTCCATCCACACTCGTGCAGGTCAACAATCCACACTCACAGAGATTTATCAACATTGTTAAAGTTCCTTTGTCGACATAACCGGGAGGCTTATCATGACGTAGGTATTATTAAACAATTCAGTCTGACTTACGACGCCTAAGCTTAGGTCAAAAGCATTACTAAACTAAATCACTTTTAACGGTCATAGTAAGCCTACTGATCGCGAAAGTTTAAAAAGACAATCAAATAGCATTTATTTACGATATTTTATTTATCGTCTCGGTTAAGCCTCGATTTTGAGCTTAGATCTTAACTTACGACGCCTTAGCTTAGGTCAAAAGCATTACTAAACTAAATCACTTTTAACGGTCATAGTAAGCCTACTGATCGCGAAAGTTTAAAAAGACAATCAAATAGCATTTATTTACGATATTTTATTTATCATCTCGGTTAAGCCTCGATTTTGAGCTTAGATCTTAACTTACGACGCCTTAGCTTAGGTCAAAAGCATTACTAAACTAAATCACTTTTAACGGTCATAGTAAGCCTACTGATCGCGAAAGTTTAAAAAGACAATCAAATAGCATTTATTTACGATATTTTATTTATCATCTCGGTTAAGCCTCGATTTTGAGCTTAGATCTTAACTTACGACGCCTTAGCTTAGGTCAAAAGCATTACTAAACTAAATCACTTTTAACGGTCATAGTAAGCCTACTGATCGCGAAAGTTTAAAAAGACAATCAAATACCATTTATTTACGATATTTTATTTATCATCTCGGTTAAGCCTCGATTTTGAGCTTAGATCTTAACTTTAACCCGCAGACTGCTGGCAACTGGCAACAACCTAATTTTATTTTCTCAACTCTCCGTCGAAAGCCATTACAAAACTTTTTAATCCAGACTAGACGATCCTAAGTCAATCCATCAGAAAGTTCTAAGTCCATTGCTTATTTACTAAAACTTGTAAGTTTGAGAAAGTTATATTAAAAAGTTGAGAGGAACAGCAAAATCACTTTGAGACAAAACAAATTAAATAAGTTACCGCTTAGTCTTTTAGGGGGTTAAAATATATACAATTTTATCGAGTTATTTACTTTTAATTCTATTCTCTGAATTTTCTGTTTCTACCTACATACAGTAGCTCTACCATCAGTAAAACCTTCATTTCTCATCACATCACGCCATGTTCTAGTTTAATCAAATACTATGTAGAGTAGAACATTCTTATCCACTCTCACCTTCCTTACGCAATGCTCCTGTATAAATCTTACGCGAATGAAATAGCTTGCCGTCCGTCACGGTCTGTACCTTTCTGCACATCGTAGCTCAAGTTTAGTGGAACAATACTTTTGTTCCAAATTATTTTACGTCTGTTATTCTAACGTTTGAGTTGGTATGTAATTTATGAGCAGTGATGGCAGCGTGGGTTAGTGCCTCAACTTTCGATTCGAAGGTCGTGTGTTCTAATCCGGCCGTGCACCAATGGATTTTTCGTTATGAAAAATGTATACGCGCAATATCACGAGCTCTAAACGATGAAGGAAAACATCGTGAGGAAACCCGCGGCTATCTATCTTTATCTTTATCTCTTATCTTTATACGGTCGCCTAAGCTGAGAGGGTAGTTTAGGTGACGGGCAAGCCTATTTCATCTCAACAATGTCCCAGGCACTACAGTGTCCCGCTAATTGTAGGCAAAGATTACCTCCTGACGCTGTATAGATCATTTAGTAAAAAAAAAAATCTAGGTTCCGCGTTACTGCGAAATAAAGTTAGTACTTACTTGATAAATACTCGTAAATTACAAACTAAATAGCCTTCACTGTAATGATTATATTGCGTACTAGACATATTAAATGAAATCTACACTCAATAATTAATTATGAAAGCTGACTCATTACACTTAATCATTTTTACTGTTGCTGGGTCTGACTAGAATCATTTTTACTGTTGGTTTCTATAGGATGTCTTCCTAGCCCGTTCAGAGCTCGGATTACGCGCGTCATCGCCAACAAATAATGATGATCATAATTATGGAAATATATTAATGTACTTACACATAATACTAGAACTTCACACGTCATTTACACAATATTATTCAAGCAAATTATGACATTCACTTTCATCATCTTTAAATTCACTTATTCAAGAATGCGGAACATCGCGATTTTTTGTTTTTATGCGAGAACTTGCGTGGTACTTACCTATATATAAAGTAGCCTATGTGTAATTGGTTTTTAAACTATGTAGATTCCAAGTTTTAGAATCCTTTTAGTTTTTGCGCGAAAGAGTAAAGAACCTTCTTAGATATTGGTCAGAACTCAGATAGGATATTGGTATATTATGCTTCCTCATTGCCAACAAATGAATGTTTCACGACGGAGCGCCAATGGTCCGCATAATAAGCACTTGTTAGCGTACACTGACCAATGACATGACACAAATGCACGAGTGTCCGTTTCATTCAGCCGAGTGCGGTCAATAGGGTGTAGGGTCGTCAAAGATTTAATATCCATTACTAATATTATAAACTAAGCATTTTGTATTGAGTTTTTATTGTCATAGTTACATATGCCTTCGCGGTTTTAGTATCTAGTTTGATAATCGTTTTAGAATTTAGCAACGTTTACATTTAGCAGCATACTATGAAAATAATGAGCACTTCCGTGACTTTGAGGACACTTTAATGGTCGCTTCCAGTAATAATCTGTATGTCTTTAAGCCGTGGCGGAGATCATGCGATTAATTTTCATGACTAGAGCATAGCAACAAACACGATGACAACAAAGAAAAATAAGGTTAGGTACTAAAACTAGTCTTAGGCCGCTACTTCATAGAAAACTGTCCAAAAATCGATATTTGAACGAATACTCAAACCTGAAATGTTTCAGAGTCCTTAAAACTCACACACTTTGTCACAAAAATCCTTTAAAACTAAAATAAGACATTAACATAAAATACCTAATCATAAATTTGTAAACAGATTGAAAGGGATCTTCTAACTTAAACAGCACTCAAACATTTCATACTACATTTTATATGACCGTAAAATGGAGATTGCAGTAACCAACTTTGCAGTACGTGCACCTCTAATATTCTAAAGCTTTGAAACATTTATTTTTAAAGTAAGTGGAATGGAGTAAGAGACACTGTATTTTACGACGTGATAAACATTTTCTCTGACATTAAGAGTTCAAAATCCATCGAATAAGTTTATGTACTCGTAGATAGTTATTTATCACGTGTGCATATTTCATATACTTAATGGTGTGTACCTACAAATGGAACTTTACTTAATGACGAATACCCATGTTTAATACATTACCATAAATTACCATATTTAATTAGCTAGACCACCTCTTAGTTCACGCATATTAATTTTCAAAAAATCTCCCATTACATTTTCAGTACCTATTATAATTGTGATTTTGCTTTGTGGTTTAGTAGTACAGATAATAAAGTTTAAAACAAATAAGAAATAGTTAAAATGCTTACGCCCGAATATTTAGACGTTACTTAAATATTTGGGACGAGCGTTAAAGACCCTCTTACATGTCAAATTTGTATGGACAATGATATGATACAATGATAATGTCATTATTTGCATTATTAAGCTACTTATTAAAACGCTCGTAAGCAGCAACCCTATTTATTAGACTTCAGCTGTTTCGTAAAGCGTAATTTCCACGTTCAACAGATGGCGTCTACTGGCGTTTACGTTCACTCGTTCAATGCATTCAGGTATGAACATTCAGGATGTCAGGAATATAATCATGCTCATTTTGTGAAATAATGAACCTCAATATGAAGTACATTAGTACTAGCTTACTCACCCGCTGGATTCCCGTGGTTATACCTCCCTGAATAAAAACTAACTTTATGTAATTCCAAGTCATAAACTATGGATGTTCCAAGTTTCTGTCAAACACTTTTAGTAGTTTTTACGTGACAGGGTTACAAACATTAAATTTTTACAAACTTTCCCGTTTATACTATTAGTAGGAATAAGGATTTTAGGGTCCACAAAGGAGGAAAACGCTGGGAAAACGCTGTGTCAGCCAAGTTGCATAATGCCTCTCTGCCCTTAACATCGATGATTAAAATTAGTAAGCGTTTCAGCCCCAAAAGTATTGCAGTGCAAATCAACATTTAGTAAAAGAGGTAAGTAATTTAAGTTGCATTCACAATTTGGGTCCGTCCAAAGTGCTATTTGAGAAGTCCGTCTGCGTACGTTTCATTAGTGCACTTAAATTAGCTCCTTAAATTTCAGCGCTTAAATCAATTAACAATTCCGTTTGTGTGAGAGGGCGTTCTTAAAACCCCAAAATAGTGAAAACAAAGCCCCGTCTAACTAATATTGTTTGTTATTCATATCAGCCTCAACTTTGTTAATAAAGTCCCCGAATTCAGGTGACCCGGGAACCTCGTTACTAGTGAGTGATGTGGACGGTGGTTTAGTCGGAAGCCGGATTTTGCATAAACACCTTACTGCCAGTCCCAAAAACCTGTCTAGGTATGTCTAGTTTTGCTTACTGTAGATATTTGATATATTTTCCATAATTACAAAATATGTCAAATAGCTACTGGCAGTAAGCAAAACCAAAGATAGATAGATTATTGAGACTGGTTTTTAGGAGTCTGACCTATCCTGCCACCGCACCGGCGCAACAATCTTATACATAACGTAAATCAAATGATAACCAGAATTTGAGCGTCATTGTAACGCAATATACTCATACTGGCTAGAGTTCATTAAAATAGTCGCATGTTTTTTTAAAACAAATGAAATAGGTAAGTACCCAATATTCGGTCGAGTATGCGGATAGCAAAAAATAAACAAAAACCGGATCGGAAAACAAACATATTATGTTACATCACTACCCGTTACCTACATAATTATTGTGGGACGTAAGCCCAAAGGGTCTTGGTCAAACAGAAATTAATAAATACGGGTATGGAATAAATTCTGTGTTGGAATTAAATTTTCAGTGGGGAGTGCTTTACCGCAAACATGCACAAACGAAACGTTTTCTAATTAAGGAATTTTTAATTATATGATGAAACGAAACGGTATCTAAACCACATTGTAATAAAATACACACAATTTAGATACCAAATATGAATTATTTTTTAGATTTTTGTTGCGCAGGTCCGCCTTTAACGGAGGAGGGTGCTGTATTTAGAAAACAGTGCCGTAAATTCGCATTTGGGAATAGAAAAATTGTTAGGCAAAAATACGGTAAAACGGTTTCCTTTTTAAATAAACGCTTTTAATACTTTGGAAAAGCAATCAAGTTTCTTTATTTTTTTCGTTATTACCTATACCTAACTTAAAGATTATCCCCCATATATATAAAAGATGAAAAATGAATAGGTATTCGCAGAAGATTCACTATGAAAAAAAAATTAACACTAGACATAAAAAGATTTGTATTTAAATAAATTGATAATTTTAATTTATTTCATAGATTCTATTTAAACTTCCACAAAAACTTTACGATATATAAATTATTCAAATTGGATTGATTTGATTAATTTTAACCATTCTCGAGTTAAACCGTGACCAAAAGAAATAGAGTTTCATAAAAATACTTATATATTAATGTACTGTACATCGCCATTATATTTACTTACTTATTGATGCGATAATTTCCTCCAGAGCTTGTGTCCATTCGTAAATTTTTCCGTTACGTAAAATCCATTGCTCGTACTCGTAAGTCAAGGCTTTTCGTCACAACAAGAAATTGTGAAAGATTTCCACAATTTTCCCTATAATTTTCATCGTATTGACGTTACACTTTTTGTACAATGAGACCGTAACAAAGTCACTTAGTTCAAGGTTGCAATACTTCGAAGAAAAACTAATCATCTCCAACGCTTTGAAACACAATTCGAGCGAATATTTCTTAGAAATTGCCATTTATCCACTATTATTGTTTTTTTCGTTTGGTGATAGGTTTTAGGAACTAGGTTATATAAAAAGGCACCCTCCTGCACCCTCCAAAATCAATCATATTTTCATAGACATTGTACCTACGTAAAAACTTAGTCAAAATTAAACATGTCTTTAGACATAAAAAATGTTGACTAAGTTTTTTGGAGACTACAAGTCCCTATCTTCAGATATTGATTCATCAACTAATTTGCTAATTTGCATTGGTTGTAAGTAATTATCGATCGAGTGAGCGAAGCGAACGAAGATCTTAGTGGCAAGTGGGGTAATTTTGCTTTGTATGTTGTGTTCATTTGTTTGTTTGTATGTTCCGGCATAACTGTCGAATCGTTAATCCAATCTTCATGAAACTTGGTAGGTACATAGGTAGTGGTAAGCCGGTAAGCCAGTAACCTAATGAGCTGAATCGGTCAAGGGGTTGTAAAGATATTTGGTTCCGAAGGGGATGAAAAAAAATAAAAGTTGTTCAAATACATTGAGTGGGGTGTCATATGAAAGGGCTTTGTTTATACATTCCAAAATGGTTTTACTTTTTATTCTAAGATGTAAAGTTTTTGAATAACTTCGATAAATGTAAAAAAAACATGACTGCTATATCCTGAGCTCCCATTTCTATAAGTTTTGGTGAAATCGCAGCTCAGAAAATCGTTCTTCTTCTTCTTTATTATTTTGGTTAGTGTTTCTAACTCCTAACTCTTTTTGACGAACTTATCCGCTAATATGTCCCTGTCAACCACAGGACGACAAAGCAGGTGAGAAAATCTATGGTCCAAAATGCCCGTGTCGACTAGTAGTCGACACGCCGGTTCCCGCTTTCCGGCGCCCTTTTTTGTTTAAATTCTCCCGCTGTGTCTCTCTATGGTCGAGTGGTGTTGCCAATCTCGTTTCACAACTAAATATTCTATCAAATAAAACCAACACCAATACCCTCGCCACAAAAAAAATCAAGAAATTTGAGTTTGAAGTTTTCAATGGCTGACGGTATGTAAGTGGCGTTGAAGTGTGTTTTGCTTTTGAGTGTTTGGCGTAATAATTTAGTTCAGTTCGTTCTAATGGAGACTTTGTTTACATTTTGACAAGGTAATGGTGCTCCCACACTGCTGTTATATAATGTTAAGTAACGTTAGTAAACATTTGTTAGCTAACATTTAATCACAAAAGTTAAAAAATGTTTTCATGTTAGTAAATGTTAATTAACATTTTTGAACAAAATTTTGTTTGTAAACATTTTATACAGGTGACGGCGGGGTAGTAAACAGTAGTAAACACTTTCCATCAGTGTAGGAGCACTTATAACATATAACAGTTCCTAACAAAATGTAACAATTGACAACATTTGTTAGTAAATGTTTTAGTGTTCAAAAATGTTTATAAACATTTTGTAACAGCAGTGTGGGAGCACCATTAGTGATATTTAGTACCCCATAAAAGTAAAGTTTTCAGCGTGAAACACAAAATTTAGGCATTTGTGACCCGATTAATTTGGTGGTAAATTTTGGCGCTCGCTGTTTTGATGAGTCAGAGGTGAGTCACTATTTATGATTTTTCTCAGTAATGGTAAATACTATCGCTATGACTCTTGTTTATTTTATGAGAATAATAGTCCTACTACTACTACTACCTACATTTTATTACATGAATTTTAGTGTGGTATTTGCAAATCTGTGCCTTAGATGATAGCTAAAATTACGGCTCGCGGCTCTCGATTTTTGTGCAAAATTAAACGACTGTAAATAATTTTCTTTGTATGGAAAGGTGTATGGTTTTATTGTTTATCGTAATCAATATAATTTTTACATTATAATTAAAGATAATACCTAATAACAATCACTATAATTTTTAAACTATTATTGTTTAAATACAAAAAACGCGCGATAAACGCGCGTTTTCTGTGTTCAGCGTATCATATTTCAACACCGTAGAAACAATGATAAACGAAACACTTAAATAAACAGCTCCATTCATACCTATCACAAAAAACGTAAACACTTGAGTGTTTACAATAACAACTGAGTCACAATGAATGGCCTTGTGAAACCCGAGCCGCGCCGCCCGGCTGGCGCCATTATAAAAAACCGTTAGGGGCGACCTTTTGTCCCGACCCCCGCGCCCCGCTAAACCCCCCTGGGACTGGCTAGCGGCTAACGACTTTTTAATGGAAAAAGGATTCAACTTACTAAATAGTTTCCTTGAACCAATGTTACTGCCACTTCACAACGAACGAATGTTTTAAGTCGAAACACCCTCGTAAAAACTTATGCTCTTACATATACCATCAAGTATTTTTTATAGAAATATAAGTAAATTAATGCAAAATGATTTTTGACAAAATGTTTGAAATAACCGCGGGCAAGTTGCCCGCGGTTGCCCGGGGCAACACATTTGTCATCGAAAGTAGTGCCATGACAGGATCAAACCAACATGACATACTGAATATAAAATAGGTTTAGAGCCTAAGGTTTGACTCTAAATTCAAAGAGTTTTTAATCAAAACCTGTATTGTAAATAATTCACACTCAAAATCGCTTTACTAGGTATCTAGTAATTAAAGGAATAATAATCGGCTTTAGGTACTTAGTTCTCATTAGATCCTCAATATTTTTTAGTAGACCTCTAAAGTAAATTCTTTCAAACACAGATAAAAACGAATATACACAACCACCGGCGAGCGAGATCTCGTTCGAGGCGAACTACTAGTTATTAATGAAAGGAATGGCATCGTAGCTATTTAAGCCGTTGATAGCTAAGCCACTTCGCTATCTATAGGTACCTAAATCTCTAGCTTTAGCGACCCCGAACCCAACATACAACAACCTTAATCAAAGGATTAGACAAGAATTTATGGAACCACATAGAATTTAGTGCAAGCTTAAATAGTGTAGAAACACCAAAGGTGGCACGCAGATTTTCATGTGTAATTATATTACAATATAGTCATGTGTTTTTATTAAAAAAAATTGTATGTGTAAAGAGATCATTATCCTTTTCCTTTAACACAAAAAAATTAGTAGGCATATATCCTGAAGTTCAGTTTCGCAATCAAAGATCCCTTGAGAGGTACTTCCACATTTTGGGTCGATTGGTTAGTCGTGCTTTATCATTATCTCAAGCGTGATATGGCACCTTAGGGGATTACAATGAGGTTAAAGTGGAGTTTTAAGTTTAGCTTCCGTTTTCAATTCTATTATGTATGAAGTGTGTCTCCCTTAGCCGCGTTTATAAAAAAATTATAAACGCGGCTAAGGGAGAGTTTACTAGTGCGGGGGTGCATCAAGAGCAGAATTGAAATTTTGTACTTTTTCAGAATTAAAGGATATTTATTTATTTCTGCAACGTGTAAATATTGAACAAAAAAATAACAAAAATGCAAAGTCCATGATTTTTATTTGGCACTATCCTATAAATATAATCTACCCTCTAAATGACGTATGCCCTAAAAAACAAAGTAATTATAGTGTTACCAGAGCATAACAAATGCCTTAACCATCGCATAACAAATGCCTTAACCATCGCATAACATAAAAGTTAAGCCGTGGTCTAGGAAAACGATAACATTATTAGGTTCCAATTGTTCTATCATAGCGAGTGAGATCGCTCATGTCACGTCGGCTGCTTATCTAAATTTCATGAGGCTCTCGCTGGCACGCTCCAGGAAAAATCAATGATGTTTTATGCTTCTGGTACATAGTATGAATATGAACTTTGTAGAATGGAACGTAAAACGATATGACAGGAGTGTAGAAGAAATAACTTGACTAAAATAAATTAAAAAAATGAAAATTTATTAGATGTAAAATTGATCACAGAAGTTCTTGGTTCCAAGTCCCAACCCGTGTTTGAAGAAAAAATTCTTTGTAATAATGACAAAAAATAATTATAATTATTTACCTAATTCAGCACACAATTTTATCTTTCGGGTACTTTTAAGAACATAGGGATATACAAAACTAAACAAGCGTGAGTATAGTGTGCAAGGTACAGTTTGCCACCTGCGTTTTGATCGCAACGCATTTGTCCTTATACAAGAATAGAAGTCTTGACTTCTATCAAACTTGTATCAATAAAGAGTATAATGACCTTACTTCCGATAGTATCGATTACATTCAAACTTACAAGGATTCGCTTAATATCGTAGATACGCTTTCATGCTCTTCTAGAGCACGATAAGAATCTGTTAAAATCCTCCACTTACGATACTAATTGTAGTAGCTCAGAATCTCATTTGATGATACCTCCTACTTATTACAATAAAGGCTCCTTAGTCGAATAGTCGTAACCACTAAAATCTATATTTCTCTTCTTCTCTTATTACTTAAAACTATTGCTGTTTGTTCATCTCGCTGAAACTCGAGAATGGCTAGACCGATTCGGCTTGGAACGGCTAATATTATAAAATGCGAAACATAGGATGACAGAATCTCTTCCTTTTTGAAGTTGTTTTTTTTTATTTTACTTGATGTTATTTTGTTTTCAAACTACATAGGTATAGGTAGTACTTGAATGTATTTGCAGCAGCTTTTAAATAAATTTATTCTTGAGCTATGCACTAGTTCAATTTCAAAGTTTGAAATAGAAACGAGGACAGGCGATCCATCACCCGATAGGCGGCAATCAGATTTACTGCCAATTTGAATTAATCTGTCCAAATCCATTGCGAGTGTTTTTTCTTCATCAAGCTGACCCCCCTGATTTTCCTTAGTATTCCCATTATCATTATTTCAGTCCATATCTATCCATTATTACATATTAAACATAGTCTAATTCATTATTTAATCTAGTTAACTTACTCTATCTAAAACGGCTATTAATTCTGTTGTTTTTTTTTCATTGAAGTAAGAATAACAATGAAAATACACTCTTAAAACCCTTTTAAATTAACAAATCTTTATGAATAAAGGGGTTATTTGATGGCGTGGATTATTATTTATTTTATTTATCTATACAGTATCAGGAGGCAATATTTTCCTACACGGACACTGTAGTGCCTGGGACATTATTGATAGGATGATAAGGTAATCATTAAACCCGAAGATGTAAAAATAAACAGTTAATCCACTTTGCTCACTCGACTTGATTGACAGGCAACAGTGACACAAACCAAATAACGATCCGTTAGAGATTGATGGCCTAATTCCTTTGAGAACCGCTCCTTTTCGTCGAGTACCGACGTAATTCGAATTAATGTTTTAGCTAATAGTTGTGGTGAATTACTTAAAGTGTTGGTTATTTTTAGTAGATCAAGTGGTATACTTATTTTGATTATCTATTCATTTATTTATATTTATTCATATTGTTCCACAACAAGGCAAAGGCGTCTCTCCCTTCATTTCAGTGGTCCAATCTAGAAGGTGCACTCTAAGATAAATCTTGTGTAGGTTTTGATTTAGATAATTTAATTTAATTAAATATTAGTGTAAAAAAGTCTGTAAATCTTTTTATAAGAACTAACATGTCGAAGTGAGTCGTTTCATTTCGACATGCTCTAACACTTTTTTTTTCAAACACGTAGTCACAAATTCAAATGAAACGTTATCAAGAATTTGCTCGGATCATAAGATAATCAAAATCTACTGACAAAATCTGTCGTTATAGGTTACTTACTGTAGAAAAGTTTTAAGTATTGAACATATCAACATGAAAAAAGGTGGTGTTCTCTTAAATGGATGACTAGTCGCCGTTTTTCGTCAACAATACGCCTAGGTTCCATTTAAGTGTATTTTGTGTATATGTCGTGGTATTAAATCCTAAAACAGAATGTATTTGGGCCTAACTAACAAGTGAAATTGTATCATATCTACCTGACACAAGTTAATAATGGAGCAATTGAAGCAGGAAGGGATACGAGGGGACGAAAGTGGGTTAAAGAGTGTCCCATTTACAGTTAGCTAAATGAAGTACTCGTACCTATAATAATGGTTAATACATTGCTGTTTCAAAGGGTTTAAAGTACATAATATTAGTTGATAAAAAAAACACAGGACTAACCCTTTAATACTGTAGATGGTTATTTACCAACGCTACGGGCACTGTGTCTGGGACATTGTTGAGATGAAATAGATTTGCCCAGTATTCATCTTCTTTCCATCACCTAAACCATCCTCTTAGTTAAACCAGCCATAACCATGGGAGAGACAAGGGAGATCATATTTTAAGAGTTCTTGGTAATGTACTTTTATACATTTTTCGAAACTAAACCTTCGGATCAAAAACCGAATTTAATCCTAGGCTAACAAGCAAGACTCGTTGAATTATTGTTTCAAATTGTACGTGTTTCGTAAGTATCCCAAAGACGTATTTAAAAATTTTCGGACTCTTAGAACTAATTAGAGAGCTCTTAAAAGAACTCTTAAGACATAGTAATTTAGTACAAAACGTACATTTGTCTTTGTTACAATATATTGCTAATGTACCCTTGAACTCAGTCCTAAGCAAATGGTCTTAGTTCATGGAGAATAAATATAGGGTACGTTTAACGTAAGAATGCAGGCACACCTGTATGAACGACAAATAACAAAATTAAGAATTATATGAAACTGGTTTTCTACTGACACAAGAAAGTTGTGGAACCGATAAAAAATTAAACACCGTTTTCTTTTCATGCACTTTTACCATGTTTTGCAGAGATTTGGTCCTTAAGTAGGTACCATTTGCATGATGGCATTTTTTTGCTTGTTACTATTAAAATTAACTGTCATCATGACTTGCAAAACTATGGCATCATTGAATGGTACTTTATGAATGACACAATCCCCCTGTCATTTACTATAGTCTCTAAAAATAAATGTTTTGCTTTGATATCCCGTTTTCTTCTACTCCACGTTAGACCCGAAACCGGCCATATATCTTGCAGCATGTGGGTCATGTTTACATTTCCCTCGAAGTAATGGCTCTTGTATCGGGAATTTCGGTCACTTGTTGCTCGCCTTTGTTCTTGAATTTATGTTTCCTTCGATATTCTATAACATTTTATGTCGAAGCAGTGAATCAATATTGATTGAATGGTTCAATTTTCAGCAAAGCTACTCCATCTTAAACTTTGCCTGTAGCGACAGTGCTCTAGTTTGTGTAGTTATAGTTTACGTCCTGACTATACTCAAGTTTATTCTAGTGTGATTTAGTTTCATCCTTTGTCTATCTGTTAATAAAAGCCTTTGTCTTTAAGGAATAATTTTAGTACCTTTTAAATGGAAAAAGAAATGGTAGCATAAAAGTATTAAAAAAGTTGAGTGTTTGAAATTGCCATCGTTCGTTCGTTCAGCTAAGCAGGTGACCAACTAGTTAGTGGCCATAACATTCTAAAATTTGTTTTTGTATTGGATTTGCTAAAATTTGTGAGTAATAGGATAAGCAAACTGATAAGCAAATTTTCTAAATTTATTTATATTTAGTTTTATAGCGCTCAACGAAACGATGCTTTCATCAAGTTGGTTAACGGTGCTACCTTATCTGACAAATTTTATACTCTCGTTTGTAAGTTAATCGTATTTTGAATTTATTAAGAATATTATGGAAGATCAACTTTCCATAAGAGCGTATAGGTGTGTATGACTTGCCACTTAAGTTTGTGTCGTGTCTCAACCATCGATTTGACAAATGAAGATCGAATAGCGGCTTACCGACCTTTTTGGCATTCCAAGGATTTGTTTTACTTGTTAATATTCGATACATCTACAATTGTATATTTATATTTAAACACGCTTATTTCTTAGTGAAAAATCGACGAAATTCCCGTTTCGTTTGTCATTCAAATTATAATAAAAATACAAATGATCCTGATCATTACAATTTTCTCGAATACTGGCCTTTATTGTGCTTCGCCTTTAAATTATCAAATTCTTTTGATGTTATTGTTATTTTTATTTCCTTTCAATTACAACTTTCCTGTTTTCTTGGCAAATTGTGTCAAATCGTTCAACACCTTTGACTGATTTGATTTCTTTTGTGCACAACACAATTGTATAGATCGTACCTAAAAACATAGTTATTTCTTTACATTCCAGTAGCTTCTGTCACAAACATTTTGAAGTATCTTTCCATCTTTCCAAGTATCTTTTCTAGTGTTACCATAGAGAAAAAGCGCACTGTAAGTCAATATAAATACAGCATGATATCTTCACAGCATGTTAATGAGGATACGATATCGGAATCATAAAGGCAACCTTTTAGGTTTAGAGAGGCGTGATGGGTACTCTTCACAATCTTCAGAACTATTAAAAGATGAGCTTGAATCCACAGTGGCTCAGCTTGAACGAGCTGGGAAATAGATGGAGATGAGCTAATATTGAAGGTTGAATGTAGTACATTTTAGGTAGAAAGCAGGTTTTAATCATTTCATTTATTTATTGATCTCTCTCACAGACAATAATAATATACATACCTATATATAATTAATAAATATGAATACAGGGAAATGAAGTTCAAAAATAAAAACAGATGAAAATAATACAAAAAATTGTTGGTTTCTATATTAAAATTTTATAAAGTTTTAAGATAAGACGCCAATGATACAATGATTTTCTAGTTGCGTTGTGTTCTTAATTTTTTTAGGTACATGATCATAAATATAAATAAACCAGTTATTAACCTGATTTCAGCATGACTGCACTTTTACAGTGAGAAATTGGTCCACTTCTTCTCGATAACGAGGCAGCCGATACAAAAGCCTTCGTTTGATTTTCCGTTTCCACTGAAATAATGAACAGTTTATTTGTGTTAATATTTCTGGTTATAAATATTATGTATTGAGTTTTACGAGGTTTTGGATTTTATTTCAGGAAATTTGTATTTTACTGTACCGTTGAAAACTTCAATTCATACAACAATTTTGTGATCTACTACTCGTATATGAAAAGTTTAAAGAACTTTTTCATGCTAGAGTTCTCAGTTGCGTATGCGTTGGAACAGGCAATAGAGTCACCTAGCAGTCTGTACAATACAATACAATACAATACAAAATAGCTTTATTGCACACCACAACAGAAAAATAACAAACAAAAAAGAAAAAACAGTACATACAAACAAGTGGGACAATGGGCGACCTTATCGCTGTACATTTTTAAGTGATCCTTGAGGTCCTACAGAAATAAACATATTTTTCATTCTTTATTTCCTTCAGTTCTCAGCAGATTAATAAGCACATGCTGAGAATTCAACAGGCACTTCCGTTTAACTAGTTCGCAATATCCGCACTCTATGAACTAAAACTGAAAGAGTACAAAAGCTGATATTTAATTCTCGAACGGCTTTTGTCCACATGGTAATGCAATTTCACAAAATTGTTTGAAAACTTTGAATAAAAGCAGAAAAATTTAAAATAAATACAATCTAACGAATTCTGTGTTTAACTGTTTGTGGTTTAACACAGTAATGAAAATATTGTATATTGTACCTAAAACTAGCTCAAATTCAATCATTTGTATCAAAAAATTCAGATCAAACTATTATTATAGGTACCAAACGAAAATCCGACCGAACCGGCTCTCAAGAGATATATTGTGGGACTCTAAAGAGGTATGTGTAAGTAATTTTGTTCCCTGGATATGATTCCGCGTTCAAGCGAAAACTTTTATTAAAACCATTTTTGCACTCGTAATGAAAATAGTTTCCTGGAACGGTTTTTATTCAGCTTATGAGATTTTCGCATTTTTTTTTTAATCGATGAACACTTTCACGAGAAAAGTAAATAAGTTAGACATGAGCCAAATTTGTCCTCCAAAACTAAGAAAGTTTCGAAAGGAAAATATGTTCAAATACAAATACAAATAATACAATACAAATAATTTATTCATGAAACAGTAAATGTAGGTAGGTACACAATATTAAAATACACATTAGTTGCTAACACAGTCATTTAGTTTATTTCTCAGAGTCTGTAAAATACAAAAACACCCAAGCTCTTTATATTTATGGTTATGATACTTCGCGTCTTGAATTTTTCTTTATAAAAACACAATAAACGAAAACTTTACTTACTTAGTATTATCTTACAAAAAAGTGTAAGTTATTTTAGAAGAAGAACAAAAGGTTTATTTTTAGGTGATACTAGGTTAGAATACAGAGTTCATTTTTATTAAATTAGTTTTTAAGTAGTGTAGGTATTTTTTGTTTGTTTCTGATATAAAACTTTGTTTGAATAAATAAATACCTGCTAGAACAAAAGTCTTGTTGTGAAGTGTAGATAATTATCATTTAAATACTTCAGTAAATTTAATTTAACTTCATGTTTTTCCAGATAGTATTATATTTTCTATGTTAGTACATGTTTTGTGATTGGGTAGTACCTTATTATGTGTCATAAAATAATATTTTGTGTTGCGAAAAAATATTTCTTTCCCACTCATAAGAAAACCATAACTTATCTCAAACCTGGCATTCGGCTCTCTCGTGACATAAATATACAATCAAAAAAGCAGCTTTCTTATGTCGCTAGCTGTCACCCATCTGTTTATTGAATCCTGGGTAGCTAGCTACACTTGACGGCAATGACAATGGCAATGCAAAGTCAAAGTGATCCCGATCGTACAAGGATTTGGTACTACCAAGTTAGAGTACCAAATTATGTATGAGTAATATGACTTTCATCCCTCCCCATTACATGACCATACCATAAATTTATTCTACTAGCATATAGGTAAAGGTCATAAAATAGGTAACCTATTGATTACCTAAAAGCTGACACGCAACATGATTTTGTACTCAACTATTGATACAATACAACACAATTGACATTTCCAAAGATTGATAGACAGAAAGACCTAATTTATTGTTTTGTTGGAAAATGTGAAATATCTATAGTGTCAAAACAGAATTCCCATTATTCATATCCGCCCGTCACTTTATCAGGACTACAGGTTTTGTTACTGTCACATTCAAAGAACAGAGATATAATAGCAACTATTTATATTAAGGTTTATTGACAATCAGCAAAATTGTGTTGTGAATTTACTTTTGACCGTACATCAATCTAAAAACGAAATTCCCGGTTCGTCCCAAATCAATTCCGAATAATATGGGATTCCATATTTATATTGGTAAACCCTTATCGAATGGAAAAGTATTTCATTTCGAAAGCTTATCCAAGATATCGAATATTCTGAAGTTTATTTTCGTGAAGCTTAGCGGAGAAGGCTTCAACTTTTGGTTTGTTAGTTCAAAACCATTGAAAATAACCCTAAGAAAAATTGCCGTTTTTTAATACCTATGAAGCAGATAGGTACCTACCATTATAAACACCAGATATGATTTTTGTTTGATACATTTTTCACAATTCTTCTATGAGACTGGAAGACGTAGAATTAAGAAGAAGGAAGTAGGTATACCCAATTAAATAGTTATAGAGACAAACGTGTCATATGGCTTAAATCTTATCACGTAATGAGTTTGACTACTTAGACTTAGGAAGAACACGGTAGAATAAATGCATGAATGAATTCGTTAATGGATAAATGAGAAAAATTGTGAGATAATGTACATTCATTTGTCTTATTTCAAGACGTAGAGATCTCAATAATGGTAGGTACATGAAACATGAACATGTTTATACTTGGGTAAGCATATTTTTTGATGCTAAAAGTGGATACTGACAATATCGCGACTTTAATAGATTTCACAATTGAAAATTTGATTGGGTATGCTGAATGTTTTTGAGCTATTTAAACCACTACGATTTTCATTGCCTAGATAAAAACAATAATCTAATAAATTCACAAATCAGCGATACCAACGGAAATCAAACGTCGGCAAAAATTAATTGCCGACGAAAAACAAACGTTTTCACGAGTATGTTACGAGTACATAAATTACAAACTCTAATTAAAAAACTCACCTGAAATTTTGAAGTCAATAAACTGCGCCGATTTCCAATCCCATTCAATCACACTCACACTCACAACACTTATGTATTTATTAATTTCGGTTTTATTATCATTGTTTACGTTGATTATCGGTATCGGAATAAATTCTGCGCGCCGCGACGAGACGTCCTCTCTCCTAGCTTGCTCATTCCATACTGAGCTCAAGCATAACCACAGATAACGCAACAGTTGTGAAGAAAATTATGTGTGCTTTACCGTGGAAAACGTTTTCGTCACACTTCGCTACTGTTTGCGTAGAAACTATTACCTCTACTGTGGTAAATGCGTAGTACATAGCATATAATCTGTGGTATTTTTTACAATGAGATGTAAGCTCAGTAACCCAGATTCTTGCAATTTTGTGATGTAATAAACGCGTTGATTATTGATAACGGGTGTAGGTCTGAACGTTTTGTACTGTTAGGTTTGATTGCCTATTCATGATAGGTATGTGTTTTGTACCTATATCAAAATGTAACATAGGATACCATAATGATTGAATGACGAACAGGATAGAAATGTAGAAACAACGTAAGTTACCTACTTACAGTAGTATGGTGAAATAAAATTCATAATTAAATAATAAAATGATGGAAAGGAATAATTTAAATCAGAAGTCAAATGTCATGGACTTATTCAAGTTGTAGAGGGTAAAAAAAGTTGCTCTAGATACTATGTACTTATTCGTTATTAAGTTATACTTAATAGCCTTAAGACTCATGGTATGGTCATATCTACATACATAATACCTCCAAATTCTCCAAGGTCCTGAAAAAAGATTGAAAATAACTAGACCTGAAACCAATATTTGGAGATCATACAACAGTTCCGCGAGATTGAACCCGCAACTTCTAAATCTCAGGGGGGCTTTCACCCACTTCGCCACAGAGGTTGAGGTTTAAAGGATATAAATGATTATTTTTATAATGAAAACAAACCAGTTTAAGCCTTAACAAATTCAATTTTAATTTTACTATGGAAAAATAAACTCAATCCATTCAAATGGGTTTTAAGGCTTCTGAAAATTGAGCACGATGGCAAAGCGTGACAGACTATAAGGCGGCAGACGCAAGAAAATTTCCAGACGCCTTAGTTTATCGTAAAACTGATTTTACTGGTGATAAAGCCGTATCTAGTGCTGAGATATTCGATTCATAGTCATAGGTCTTGCGTCTATAGAGAACATGTACCTAATAACAATCTTTGGACATTTCATACAACGTCATCTAGTCCCATGCTAAGCAATTTAATGCAGATGATTCGATCGATCGACAAATATTTAAGTGTTCGTACTATACTACTGGTTTAATTTCATATCATGCCAGTTATGCGTGTATGAAACCTAATTAGCAGTAGGAACTATTGTTTTGCATATTAGGAACAGTAATTTATTTAAAATAGGTAGATATATACAAAACAAAACAAATTGAAAAGTTGCCGTAAGCATTCGCAACTTAGAAATGTATTGCACGCAATTTCAATTGAAGTTATTCTAGTGCTCAACATGTCCCCCGACAAATGTGATGAAAAATGTCATCATCATCATCCACAGCCCGATTTTACCCACTGCTGGGCATAGGCCTCCCTTAGTTTGTGCCATCCACTACGATACTACGATGAAAAATGTAGGAGGGAATAACTCTGACCTTGGAAGTTTATTCTCTGTAAACCTTGAAAATATTAAAGAAATAAACTTTTAAAAGCTGAAGGTGTATTGAATATACTTTCGAGTCGAACGTTGGATGTTCAAAACTTTTAAAAGTGCATGTTTGCTACGTATTTATCTTGTGTTGGAATGTTTTATGCGTTTATTTTGATAAAGGCAACAGGGTGCTTGGATATACCTACCCGACTGGGTAATATTCACCCGCAGCTTGGTTCCTATGATACCTACCCGGCGTTTCAGGTTTTAGACAAATCCACTTTTTAAATTTAATTAATGATGCATTTTTAATGGTATACCTAAACAATTGAACTTCGTGCTTCGAACTTCAAAATAGAAGGTAAAATTGTTTTGTAAATTGTTATGTTTCTTATTATTTCTGTAAAAAATCTCTAACCCCCGGTTCCTATAACAAACTAACGGATGTTCTGTGTATCTGTAATTTGTTTTAATGTAAATGTGGTGTGCAATAAAGTGTTAATCTATCTATCTATCGATGTTCGTAGGTCCATCACCATAGCAACGTTGTTATTTCAACATAAAATGTATGAAAGTTTTTGACAGATAACAACGTTGATATGGAGAAAGTCCTACGGACATCCGTTAGTTTGTTATAGGAACCGGGGGTTAGTGTCTCATTCAAGCAGGTACACTGTTCTATAATATTCATAACCACATTTTTACTTCTCCCTATAACCCCAGGTTTACTGTAAGAAAACTCTTTCAGGGTTAAGCTCGCCTCTTTGTACATTGCCTCTAAGTATAATGTTTTAATGTATTTTATTTGTTTGTGTACAGTAAATAATTTAAGAAGGTTTTTCCACTAATTATTCAGTGAATTTATTGTTTAGTGTCTACATTTTCGCCTTAATGAAAAAGTAATTTGGAAACTCATTATGCTCCCGGTGTTCGCACTCGTGTGAATAATTAATTTATTATCCCATCAGCGAGTGTGAAATTGTCAACCTCGAGAAAGATAAAGTTGGTAAAAATTAGGACTTGAATTTTAGTTCATTTTAATTCTTTTTGTTTTGAAATAGGTATAGCAATCGATTTTTTAATTACCTACATTAAATAAATTTGCCCATTAGGCATTAATTAGACGTATTATTCTATCTAACGACAAAATTCAAATAAATACTTACTTAACATAGTGAAAAGTCATAAAAATGATTAAACATTACAAACACTTAAACGGGATATTTGCCATGATTCGTAGATTTATAAGTTTCCCGATATTTCGGCACAGTTGCATGCACCATAATCACGGTCAAACTTATGGTAAATATCCAGTTTTAGTGTTTATAAAAGTCATTAGCATTATTTCGGCACCTTTTTAGTTGATTGTTATAAGGGGTCCCTTTGAGCATCTCAAATTCATTTACAAAGGACTTGCATACCGCTGTAATTGCAAAGATCTTAATTACGACAGAGAAAAGTTGGGAGATGAAGTTTCTGCTTAAAATAGGCAGAACATAATTATACAAAACAAGCTCACGCCTGCTACTTCGCTCGTATGGCATGACAAAGGCAAAAATGGTGCTGCTGAAGCACATGTGGAGGGGTTATCTTATTTTGCTGTCGTTGTTTTCGTTTTCGTAGTTTTCGTTATATGCTACTCTCAATCCTGGACAAAAAATATGGTACTTACTTAATACATTAGAACGCAAACAAACGTTTTCCCACCTTTTAGTTTTTCATGAGATGGCCACAATTCCCGCTGAGTAGGGTCGCATCACATCCAATGAGTGATTTATACCGCACAGCTGCGAAAGTCACAAACGTAGTTTTTAATTTATTAGTTAAAATTTAATTTTGAGTAATCCATCAATTTTTGTGGTTATATCCTTTTCAAAGTTGTAAAGTAGTAAGTAGTAGTTGTGAAGTAGTAGTTGAAGTTTTTAATAAAAAATAGAATATCTCGTGCTTTCAATAGGTATGAGAATAGATACCCAAATTATGAAACAACACACAAGACACATCATGTTTAATATTTAACCGTCCCAGTAGGTTCACAAACAGGCCAAAAGAACATTTTGGAACATCTCGTTCGTTCATATTTTATTGAACCTATAAAAATTCTGTGGAACAAAATTTCCCTCGGGCTTCTCGGACCTTCAGTAGAATTGTTGACTAAATGACCGTTTTTGTGTACAAACTCATGAACCATTCAATATTAAATTGACACTATATGAATGAATATACAAAACCTAACTACATAATAATAGGTATCTTCTAACTATTCTAATTATGGACCACTTGCCTTCTACTCGTAGATTAGCAACATAACTTCAAAAAGTAGGCATTCTGATCTTAATTTTTTTTTTAATTTTAGTTTTTAGTTTTGGTAGATCGTTAACTAAACTATAAAAACTGTTTGACATAATAATATAAGACAAGAACCACTTGAAATATTGTTTGATCTTAACGATTTGAAAGTGAACCAATAAATGTTTGAATACTGTGAGACATTTTTCATTTAAAATAAGGTGTTCAGAAAATGCAAATTCAATGGTTAACTATCAACATCAACTGTTGACGAGATCCGATCGATCAACTTCAATGTGATACCTTATTCTGTGCGGATTAATAATTCACATGCTGGGTATTGCGTAACATGGATGTTAGATCAATAGGTGTTGTAGTTTACTCTTGAAATTGATGATCCACCCGCTCTCTATAATCAATCAATAGGCACCTATCCCTCCGCCGACGATTAGCGAGAAACGGGCATTTAAAACGTAAAACTCTACCAAAACTAATTTGTAAGAAGCGCTTTAGCTTTCTTACTGGATATTATAGCTGTATTTAGTGCTCAACCGATGGTCAGCGCGTAACAAAAGCAGAACGATGATGGTTCTTGCCACGGACGGATACACTGGCAAAATAAATAAGTAATATAAATACCTATGGACTGTTTCAATACGCACATTGGTGTTAAAGGAATATGAGTGCCAAGACAAAAAAAATCGAGAAGAGAAAACATGCACCCTGTGGAAAAAAGACGTTATGTAAACTTTAAAATGTTTGAGCAATGAAATAGGCGATAGTTAGTCGCTTAATCTGTGTGACAGTTGCCAATAGGAACCGTGAGTCGAGGAAGCACATCGTATTCGCGCGATCGCAGTTCCTGTGGCTAATTGAATAAATCGGTTCCGGGGGGTCGAACCCTCGTATCAACTTTATAGAAAATCTGAAGTTTATAACAGTAGGACAGAAAAAGTCAATTTCATTGACATCGTCTGTTAGTCATTGCACACGTTTGAAGCCATGCACTGCACCTAATAGGTTAGGTTAGGTATAGACAACGGGGATTATAATCGTTGGTTTATGTTTGAAGCGCTCGTGTTACTAATGTTAGATCTTTGAAATCTAAGTTATTACCAAAGTTTTGCTTACAGGCAAAACAATATAGAAAAGTCAATTTAAGATAGTAGGTACCTGTACTATGTTAAATTGAGTTTCCTAAATTGTTTTGTCTAAAATCAAAATTAGCATGAGAAAACTTTGGTAATATTTAGACAGAAATAGTGACTTCACTATTTCTGTCTTAATATTACCAAAGTACTTACGAAAAAATATAAATATTTATAGTTGAAAATATTATTTTGAGTATTATAATTTAAGAGTTTACCTACAGAACCGTGATCTAAGCAAATTCAATTTACCTCCCACTCAAAACCGGCAGTCGAGTGCCCTGATTTCTCTGACTTTCCACGTAAAGAAACGTTGTAATTTCCATAAAGGAACCTAACAGGTTCACTTTTCCTCTCAATTTTATTAGAAACGTACAAATTAAATACATGGAGAGTTTTCAGATGCGAAAACTCGTAAATTTCTATTTTTAACTAACGCTAACTTTGTATTTTGTACAGTTATGTAAATATGTATTAGTTTAGTTTCAGTAAATAAAAGTAACTCTATATTGTAACTTGTATGTACCTAGTACTTAGTATGAGATTTAAAGAAGTGCATGAATTAAACCTTATGTCATATTGAAATTAGCAGGTCCTTTAGTTTAGAGCACTAGGCCAAATACTTACAACACAGCTTCTTTTGTTACTACCGAGTTTTTTATTGTGTTACTCGGAATGATTCCGCATCGGAAGGCAATCGGCATGGGACCAAGAGAAGACAACAAATTTCACCAAACTCTTACTAAAACTTGTTATCTAAGGAGAAACTCAGAATTAAACTAGTATATAAGACTTAATATTCCTTTGTCGAATAATGCGGCTCGCTTCTCTCGCCACTGAGCTATTTATAGAGAGTAGTATCTGGCACTAAGTGTAACTGTGCCACGCGGTGCGGTAACTTCAGGACGGCAGGACAACCTGCCGATAGCGGGCCATGGCGGAATTCCGGATCGGGATGCAGTCGGCAGCGGACCAAGGGATAGGCAAAAGCAAATAATATTTTTAAGGGTTGTTCTGGGATCTGGGAAGCCGTGAAGGTGGATTGATATTTACTTCGACTTTCGATACGAAGGTCGAGGCATCGAATCCGATCGTGCATCAATGGACTTTTTGCCATTCTGGACCCAAAAAAGGGTTGGGCCTCGTTTAAGTCCTAGGGCCCCTAAGGATATAAGTTCAGTATAGGGAATGTATCACAAAGTTGCGAATAAAAAATATCAGCAATCCGCGAAAATGACTGTGAATGGTAGGGTATTGTACTAACTTACCTACGTATTAATTAGCGTAAAATCTGACCGCTGTTTTCGCGGATTAGGTACTGTTATTATTGTTTCAAAACAATTTGATAGAAGTTAGACAATCGGGGGGCAGACCTTCGTAGTGGCCTAAAAAACAATAGTCTTTTGACTTGGGCCATACGAAACTCAGGCAAATGTTAGGAACTATTTCGAATTCCGCTTTTGAGAAGATTGACTGTTACCTACTTGAATTATTTATTATTGTGCGTATTTTTATTCCGCGACTGTACCTACCTGTTCAGTTATTTATTCTGTGATAAAACATAAAATATAAAGTTAACTGATCTATTTTAAGAGTAAAAAAAACTTCGCTAAGTTTAAAATAAAATATATTTTCATTTTTAAAATCATTAATCTTTAAGATTACAAAAATAAATGTTTTTAATATAAAGTTATAACTATAATTTCTTAAATCATACACTGTTTTCATTGCCCAATCTACACTTTTTTACATTTCATTAAAATTATTACTTTATTAAGAATTAAGAAGCTAGTTATTTAAAATATTTACAAAAAATGGTTCTAACAGAAGTTTAAATGGAAGACTTAACGTAATAATTGACTACATGTAGGGATTACAAAATTAATTAAATAATTTTAAGCTTTAGATGTAAATGACCTGGTTATTTTTAAATTATAAATTTATTAGATACAAATAATATTTACTTGGTTCAATTATAAAATTAAAAATGTTGATAAGTACCATTACATTTCTTTTAACTATTTCGTATTGATATTAAATTCCAAAGATGATTATGAAAAAATATAATAAAATGTGTGTATTTTTTAACTTTACAATTAAATAGAAAATAATTAGATACCATTGCACAATCAATAAAAGAAAATACGATTTATTATTTGAGACATTTTAGAAATTATTTTTGAGCTATTTACATTTCAATCTCTCACATTTATAAATTAAATCTAAAATTTTAGGATGTGAAATATAGCATACAGTTGTAATACAACTGGCAAGAATAATTAAAACTAAGATAATGGCATTTTTTTATCTTGTCTAGCCAATATTTTTACTTAACTCTGTAAAAAATTGCATTTGCTCGTTATCTGAAGAGTAATCGTCTCAGTTATTTCGTCTTACCTTGATAAGAATTTATACTTAGATGAAAAGTCCAACTGAAAGTTTATGGCTTCGACAGTTAGGATTCTCCGAATTAATCGAAACATTGTCAGTCACCTGAATCGACAATACAATGTAAGAAAATCAATACAATGAAACAATCACAATGTGATATAATTGGCTAGAACTGAAGCACCGAATTTAAATAAGGTTATTAATAGTCCTATCTACATGAGAACGCCTCTTAAATTATGTTAGAGTAAGCCAAAGTCAATTTAGAAGGTCTCTTAAAAGATGGTCAAAACAAGCGTTTTGAGTAGCAGACCGAAAAGACTTGGAAATGCCTATTTTCACCAATAAGGGAAATTATTTGTCAAAATTTAGTAATCAACTGATATTTTACAAATAAAATTACGTTAGTTTTTATTATTGTCAAATAATTTAACTAAATACCAGAGAATAATGCATCGAACGAAATGTTTTCTTACGTGTCCATTCGTTAGACAGAACGCTTAATTTCCATTGGTGAAAAGGCAAAAAACTTAGCAATCACCGCTTCGCTTCGTTGACGTGGACGTTGACAGAATTATATCCGTCCCGTTCCCTCTATTTCATCCAGCTGAGATGCTGTCTCTTTCTAGAACGTTGAATCCCATCCAGAAAGGTCATCTGGTGGCGGTTCTTCTGCGTCTGCTGGGTATTGGTCGAAGTTGTGTGTGTCGATCGGCGATTTAACAGTTGGTGTTATTGGGGGCTCTAGAGAACGGGTCGCCAAACCCTCCCAGTTGAAGCCATCGAACCATCTTGAAACAAAAACAAGGTTGTTACTTATTGTAAGTTAAGTGATGTTTTCTTGTTAATGAGGTCTAAACGGTGAAGGACAAAATTGTAGGTAAGGAAACCGGCAGCTAGTCGGCCCCCACGCTTATTGGTTTGTATTTCCTGTGGAAATGGCCGATCAAGCTGAGAATAGTAAGTAAGTAGTAGTAAGTGCTGGGAAGCCCACTGCATCTAAACAATGTCCCATCAGGCACTACCAGTGTCCAGCTAGCGCATTTATTCTATTTTTAACTCGTTGTCGCACACAAAATACAATATAGGTACTAATAATAATGCACAAATTAGCAAGTATAATACCGAAGGCATCTTTTATCACAATATCATCTAATAGAGCAAAGGATGTAAAGTTACAACTCGTGAATAGCTGGAACGATTTGGCTACTTGCTGCCTTCCTCCAGAGGAACTCCACTCCACTGCAACTCCAAAAAGTACGGGTATCTTGTTCTTTATCCTACTTACTTGTGTTTCTGAATCTCAGTTATCCCTCCCCTCTGATACCCCAGTCTCTCAGCCGGGTTATCCCTGCAAAGCTTCTTGATGAGGTTAGCTGCATTCCTAGTGATGCATCGAGGGAACTCCACCGCGTCGATGCCTTTAAGTATCTTGTTGTATGTCTTCATCGGATCTGTGCCGGTGAATGGTGGTGAGCCGGTGAGGAGTTCAAACATGAGTACACCTGTAATTAAAGATATAACTGAAGATTGGAATGTGATGAATTGTAAATAAAAACCAACAGATAATTAAGTATCAAGGATTTATAAGGATCTCTATGGATAAAGCAGCTTAGACCTCTGTGGCGTGGGTGAGTGTGTGAAAGCCCGCTTGAGACACAGGTTACAGGTTTTCAGGTTCAATCCCCGCCATACAATTATTTGTATATTCTACATAATACATTTGTACCGGGTCTATACTTCATTTATTGAAACGAGCTAATAGGAAGAGAAATAAACACACGTGATTGGTCGTTCGTTTCCTATTAGCTCGTTTCAATAAATGAAGTATAGGTGTTTTTCTGTCTTAAACTCATCACCATACCTACTGACCATACTCAGATGAATGAAAGTTCTCCGGATGAATCGAAACATTGTCTATTCGAATATTTTTACGTTCTAATTCCCGTATTATGCCAGAATAATATCAAATCTTACCTAAAGACCAATAATCAGCGCTGATATCATGACCTCGGTTCATGATGACCTCAGGCGCTACGTACTCCGGAGTGCCGCAGAATGTCCAGGTCTTACGGCTCGCCTGCAGCTTCTTCGAAAAACCGAAGTCAACCAGTTTGACGTAACCTTTGCCGTCCAGCAGTAGGTTTTCTGGTTTGAGATCCCTGGAAGAAATTAAATAAAATTAAGGATGTTAATAATGTGTTAATAATAAATGTTGAAGTACATGACCTAGGTACTCCCCGTATAATAATATCATAGACAAAAATACAAATATAAATTTTTGTCTATGATAATTGCATTTACATGGCTGATAAAATAAATCTGTGGTTGCGGGTTTGATCCTTGCTGCGGGACAAATGCTTCTATGATCTGCAAGCATTTGGTTCGAGTCTGGTTGTTTTCTATCTCTATAATAATAGGTAGGTACCTACTTATTAAAAAAACATATCTTATATACTGATGACTGCATCCGGTTACAATAACACAAGCATTAAGTTACTTAGCTCATCTAGATATCGCTGTGTAAAAATGTCCAAGAATATTAATTTATTTACCTAAATAGAAAACACTCGAAGGAATTACGGCTTTTACCAATAACGCTAATTAGAACAACATTAGTTCTCTTTCAATCATAACCAGCTGTCATCTAAAGTTGATGGTTTTTACGGCAAGTGACACAGGAAATAATAAAGAAACTAAGAAAGTACTTGCTGATCGTAAAACATGCGATATCTGATACAGGCTAAGTGGTGACTGGTGAGATGGCTTCCGATGCAATTTCTTTAAATGATGAGTACCTAGTTTCGAATAAATATAATTATGCATTTTCTCATGATAATCTTAAAGATGAAGGAAAATAATGTGAAGAATACCTTTTTTCTAAGAGCAGAGATGAGCTTACGTGTAATGTTTACTTTTGCTAAATAATGACATGCGGATCTTTAAAAGACTCTACAATATTTACCTAATGTCGATAGGAATTCAGTTTTTATGACTCAGAGACAATAGAAAATTATTTTTATATAAATTAAGTTCATCTAAACTAGAGGCCAATCAGTTGACGAAAATTTTTGTGAGCCCAAAAGCCTCTATCATCGCTTAACGGCTTTGAAAGCCAGGACAGACAATTTAACGATTCTTTCTATGATGCTTTTATCTTACCTGTAAATAATATTCCTAGAATGTAAGTAGTGGAAAGCCTCAACAACGCAAGCAGTGTAGAACCTCGTTGTGGCGTCATCGAATTGTCCTGAAACATTAGAATAAAGTTAATTGTAGTTTTCAAATCTTACTTTGTATGTGAACATTTTGAGATGCAGTTCAGAGCAAGCACAATAAAGTTAAATTAATTCTTATGAACCTTAGAATACAGGTAATAATTCAAAATGAATCAAGGGTAAAATACGTTAAATTATTTCCAAAGATGTGTTAAAAACAACAATGTGTTTAAAAAAGTAATTTGTAGCAAGTGGAGTTCCGTGCCTGCTAACCCACCCTCATGGATAAGAAGCACGATTTTATTAATATACCTTTATATACCATGGAAAAGAGATTTGATGTATGTATTATGTATTGTAGCAGTAACTCACCTCTATCCCTCAAAATAGTCCACAACTCTCCGCCAAGACAAGTCTCCATCAGCATATACAAATACTTCCTATCTTTGAAGGTCTTGTACAACTTCACTATGAACTCGCAGTTCATCTCCGACATGATCTCCTTCTCTGACATTATGTGCTGCTGTTGTCTTGTCTCAACGATTTGGGCTTTCTTCATCTGTTTTAGTGCGAAGGACCTGGTCGGATCCCCTTGGATTTGGACTAGTTCCACTCGACCGAAGCCGCCAATACCCAGTGTTGCTATGATGCGTAGGTCTGATAGACGGAGATTGGCAAATTCTTCGTTGAGTCTGAAATTTTAAACATTATTATGAGACAAATACTCACTCAGAATTCTACTACTATTTGAATGGTTCTTTGTGTCTCTTTGGCGCTAACTAAAACTCAAAACTAAAAACAACACGTGACATTCAAAAACTATGCCAGGTAAGTATCTACCTACTGAATAATACAGAAACTGAATTGTCTGATTGATTTAAATCTAGTTTCATCTGTATCGAGGAATAATAAACACAGGTGAGAAGACAACTGGCATTTAATTTTGAATGCGCAAATAATCGTAAATAACTGCTGTTTACCCATGACATTATGATTTAAATATCACGAAATTAATACAATAATAAATTAATTTGAGACTTAATGTACTTGTTTGGATGTTTGTAATTAATATTTGAACCAACATTTCAATGAATATTTTTACATTTTTGGTCTGCATGTCTATTGTAATGTGGTCTTTTGGATAAATTATCTGATGCCAATAAAACCGAAAATGCTCGTCTTTTAATACTTTATTGTTTACTTTTACCATCTTAGCAAATATAATGTCTTAATTAGTGTCACCATTCTTTCTCTCATCTACATTTTAATTGACACCGTTGTTTTTGCATTTGAATCTATTAACTGCTCAGTCAGGTGTCTATTGTTTTATCTTTGTACCGACGACAGTCGCAAAAACGCGGGAAAACATAATTGTAATGCAATCAATCTTATCTCAGAAGACATTTCTATGCTACAAATGAAAGTTTGTTTACTGCAGATTGATATAATAGCATGTCTTGTGGTATGTGGTAAACAAGCTGTTTAATAAGTGAAAATAGTCAAGCGTTTCATCTTTTAGTAAATTTCACTGTGTTCTCACAGTTAAATATGTGTTTGATCAGTTTTACTTTACTATAAAATAGATTGGACTTGACTTAAATGTTGCTCTGACTATGGTGTCCATAATCACATGACACATAATCTAGTTCACATTGTTATCATTTTAGTTCAACTGTTTTTCATAATCTGAAAGTGTGTAAGCAATTTAGAAGTTTCTATAAAACCTAGTAGGTACTTAAGATCGTCATTATGAAGTCTTATTTCAATAGTATCACGCAAACATAGCTTCGCGTGAAAGTTAGTTTATAGACAGTATGTACTTACCAATTTTAATCCAGGTAGCAGAGCAGAAATAGAAAATGTTAGTAAATCAAGATAAAAATATAATTATTAATTTCTCGTCATACAGCTACTATTGTTTCGGACTAAGAGATAAGGATAACAATAGGTGTTGAATTCGTAATTTCATAAGGCTATTGTGAACTTGACATATGAAATTTCGAATGAAACAATTGCAGAACAAATTGAATATTTTATTAATGAATGTTCTTAATGTGAAACAGTATGATGATTTTTTTAATGAACTCATTAATATCCCACTAATCAAAAGCCAGAGTTATAACTATTCTGAATTTAAGGTACTTAAATATTTTTTTTATTTAAGGTATATTTTAAATTTGGTAAGGCAAACATAGAACGATGCCAAAGTAGAATAAACCTAATTTGAATGGATATTGTTAAGAAATCAAAGACCACGCGGTCAAGGTCACAAAAGAACAGAATGACAGTGACAGTTAACAAAAAGCAAAAATTAAAAATACAAATGAAACATATAATGAGTAAGAGGATGACAGAGATATTGCTGAGTCACTTATTGTCGCCCTTGAATTTGTCATAATGATGAATACGGTGCTTGTTTCTGCTTAACATTTCAATGTCAATATGCATGACAATGAAAATTATTGTACACTCAGAGAAAATTTAGTTTTATGAACTCTCTTTTTTATGTTAGTAATCGTTATTGTTGATAACAAGAAGCAAAGCAAAATAATATTCATCGGCAAAATTAACCGCCCACCAGTTTTAGGTAGTTGATTTCGATTTTATCGCAATTGTAAGTCAGAAACATAAATTAGTCAAGAGTGAAAGATATTTCGATACAAAAAACATTAGTCGTAATTGTAGGATAAATTTCAAACCAGATAACTAAAAAAATCAAGGTGAGCTGAGTATAATGGTTATGTTTAGGGATAATGTTTAGCTTACCGTGCTCTGCTTTCTCCTTCATCCTTGTATTTTGTTCGGATCTCATCGAGGGTAGATATCAACTGGTTGAATGTTTCTCTGTCGATAACAAGGCAAGTGGTTCCTTCTGGTGAGTCGCAAATGATGCTGGCTGTTCGAAGGTCATCTCTGAAATTGCAAAATTCTGATATTAGAAACTTCAAGGTTTCGCATATTGTGAAAAGTATTTATATTCAAAAGGCATCTACGAAGGTTACTTTGGACGTTATTGTTTCATTTTCTAATAAAATCATTAAAATATTCAATAAGTATAGAAAAAAAATACCCTTGAAGCGCCTTTTCTCCAAAGAAATCTCCTTTGGTAAGAGTCCGGATGAATTTCTCTTCATTGTTTGTAGGCAGTTTCTGTGTGACTTTGACCTGAAATAAAATAGATTGGAGGTTTAGTATGTTCAACTCTTTGAATTTGAGATAGATTACTCGTTCCGAGTACCTACTTAATTCTAATTTTGAACCTTGATACGTCCTGTTAAAAATATTTTAAATGTCACGTTCTTCTTGTGAAATCATTATCATCTTATACAATGCAGATAAGCAACGTACATCCACGGAAACACGGACATTCATATTTGGTGTAATAAAAATCATTTAAAAGGCCAAAAAGCGTTGTTGGAATGATCTTCACGAGTTTCAAAAGGATAAGATGATGGCTACAGGTATTGGTTGCAATTTTGTAAAAAACTTAGGTCCGTTGTACACAATAGCTTAGAAATAAATAAAACACATTTTTTACATAGATAATAGAAGAAAAAAAACATGAAATTGTTACTAACATTAAAACAAGAACAACAAGACGAAAACGAACAAAATAGCCAACGCATAATTCTAGGCTTAAGCAGATGAGACCAGTTAAAACTGGTATGTTGGGTCATTACTGTTGCCATAAAAATGTGAAACGTTTAGACAACATCGAAAGTTGTTGTTGTGGTGGTTACAAGGCGTTGCGGATATAGAAATTCATTTGTAAAGGTATGTACAAACATTTCACTACAACCACAACAAAAGCGCATCAAAATAAATAGGTTTCGATAATATAATAATCTTCTTCGCTGTAGGTAGGTAAAAAGGTTCTCATGCAATTATTACGTTCGTAAAAAAGAAAAATGATCTATTTTAATATTAGATAGACATAGACATAGTAAGTCGAGGGAAACACTGTTAAAATCTTAATAAGTTCGTATGACCAAACATACACACACAACTCTGGTTAGTTTTCAGGCCGCCTAAAGGCTTCGGTCATGACTAAACGAAAAAAAAAGCCGCAGTAAGTAATTAAAAGCCGCTATGCTGATCTCAATACAAAATGACATAAAAGGTCAAAAGGAGGACATGAAACAAATGGAAGCCAACATAACTCTAAACATAAACAAACATATTGATGAAAAATTTAGCGAACTGGAACAAAACCATAATAAATTAAAATTCCAGGTACAAGAACAAGAACGTCGCCTTGACCTGCTTGAACGTCAGAGCAAACGGAAAAGCGTAGTCCTTTTCGGCGTGGAGGAGGCTGAGCGAAACTATCTTCACTTGGTAGACATGGTGGTACTCAACGTTTTTAACAAAGACATGAAAATATTATGTGATACATTAGAAATTGAGTTTATAAGAAGAATAGGCAGAAAAACATCAAATCCCAGACCTATATCTGTTACGCTATCAACACTAGGAAAAAAAATTATACTTCTACAAAACAAGAAAAACCTGCAAAATACCAATTACTACCTCAAAGAAGAATTTCCACCAAAAGTAGTCGAAATACGGAAAAAACTACAAGAAGAAGTTGCCAATTATGAGAAAGAAGGTATCAAAGCTTTTATCAAGTACGATAAAATTGTAGTTATAGAAGAAAAAATCGCCCAAGCCAATGATCAAGTATGTCAAAAGAACCAGAAACGAAACCTTTCAGTAACACCTGAAGATAACAGATATAGAGCCCACACTTCCGGTTTCCAAACTCACAAGAAAAACAAGCCTAATACGAGTATAAACTCGTTTTTTGCTCCAAGAAAAGAATTCCAGCAGACTAAAAAAACCCAAGAATTAGCTGGAAGAAACTAAAACAAAGCAACAAATCAAGAAACTCAATAGCAACTAGCACGGGCCCCTCTACAAACATCCCCAACACGGCTTGTCACCGCGGGGATATGCGACTATAACCCTCCAGAGCAAAAACTCTACATATGTACCTACAACGCAAGATCGTCTCTGGAGGAGGCCTTCACCCTAACAAGGGTCCCAAAATAAAGGTAACAAAAATAAAAACAACTAAGTAAATAATAATTTATAATAATAAAATTTAATAATTAAAATAATGATAAAAGTAAGAATAAAAATAATAATAACAATCTTTCATATTAACAATTTTGCATGTAGTAAGTAATTAAGAATCAATCACTAAATAAAAAAATTAAAAAAAAAAAAAAAAAAACTAAGCGTGAATAATCAATTACAAAATCCAATTAGTGTATGTTTTTTCTAAATACTACACCCTAAATGTAATGTAGTCTTATTATTTTCATTGTTAAGGGAAATAAAGGCTTTTTTATTTATTTTTATAAGTAATTAAAAATTCTATGTTGATTTTTAGTTACATTTGACTGAATATGTTAATGAGATTCATATATTTATGGTAACTATACATTCTAATTGAACGCTTGAGACCCACTGACTTCAATATGCACTTTAAGTACTAATTATAATGAGCAATAGAATGCAACAACTGGTTCCGTTAAAGCAAATTAACAATTAGATGGACGATAAATAAGCAGTAGCTACTTTGTTTCTGGTTAATACTAGTAAAAAATATAGGACAGTCTTTATCAAGATAATACATAAAGCCACAGAGGTCTGAGTAATTTTAATGTAATTTATTCGGACTATGTGGACAGTATAGTTTCAACTCAACAGTTCTGTCTTGAAGAATTAAAGTTAATGAATGGTTATCATACGCCTGTCGTGTCGAGCAAACGTTTATAAAAGACAACGTAGCCAAACAAAATGTTAAAAGCTTAGAAGTGATTGTTATGGAGGGGAAAAAACAAAGAACCAATATTGATAATGTTTTATCTCTTTCTCTTTATTTAATTGTTACTGCAAGCTCTTAAAATGTTTAAAGATACTTTTGGTTGGCATAAATATTCAAGTAAGGAAGATGCACACTTAACTAAAAGTCAAAATATAGGATTCAGAAGGTAATTTATCACAAGATCATAATGTGAGGATACCATTCACATTTAGTTCTTCTTCTTTTTATCCGTTAAGAAGAAGAAGAAAAACCAATGTCCAAAGATATTTATTATATTATGAATACAATAATAGAGCGGAAGTAAAGGTAAGGTTACTTAAAGTGTTAGCAAATATTGATGAGCTAACAACGGAAATGGATGAGATAATGCACCTTTAAGTAAAAAGTAAAAGAAACTGGCAGACGACGAGATACAATTCACGGCACACAATTTTACAATTCAATGAACTCGAGTCATGGTACATAGATTTGAGAGAATGACCAATTCAAAGAAAGACAGTGATTTAATCAGGCGGGAAGACAATGAAATTAGAAAATTATGTATGAAGATATTTTATTGAGTTACCAAAGAGGCATCACGAGAAAAAATCTCAACTTTTGTATGAGATCTTTCAAAAATAATTGACAACATCGATTCTATCAAGAAATAGCTTGATATTAAAATTTTTGGTTTTGATATCTGTTTTTAGACATTAATCAATGATTTCTTCAGCGTATACAGTTTATTAGTAAAATATTTTTTTTAGATTTGATTTTTTTAAGTTTGGCACCGAATATACTGATAGATTTAAATAAATTTGTATGGGTAAGATATTTAAATGTGTATGTTTTACATTATCTGTTGTCATTTGAATTTTAGAATGTAATCTTTAGCATTTAAAACGAATTAAGATTTAATGAGAAACATATTTTTTTAAAAACCATATTTATTATTGAATTATAAGTCATGTTTTAAGTTTGATGTCTAAACTTTTTAAAAATATTCATAATCTTTTACAAGCTAAATATTTAAATGTTTTGCAATAAGTGAAATCAGTAATCCATTGCTCAACTCCATACCTAGGTTCATAAGAGCTCTACAGAGTACAGTCTCTCACACTCTATGCGCTTGCGCACTGCTTAGTACGCTGACCTTGTACGATGGCTGTCTTATTAGACTATGCTACCTCGGACATGTATTTGAGTTATATTAGTCATACTCAACAATTATTTCTTCCTTACACTTTGAAGATAAGTAACGTCACTCAGCCACACTTATTACGCCATTGGCTCAGGGACCGAAAGCATGCTTTTTTCGATCGTTTGTGGTAGTTGACACGTTTCATTAATGTTGAATGATTCAAAAGAAAAGTTACTACTAAAATTCAACACAGCATGTCCAAACTGAACTTAAATACAGAACACCCAATGATCTGCAAATCTGATTGCACCAATTAAAAGTAATCAAGAAAAATCAATGCTGCATACTAGAATGTATAAAATATAATAATAAGCAATTAAGTTATTATTTAAAATGCAACGTTCCTATATAGATTTGTACTGGTCAGTGTAACAATCACAGATCGGAAAGTCAGAGTTAAATGCCAAGGTGAACCCACACAGTCACAAGCCAGTGAACATACCAATATAATGTCAAGTTATATTCATATAGGTACCTACAAAACTCAAAAGCATTCCAAACGAAGATCCGTGAGACGAAACGTTAAATCACAACTTTGAAATCAAAATGGTAATTACACTGTTGGATAACAGACGCATTGTACATAAACACGTGGTCAGAAGTAAAGTCAAAGAAGTTCTCGAAAGTTAAAACGAAAGTGAAAACTGACCATCTTCACAAACACACATCAAAACTAATTTTGAACTCTAGTTCGCCGGTAATAAGAACCAACTTCGTGAACAGGTCAACGCTTTTGCAGTAAGCATGAGAATAAAAGTCATCAAAATAAACAAGTCCTCAAATATGTTTATAAATAGAGAAGTGTTAGGTGTTTCTAATGGGACCATTATGATATTTGACCATTAAAATTTATGGTTCTCAAATTAGATGGTCGTTAAAATGTTTTATCTAACGATGATAAAAGTTGTTATTGATTGATATTAGTGGTTAAACTCTCTTACCTACTTCCTGCTAAAAAAATAACGTTTTCTTGTTTTATAACGATATTGATCGTTTAACATCTTTTGATTTGAATTAAATTTTAAATAATATGTTGCCTAAATTAGCACTTACCTTTTTAAAATAATGAAATGAATTGGTACCTTATACCATTTAAGAACAACGTTAGTAAGGGTGAAACTCGAATTTACTCTGACAAACAAAAGACCTAACCACAGTTGAGTCACAGGTGTTTTAATTTTAGTTAGGTAGGTGAAGCTCTTTATCTTTATTAGTTTAAGACTCATCACGCAGAATCAGTGGCTTATACTTAACAATCCACTATTTACCTTTTCCATTTTTAAAATTGAGTAATTAAAAAGATACATAATTTTATATTAAAAGCTTTGGAAATAACTCACCTGTCCTTTAGAAATGATGAAGAACGTGTCACCCCGCGCTCCTTGTCGGATGATGTAGTCGCCATTCTGGTAGTGTGTCTCTTCCAGAACATCGGAGATCTTTATAAGCGTGTCTTCTGGTAGATCTTTGAAGATTGGCACACTGTAAACAAAAGCAACATTGAAAATATTGACATTAAGAATCTTTAGCATATGACAAATTTAAAAAAAAAAAATTATTTTAGTCTATGTTCCAATATCTGGCATTTACAAACAGAATAAATCAATAAAATTGAAGGTTATGAAAATTAAATTGCTTATCGAAATGAACACGAAACAAGAACACACGACAGTATTCTTTAATTCCATTCTTACTTTAGGAGATTAAAGAAAAATTGAATTTGAATCCTTCGAAATTGACTAAGAAGGTCCTACCTACTTAGAAAACGATTATACATATAAGGCATCAGTTCAATCAACCAACAGGCTCAAACGACGGTATATTTTTCAATGATGATGACGAAACTATTTTGAACTAGAATATGTAACAGAATTGAGCAAATTACTCATTTTGAGAGCAGTGGGCCAAAATAATGATAATTTAATGAGAGTTCTTGTTACGTTATTAGGAACTCACATATTACTTAAGAAAGAACTGGTAGTGATTTTGGAAAGGTTGCCGTCAAACCTGATTATAATCAGGAAACAGACAAGGTCTTAAATATTGTCGCTTATTATACTTTTATTGCTTATTAACGATTGTCGGCCTTCATGTTGTGTGAATTTTATAGCAATAGCAATGAATATGGCAGTATCTCTGAAATATCTAAGTATACTACATAAAACTCGATCGGATATGAATCAAGCATAAGAAACCGTAGAGAAAACTTAAATAATTTCCTGAAAACGATGACACCAAAATATCTTTTTGATTTATAAATAAATTATTAATAATTTTGATCATGTAAATTGTCTTCACGTGCATTAAAAGTTAAATAATTGATAAACAAGTAAAACAAAGAAGCAAACTAATGTTTCCTCTGCGTATAATTATTACAAGTGTTTAACAATGCTGTAGTAATTGTTGACAGTCACAAACCAGTTTTCAACGATACTTATAATCATATCAAAAGAATGGAACCAGAAACTTATCAGTCAATTAAACAGACATAAAGGAGAGAGCCATCAAAACAGTACAATATTGTTGTAACTGTTCGTTACACTGTATGCGAAAGAAAATTGCTGCAATCATACATTTACTTATGTTATTTTTAGAAATAAAACGATAAATCTTAGGAAGAAAAGAAGATGGTTTTCAACGCTGGGCCAAATTATTCTGGTTTGCATTTTTATATTTATACTATTATTAATAATACCATACAGAAAGATCTGTATGTAACGAATAAACTCAAAAATTACAAGAACGCTTAAAAAATATATTTTTTCATTAGAAAGCGACATTATTATTGAAAACATAGGCTTACTACATTTGATGAAATTGATGAAATAAAATCATTACATATAAAACCAAGCAATTGGCGCAAGTATTTGTGAAGTAAGGGGTAAACAAATTAAGTAATTTAACTTCAAATCATGTAACCGGTTGCATGTAATACGATGCTAATGGTACACAAAGCAATTATTTAATGTGTGTCGAGGTAGTAACCAAAGTTTGATCTCGAGTAGATATCGTGGAAAACGCAAGTGGTTGAGGTAAACTGCCGTTTTTTGATCCAACTGAGATTTTATCGAAGATAATCATGTATCGTAATTGGCTGTTGTATTAATAAAAATATTACAGGAAAATTATCAAGATGTTAAACGAGTATAAAATAAGTCTGATTAAGATTTGAACACTTAATGTAGAAGTTTATATCAGCAGATTTTCTTTTATACCTACTTTTAAAATTTTTAGACTTTGTTTGAATGGTGTAGGTAGATGAATCTATTCACCGAGTCAAGTGGAAAAATACGAAATTTCATGTCAAATGAAAGAACATTATGACCACTTATTTATATTTCTATCATTAGAATCCGCCCAATTGTCAAATCTAGCCAATTACGAGGGTAGTCAATTATTGTGCGTCCTTTTCATTTCCATACAAATGTGCAAGAGAGAGCGGCCTATATTTGATCGCCTTGGTAAACAGAGTAAAAACACTTAGAGGCACGGCAGGTATTCGACAGTAGTGCATAGTTCTCATCAGAAAATATGACCATCAAATACAATAAAATAAATACATTTTATTTAACAAACACTAGGTGCATTAGATGAGCAAATCTAAAGTCCTACAAACAGGCTGTGGCTAGTGAAAGGATAACGATCCAAAAGTGTCATGAGCCAAACGTGACAGCTAACTTAATAATGTTTCGCAAAGTACTCACGAATGTTTAAGCAACGGTGACACTGGTTACGACAATAGCATTGTACAGTTTATTGTTTAAGAAATAGACTTGAAAATAATTGGAGCGGATGATAGAGGACTTGATTATATACAAATTTGGTTGAATGCTGAATTAAAAGCTAATGCGTTCTCGATTCTTGCACCGGAAGCAGATTATTTGAAAAATATAGTGTTTCTAGACGAATTTAAAGTTTACACATTTTCTTAACACATTTAATAATTTATGCGTTAATCGTTTCGTGTCCCAAAAATTAAATCTGACCTAAAACATTATCCATTCAATTCTAATGTAGGTAACCTTATTATTTTATTTAAACCAACCAACGGTCTGCGACGCAAATAAAAATCAACAAACACATGCGTAGACGCTGATAAATAAGTAAGTTGAGTTACTAAGATCGATCTACATGATGTTGCCTTTTACGATGGATCACCCTGTTTGAAATGCAAAGATGTTCATTCTTAAGTTTTAATACGCAAAGACTCTCTGAATACAGATCTTAAGATACAACATTGATTGATTTACAGACTGTAAATTACAGTTAAATTTATTGATTCAAAGAGCTATTGATATGAATACAAAGAAACCCTTTATTTATTTATTCTAAAGAGAACTAATGCATAAAAAATGTTTTTATATCAAAAAATCAAAAGTTTTAAACTTTCCTATAAAACTTTATCAGAAACTCAAGCCGTTAGGTCAAGTACGTATCTACTTACTATACTAATTTAAGCAAAAATGACTGTATATCTAAATGTCAAAAAAGACTTTCTCTACTTCATACCCTGCAGACATAAAATTATTTATAGCATCCGCAATATTACAGAATGGTCTATCACTGGTATCGGTATTTGCATTCATATCATTATAATTCCTGTTTAAACCGTTGTTAAGGCAATGTGTTCTTTGTATTGTCAAAACAAAAGCTCAGTTGGGGATTGAGGTTAGTGCCCTCAATATTGTAAACATCGTCTCTTATTAGGAGGGAAATGTAAAAATAGCTTGCTCCATATAAAACTCAGATGTAGATTCGTCTAATTGTGCCAACTAAAACATTACGTCCAAGTGCTTTACAGAATCCAATGATTTCACAATTCCTGCTTCATTAAAATTCCAAATAATTTGAGATGGTTATTGATATCGCAGAATCATCGCAATTTTACTGCAATTTGTTGAATCATGTCTGTAAGTAGGTTTCTACCGAATTAGTCTTGGAAAGTCTAACAGCACCGTCTACATACCTATCGGATGGTACACGCAACTGAACCAGAGTATCTTTTTGACCGGTTTCTTTTAACAATCGCATTTGTGTAGACATTCATTCAAACATTATTATTTTACTCACACACCATCACCATCATTGCAAAAAAATATAACAAAAAAACTATTGTGATGTTTCCACGAAAACAAGTAATATAGGTACGCAAATACAGTCCTCATTGACAACTATGTTTACAAAGCTTTCAACGAATTTTTGGTCAAAGCTACCTTTCATTTGAATGAAAGCCTTGTAAACCTTGATTATGGTCATGTTCATCCTGATTACTACTTTTAAGGTCAATGGAATGAGATTGTTCATTCAGAACGTTCTTGAATGCATCCGGCCTAAAAGTTAATGTGAACATAAAGCGCACACTCACTAATATAGTATAGACTCTATGACATTAAACAAAAAACGCTAAATTAATAAAAAAAATTGATACAAAATACCAGAAATATTATCGCAGCGGTCTCATGGGAATAAAACTGAAGTCAAAAAAATTTTTTGTGATACACGTTCGACAATCATGGACGAAAGAAGTTACCGCATTTTTTCTAGAAACGTATGTATGAAACAGCATTAAGATTTTTATCCAACACAAGTCTCACATTATTTCAAAACGTCAGGTGATACATTCAATTCAAACCTCCTTGCAATAGAGGTAAGGTGTAATGTATAATGCCTGATAATTGTTAGGCAAGACATCTGAATGCCTAAAATCTAAATGAATGTCTCTCGCTTGTTGAAAAACCAGTCGTGATCATGTTTGCTTATACATATTTAAGTTGATAAACTCTTACCTCTTCAAGAAATCGGTGTATTCTGCCTGTCGTATCAGCCCGGTCCTCATCATGATAGTTTGGAAGCATTGTCGCTCGATGGCCCAGAGCCTGCAGTCGGTAGCTGCCTTGATGGTGGCCGTCCTCTTGCAGTTGTACAGGATAGCAAGCTCGCCGAACACCTTGCCTGGTGCCATTGTGCTGAGGTATTTGTTCTCTCGAGAGACTTCCACTCGGCCCTCTGTGGAACAAAATGTTGAGATTAAAACAAGAGACTAAAGGTCAATTAAGAGAGAACCCAGAACATGGATAATAAACAAACCCAATAATGATAATTTCTTTGGGGTCATAAAACTGAAGAAAATAAAATATATTTACTTAACTAACTCTAAACAATTGAATATACTGGACATGAGTTTTGTACATCATTAAATAACACTGATAAGTCATGAATAATATACGAAAGTAATAAAAGCTTAAAAACATACAGACATATGAACATACAAACTTATAACAGCCAAGTTATCAAAAAATTATTAATTAAAGCGTCCATATGGATAGCCAATCAATTTATTAACAGATTGCTATATTCAAGGCCACGAAACCTTAAAACGATGACTCATCAGTGAATGGTAACATACAAATAATTTGATGGATCAAAAAACACAGTCTAATTATAGTCTTTAAGATGTATGTGCTAAAGATCATTTTAGAGCCAATGATGACCATGAACATGTGCGAATAAATGTTGGACCGTGTGAACAATCCCATTCTTTGCATGTTTATCTACGATCAGACTTTGTTTAAGGCAGTTTTACTAAGAGCCTTTAGAATTACACAGATTTTAAAAACGACTAGTGTAAAATGACTATTAATAGAATAATATCTTCCAAATTTTCTTAAATAACCACAAATCATAAAGTACTAAATAATGGTATTTACTGAATATACAGTGCATACCGTAATAGGATGTGACAGGTAAAAACTAATACTCTTTGTATTAAATTGTATGAGAAACCAACACTGACCATTTCCGTATCTGATACGGTCATGGCATGATCATGGCACGCTCAATGATTATGATACGCGGTAGTCGGAAAGCCAAAGCCATGACAATTTCACATTGTAATCACCTATATATATTAAAACATATCATAAAAGTGATGATTTGATCGTAACCGCAACTTTCCACTTCACACACCTTTAACCTTCTACAAAGCACATTTTGTATTATCATTGAATGGTCTTATTAGCCCGGATATGTACCACTATATGTGTCATTGTCCTGTCACACCTATTGTGTTTTTTACGTTCCGTTATTAACATACTGTATTTTGTTTAGCATTTAATCATGTTCATACATTATTAGTAACTGCTCAATACGATTTGATGAACATTTGAGCTTCTTTGATTTTATACTTTTAAGTACTATTATTTATTCTGTGTTTACCTGCATGTTTTGAAATAGCTTGACTGACTTTTCCTACACAAAACGGCCTTAGAATATAAAACAAGCAATCGTTTTACGCTACTTTATGCGCATAGCACATCTTCATGATCTTAAAGAAGGTTTGAAAGAAAAATTTATAACAATAACTATAAATAATTATTTGACAGCCATTTCAAAATTATTTATCTAAAAATTCCAATAATATTGTAAGACGTTTATTGAAAAATAAAATAAGCAATCTAAGAGAGATAATGATAGAGATAATAAAGTCAAATACAATCTAATTCTAGTTGTCTCTGAAAATAAGTAGAGCCATTGAAACGTCCTTTAACATTTTAAAGAACGTAAATATAAGTAAGTACACAGACTCTTTCGTGTGAGAGAAACACTTTGAACAAATACTGTAATTAGCGCTAAGTTTAGCATAGACATTTAGCAACTTTCCTTGTGTCAATATTAGCCTATGTTTTAGGAGCACTTTCGTAATAAAACAGAAACTTTAACCTTAGAGTAAGTTTATTTAAACTATAAATAATACTAAAAGTGTTTTATCAAAGCATATTATTACTTCAAATTTAATAATGTTAAAAACATTTATTATTTCATATTTCCATATCTCAATAATAAAGATTTAAGTCTCGAAGATTCGATTGGAGCTGGTAACACTTAGCAACCAACGTTTCCTCCATATGTTGAAACGTTAAATCCTAAAACAAGTCTTGAGGATATGGTGAATAAATTCAATCAGACATGGCTAAGTTATCGCTGTGAAACGGACGCAAATAACTTAAGCAACGAAAGTGTTTCAAGGCAACTGAGACGTAGAATTATATAATCTGTGGCGAGGTTAAAAGTTCATGCGCGTGCTCGTTTTCTTAGGGAGTGTGATAGACGTTAAACAAGTGCCTATTGAACACATCTACACAATTTCAAAGGCAATTGAGATGCTAATCTGCAAATAACTCTTATTTGAAGAACTTGAGCAGATGGTACATGTAATATGGGACTACCCTTTCTGTATCTTTGGATTTTACTCTTGATTCAATTTAGGATTTGAGCGGTTCAATATTTTGCTTGGGGTTGAATGTATTCAGACAGAAAAATATAAAGGATGAACAGAAGGACAGAACAGAAATTGAAAAAGCGAATCAATTAATTTTGAAATAAGAACAACATGAACTGAAATAATGAATGAAATAGACCGTAACAGAGCATTTTTAAATTAATCGATCTTTGCAATAACTATTAATATTCATACTAAACTAAAGTAGGGCAAAATGAAGCCTTTAATTGATATGCCGTACTCGTGTTTAGCAACCTCGTAAGTGGCTCGATACGTATGCCAAGGCATTTGGAGCTTCGCTAAATGGATTGTGCGTGTCGCAACTGTTATGCGCCAATAAACTGAATCTGGAAACATATTGCTGTTTCCTTTTGAAAGACAATTTATATCATTGACAAGCAGAAACTTTGTTGTTCCGTTCACACGAAGTTAGAAAGTCTAACGTCCTGTTTAAATCTATCTATTCTGGTTTAGCTTTTAGTATAGTTTTATTTAGATAGATGACGTGTTAAATACTCATCTCTGTAGTTTTTTATTATGATTTGTTATCTTGATATCAATTTTTATGTTATAAAACTAATTCGATTAAAAATCAACATTCTCGATCTTAATAATAAAAAATGCATCAACATAATCATAGAATGCCATAATAGAACAATAACGCATGCATGAGGCAGCACATTTATTTTCAAAGTAAACGCTACATAATAGATAATCTCTACACATAAATGGCAATGACTGTTTGTACAATCATGTGGTTATAGCTCGGATTTTCCTTAAGCTTTCACTATTTTGGACTCGATTTATGTACAATGAATGCGCTTAAAAAAACTTACAATGCTTGCCTTAAATTTACAACCATTAACAATTGTTCGGTTAGACATATAAGATGAATGATAGCTGATGTAGTCAGTACTATATTCATTACGTCATCTAGATTGCCATCCACAGAGGCCTCGAAATTACCTTGTTAGCTACAACCTACATCGATCATCATCTGTGCCTACACAACACACACAATATCAAAATAGCAGCAAGATAACGAGTGTCATATTAACCTTCTTAGAAAATTCTAAGTAACTAGTAAATTTATATATAGCATTACCTGAATAGCCATTTCGAGGTTTTTCAGAGGTCTTAGATGGATCTTCCAAGCGGGTCACGTCTAGTACAACACCAGCGTCAAGAGAAGCCTCCGTCGCGGTACTATCACGCTGACACAGATTCCCCGTCCTTCTCTTTCTCATACCATAAGTATGAACAGGAACTATCAACTTAGGTCGAGGAATAGAGAAATCTGAGTCAGAACCACTAGATGAACTTTTAGCACTACGCGCGTTAACACCATTGCCGTTCGTCGTCGGCACACGCTCTTCACTGATTCGGTTTTGTCCAAACGACATTATGTCATTGTACCTGTCATACCTATCGTCACTTTTCACTCTCACAGTATTGTACATCTTTCCATATTTATCACGTTTGTTTTGTTTAGTAACACCGTTAGTAGTCCGATAGTCACTTTCTTTACCCAGATCATTGGAGTGTAACCCATTGTTAATCGATGCCGCGGGTTTACTTTGACTTCCGTTAAGCATTTCGTACTGCATTAAAGTCAGCTGTTCACTCGGCGATATATTTCTTTTTGGTTGTGTGACGGTAACTTCATTGTATGGAGCATTTTGCATAGAGTCAAAATATGCTCGAAGAGGCGCTCTTCCTTCGCTTTTGACTCTCAGAGATTTAGACCGAAAGCTTGGTTTAACATCTTCGATACGTCCGTTTCGTGCGTTCGCCGAATGCGTAGTGTGTTTCGGAAGTGGATCGCATGCAGATAACGACTGAATAATGGGCTTCATGTGAATACCCGAATCTTCCGCTTCACAGTCAATATCGGTGTTGTTTTTTCCGTTCCTGTATCTTATAGGTGTTAGATCTAAAGTTGCCATAGAGTTTATTAATTGGTACATTGTGCTACCACTAGATTTAGATACAGTTTGACTGTTACCAAAAGATTTATCTTTTTTCGTAACTTTCTGAATTTGTTTTATTTTATCACTATCTGTATCGTTATTTTGTTGACTCACTCTTGAATAATATTCGTAATATGATTCTGATGATGGGTCCGGAGGTACGGGACCGGGGTCAGGTAATGGATAGTAATTTTTCTTGGTGTCAACTTTCCTCTGTCGATGCGCATATTTCAGAGAATCCTTACGCTGAGGTGGTACGGGTGGCTGCTTGCTATTTGATCCAAAAGCTTCGATATCCCACTCAGTGAAATTTCTTCTTTTTACCCTTCTTAGCGTAGAAGGTCTGTATCCGTTCGGCATGTCCTTAAAACTGAAACTGTGTTTCAGTTTGTTTAGACTAATAAGATCGTTGTTCGCTCTCGCTTTTTCTTCAATGTCTTGTTGGTATTTAGCTAGTTGAGATATGTTTTCATTATGAATGTCGTTAGGATAAACATATCCATTGTCTTCGTGTGAATATGTTTTGTTTTCATACTCTTTGTCATTAGTGCGGCCGACGTCTCTGCATGACTTGCTTCTGGATATAGAGTTGAATTTGACCTTGTCTGACTGATCGTCTTGTTCGTTGTAGAGTCCGAGATTGCTTGCTCCGACCCAGTTGGCTGCATAGACAAGGTCCATGGTCCGATCGTTAATGGAAAGCCACGGGTCCTCCATGACCGCTTTTCCGGGATAATGTTTTATTTTCATATTGTTACCGGCTTCATTAATTCATTCATGTTAATAGCTGATCGTCTTGTCACTTGTAATGTCATAATTATAGAAGCGTGCCCCATTATTATTCTTTAAAAAAATTTATTTTTTAATTCCTGTTCCGTGTCATGCGTCACTGAAGTTCTTTGTTTTACAACAAAATTATTGGAAGTTCACCTATAGGTAAAATAATGAAATGAATAAACCGAATTAAGTACCTATTTCCACAACAGCAATTTGAACTTCTTTTCCTGGTTTTTAGTAAAATATCTCAAGAAATTATTGCGTCAAGAGTTCGATTTATTAACGAACAATGGAATGGTTTTGCAAGAACATTGTAATCTCACGTCTGGAAACTCGATTAATTATATACGAGACACGAGCTTGCTTTGTACTTGCCCTCATTGAAAAACCAGTTTTAAAATTAAGCTCTAAAATAAGAAGATAGCTAAGTATAGTGACCATGGAATTATGTTATGTGTTGCATTTATATAAAAATACGCTTTACTAAATTTGCATACTAAATAGTCAGGTCCTATAAAAATGGGCATATTAATAAAAGTAATTTTAATTATAGCTATAATAAATTCCAACAAACTCTTACATAACTGTTATAATAAAGTTATTAAATTATGAAGCATAATTTCATAAATTATATAAGTTTACAAACAAATTTAAGATTTTATCAGCAATGTTCTTGATAATATAAGTACTAAAGCCTCTGAAGGCAATATGCAAATATAATTATCTAAATGTATATTTGTGTATCATTATAACGTGAAACTTGACGAGTGCCTTGAAATCAGCATTTACGGTTCTGATTTTAACAAATCAATTTAACAGCAATAAAACATAGTTCCTATCATGAAATATGCTAAGCACGTTTGTTGTTTTTGATAAGAAAATACATTTTATCGATAGAAAAAGAAAATGTTCACGATTATTATGAACAAACATTAAACTTGATATTAACGTAGACAATCATAAAGCAGTCTCATAAATTGAAGTTGTAGTGGCTTCGCAAGCGGATGCGTCACGGGATCTAAGCACATTGCACAACCCAAGTAATTCATAAGGAAGTGGGCACAAACCACCGTGGTACCGAACCACCCAAGGGAATGTAAAACGGTTGCGTAATAAATTACTTATTGGATAACACTGGCCAGGCGCCAAATACGGCGACAGTGACACTAATGTTATCAATACTTTCACTGGCATTAGAAGAGAACTGATTGAATTGAATGCTGTGAGATATAAGTGCATCGTCAGTGGAGTTTTGAAGCGTGAGATAAAACACATACCCCGTTATTCTTAATGATTTGACAACAAGACTATTTATAATTGTTTTTTTCTTATTGTTCATAAGTCAATAAAAATATATAGCATAAATACCAGCCGTCTGCGCTAGCGTAAGCTAACTGTCTTTTATAAATTACTGCAGTAAATATTATTGCTTGTACTTATAGTTAACAATGTTTACAAACTTTTATTAGGTAAGTAAATGATTTCATGTATGACTAAAAAGTTTGTTTGTTAATAATAAAAACAGGATTTTTATATCAAAATAAATGATGACTATTACTATGCACAAAAAACTGTTGCAGAAATTTCCTGATGCGCACATTTTATTATTGTTAACGATAAAATCTGCATTCATACAGAGAAATCACAAAACGCAAGAAAAGAACTTGCAAAGCAACGATTACCAATTAGTAGCTATCATTAAATGCATGATTGAGTTAATAGGAAAGATTTCTAAGGCACGATGCATGGGTGAAACCAGTTCAACGGTCCACATATTCAGCCGGCTGGACAGCAGTGACATGAGAAACTTATCCGGGAACTAGAAAACAGAGTTTAATCAATCTTAGACGGAGAAAACAATCGCCACCTGATACAGACATTTCAAACAGGTGACACGATTTGACGACCTAGTGAAAATAGCTAATTTTATAAATATCCTACTTGTAGGAAGAAGTACCTAGAGAAGTGAAAAGTCAACGAATTTTGCTATGAAATATAAAAAATACAAAGTGGAACATGGAATATTATGCCAGTCTGTGTATTAACACAGAGTCTTTTTATCCGTACGGATATTTTTGGTTTGCTACAAAGTTCAAGATATGGGATACCAAAACGGTAGCGATGTAGAGGTTAATGCCCAGAAGTACACAAACACGCGATGCACAATATGATGATTATAAATAATTGAAAAAGAAGGAAAAAACACTTTCTTAAAGTTAAAAAACTAATCAGCAAGTAACTGTTTAAGTTTATGATATTCTTTGATTTTTGACACTAATTGAGTGCTGATAAAAGTTATTTACAACTTTGACTAGAACTAATTGATTAATTTGATTGTACAAACTGTGACGCAATGTCCAAGATAATAGGTTACACATTCTGAATCTTACCAGTTCATAGTTTATCAGTTACATAGATAGTAACATACATAATTATTATTATCGAAAGCAAACTAAAGGGGTTTTTTTAAATTATTTGGCATATACCAAATGAGCTGCATGCTTTTAATATACTTAATACAAAGGTAAATGTATTTGGACATACCTCTGACTACCCCATTAGATATCTTCAAAGGATCTAAAGAATTACCGCTCCTGGGATACAGTCGTGATAATATTTCATTTTTTTTCAATACAAAGGTAAATCAAATAAATTGTTATATCTTTAGTTAGAAAACCCAGCTAAGTCAGACAGATCTGATACCGAGTCAATGATTTTATTTATTTGGATATTTTTAATCTTAATCAATAGATGAATAAACATAAAGAAAAACTGAAGTTGCACGTTATAAATTGATCATTTGATTTAATGATTTCGAACCAGTTTAATGAATTATACATGTTCTGTTCTCAGACACTATGGATATCGCGTTGCATGAGACTTTCTCAAATAACTTTGCTAAAGGGATCAAGTTTATAGAATGCAATTCAGTAGCCATATTAGCAAGTTAGTCATTTATACATCAACTAGCAGCGCGTTCCGGCTTTGCATGGGTGTACTAATGAAGCTACGAGGGTAAAATATATTTTACCCTCGTAGCTTCAGACTGTCGGAATGGTTATAGGTTATAACCTATAACCATTCCGACAGTCCATTCTACACATTGAAGAATTTTGAAATCGGCTCAGTTTCGGAGATCACCTTCGTCAAACAAACAAACAAACTGAACCTCTTTATAATATTAGTATAGGTGAGAATCTATGTTCTAGATATCGACTAGCTTTCATGACAAAATTATGTCTTATCACTTTGTATGAGTACCTTTAAAGGTACTGAAAGCCTTTTAAGCGTCATAAAAAAAATATATTTTAAAGCGGTTTCTATTTTGTTTAAATCACTCTAATTCGTGGAACTGTTAATCGGATAAAAAAATACTTCTGATTTTTAGTTATTGTTAAGTTTATAAGGAAAGTTGTATTTTTATACATGAATCATCATTATCATCACTTTATTATAGCATTTTCTAGTCGAGGCCTTCAGTTAGTAAATTATGAAGCAAATTATGTGCAATTTCGTAGCATGGAATGGAATACGTCATATTGACGTGTTAAACGTAATTATACATCTGGCTCATAAAAATAATAAACAACTTTAAATTTGCAGTAATTCCATTGATTAATGTTATTTTAAGTTATTGTTCTTGTAAATTTTAATGTTACAAAATAAAACGAAGGTAAACCAGTTTCACACAAGTATCTAATTTGATTTGTAAAGTAACAGTATTGAAATCTTGAATATATTACGTATTAGTACGTAACTATAGTCCTTTATCTTAATACCTACATCGGACGTATAATACTGACCAATGCAATGAGTCATCTTTATGACGAACTATTCTGAATATGCATTCAATACTGAGTAATAGAACGTCATGAAAGAAATAAACATTCAAAGAGATCTAAGAATAAATGTTTGGTTCAACAATCAACAATAGAAAATAGAAGACAAGATCTCATGATGATGGATGATAATAAATTGTTTCTGGACTTATCAGTGATGCATAAAGTTAAAGTTAAATCTGAATATACTGCCATATTGAGGATTATTATTAGGGATCTCAATACAGTAGTTGAGACTATTTAACCATGTTAACTTCTTATCTCCTCGGAATTCTTGATAATTTATCAAAAAAGCCATAACATAAAAAAACAGAAATTTCGTTTACTTATTGATTATTTCTGCATGACTCATTCTTAAATGATCGTAGAACTCGGTCCAGTGGTTTTTGAGTTAGGTATATAGTGAAAATAGTACAAGTATATTTAAATTTACTGCTGTTCGAGTAAAGTGAGCTCAAGGCACTTCTAATCCATTTGAAACAATAAGTATTGAGAACGCATCACCAGTAGCACTCACACGCACACAATCCAATTTATTTGGACATAACGGTCAGTGAGATAGTAAACAATGCTTTGTTGAATGGTAGTAAAAGATATCGGTATCATGGCCGTATTTAGTTTTATTGATCTTTCTTTTTATATAGACTTTGCTTAGCGAAGCTATTAAGCAAAGCATATTGATTAAAGAATAAAAGATACAGGCATAACTCATTTAGATTTATTAGGTAGAAGATGAAATATCATTTAAAAAGTGAAGGCCTTTGCAACATCTTTTGATATTGTAACACAGCTTAGATTTCCAAAACGCATATTATATGGTAAGTATGTGATATTTACAAGTTTTGAAATAATGTGGCAAAAAATAACCTATTGTAAAGCGCCAAGGTTAAACTATCGTAACATTCAGTGCTATTGATCATATTAAATTTACCACCGAATTATATTTCATAAATGGACCTACAGCTTGTGAAAAACCACAGGCCGATTACTTAACTCAGTGACTCGGATAGGTATAATTTAGATTGCCACATCGAGTTATGACAATACATTGAAACACCAACTTTCCATGGTCTGACGGCCCTTATAATAGTTTGAATAGTTGCTGATAACATCATAATAACTACTATGTGCTATACCGAACATGACGGTGATGATCGAACCATAACATACCTACTGTACAGTGGCGGTGATAAAATCACAGTACTTTCTAATCCTCGAGAAACGTGACAATAACCCAGCAAGATGAATGTTAATGATAAAGGTAATTCATGTAATGGTAACATTGATTTCGGTAATGCAGTGAACCGTTGGGATTGCAACAATCAATTATGAAACTGGCTCATGATTTGCTCCAGTACGTGTCGGTTTGCTAATTAGAAAACCAGTTTTATGTACAGGAGTAAGAGTACGTTTATGGGCTGAAATTTTGTATCGTATATTTTCTGGACTAGTCTCTGGGTCATTGGGTCAAAATTGCATTTGTGTGAGTTAATACTATGTATATTGCTTTGAGTTTTTTTTATCTACAATTATATTTTCTATAATTTATTTGTTTTCTAAAACTCAGCACAGACACAGTTGTTAAATTACCTACCTTAAATTTAAGTCAATGTATGTTTAATGAGTGTAGTAAATAAATATTTTTCTTGCTTTCTTCTTTCTTTCTAGTTGGAACAAACAAATAACAAGACTGCAAGCAAGCTTTAAACAGACTCAGAATTATCAGAACACATGATAAACGACACTATCGCACACAACATTAGTTCTGGCATCTCGAAACCCGATACGGTAAAGATTTAACAATTTAGTGCTGACTTGAAAGGCTATCCCCCTTATGCATAATCGACCAGTAAACCTGTATTAGCTAAAACACATATTAAATCTGTTGCTATCTCTTTTCGTTGACATATGAGTGACAAGAAAAAAACGTTCTTAAAACCTGTATTAAATTGTCAAGTTTTTATGCATAAGGGGGTATGTAAATAACAGTGACATAAAGCAACGAAGGAAACATGAGTGATGTCACTCCACCAAAGGCAGACATAGAAAGCTCGACTCTCGTACATTATGCTAAAATAATCTTCGTAAAGGCAGCGCTCCAAAATACTTTCACGAGACTGGTAGTGCACGCGAGCAGACTTGCAAGTCTTGCAACCTTGTGCCTATGCTTTTGGCACTTTCAATTCGACTATGTACTGAAGGACATTATAAACAAGTTTCTTAGTCATCGCGTCTAAATATCACTCTTAATGTCAATAAACGAAAACGCAAACCAGTAAGTCTAGATCGTAAAAAAATAAATCGGAAAGAAGTTCAAACGTTGATATGAGGTACAGAATCCGAAATCCAGGTGCAAGATAATTTGAAATCCAGGGACAATTGTCCTTATAAAACACGTCACAACACAAACACTATTTACCATACCATAGTTTTTAGAAATATTAAACTGTCAATTCAAAACAAAGGAGACATAAACCACGCTCAAACAACGATCGCGGCTAATGTAAATTCAAAACACGACGCACGAGACAGCGGCCAATCACGACAGCGTCGCTCCGCTTACTGTCTGTTCTCCGAGCGACTCCTGCACAGCGCAGCTGTTGACGTCGGAGCGGGACGAGCATATACAACAGAAAAAGACAAAATATACCTACCTGAATAATAAAAGCTCCAAGTTCATATTATCACAAAAGGTGGACCAGACAGTGAACCTTTGAATTTGATCCTAGGGGGAGTCGAGGAACGGTAAAGTTTAAGACAAAAGAGTGAAAGGAAATAAATCTGCAAACTGTCTAACAATAAAATAGGCGAACAATACTGTATAATATTTGAACAACTGAATGAAATCAATGAGCACTGAGCATGTTGTAACAAATTGATTTTAAGTCACACGTGCATGTTTATATTATACAGAAGCAGTAGGTAAGCTATCGATTTAATATATTATTATCTAAATTGATTTTAATTTTCGTAACCTTTACTTATTGATAGACATTAAATACGGAACTTCTAACTGCAATCAGTGAAGGTAAGCGAAATATACCTAACAAGGTAACGCTTGCAGCTGCTAAAGTTATCAAATTTTAATGTTGAACTTAGAAGGTCAAAATAAAACTAAATGATATTGTAAGGTTAAAAATGATTACTTATCAAAAATTTTGATCACCCAGAAATTTAAAACAACTTTTAATTAAACTGGTTCGGAAACAAGATCATAAACAAATTTACAAAAAGTGTTGTCTTATAATCTGATCCAAAACAGATAAATAATAGTAAACCACTGTATTTATATAGAAATAACTAGTAGATTACTCTCTAATTTTCATTAATAAAAAAATCTGTAACAATATCTAAAATAGTATGAGCCGCCACCGCGAGGTTTGACCATGCTCTACTCAGATGAAGATTCAAGGAATCGAAATATTGTCGCAGTATCTAAATCAACATTACTAACATGAGTAATTTTCCGTTCCGTTCATAATGTAGTACTTTCAGTCACTTTTTTCTACTACAGCTTTCGAAAGTTGAATTTACCAAAATATCAATTGCAATGAAGATTTCAATGAAGAGACAAGTTTATATTTAAATTGTGATCATGCTGATGGGTAAGACCTCGTCACCCATTGAAAGCACAAGCTGCATTTATAAGGGGAGAACGCCCGCATACCATCAACTCATTGTTCATTAAGAATGAATAGACGACCATGTTTTATACAATGTAATCTTGCGTGGATTTCCTATGTTCCTCTTACTTATCTAAAATGTTTGAGATACTTACTTGTCATGTTTGTCACGTGTAAATCGACGCGACAATAGGTTTACATGATAATTACAAAACTAAAAAAGGGTTTGAAAGATATGTTTAGTAATATCAGTTTTATTAACAACGGTGGCCTTAAGGCAACTAAAAACTTCATCACTAAAGTTTGCTACTTGCTCCATACGTATACAGAAACCCCATTATGCATATTCGACCTAAAACCTGTATTAGCTAAAACGCATATTAAATCTGTTGCTATCTCTTTTCGTTGACATATGAGTGACAAGAAAAAAACGTTCTAAAACGTTCTTTAAACCTATATTAAATTGTCAAGTTTTTATGAATAAGACCCTTAGGTTATTACTAACTTCCATTAGGGCCCCCGCAGACGGCCGACTTTTTGTAGGTGGAAAAATCGGTCGAAAAATAGAACGTACTGACAACAATAGTGCAACGCACACGACCTACAAAAAGTAGGTGAGAAAAAAGTAGGTGGCATTCCGACCGACCCGACACCGACTCCGAATGTGTAGGTCGTTTAGTGATGTGCTTTTCGGAATAAGTGATAGAGCTTACTCCGCAAGTGGACTATTTACTCCGAATTTTATTTGCTTAGGTACCAGGTACACTTCTGGTAGATAAGTAGGTTCAATCATTCATAATTATAATTTATTGTTATTGGATTAATAATAATAATATTACAAGAAGGTACTTACCTAACCATGTAATTTATTAAGTACTTATTGTAATTTAAAGTAATTTCAACGAATTCCGCGGGAATATCAGGATAAAAGTAGCCTATGTATAATACCATATAATACCATGTCATTAGCTACCTATATCCCAAAGTAGGTATACAATTAGGTTTTGTAGTTTTTTCGTGAAAGAGAAATAACCATACCTACATGGATGTATACTCACAAACTTTCGATAAGTAAATTATAGTAGGAATTTTCGTAGGATTAGTAGAAAGGATTATAACCGAAGTATATTTCGGCTGCATTATAAGAAAAGAAAGCTTGGTAGTCTTATCTTCTACTATATTATCTACTTAATTATCTTCCTTTGCAAATCCACCGTTCTAGTATTTTTCGATGTTGTCCCCTCACTAGCCACCTACAAAGTGACGGTCGTGTGCGTTGGAGTCGGTGACAAAGTAGGTGACAAAATCGGTCGAAAAAGCGACCTACTTTTCCACCTACAAAAAGTCGGCCGTCTGCGGGGGCCCTTAGATTTATAATTAATTTTCTAAGTGGGTTTGACCGGATTTTTGTAATAAATATTTCTTTGACTTCCTGTAATAATTTCCTAAAATTTAAAAACATACCAGCAGCACGTCCTGGCTTTGCATGAGTGTTCTGAAACTAACGGGATAAAATATATAGCCTAAAACCATTCCGACAGTCCATACTACACATCGGTGAAAGAAGTTTTGAAATCGGTTAAGAAGTTTTGGATATTACCTCAAACAAACAAACCAACAGTACCTCGTTATAATATTAGTATATACAAACATAGGTAATAATAAAAGGTATTTTTACAATATTCAAGAGAAGTCAAAATCAGTCCACTATTAACAGAACAATCGGTGTATATCCAAAAAAAACAATAAGTAGGTATGAATATAAAACATCCTTCCTTTTTTAAAGTTTATAATGATTAGAAGTGTCTTTCTGCTAGTTCAACATTTCCATAACATTTGAATTTAGATTTCATCTCATAAACCACCAAAACGATGTTGCGTCACCACGTCCGCTTAATTTTCATCATTCTCACTTTTACTTTCATACTAACTATCATCTCATCTACGTTTCATAAAACTTTCGTTTCTGATTATAATTACAAGGTGCTTTACTAACCTTTCTGCTTGAAATTGCTTGGTTATGGGAAATAACTATAATTTGCCTGCTTTGTGATATAATCGTAATGACTCTATTAGAAACCGTGATCGGCGCCGGCGCAATGATTTAAATTGTTTTTGGATCTCTAACTTGAAGATCGGTCAGACTTGAATAGAAATAAAATAATAAGGCAATACGTGTTAAAGTCCCGTAATTTCAAATAAATTATGTCTAAAGATCGCGAAAGTTTAAACTGTCTCTGTTATTTAATATCTTATAGGTAAGTATCGAATATTTTTGATAATTTTTTTTTATATTTTTGATAATATATTTTTATATCTTACTCTTAGGCAAAGAGGCAAACTCATGCCTAAACGTACGTTTTTAAAATAACGTGTATGGAGTTGCGTGAGCAAATTTTTTTTTTTTTAAAGAAAAGATTGTATTGTTTTACCAAGTCTCGGATATTTATCTAAATTGCTATTGTTACGCACTAATTCTTTTAAGCGAGATTATGTGCATCATAAATTTTACAAATACCATAGACGTGCCCGTCTTAAGGTCACTTCTGAGACTTTCTTTTGAAAATGTTATTTTATTTAGAAACAGCTGATATTTCTTAATCTGAACAATAAAAATTATCAATTTTTGTTTTTGAATAAAAAGTTGTTTGCTATTGACAGAATAGTTATTCCACTGTACTTACTTAGATATTATTTTTTATGTTCTTTTTTCCGTCGGTTAAATAAAGATATTGTTCTAAATATTATCCTACAAAATGTGATGACATCAGTTGCCTAGTGATTTACTCGTAATCTCGTTTTATACAATCATCATCTTTAGGTACGTAATTTTGTTTTGACTACGATTGGTCTTAGCGCAATTGCAGGCAATTGACTGATTCTCTACACTTATAAATGTTATATAACTACGTAGGCCTACGTCTAATAAAGCCAATCAATGGAATAAGGTTGCATAAATCTAATGCATATAGCAAGCCCGGAGATATTTAGATAGAAATCGTTATGGACGAACAAACAGACAGAATGTCGAGACAAACAAGATTATACACGCACTAGATAGTCTGTTTTTCTTTGTACTGATTATTTGAACTTTTTGTGGGGTGTTTTATCTTTTCTTAGTAAGAGGAGATTGCCCTGATGAGTAAGGTAAGTTAGTACCAATCTGAAACTAAGCTTAGGCAGCGTTATGGTAACTAGGTGGCTGAATATACTAGGTATCTACTTAGATTATTTTTGTTTTAAACAAATCAAGACTGTGACTTAAACATAAATTTAAAATTGATTTACAGAACTTTATCGCGTAGTTATTTTTAACCAACTTCGAAAAAGGAGGAGGTTCTCTTTGTTTCACTATATTAGGTACTTTTGTTATATTTTATACCCAGTAAAGAAAAAAAAAACGAAAATCATTTAGAATAAGTAGCTAGAATAAGTATTATGGATAGATGTTTAAATTGACTCGAGTACTTACCTACATTTCCCAACGAAGTCATGCTTTAGCGGAGCCCACTTTAGAATTCTGTAGGTACTTATTGCGACAAAATGTGATTTGTCTTGATGTGTAGAAAATGTCGAAATAGTTACTGACATTAGGCAAGAAACTACTTTATTATACTTACTCGTTACCTGGATATAATAGTGCATGAACAAATCACAAAACAAAGGAAAAACATATTTTGTTTCTTTTTTCTTATCATCATAACTGTAAAATAATTCTAACAAAGTTTTGCATTGATAGTTTTTTTTGAGTTTATCCTTTGAAAGACATTTTTCTATTTCATGCTATTTTATTCAAATTATTTATTTAAAATTTAGAACACGAAGTTTCTCAACTGTATAAATTATATTTAAAAAAAGTATTAATGACCATTCATAAGATAAACAAATTTACAGATTTTTGTAAAATATCATCGTTTTTTATCATTCTCTTGTAAATATTATGTAGATTTAATACATTTTATGATTTTTATCAACGTCATTATGATGGCAAATATAACATCTGATAAAAAATTACATTATAAAGAAGGCTATGTCAACGCTTTGCAAAGGACTCCGTGGCTATTTTTTGCAAAACAACGTTTCTTAGCTGAGTAACACTAACACTGAGCAAATTGGGATAGAAATCGCTGTTTGAGTTAAATCAAAAACAGTCAACATTGTGGTAACAATCGATAACATAGTTTTGGTTGTCTGCAGAAGTTTGAAAATACGAGTTACTTTATGTTATGTTATATTCTGTTAATTTATGTTATTGGTTAAACGATGAGTAACATAACATTCAATGAATAACGTATTCAGTTACAGGTTACAAGTTACCTTATGTTACCATGCTGTTCTGTTACTTTATTATTTACCTTTTTATCTTAGGACCGCAACCACACAACCGTGGTAGGTAGGTACTCAGTAGGTATATGAAAATTCTAGCCATGACATATTAGAAAATATTTCAAAGTCTCTTTAGCTTACTTTACTTTAGCTTCACTCTCCGCTTCACGCTCTGCTTATACGCATCCGCTACCTTAAAGGTGACAAAGGTCTCAATTCCCAAACTGTTTCTCAAGGCCGATGGTTGATCACGCATTGTAAGAAAAAAAGTCATTGTCAGCAACAAAGTGATTGTCCGGTTTGATTTACTTCTTTGTGAAGCTATTTTAAGATTTAGTTTATATAAACAGGTTGTAATCATGACAAGGTCTATAAATAGTTTATAGTTGAGTTATCTAGTGAGATCACATTTTCTGTAATAACTCTTTTGACAGAATTTGAATATTATGTAGGTACTATATTTCTTAATCAGAGACTTCACTCAGACTTGAGTCTAGACTTTTGATAGTTCGTAATGAGTGATGTGATGAATTACCGTTTGACACACGATTCATGCAAGAGTATGGTCTCTGAATACGAGCCTAAGACTGTATTTTTAAGTAAGTTTGCCCAACAACCCTTTTACGGTTTTTTTAAACTGATAAAGATATAAAATGATAAAGACCTAAGTGTCGATTCTCGACGACTTTCTAAACATGACGCGGCAAGAGATTGCAGATTAACAAGTTTTTTTTTCTGAATACGTCGCATTATTCAACAAAACCACGCACTTTTAAATCAAAAATTTTAACCAAAAAGCCTTTAACTGCTGCAATGACAAGAACGAAGGTGTCCAAGACTTCAATAAAGCCAGCAGAGCTAAACTATGACAGTGATACTGCTGTCAGATTTGACAGTAAATATGGTTTTACTCACGTATAGATACGTGAAAAAACTGTCATATCTGACAGTTTTTTCGCTAATCCTGGCATATTTAAGTGCGTTTTGTTACGTTACGTTTTGTTATTATGAATTACCAACCACTCATATCCTGTAGATACTTCACATGTAGAAAGTACTCTTAGAAGCAAGTTAGTATACGAAATTACGCAATAGGTATTATATTATCGTGGTACCATGATAATATTTTGCAAGTACCTATTTAGCATTCCTTATGTGGCACAATGCAGGTCCATCGCCGTTTGTTATATTACCTAACTGTTTATTTACAATGTTTTCTTTTACATTTTCTTAAAAAGAAGCGCTGCCGTGCTTCGAATATGAATGGCAAGTAACATTAACTGACAGCACTTAAGAGGCAATCGTTTGTATCATCGCGGGTTCGCATTCCGCCTAAACCGAATTTTTTTGTGAGATTTTTTATTTCATGATTCTTAGTTAATTTATTGGAATCCTATAAGTACCTACTTCAAATGACTGATAGATCTACGACGAATGTAATTGACTAATAACTTGCAAAATAAGCGGAAATACTGTCACTGAACTTACGTCGACGTCTAACAGCATTAGGTATCATTTAACTATATGCAATAAGAAAGTAGCCTAAATCTTTCAGGGATGTATGTATAGGTAAGATTAGCAGCCTGGTCCGTCTTTGCACGAGTGTACTAATGAAACCCGGGATTTTACTGGGATAAAATAAAATGTTCAATAGGAAAGTCCAATCTTTACATCGATGACCCTTAACAAACAAACCACATTAGTATAGATATAGAAAACTGAACAACTGATTGAAAATAAGTGACAGACAACAAACAGTAGAAACTATGCAAAGGCGATGTTTTTGTAGAAAACACTTAGAAGTGCATACTTTCATCGATTTGTCACGACATAGTATTAGGTACTTACTTTACTGTAAGATTAGTCTGCCACGAGAGAAACATGTCTCCTTCTATATTATTCCTATATTCAAAATAAATAAATTGAAATAAATACTAGACTCTATTATTATTCTTGTATATAATATTTCAAGAGCACCTTTTCATAAGCATGTAAGCGGTAGGAATGCCACAAGCCAAATTGACCATCAATGATCTACGCCACAAGAAATTCGATGGAAATCTTATTTGAATACTAAAGTTTTTCACCATTTAAGTAAATGACTTATTTTTCATCAAGTTACTTTCCCTAGACTCGATTAGAAAATTTTGTCACAGCTGATACTAAAACTGTTGGATAACTTTTTTAGATATTCATTATTATTGTGGAGCGATTGAGCGACCAAAGTACCTACTTACTTAAAATATATTTTTTTGCATGCATTTCTTTTTATGTGAAAAGAGTAATTAAAATTTAAGATTCCTTGTTAAATTACTTAACGCTATTTGTATAAAGGTGAAGTGGCTACTTTTATAATGTGTAAATTAATGGAGATACCTATTATACCTAATGTTTTAATAAAGTTTTGTAATGAGTCAACTGTTATTTCGATGCTGCGTCTGCGCGAAGAAAGCGGAAAAGTGTCCAAGTAGCGTGTATTAAAAACTTTCCACCAACACTACTTGCTACGAAATCCACGAAAGAAAATTTGTAGGTTCGGTACATAGGTAACACGGTAATTAGTAGGTACGTGAAATGCACAAGGAAGTAAACAATTTAAGCCTTTAATTTAACGTAACACAGGAAATGTAACGATTAAAATTATTTAAATTGCTTGGTCATTGATCATTTCGGTTAAACACTAGCGCCACGCTCGCATCACGTACTAAAAGTACTTCTACTCACCGCTAGATGTCACTACTCAACTAAAACAGCGCCATCTGTTGCATTTCTACCTACAACTACCACTGCCATCTGTATGTTTAGTTTCGGACTAAAAACCTCACGCCACTTGACGCTAGATGGCACTGGCCTCCTACTGCTCCCTAGATGGCGTTAGTAGTAACTAAATGTTATTTGAAAATTACAAGTTCACTGACCTTCCATGACGTAAACTATGCTGCCAACATCTCCTTCCTTGATGATGAGACTGCCCGCTGCGTACTCCACAGGGTACATGCAGTCCACAATTTCACGGATCTGCGTCATTTCTAGGTTTTTCATGAAGTCGTTGTCCAAGATTGCGCCTTTGATAAGTTCCCGCGATCTGGAAATAAATATTTTTTGTATAGTTTTTTGTATACCTACCTTAAGTAGGTACCTAAGTACCGACTTACTTAAATAAAATGTAGGTATTGAAAGATTTGGATAAAATTCTCTCCCGGATTGATGAACTACAAAGTAGGTAGGTATTTACTATAAGTCTAGACTAGACTGTTAGTTTAAGTAGGTACTTACTTAGGCAATAAATGTACTTAATGAAGTGCTCTAGACTTTGTACTCAGTTCATTAGGTTGGTGTAGACCTACCTACATAATGCCTGATAAAAAAATTATCACCTACCTAGGTACCTATAAGATTTTGACATGATTAAAAATCAGATCTACTTCCTCAAAGTGATCTTAGTTGACTCATGATCTGGTGACATTCTCAGACCAAACTTAAAAAATCAGAAAAAAAATCTAGCTTCTCTGTTCAGTAGCTCACCATTTTTAAAAACATTGCAGAGAGTTAGTAAGTAAGTACCTACTTACATGAGTACTTACAAGCTCATTTCAGCAAATTATGCTTATAAGGAAATCAATAGACAAGGTCTATTCTTACCTGTCTTTTGTTGAACTATCAATTTAATGACAATAACCTTAAAATTAACGACACTTATAGTAATAAGGGTTATAAACAAAGCCTTAAGTGTAGCATAAATCTATCGAACAAAGTAATATCAAGTTCATAGTTAGTAACTTAAAGCATAATGTTTACTTGGACGAACAAAATTTAGCTTGAGGGCAAAACTGGTAATCTTAACTCTTCTTGTAACACAGCATTATGAAAGTGTTAATAATTTTGTGTCACCAACTTTTCTATAAGCAATTAATTAATTAATTTGTGAAACAAAAGTTGACTTTAAACATCGCTAAGCTATCGATGTATAAAGTCATCAGGACAAAGCTCACTTGAATTAAGCTTTTAACGTAAGTAAGCCTTTTTTAAGTAATCTACTTAAACATCAAAAGCTTAAACTACTTAAACTACTAAGTTCAATTAGAATTGAATCTTAAAACCTAGATTTATACAAATACAAAAGTCTAGGTACATTATATACCTAGTTAAGTAGGTACGTCAAACAACATGGTAAATAATTTGATTAAGTATAATAAAGCCAGACCAGAAACAGAAAACAGAATAACATACCTACCTCCTTAAGTATAATTAAGTTCAAAACTGGTAAGTTTAAAAATAACTAATTAAAACAAGATGTGATTCTCAATTATACAACTTAGGTACGTCCCACTACGTTGCTGATCTCATCCGCACAATAGTTTTTGCAAATCCAACTCAACCCACGCAAAAAGTGTTCAACTTGTGAACGAGACGTTTCTTTTTGAAAAGTTTTTTGCGTTTTTTGTAACACCGCCTTCTATTTCTATTGGGTAAAAATAAACTATTACCAAGCAAATGGACACAATGTTTATTTGTAAAGAAGTCAAAGACAGATAGATTGACCTATGTGTCTTTTGTCTTCTTTGGTTTATTGATGTATTTTCCTATAATATTATTTTTCTTTTCTATATTTTCTTTGTCTTTCTTTATTGTGAGTCTTCCTTAACAAATGAAATATTTTAGCTTTTCCCCTAAACTAGACAATTGTTTAAAGGTATATGTTATACTTATGTTTTTTTTCTTGTAACTCAACGGCAACGAAAAGAGATAACAAAAGATTTAATATGCCTTTTAGATAGGTAATTATTTATCTATAGGTTTACTGGTCGAATGTGACTAAGGGGGTTTATCTTTATCTTAGAATTGCATTTGAGTACCTAAAATGAAGACCTTCAAATGAAACATAAAAATTACATAAGTAACTGCATTCTCCACCCCACTAGCCTATGGCGAGGACACAACATAAAGTTCGTACGTAATTATACCAAATGTGTGCATGAAGGCACACCGGCCACCGGTCGGCCTCGCAGCTTAGAAGAAATTCAATCGACTTGATTGATGACGTTTTGTGTACTGTGGAATCATTTGACAGATTGAACGATGAGAGAACATCAAGATTGTGTTTCGAATGATATTATTATTCTGTCAAAGACCTAAGTAACCTAAGTTAAATTTAATAAGCACACTGTTCTATTGTCCGAAAACTCAAACGATAATTAATTATTTAAGGCCATATTGTCAGTTAAGGAAGTTGTTTTTTTAAAGAATTGTACGGGTGAATTTAATGTCAAATTTAGACATAGCTAAGAACCATTTACTTTAATGAGTGTTTCAGTTTTGGGGCGTACCTATGTTATTATAGTTTTTATTGCAAAATATGAAAATCATCCTCTTTTTTAATAAAACATAATATAAATCTTAGAAACTGTTTGTGTCTTGTTTTTGTGGTTAATAATAATTCAGTCTTGTTCGTCTTATTACATGATCTAAGCAATTTCTGAGAGCAACTATTAGTGACGAAGCGAAGATTCATTCATACAGCGACAACATATTTTCCTCCTTCATTATTTTCCTTTCAAAACACTTTGGGATTATTATTTTCAACCCGTAAGAATTATCATCATTTCAGTGGTTTCGAAGATTACTTCCTACGTCCGAACTCATAACAACCTCTTTAAAATATTAGTGTGGATTACACTTATCTTTTATTGATAAATCTAATGCGCTCAGTAAGTAGACTTTATTATTTATATGATAATATAGAGGTAAACAAATGATTGATCAACAACCGCTAGTCCCTAAACTTGGCAGGAATCCCATTCTTCACTGCTGGTGGCATTGCCAGTTCTGATGAATGTGCCTACGATTCAAAGCACGCGCCTCTCTTCGATAGATTGTATTTGTTGTTCGATGTGACAAGCGCTACAAATGCTCGAGTTATTAGATAGCTTGATTTGATCTAGTTAAATAGACACAATTATCTGGTGGTATAATGATAGTTTACCCTCAAACTATCCTTATACCACTTATACCCAGCAGTGGGCTATAATTTGAACTGAAAGTGAAATAATTCAAACTGCCCATGATGATGATGATGAAGAGTTTTTATCTCAAAAAGATTTAAGTAAGTATAGTATAGAATAATTTATAATTAGGTACTTTTTTTTTCATTTATTTACCGTTTAGACAACAATACATATAAAATGGTAACTTAGAATCTATTGATCGAAGGTTCTCAATCGCCGAACATTGTGTTATTATGATTGAGGAATCAATTGATCACAATTGATTGATGCAAACGAATGAGCGTGTGGTCGAGCCTATCGGACAAATTAGTTATTTTAATGTACCTACAACATTTATAAATAGGTAGTAAGATCTATGTTCAAACTATAACTCATTTTATCTAGAATAATAAAATTGAAAATAAAGTACATGGAGTAGAACCAGTCAATCCATTTTCCTTAAAAATATAATATAAGTAATACTACTATCATAACATACAGAGTTATGATAGACTATAAATATATAACTTACTCAATATTTTCTTGAAAATGGCACCATTTTCAAGAAAATATTGAAGACATGATGATTAGAGTCATATATTTATTTTAAATAGTATAATTTTCTATAACGTTGTGACCTTTTTTAAGAAAACTTGTCGTTCAAGTTTTCTCAAATAGTTTAGAGCTAAAATATTTAGACGAGAATAACAACCACACCAATCGTGTTTTTTTTATAAACAAAATGCCAAATTGCTTGTTTAAAAAAATTCGAGTTCTCGCACGTGGTTTGTTTCTGTAAGTAGTTGAAACAATAGGAGTACTTGCAATTCGGAAAACAATGAACGTAAATAAATCTCATTTGTATGTATAACATTTAAATTGCGTGGGTTTTGGCAGTTTGATAGATAAAAAACATCAAACATAAACTACACTTTAAATTGTTTCTCGCGTCGAGTTTTAGCATCGAGCATAAAATAAAATGTTTTATATTTTTTTCCTGCCTATAATTTACTTAAGCAAAAAAATGGAATTCAATCTTTCATCCAAACATGTTAAAATGATGACAGTTCAATATGTTATTAGTATAATTTTATGCTAAGGTATGAGCATTTGGACATCTTTTGAAGTGTTTCGTTCAAGAGTAGTAATAGTAGATTGCTATACGAGGGGGCAAAGGCATTTTTTCTATGCACGAGATGGTTTATCGCGCGAGCGTCAGCGAGTGCGATAATAGTTCGAGTGCATCGAAAAGCCTTTTCCCCGAGGTAAGCACTCTGCTTTTCATTACGAATATGAGGAAATTACAAAAAAAATTGATGTAAAATTTAAATTTCACACACGAAAATTAGCTGTCTCGCTTTTTTTTTAAATCGACTAGTTTAATATTGACTAAAAGCAGCTAACGATGGCATGGCATAGCTGCGTTCCAGATTTAAAAAAAAATACTGACTGGTAGAATGGCTATAAAAGTAGTAGGCATTCTACCAGTAGTTTTTTTTGATGATGAAAAAATTTAAATAAATAAAATAAAATAAATAAATATAATATAATAAGTGCTAGAGAAGCACAAATTCGTGCAAGAGAGATATAATATCTAGCATCTGATTGAGTTAGAAGAACTTGAACACTTAGCATGCATCGACATGCCACAAAAGAAATGTCAAAAATGAAGTTGACATTTGACAGTTATTTACTTTCCTGCCCTAGGGCAGGAAAGTTCTTGTTTTCCCTAGGGACAGAAAATGCTACTTTGAACCCTATAATCAGGCAACTTCGTGCGTACTTTCCGTGTATGAGTAATGAAAAAGTATTTTAAGATCAAAACAACTTACTTTTGACTTTTAGGTATCCTCACAAGCTTCATTTCATGACCCGAGTTGAGAGATGCCAGAGGTTCTGCTGAAATAGCCGTTCTTTTCAACCTTGGCTCGCCGAGTCGATAAACTCTTGTGTTTTCAACACCCGGAGCTTTCATTACGAAACCTTCCTCATCACCATTCTTGTGGCTGTCTATTATTTGTCTCGTCAATGGTTTCACTACTTGTCTGTATTTATCGATTTCATTCTTTAAATATCGTATCTGTGCATCCTTATCGTCCATTTCATTCTCCAACAACGCTATTATTTTGTCTCTCCTTTTCAACTCTTCTGTCTTCTCGATCACCAAACGTTTCATTTCCAAATATTTCTTCTCCAACTTGTACGTGTGGTCCATCTGGCACTGTTTTGTGTGTGTTTGCGACATCTTGATTTGTTTTGCACACTCTTAATTTATTATTATCATTATCACTTATTAAGTTGCTACAACACGTTTGAAATACGTTTACCGAAACTAGTCTTTAAATGGCGTAAACTTGTTATTATCTGTAAATCTATCGAATGAGGTATTTGATTACACCGAAGTTTATGCTCTCGAACTGGTTATCAAAGATAGTGAAATTATTGGTGTTATTGGCTTATTCATCTGAGAAGAATGATCTAAGTAGGCCAGTGGCCACAATAGCAACATTACTATTTATTACATCACTAATATCATATTGTCAACTAAATGTGTTACGGAGCCTAAAATTGGCAGCCTTATCCGACTGTCAATGAGTGACTCAAGTGTAGGAATTGCAGCACGTATCAATTTAAATATGTTTTAGAATGTACGAGTATGTGCCTGTCAGGTTTGGCTTTAATTGGTTTTCATTAAACTTGATGAATGGTGCAGATTAATTAACAAAATGTTGATATCAATTTGTTTTCAAACTCGCGACTTTAAACGCAAGTAAAACAATTATATTACTCCAGTTTTTATACTTACGTATAAATAACATTTCGATAAAAACTGGTCAAGCAGCGTGTAATCAATTTAGTCTAGTAAAATGTGTGTCATCTATAAACATCTGTTTGCTATCTTATCTTGATCATGATCACGATGTATTTTATTCGGTTTAAATTTATGCAAACAATTTAAGCGCCATCGGAAGATAGCATCATCACACACTTTCATCTTATTTTATAATCATTGATTTTATCGTTCTTCAGAGGTATTTTGTATGTTGCCACGCTGTCTGTCATTTGTACGAGTAGATTCTCGATTATTGGAATTTTATTTGTTACTCATTTGTTTTTTATAGCAACTTGATTAGACAAACAAGTGCATTAATCTGAAAACTAGTAGAACCTGTTGTGTAGGTGAAATTATTTCGGTAAAGGTTAGTGATACCTTTCTAAGTATTGTAAGGTCAGTAAGATTGATGGTTGCAGCCGGAAATGTAAGTCATGGTCACGTGGACCATGTATCGGGGCGTAAACGAATTTGACTTTAACACCGAAAGAAACTTGATAAATTGCTATTACATCAGCTTAATATTAAATGATTTTTTAACTTCTATAGGTACTTTTGTATTATATTAATTTATTTGTTAAGTAGCGTAGGTATTTTGTGTTTCTGTCAATTTTTTATTTGTTCCTTATTAAATAAATATAACCGATTTCTATGCTGTAATAGTAATGTTATATTTTTTCATAATAAAAGAGCAGTCATAATTTTTATTTGTTTTTGAAAAAATAATGTTTTTTATACTGATTTATAGTGGCAGTATTTATGTTAAAATCTTTGATAGTTTTAACAAAAAGACTAGCCATTAGGGTTTCAGTTTATATGATAGGTATATCTATTTAAATATTGTTACTTGACATTACACACAGAGTCAAGGATATAACATTATTTAATTCACGAAAACGTGAGGTAGGTATTGCTTAAGCTTTAATTATAATTAAAAGTTAAAGTAATTATGTTTATCTGAGTTACGTTGACAGGTAAATTATTATGCACTATATTTTGGTAATAGACATAATATAATTAAGTTAATACCAATGATATGCCATGTCTATGTCTACTGCGAAACTTGCACAATTTTAAATAACGTACGATTTTGTAACTTTTCCTTTCATGGTATAACGGTAGGTAGGTGTACACTTTCCACAGATTTTAGGTAAAGCATTACCTAATTATGATGATCATTGTTTATTAACACAAAAATAATGTCACTAAGAATACCTACAGTTTTTAATAAATTAATTTATGTAACTTTGAAAACAAATTATTAATGCTTTTAAGTCTATCATTTTGGAAAAATCGAATTATAATAAATTTTGATTAAATTAAAACAAGTTTGAAATCAATAGTTGGTTCGATCTAGTTTCACGTTCAAGTTAACGCACACGCACTCATATTTATTAAAAGATAAGATAATGATATCATCGATTACTTTACGGCTCATCACTGATATCAAGATAAAGCAACTGTCACACAATAGGTATACATTAGCAGATCCATTTAAATTTGACCTAGACCTGTTTTCATCGATTTTTGGATGAAAGCCCAAAACGTTCCATCTCAGGAATAATCTTGTATACATTGATACAATATAATTAGGCATTCCAATGCTTATCATTTTGTATAAGACTAGCAGCACAGCTTTGCACAATTGCACGGGTGTACTAACAAAACTACCGGTATAAAATATAGCCTATAGCCATCCCAACAGTCCAATTCTACATATCGGTGAAATGATTTTTATATCGGCTGAGTACTTTTGGATATTACCTCCGTCAAACAAACAAACCAACCTCTTTATAATATTAGTGTAGACTGATGTTATGATAATGAAGGTATTTTTAGAGCATAACGTTTAACTAAAACACTTAACGCCCACGATACGCACCAAAATAGATACTTGACTTGATGACTAGGACTATCTTAATTTTTAGCACTAGACAAGACACTATGGACAAATACCACACTAATATTATAAAGATGAAAGTGTGAATGTTTGTTACAACTTTACACCAGCTGGACGATTTGAATGAAACTTGCTACCAAAATAGCTTATATCCTGGATTAACACACTACTTGATCTCGGTATTTCCACGGGAACGGGAAATATTCGGTATTCTAGAAGATACTAGAAGATAAACAAGGAAAAACTGACTCACGATGATAATTGATTATCGCTTGTACTTACATAGGTTGACATAATTCTATATCCTTTTAGGTAGACTCTAGTTTAATCATAATAAATTGATACAATTTACTGTCTGTTTGTAATAATTGCTGTGCGTGTAGTAATGGATACTTACGTATATTTGATTGATTGAAATTGTTTTTGTGATATGTTTTTAATAACATGCAATAAATTGGATGACAGTTTTATCTAGTGCAAATAAATAAAACTAATTGAATTCTAAGAAATTTTAGAATAGATTTATGTTTACAACATTTTATATTATGTAAGTAATACCAATTGTTGTTATAGTTTATCTATTATTAGGAAGAAATATACCTAACCTTTCCTATCATCGTGTTTAAGTCACGCCTGTATGAAAAATCTAAGTCAAACAAAAAGCCCTCATTGGTTTACATTTCTGACAGTTGCTGTCACTCTACCTGTTCTAAATTCAAACATTGACTATCTGAAAGCTGGATAATCATCCTATGACGTCACTAAGCCTTTCAGCCAAAGTTGACAGACTACAGACCGCTATTTATGTACTTTACGTTATCGCAGAAACTACCGAAACCATTAGCGTAACTGCTCATGATGGCGTAATGACAGTGCTATAAATAGCAACTGATACAGTGCTAAAAGATAAAGGTACTTTAATTAAGTTTTACTATTCAACTATTAAAACCAATAAAGGTAACCTGTACCTATACATACAGATGAAAACATACAAAAATTACGTTAATGTCAAAAAGAGTTTGTTTGAAGAACCTACCTTGTGAGATAGTGAATAGAGTTCCTAAAAATCTAGATAATTTTTAAAAGATGGCTCAAAAATAAGGTAACCTAAGCTTTAAAAACTTATTTTTTTCCACTCATGATATTATAATGAAATAAAAATGTTTTCAGTTTGAAGCAATGGCAAACGATTTTTATCACATTCAAGAAATTTCTTAAGCAAATCTAAACTGACTATAGTTAGTTTCATAAATTATATGACCGGGTATTTATCACGTTACCTTTTGACTATAGAGTTTTAGCAATAAACATCCTAAGGATGAAAATAAAATTAAATCAATGCGATACACATATACATGAAGAAACTTCTTTGATCTGGAATCAAAAACGATTCTGCGAAAACTTCCAAAGTAAATAAGCATCTGCGAAGTTTCCTATATTTGTCTAAGCAAATATTTCCCGAGTGCAAATCTACCAACCGATTTGAAATCAATAGAAATAAAATGAAATATAATCACGACTGTTCTAAGAAGAAATACTACTGATTTCGGAGCTCTGGGCATCTTCTGATCATCTAAAGATGATTAAGAGAGTATAGTCAGTAGTCTATCCAAACACCGTAGAAGTATCTACATTATTAATTTCAGAAGATAAAATTCTATACATTGCTAAAATTTATTAGAAGCCATAGCATTATCTAGATGTTATTAGAAAATTACTTGTTTCTTGACGATGTTTTCTTTTGCACTAAAGAGAACGACCAAGTCCAAAAATATTTATGTACCGGGACCACAATCTTCTGATCAAAAACACTAACCTACATGACCAAAACTGCTTAATGAAAGATCATAAAAATATATCGTAAAATTTTTACATTGCTTATTTCGAGGATTTAAGTGGGCACGTTTAGCTCTAATTAGCCTCGCAAATAGCAAATAAGGGACCTTGACACCGATCTAAAAGAATTCTGCTTAGAAAAACTCAAAGAAATTTCAGTGAATGTCACAGGAGAAAATAGCATATTGTAATTTGTAGGATAGCTATTTCTGTTCCCTTCGTGATGACAGATGACGGGCGTCGGAAAGTCTGCCACTTTTAAAATTGATATTTTGTGAGTCAAAGCTCGTAAACAGTTATAGTTTTGTTTTTTAGGGATTTCCAAAATAACTGGCCTGTTTGCTGTTGAAAAGTAGGCGTGGGGTTATAAAATCTTGTAAATTATGCGATTTATTCCTGTATATTTATAATGAACTTGCTAACGCGGGAGTTTTTCTTATTCCTGAAACATTCTTACAAAGTATTTTTACGTTTTATAATTATGTTGGTATAAATAGGTTAGAAAGCTTAACAAAGGGTTTTTAGCCTGACGCCATAATTATTGCTCATTGCGTATTTATTATTCTGTTATGCGTAGGTAATGACGATTAGGTAACTACATCATCTATTCAATGCAAATTAACCGGAAACACGGACTAACAAAGTATATAGTTCAGTTTTTATTTGAAAAATTGTCAAAAATTATACAAAATAGACTTTTTTTTTTTTTTCGGACGGACTATTCTGTTAAGTGGTCGTTTGGACCTTTATAACTTCACCGGACTTTGGCGAGGGCAGAAGGCCTCTACGCCGCGGCGTAGAGGCCTTCTGCCCTCGCCAAAGTCCGGTGCCTTAAAATCTTTGTACCGGCGCGCCGGTACAAAGATTTTAAGGCAACTAGCTCAAGGGCACCAGAGTGGTACGAACCTCGGCTTGGGCTGTTGCCTGAGTGGCTGATCGGGTTTAAGCCCAGCCCTGAGGGGGCAGAAAAGCTGAAAGAAAATCGACCCCCCTGAGGGGGTCGGCATCGGCAGGAGCTAGTCCATCATCGCCGCGTTAGCACTTTTTCAAAAATATACTTATTAACCTTAAAATGATTCAGCTGTAAAATTCAATGAGGTATCTAATGAGTGCCTAAAATGGAATTCAAAGATTATGGTAAGAATAGTAAGAATACCATCTGTTTAAATAAGTCAACATTTTTTCTTCACATTAAAACCATACAATCAACCAAAATGTTGTACAAATCTATCATAATAAATACACGTTAAGTACTCGGATCAAAAACTTCCTACAATTACTTACAAGCCTACCTTTCCTATAAAATTTGCAGTCTATTTAGACGCTAGTAATAAAATAGCTCTAGCACATAATGACAACAATAAGGATAAAAACTATCCGGAAGGCAATGAAGGCTTTATAGTGTAGAAAATCATTGACGTAGAACCACCCAATCCTTTTATCAATAGACTCGTTCGAGCCAAAGTCTCCATAACTAGAAACATTTAACATTACAACAACTCTATAACGTACCTAAAATTTAAATTAAGTATTGAGGCATATACCCAGCAGTGGAATGAGAAGGGCGGATGATGATGATGATTTCAAGCCGGGTTCGGAATCATTTTATTTAGGAACTGTATGTAATGTTTTCAACTTGAACCCAAAGATTATTGAATTGAATGTGTAACGACTCTTTCGTTCATTCCCAACATCGTAGAAAGTAGAAACTTGTGTGCTCCTAGGGTACCCTTTTGAAAACGATTTACAGAGATAAAATTATGCGAACTGAAATCTGTAAAACAGTCTATATTAAAAACAATTTTGCGTGAAAGTATATTGTGCCAGATTTGGTAAAGAGCCATTAATCTTCAGAAGCACTGCATTGGTTGGTAAATGTTTTGACATTTTTGAATATGGATCGTATTAAAATAACGCAATTCTGCCCTGATCTTTACCACCTGGCAGATTTGCAAATACACCTGTACAGTGGTAATAAACGACAGATCTGAAATTTGAAGTTGATATTAAAAAAAATGTACAAAAATGACACACTACACATTACCACAATTTCCTTTCAGTTTATCTGTAAAATTTTGATTTGATGAAAAAGCTCGATTTTTCAAATGCGTATTCTAAATATGTTTTTGACTCTGGTACTGGTTGTAGTACTTAGTAGACAATAGCCAAGGATGAGTTTACTCATATAACTTAATTTATTTTAATGAGTTTCTATGCTTTATTCTGAAAATTACGTCACTAACTTAATAAACCTATCATGCATTGGACAGACATTCATTTCATTCATAGTCTTTACGACTTTATTTCCAACTTAAATGCCCAAGCAATAATTGGAATAAAGAGTACCTAAATAGTTATTCTGATGTAGTTCTTGAAGGAGTAAATCTTGCAAATGTCACGGCAAACGAACAAGCACATTAATGACATGGGTTCGTATGTTTGCCAATTGCCAGTCATAAATGGAGTCAATTAAATAGACGATTAGAATATTTTAATAGGCAATAAAATTTACATACTGTCGTAGTAAAATGGCACAGTAAAATTTAAAGTAGCAACTATGTATATTGTAAATGACAATCAATTTTTTTTTTGATAAAGTAATAGTACGTAAAATGATACCTACATAATTAGTTTTGATTTTATCATTTCATTACTAGACAAATAAATTACAAGCTTAGAATAAAGCAAGAAACTATTGATTGGTGCTAATGATTTTTTAAATGAACCTACGCTATAGGTGCTTATGTAGGTATATAAAACTTTTTTATTATAATATAAATAATGCAAGATAAACTTGGAATACCATTTTTATAGCATCTTGTTTGTCGTTACATTTATTCAAATTTCATGAAGATGCTGCTACAAAATCAATATTTAGACAACTCTCATGCAAAATGTTTGTTTATCCTATTTGTCAGCGATCAAGGTCCAGTCTACTGAGTACTGTAGACACTTGCACGTATTTTGTTTGGTTTTTATCTGATTTTTTCATTGTCAAGTAGTGACTTTAAAACTTTACGTGACCTAAAAACGGAAAGCTAAATGGCCTTCGTAAATTCAATGCAGTATTTATAAAAAACTTTTTTATTCCTTTGCATAAATATTTATTAAGTATTTTATACGACAACGTTACTTGATTTACCTATTCAAATTTTAAATGTCTGATTTACTAGTAGAACAATTCAGTAGAACTTCAGTAGAACAATTTCATCTAGATATTTTAAAAAATTATACCTAAGCTTGTTTAACGTAGACAACCTTGAAATTTATCAAGTTGTTTCTGATTAAATAAGTTTTACTTAGGTATATTAGGAAGGTAAACTTATTTTAAAAATCACATTTAATTTTGGTCATTAGAAGCTTGAAAATTAAGTAGGCACGTTGTGTTTTAAACTCGAAATTATTAAGAACCAAAATAATCTCAGACATGCAAAAATGCATGAAAAGGTATCATGACTTTCATGTTTCTCAAAAAGAAATAGAAACGAGGATAAGACAGCCATCTGCTGGCTAAAAGAATTTTTGATAAAAACAAATCTCATCTTGCAATAAAATTAAAAGCAGATAATCCGCAAGTCATCATTGTCATAACACTGACAAAAATAATCTATCACGAGCAAATCAATCAACTGATTTTTAAAAGGAGAACACCGCCTTTGATCATAAAAATACGCTATAATACCTACCACTATCAATTCTACAACAAAACAGACTATCATTAAAATCACTAATTAAAAATTCGAATACTTATCACTCCTAAATTTAAAAATTAAAATAGTTTCGGTAAACCTTTCAGCGTTCAAAATTCGAATTCTAAATTCGCGATCGAATTGTGCGGCAACGTTTTACCGGCGCGAACGCGGCGTACACACTACAGCAGAGCAGATTTGCTTCGCTCGACAAAGTTGTAACGAATGACACGATGACATTCCTATGGTAGGTATGATGGTGGTGTACAAAATCTTCATATACATGGACATTGTAAATAACTTGATTGCTGTTAATAGATTCAATGACATAGAAATTGACCAGCTGGTCGAAACAATTGACGTATAGCGTAATTTTAGCTTTATGTCACTGTTTATGCGCTCTATTCAGGTTTATAAGAGGAAATTGTGACTGAATAATATTTGGATTATCTACGACTCTACAATTTTAGAAATACCTACTTTGACATTTTAGGGCGGCGAATGTGGTAAACTGATTTCTTTAAAGCCATAGTTTTTTTTTATACAACGTCATCTAGTCCTAAGCTAAACAACCTAATTAAATTTGACTTTTCTAATATCGCTTAAGTAATTTTAGATACTACCAACTTACTGTGATGAGGATGTGTTAGGCAAGTAGTCAGACAAACGTAGGTACCTACCTATATTTACAAAATTTTAATATTCAAAAGGCTGATAGAGTCTATGAACTAGATGTTACTTTGCGGATCACTTCGACGACCGAACGATTTATTTATCGCAAGAAAACTTGAAGAAAGAGAAGAAAGTTAAATCAAAAATTTCATCAAAAGGGGTAGGTGTATACTTCGGTAGACGAAAAGGTTGCCAACCCGATTTATAAAGCTTCTTAAACTTCATAAAGTTCAATTCGACTCTAATGTCGTCTATTTTCGTCTTGACTTCTCAACCTTCAAGTCGTTGCCATAAACACCTCCGTCTGGAAAGCTACGAAATTTTGTAGCTAACCTTTATTACCGGATTTTTGCAATAAAACTATTAAAAGACATTTATTAAAATTTAGCCGTTGGCAGTTTATATGAGTTTGCGACTAATTCTGGAGGTTAGGCCTTAGGGCTTAGTGTGGCCTTAAACTTGATGGCCTAGAAAAAAACTCATTGATGCACGAAGTCAACTACGCTTCACTTCAAACATCAATGAGTTTTCCTAGAAAATGTATTTTTGGTTTTGCTGGGAAGGTAGGTAAACATCGTAAGAAAACTAGTGCATATTCCAATAGGCTACTTATAGAAATGCAAAAATCTTTTTGCTAAATATTTGAATGCCTAAAATGTCTACCTAAGTACATAAGAATTAACATGATCGCTTACCACCACTGCTAGGGAGTTAAGAGCTTTGAAGAATCCCGAATGTCTAAGAATCTGAACAGGATGTCTGTCTACCCAAGCTAAGAATTAGGAAGTTGCGATCAAAAACATCCAATCTTTCTTAGATGCTTCTTATATTATAAGCGTATTTTTTTTTATATTTAATTTAATTTTGAGTAGTGTGGAATGCTATATGTGGTCGCGCCATCTATACGCAACCGCTCTAAGCCGATGAGTCATGTATTGCTACTCATCCATAGATGGCGCGCATCACAAACAATCCATAAAAATAGATGGCGCTGTACAGAAACTTTAATTGTTTTAGGTATATTATATAAATCAACAGAAAATGTAACAAATCAAAACCTTGTTAATAAATTACAATTTAAATTAAACAGTTTACCTATTCAAATACATAGTAAATAGCACCCCACGATTTATAGAAAACATATGCCATTTATCTTTGTTAGGTCACGATTCTCAAGAATTTAGTAAACTGGCTGTAAATAACTGTTGCAACATTGCATTGTAGTTAATTTGATACAATACACGTTATAAATTGTGGTATAAAAATACGGTGATCGAAAGTGTAAGAAAAATATCATACCTACAACCCTAACACCGCTATGACTGAGTATTAGGTGGTATTAGCATAGAAATCTTCGTATTTGTTTTTTAAATTGGTTCCACAGCAAGTAAAAGTCATGTGCTCAAGTTCAAAAGCAGAGGTAATACCTACAAAGCCGTTTTAAATTTTTACATATTTTACAAGATTTCCTGATTTAAGCAACAAAATTTAAAAATAAACTAAGACTTAGGTTTAAAGATTTCCAAAATACGTGTCTAAAATACTCACGCTGTTTTTACTATAGTGGCCATATAAGGACCAGTAGCCGCCTACAATAAACGGAATGTATTAAATTGATTGCGTGGTCGTGCCTGGACCGTGTCTTGTTGACTAAAAATAGAACATCCACTAAAATGACAATTTATTGTAGTTTGTCTGATCATTGGTCGAGGTTTTAATGTACCTACTTGTGTGGAAAACATCGTGAGGAAACCCGCGGCTAGTCAGCCTCACACGCATTGACCGTGGTCTTTCACAGTAAGCAAAAAGAAAGATCGGTTATTGAGACGGGTTATTTCTACTTACAGACAGAATCAGAATCAGATGATTGGCCGTTAAAAAAAATGATGGCGTTATACATCCATTTAGTAGGCGTACTAGTAAGTATTTGTCGCGGTATTTCGCACAACCTACAGCAGTATCAATAACTATTATCTAGACTAGAAGTCTTTATAGAAAATACTTGTACTCTAGATCGAAGTAATTCGACTAATGATGATAGTTTACACATGGTGTCTGTTGTTCAAGGTTACCGCCTTTTTCGATTGTGGTTCAAAAGAAACTGTTAATTAACAATTAGATAAATCACTTTGTAACGAACCTTTATGTAGCTTTGGACAGAGGTGCACTCAAGTGCAGTGTTGAGGTACCTATAATGTCAATACTTTTTAAGGTAGGTAATTCAAACACAAAAATTATTGACATAAATCGATCATGAAGTAGGTAGTTGAAAGCTTAACTCATACCAATTAGGTACTTTAGTAAAACATTGCTTTTTGAATCGTAGAGTTTGATGAAATATATTATACTAATTGTAACAATTAGTTGAAATATTTCATGTTTTTGTTTTTAATGACATCATAGACAGATTGATTTGGATTGTAAAGTTATCATTGTTATCATCTAGTATTTCTAATAATGTTTTGGCTCTTAGCAGAAGCGTTATTATAAATTGTAATTATGCAATAACAATAAAGCTAAAAATTGACGTAGGTAAGTATTCATAATTCAGACGCGAATTCCGCCCATTATAAACAAACACTATCCAGACACAAAAATCTGTTAAACACAATGTTTCACATGTTGTTCATTATGTAGCAAATCTGTTTTTGTTTATTTTGCTTATCTTACAACACGAGCACTGTTGTGCAATATTGTTATATATTAAGCGTTACTGTTATGTTACACTTCAATTCGATAGATCGATAAAGTAACCGATCGGTTACATTTGAAGTAATTTGACCGTAATTAGTAGCACGGGTACCTCATCTCGAACATTGAATTCACTCCGTTTTTATTTGGGCTATTTTTTGATGTTTGATTTTTGCGGCGTCACCTAGCGGCGTTTAGGCATCCGACAGCATGCTACTTAGCACTCGAGTGAATGCAGGCAAGACCCAAACGTCGCTCGGGGCTCCTTCGCCGCAAAAATCAAACACAAAAATAGCCCGAAGTAAAAAGAACAATGTTCGAGATGAGGTATCTGACTTACGTAGGTAATCTGTGTCAGTAGTAACAACGGTATACGTTCCTGAATTTTGTAATTTAGAGGGCAAATTAAATTTATCAGATCCAGGTTTTTTTCTGATATACCTAGTGTAAATTTCGTTATCCCCTCCATCGTTGTCTCTGAAATCCGTCCCTGGTCTCTCAACTAAGCAATTAAGGCTGTTATCATAAGCATACTGATTGATATTGTTAATGCCCCTGTGTTCTAAAAATAGCTTCGGTCAGATACTAATTAAACTAATATTATAGATATAGAGATAGTGTAGAGTAGTATCTATATTTATTTTTTGTGTTTTTCTAGTTTTCAATTATTTTTATATTCTTTAATACTAAGGTTATTAAGAATATTTATAACCTGTTTATTAAAAATACACATTTCTCCTGTGAATCAATCACATATTTTAATCAATAATGTTTTTGGAAAAAATATGATCAAGACTGTATCCTAGGGAAGCGGTAGACTATTCTTTATTGTTCTTTGAAAAGTTCCTAGAAAAAAGTCAGTCCCATTATTAAAATGAATTTGGTCTTATGTATGACTTAATATTTAAAATCAAGATACTGGTAGGTTAGTAGTGGAGCAAACCATCTGGCAAATAATCAAAAGTTTATCAAAAATGACAATGACATTTCCAAGACTGCAACCTGTTGCACTTACTTTTGATTTATCAATAATTTAATTACAACAGAATAATTTTTAAAGTATGACAAATTAAAACTCTCTTTCATTAAGACTCAAATTAAACACAGCAAATTAAACTTTACAGAACAAAAATAGAGTTTATATTACCTTAAACGCTTAAAGATTAACCGACTACCGATAAACCCGGGTAAACAAATAAATCAGTTTCTGACAAACTCGAACAACTTTATATAAATGATAATATCTCCAATACAGTCATTTCGATGTAGGTACTTTGTATTCAATATACCACGCAATTCTCTCTTTTATTGCTAAGGAAATAAAGCTTTTAATGCTTGCTATGAGTAAGAAAGAAGTTGGTAGTGAAATGACGTGAAATTACAGACCACCAAACAAGTTTCACGTGAGATTGTTCTGCAAGCATAAATAAAATTATACTCAATTATCGAAAACGTGTAGGGTTGATACTTTGACTTTTGACTTTAACCGTTGGAGGTTCCAATTACTGGACGTAAGATTTTTAAAAGAGCTTTCAGTCAAAGCGTTCCATATACTATGTTACCAGCTAGCACGTGATAAGAGTAAACAAAATTACTACTTAGCATTATTTTTTACTATTTTTTAAATACTTAACATTAAGTAAATATATATGGATAAGATGGATATAAAGTCATAACAGATTTATCAGTCAATACATAATTTTCTAATGGGTTGCTACAAAAATAATCTTGGTAATTTATCATAAAGATGTGCGTAACAAGCATTAGAAGATTATTTTATTTTTAGTCGAATTTTTTTTTATTTTGATAACTCTAATGTTACTTAAATAATTTAGAAGTAAGTATAATAAATTCCAGATTCTTTCACATCGATGAAAGAAAATTTTGTATCCATTGTCATATTGTCCAAGGTTAAACGTATAATTTTGAGTCTCTGCTTATTGAATTCCTTAATTATGTGATACAGCCAAAATTGGTTTACAACGACTGTTAATAATATTTAACAACAAAAAAAACAAAGGTTATCACGTCTTATGCGGTTTTAAATTGTTAAAACATAATTTCGTTAGATACTAAAAACGCCCCAAAAATGAAATTATTTGAAATTGGTTTTTGTTAATCAATCGTTTTTATTTATCCGCAAAACGCACTTAATATATAAACTGGATTATTTTTTCATTACTATTTTAAATTCTGCTCAGTTAAGTAATAAACCACGATATCTTTTAAGGGTCCTTAAAACCTTTTAACGGGTATATTAATCATTCACTTTTTGTAATCATTATCGTATATCGAGTTTATTTGTGGCCATTTTATTTCGTTTATCAAGCCGCCATATGAACGTACATAACTTGACAACTTTTACTCTATTCAATTGTTTAGATATTATTTATTTAGTAAAATTAGTAGGGATATAATAATTAATCGCGATAGAAGTCATAATAGAGTGCGTGCGATTTGAATAGAAAAAATGTTTTATTTCTTTATTTAAGATAAAAATCTTGTTATCTTTTTTTTCCTTTACATTCCTGTTGTAAGTATTATTTGGTCAATATAGAAAAAGTGATAAAAACAATTGTAAATTAATGTAAAGTTAGTTTTATTTGAACTTGGCTGACTTTGAAGATAATGATGACTTTCACGTTTGCATACTAATTGTAAAGACAGATCTACATAATGTAGTTTTAGCTAAAAAACTGCTACACTGTATATTCCAAGTTTAGATAATGATCAGCATTCCTTTTTCAGATCAACTACTATTTGGTACAATGTCCTAAACTTCAACAAACATGGTAGCAAGCATAAATTCTCACACAAGAACCAGTTTTCTTAATCCAACAGTAATTAGTACCCGCATTTTAAGAGATGGTTTATATTAGACCAGTCTGTGTCGGGGCCGGGTTTAGGCCGGGCCGACGACGCGACGATTCTTTCATTAACAAATGACAAATTGAAAAATAATTCTATTAAAAAAAGGAGAGAGCAATTTTCTACATTTAGGAGGCACATTTCTGTGCATATTTCCGATCCTCATCAAAACTTCAAAAATTATAGGACCACCCTTATAATATCTCCTTTCCAATAAAATAATTATCAAAATCGGTTCTAACGACGAAGTTATCAGCGAACATATATAAAAAAATATACTAACGGTCGAATTGAGAAACATCTTTTTTTGAAGTCGTTTTTTCATCACATTCCAGTTTTTGTGACTTTGCAAATTCGTCCGGCCGGACCACGTATACCTACGGTACGCTCCGGACATGACCCAGTCTAATATAAACCATCCCATACATCGGACCATAAACTTTGTAATTCGATCGTACTATTCATATTAAAACTATACATAGGGACTTAGAACATAAAAGGTCAAAGGCGTAACCTGAACAATTTGCTCATGAGTTGCATAAATGGATAAACTGGGGAAAAACAACTATGGAATTTAACTACTGGTGATCATGGTTGTAGGACTTTAATAATTAAATACAGTCTAATTATTTTTTAGATAAAAGTATGAAACTCAAATTCTTATTGTACTTATGTATAATAATAATAATAATAAATAATAATAAGTAATACATTTTGTAAAAAAATCGTGTTTGTACAAAAACTTATAATGCGAGAATGGCTAGACCAATATTTATGGTTTTTGATTAGTTGGATTTGTCTTCGCTCTAAATACAACAAATTTAACAAACATTGGTAAATTTTACCTTAAAAACTAAAAATGAAAACCAAATTAAAACTTTTGCAATTAAAATGTTAGATTATAAATATGACTGAACCTTATCAAAATCTCAGCGTTAATTTATAAGAATATACGTGATTATACAGTCAATTTGCATTTATTTCCAAAGCAATATGCATTAGCTATTACAATATTCATAATACTACAGTTTATATTCATTTGATCCAATTGAGAAAAGCTCGTTAGCTTTGAATGAACTTGATCCTATAAAACATTAATTTAATGGCTAAATGTATTACTAATAAACGTAAAATATCTTTGTAGTACTCATTTAACCGTTTTTACTAGGACTTGTCTCGGCCTGCTGACCACTAAGCAGTTAGCGCAACTCGCAAATGTTTTATCAATAAATAAACGGACTTGGCTGAAACTTAGAATTGTATAAATATGGAAATATTTGGATTTGTGTGTATGTTTGTCTATTTTTAAACTAATATTATAAAGAGTTAAAGTTGGTATGTTTGACAGAGGTAATCTCCGAAAGTACTCAGCCAATTTTAAAATTCTTTCAATGTGTAAAGAGGACTGTCGGGATAGCTATTGACTATATTTTCCACTTGTAGTTTCATTAGTACATACGTGCAAAGCCGGGACGTGCTGCTAGTAATGAATAAACGCAAAAATGTGAATAATTTGATTGGTTTATGGAAATACCTGTAGTTTTCATTGAATTTGATATTTTATTAGATCTTAATCTTGTCGGATGATACAGTTGTAACAGGAAGCAGGATGCAATAATTCATTTACATTATTTTGAACGACACAAGATTAGTAGATAGTTTGTATAATTTACATCAACATTTTAAAAGGTAGGTACAAAGTTTCAAGTTTAATAACAAAGGATAACTGGAAAGAAAGACAGAAAAAAATATTTATTTCGATATGACCTCAAGGAAAGCTTCGACAGTAGCTTATAAACTAGGTGATACTTTTAACTGTTGTATTGGACATTTCCCTTTACTTTTAAACTATAGGTGCGTCAAATGCACACCTGTTCGCTATACTACACTCATTATAAATCTTTAGTATCTTGAACGACAATCAGTCAAGAACCGGATAATAAATATGATTTTTATATCCCTCAACTACTATGAGACTTGAAGTGCGTTAAGCGTACGTCACAACCTGTCTATCCTTGAAAAGAACATAAAGAGTTACTTTCATTAGTATTTGAAAAGTTTACTGTGTTTTTTTAATTTACCTACACTTTTTATAATTTTAATTTACCATAGCTAATGAAGATGTTTGGCGGACTAAAATGCAAGGACAAAGTTCTCACTTTTAAGTAATATCATGTTCTAATGGTCTTACTGATTTTGCAACCAGTGTTTTTATAGTCGAAACGTTAATTTACTTATCATGGTAGGTAATACCAAGAAGTGTAACCTGCAGTAAATTCAAACAAACAAACCGAAATAATTATAATTCGACTATCAAAAGTTATTTGTCCAGCAAATGTAAAAAGTCACGGACGATTTTTGAATTTTACTACTTATATTCAAAGTTATTTAGTAAATTTAAATAATATTGAAGGCTTTCGTATTGACTAGATAACTTATAAAACATGACCTAATTATGATGCTATAAAGATGTATTAATTTGCAATAACATATTTTTGATGGCCTTAAGATTTTCTTTACAGATTTGCACTACGTGTCTCATTAAGTGTAGGCAAAGTTTGCATCCTAACGCTCTATAAATCGTCTAAAAAAGATTTAAAATTTTCTTTAGATTTTAATAAAATTAGAATCAAAAACAGACGAACTATAAATTACAATTTCCATGACTTAATAGTCACAAATGGATACATAATGATACATGACAGCATGATACAAAATAGTTTAGATAGGTAAAGGTTGAAATGTTTCGAATAAATTATAGGATTCGTCAAAAAAGGCTAAAATATGACGATGAAGAATGTCAATGGAATCAGAGAACACATACATGGTAAAGTCCTAGGGCAATAGTATGTCCAATTGATTTTATTGAGTAGAATATTTTTGGTAGTAACTTGGTATAAAGTGTCTTTGGTAGTATCCACAAAGACAACATTTACAAGAGATACCAATGAAAATATATTTTAACAATTTCATTGACACACATTTTACTATGAATTTAATTATGCACTATTTAGAAAAATTCAAAATTCAATATTTTGAAATGAAGAATTGAGTAAGGTCGCTTCAGCGTACGGTTCTATAGAAGCAAAAGTAGAGTGGACTAAGTGGAATAAAATGAAGGTTAGAAATAAAATAAAAAAAACATTAATTATTAATTATAATTTTTACAAAAGTATCAAATATCGCATATTTCTTAATATGCCTCTTGCTAGCGGGAGATAACATCCTTGACATTTGAATTAATAGAAAATTGTTATTCCAAAATATGCCAAAATATTTTGATTAAATTTTAAGTACTTATGTAAAAAACAAATTTCCAATTCAGATTTGTATTGAACATCACAAATTCATTAGATACCTGGATTCAACGGACTTTAAATTTGATAAAAATTACAGAAGAAAACTTTATAAAAATTACATAGAAATAGGTAAGGAGACACGCAAGCAAGTATAGTATAATAAAATGTATCGTCAGAAAAAGGTGTGGAAACAATTTTGAGAAGTATAGGATATAAAATGCTTATAGATCTGAAAGAACAAGGCATTCATCGCTTCGCGGGAATACCAGTCACGATCATGTTTTTATTTATTTTATTTTATACATTATACATACATTTCACCTAATTTTGTCGCCACTACGCTAGAATTTTGCTTACCTAAACCACATTCTGTTGCAAAATAGACGTCATAAACAATTTTACTCTCGACTTAACTATTTCCACGTCAATTTCTCCGAACAATTTAAACAGCTCATTAAATAGGCGGAGTTCACAAAACTTTATTCAGATTTAATATCAATTCGAAGTAAAAAGACCTGTTACTCTTGACACGTCAAAGTTACGAGAAAATTATGTGGGGTTAATGATACGAGTGGTTTACTTTGTGATTATTGTTTAATGTGCTGCAGGCCGACATTGTATTTCAACATGAGTCATGAAGATCACGGTTTTAAGTTGATGTCGGTCTCAACTTCCATGTCTTTAACGACCAATCACAATAACCTATGTCTTGTTTTGCTTACTGTCGATAGATGCTAGCAACTTTTTGTGTAGAAGTAATGTCAAATGCCTACCCACGATAAGCAAAAACACAGAGAGAACGGTTATTGAACTGAAGTCAGGACGGAGGCCGTCAGGCGGTCTAATACTTTGTGGCAAAAATCAGCCATTGGTTCATATTAGCAAATTGATAGTAGAGATTGATATTTTGATGACAGCTACGAACATGCAAACAGACATACCAAGAAAAGTCAGGCTTTTAATTTTACGCAATATCAATAGTTTTTGAGGAAACCAATCGAAAAATACTAGCAACGCTAATCTTCGAAATTAATTATGTATTAATTAATTGTATTGTTTTTTAATGGATACAAGATTCATTGGATATTTAATTTTATGTGTAAGATAGATTTGTCAAATAGTTTACTAATCACACAAATGACCACAAAGGTAACCATAGCATTGTGGATTCGCAATAACAAAATATGTTAACATTAATAATGTTCAGAGGTATAATGAAGTCATCGTTCTCTGTATAAATGAAATACACCATGTAATGTTCCACCATTACGTTGTTGACAACAGAATACAAAGCCATGAACAGAATACTCATTCAACAACGCCAATTTGCAGTGAATAATTGGTGCACGAGTGCGTAAAAACCGAACTACTGTCATTACAGCTTTTTAATGAATAGCTTAGTTACTTTACACGTTGTTTTAAAAGAGCTGCAGCTGGTTTCGTAGAAGTGTCTTTACTTTAGATTTAAGATCAAAGATCCCCGTTATGTCTAAGCAAAAATGGCCTGAAGTCCTGACACGTCTAAATTCTCTTGCACCTTGTTGGCTCATACGAAATTACCTATTTACTTACGAATAAGTTCTTTAGATTTACATAATAGGTACGATTTTTAGATAAAAACAAGATATTTTTATCAAATCAATGTTCCATTCCATAAGCAAAATAGATTTTTGACCTTCTTGTGCTTATCAACTTCTGTAATCTGAAGGGTTCTCTATTGATACAATCTTAGATTATCTTTTAAGTACTTGGAGGTATTGTTAACTTTGTAGATATTTATTTTTAGTGTTACTATTATCTTATTTTAAGAAAAACGTTGGCAGTTAAAGATTCATACAAGAATATTGTGATATAGTTTTTTTGTACTTTTGATGATTTTATCTTACTGTCAATTGAATGAATGCCACAGTTTGTGTAGATTGAATCAGCTGCTACTATCATAGGCTGTGGGTTTTGTCGGCATTTCTTCGAAACGTATCGCAAACATTATCAGCTCGCGTGCATATAAATTTCATTTATTTTTGGTTAATTTTTCACTGACAATTTGATGAATTAAAACTCTTAAACACGTTTCTCTTTTATTACAGAAACCAGGTAGCAAAAGAACGTTTTCAAAATACTTATGGAGATTTATTTAAGGTCCTTTTGGACTAAATCTTGCATCAGCTTTGTATGACAAGGTGGAATGGTGGGGATTATTTTTTCCTATTCCAATTTTTTATAATGAAAAAATAACAAGCGGCTTCAATTGTTTAAGAAAATAGCATTCATGTACTTATGAAAATGATACTGGCGCTTCAAAATGATACATAGATAGGACATCTATGTACCTATCATAGGTACTCGAAATCAAGTAGCTAGGTGCATGTAAACAAAACCATTCAATGTTCATAACCAAGAGGATATTAGGCCACCTTAAGTTTGTGCCATCAAATTCATAACAAACATCAAACACTTTTAGTCTAAAAGTGTGACGACGCACGTATTTTCTCATATTCCTTAAATAGGTATATCAGAGGACTTCCGTGATTTGAGGCGGATACTGAATTCGCAACAGTTCACCAACATAAACGGAACCCGAAAATTGTCACGAAACTTAGTTTTCGTTGATACCAAACAGGATTTCTGAATTTTGATTACCATACTGACTTACTCACTTTTGCTACTGCGTATACTAACATTTCTATCAAATGAGTCATAACTTCTGTTCTCCAAGTAGCTGACAAATAAAATACACATTGAACTAATTTTATTGTTGTCTGGAAATCCTTTGTAGTTCGCCGTCATCTTATCTTCTGTATCTTGGAAATCAGGATTTGTTCTCATCTATCAACAGACTTGTTCTTTGTCTGAGATAAAATCGCAAACAAGAACGTAAATTCACAAATTCAATATTTTAAACAATTTGAACATGGTTGCTACCTCACTGATGTTTAGTTCGATAGTGTATATCACTTTTAATAATAATCGTATCGTAAATCCAACGGTTCCACTTTGCCCCACCAAGGCATCATCATCATCAGTCACTTTTAACCCACTGCTAGGCTTACCTTCGTGATACTGGCATATGTATATACCATTCGCTTCGATTCTGCGCTAACCTTAGGCAACCCACTATTAGGTATCATTAACTAAAGTTTATCTCTGTATTTTGGTCGGTCAGGATCTTACCTTTGACTTTATTCGTTAGTTCATTATGTTTTTATATCCAAATATTTGATGGTTTATATAAAAATGTATGTCAAGTGATTCGAGCTTGTTTCTTTTATTCGATTGAGTAAGGACATCGTGGTTGTAACTTTAAACAAAAACGTAAGCGTTAATTCACACCGAGATGGAAGCGAAGCGGTTTCAGTGTTATGTGATTTTAAACCTTATGAATATCATGAATAGTATTAAAGCACCTTGAAAGGTGTTCTTGGCGCCGCTTATGGTCGCATGTAGTCGCCTGCGTTTGAAATTTCTCAATAGAGACTATGTACTATGGTGATGAAGATAAAGTTTAAGATGATATGACGATAAAACTACTCGCTGCTTCCCTTCCATCTCGATGTGAGTTAAGCCTAATGATATCAACATACTAACGACTTTATTGCAGATGCTTTATTATTGCTAATTGTGGCTAAATTGAACCTGTGGTAAACGAATTTGAGTTCAAAGTCGTGGTAATTAGTATTATGTTGGTATTTTTAATCAGGTTTTTAGGGTTCTTTTATTGTATGGTAAGAATTTATGTACTTCGTGTTGGTATCTCGTCTACCAATGAATTCGTCGTATATGACGCTACACTACAACACAAATATTAAAAATTGTTAACATCGCTCCACTATTTGTTGGTATAACTCCGAAGACCTCATCCTTGATATTTGTCTAACATAAAAACCTTCTTCTTTCTGATGTCGGTTAAATCCAGAACGACATGTCACAATGTGAGATTTTCAGAACTGACTGACTTGACTCTTTAGCTTGTAAAACCCGTATTGTTAATCAATGTTATCGATAAAGCACTAATTGATACAATAAATTTCAAAACAAGGCGAAGTGAAAGAGTAGAGCTACAAATTGAAGTGGTCCCGGGTTTTTCTACTAAGTTGTATCAACTTACTTTGTTATATAGAATAATAATTGTTAGTAACGAATAGGTTAGTGGACATTTGTACCTTAAAGATAAAAAGTAACTTCTTGATACGAGTACAAATACCATAAAAGACAGTATAAATTAAAAATTTCGTTATAAGTTCCTCAACAGATCTCAATTTATAATAGGTTTCTTGAATAAAAATATATTTTTTCCTTTTGGCATATAGCCTAATTAACAGAAAAGAGTTAGTAATTAGAATAAATGGGTTTCTACATTAAACATTTTTAAGTCATAATTTTATATGACTTTGTATAATGACAAAAAACCTAGCCAACATATTTTAATTGGGTTCTTAGTTTCAAATTGACTACTACAGTCTATAATAAAAACGTGTGTGGCATTACCTTATTCTGTTAACTGTGTTTTAGATAACAAATAAAAGATCAAAGAAATAACCGTCAATTTATTCGACACCTTTAGTTTATTTACATATCCGTTGAGTCTCGTAAATCGACTTGATTTAATAACCTGGGAATCCTATAAATATAAACTTTATCTACTGGGTGTAAATCTATAATTACTTTAAGTTTTGAAAGATTTTTAAGAGACGTATGGTTATCTACTTATCTAGTTATCATGTTCAATGTTAAATTGTTGTTTGTCAAAATTAAACTAAAATGTAAATTAAATTGTTACCATTTGGAATAAAATATAAAAAATTGTTATACTTTAAAACACTTAATGCATTTATTTCTAGAAATCTTATTGGAATTACCTACTTACGTAAAGTAAACCTCGAAGATTATCTTCGATCTATTCGATTAATTGATATTTCGATTATTAATGAATAGGATCATAGTAACTATATCCACTCTGTAATATTGTACACAATTAACTCGATGGTATGTAAAAATTATATTGATACTGCAGATATATTTCTAAATTTAATTTAAATGTATGAACAACAGTACTAGAGTAAACCCTCATACTGATTGAAAATCAATAAATCACAAGCAGATATTATTTGCATTTAGCATTGTTTTGAATATAACAATGAATAAATACTACTTTGAATTTATATATTATATCAATGTACAGGCACTTATATGATAAATCTAAATGATCTAAAACGTAAATTTTACAATTTAAGTTACTCAGATTGTTATTAGAAAACTATTCTAACTTTTTAAAGATATAACTAAGTACTTAGAAGTAGACGTACGACAATACGAGTATAACGTCTAAAACTATTGACATGTGGATAAAGATTAAATAAAACTGATTAGAATGAATTAGATAATGATACATCGACAGTTTTGATACGAAAATTCAATACCGTACAGTGGGGCTATTTGGAACAGTTTTTGAACAAAAACTGATTTTGCACAAAAACTAATGCATTTTAACACTTGAATAGTTTTTTATATGGTAGATCTAACCAAGGCCCATGGGGTAATCGCTGCAGTATAGCTGTATTGTTAATATTTACAGAGATATAGCACTTCAAAGGTGCGATTCCAAATAAAGTCATGTTGGGGTTATTTGGAATAGACAAATCTGACTTCGGTTTTCTCTACATTTCTAGAGCTTTATTCATCTAAACTGGACTAGTGATATACAGAAAGGTAGACGGGAACTTGTTCTTCCATATCTGATTTACCGTTTGCTTTAATTTTATTTAAAACCCCACGAAATCTCAAGTTCTAAATTATTCAACATTTTATAAATCCAAACTTTCGGCCTATTTGGAACACCATATAAATTGCTTTGGAAACACACTCTGTGAAAGTAGGGGCTATTTGGAATTAAGGGGAGGCATTCTATATTTTTGATTAAATTGCAAGTACCTACCTACCCAGTGATAATTTTTTATCTATATCTATACTAATATTATTATGAGGTACCTACCTGAAGTTTGTTTGTTTGACGAAGGTACCTAATCTTCGAAACTATAATGTATATATATGAGTAATTTTTGCGACGTCTTGTATTTGTGTATTTGCGCTGATATAAACGCACCATGTTCATATACTGTAACAATAATTTTAGTTGAGTACCTAATTACATACCAAGGTACCTACTAGCAGAGCAGCACGTCCCGGCTTTGCACGGATGTACCTACCTACTAATGAAACTATATATATATATATATATACATATTATATATATAGGTACCTACATAATTATCTAAAAACATCATAATAATGTCACCTCCCCTTAAATCGGACCAAAAAATAACCGATCGGGGCTATTTGGAACTGCAACCAAATCGCTTCAGAAACCAAATCTGGTAATAGCAAGGGCTATTTGGAATTAAATTCCAAATAGCCCCAAAATGGTCTAAAAAGCGCATTTTTCAGAAAAACTCAAAAAATAACATGTTTAAAACGAGCTATAATCAAATGAAATACACCATTAGAATTACAGTGAAATGCAGATTAGCATGATATCACTCATTCTTTTCGTAACTTTGAAATAAACTGTCTACAACAGAAAGTTTTACACTTACTTTTTTCCACCGCCAGCAACACCACCAAACAGAACGCAATAACTTTTTTCTGTGAAAAGCTTTCAACTTTAAAATTCGATAGTGACATTGGCACTGAAACGTAGTATTGCCATGTTCTAAAGAAAAAATTCTACCATGACTAGGAAAAAAAATACATGCAGTCAAATCTTATAATTAAAAAAATTCCAAATAGCCCCGCGATTCCAAGTAGCCCCACTTTACGGTAAGTAATATTAAGATGATAAAACTGATCGTAGCATTTAAAAGATTCGTAGCTCGCCTCGGTATCGAATGACAATACTCACAAAAAAATGAATTCTGTCATATGATTTCACACGTAAGTGCGTGATTGTAACGAAAAGGGTCAATTTTAAAAACAAGATTTCACTCATTGCCATTTTCGGTTTCGACAAGTGCGCGATTCCAACTCACTGGTTTAAAACTCTTTTGTCATTTATATTTTATCTGGTTTCTTTTGTACGAATGTTTAATCCTAAAAATTACTGTTTTTATCTGTGATTAACGACGCGGCTTCAATAAAAGACGTTTAATTGGATTGTTCGGTATTAATCATTAAAACTTTAAACGAATCGTTTATGATGACTTCTGAAATTATTGCCATTTGTTTCTCCAAATTATATGGTCGATCTTTTCGTCCTCCATACTTACGGAGTATTCATCAATTAATGATGATCTGTGTGACACAGTAAAAACTCGCTTAAGAAGGAGGTTGCGGGTTCGATCCCCATTTCGTTCGATTTCAACTATTACAAAAATAAGTGTATAAAAATTATTCGAATTGATAACTTACTAAACCGTCGTAAATCATATTTATCTACATGCCAACTCTCCATTACTATCAACTATCATGCAGGTACTTAGAATTCTAACAATCTGCATAAGACATTTTGAAAGGACTGACACAACTAGCTCACATAATTTAACGTCCAGTTACCGATAAGAATGTAAATGACGAGATAACACATTGGTACTATTAAGTAAACCCTCTTTGAGAAGATTAATCGATGAATTCCATGAATGAAGTTATCAGTTGGCCACGACACCGCTAATGTTTATCTCAAGCTACTGGGATGCCCTTTGGGCACAACTGCATTACTTTATTTACATTTACAAAGAGTTGCAATACTGCTATTAATTTAACTCAGAAACTAATTGTCTTTTTTTAACATTGGCAATCAAAGCATTGTGATGAATTGCTTAGATTGTAGGCTACACGGGCTAGAATTGGCGAGTGAATAGAATCATCTATCATGTAAGACGATTCTACGTGATCCATCGGGTCCCACAGAATTAAAGCAATGTCTTCTATGCTTAGTCATACAAGTAACAATACACTTTTCACCGATATTAAACATTTTAAACTTGTTTCTGGGTTAAAATACAAGCCTACCTACTTGTCTACGTATGCACTGCTCTATAAAGTAAAAAACCCATACAAAACTTGTTTTGGTAACTGTCGTAAACGTATAACATTCCTGAATAAAAATACAAATGATAGAACTAGTTTATTCATTGACAAAATTGCTTTAAATTATCAAATTATCTCCTGGTGCCAATGATACCAAAAATGAAATGAAAGAAATGAAATATTATCACGACTGGTATCCCAGGAGCGGTAAACATTTTCTTTCAGATCTTTATTTAATTCTTTAGATCGTTTGAAGATGTCTAATGGGGTAGTCTGAGGTATGTCCAAATACATGTCATATTGTTTCACCAAAAATATTTTTAAAAATGATATTTTTACTTGTTTTACTCCTGAACCAAAGTCTCGCTATCTCGAACATAAATCTTGATTAACATATGATATTATCATCTAAGTCGTCATACATAACGTGAATGAAAAGAAGACACAATAATGTGATGACAGTGAGTAAAGTGTATCAATGCCGCTCATTATGTTCAAATCACGATAACTACATAAAGCCGACAGTGATGTATTAATTGAGGACAAAATAGAGCAATAAAACTTAATACCTACTTGTTTTTCTATTCGTAGAATGCAAATTGAGGATGGTGATTTATACATGAGGTTTTATATACATGAATGGACCATTATGATTATTTTGTTCAATATGACAACGTCATAAAATTAACCACATTATGAGTAATTTATTAAAGATTTAGTACGTCACTTGTGACGTAGGATTAGTAATATAGAGCAAAGGGTATGAAAATATTCTGTGATCAATACTTGTACTGTTATTAAGTACTGTATAGATGATGAGTTAGTCGGTTTTGCTCATTGCATATACTTGATGCTAGAAACGATTATCGTGGCAATTTTCGCAGTTCCTTGTGTTATTCAAACGTTTTGTATTCAGCTTTCAGCTGTGTTGTTATAAATATCGATTGTCGATTTGAAGCTTTGGTGGGCTACGTACAAAACAGTAACCCCAGACTTAAACAGCAGTATATCATACTTTTCCGCTTCATAGCATGAGGCCGTACAAAAATGAAGGATGGCGATATACACCATAAAGCAAATCCTATGAATCCTAATTCAATGATGACATTGCCAAAGAACGTTTGGAGCATAAAAGCATGATGTTATACAACGATAAGGACAATCATTGAGGTTATCTAATCACCTTGAACTGCTACATTTTGACTTTATTTTTGAGGTGGAAATGAATTGTAATGAGGAACCCGTAGGTTTTTATCTAGATGGTATCAGAAGTACTTAGGGCGAATGACACGTGGATCTTGTATGTCTTTTCTTTCTATATACCATTTTACTAAAAATAGCACTAGCAATTGTAGGTATCCAATGATTATTATTATCATTGTATCTAGATCAGAAATGTAGTTGATCAGAATTGATCAAATTCGTTGCAATAATTATGATGTGAATGTACCTACAAGTAGTCAATCATTATAATACACAGCACTTATTTTAAAAATCAGAAAAACAATTGAAATATTATATGATATTGTGCATATATTGTATACTTATACAAATATTTATCTCAAATGCTCAATAGATTGAAAATTATATTAAATGATAATAAGTAGTGAGGCACAGCAATCAGATCAACAAAAATACTAACATTTGTTATAATGTAAAGATATTATAAGAATGAATGAAAGGAATGTGATACAAGTGATTACGAAAAAGTCATGCATATTTGGAGTGTTAAACTTATTACACTAATTGTTGAAAAATTCCAGAGCAGATTAACATTTATGACAAAAATAAAGAAGGTTAAACTTATTAGGTAATTTTTTAAAACATTTTCATAATGTAACCTATTTCGTACGAGCTTGTACCATTTATGAAAATAAAATTGCTGACTAATCACACAATATAAAAAATAAATACTCATAAATATTAAACTGTTCTATTATTTAGGTAAGTATGCAAGTAAGTTCAAATTTTCTGGTGATTTTAAATAAAGTCATTACGATTTATAATATTTTTGTTTGTAGACCTTGCTCGTCTTATCAATGATGAAACCAGTAATAAGCACCTAGATTAAAAATCGCAAGTGTAGTATTACGATGTGTCAACACCATTCTATTTATAAACTAATCCACATCAGATACGAAAATGGACTTATGTACAGGAATGTCAGGAATACGCAACAACCGTAACGTATTAGACGAGAATCTTTGATTGCATGTTCGATTCCTAATGCGAGACGTTTGTTTGTATGAGAAGACCGGTGTCGGGAGCGCAAGAAAATGGGACCGCGTTTAACCAATCGCCTGATTAATTAATTAATTTAATTACTTTTGCTCAGGAAATTGGGACTACTCGCAATCTGAACACTAAATCTATTGTTTATTTAGAATTTGAGAACAGTTAAAAGTATTTGCTGGGTACGTAATTCATATTTTATAACTGTGACAGATTATGGCCTACACATATGACGTTCTACGGATAAATTGAAAATGCAGTTTCTAGGAGTTATCGAACTGAATCATGGCCGTTTAAAATGGAATCCCCAATTTTAAATTGACAAAGATTTTTACCATATTTAAGTCAACATTGACTGAATTTGTTGATCACGAGTTTTTCATTACCAAGTATTTTACTGTCAATGATCCTTAGCATTATTGAAATCAGGTATTTTGTGTGTGAATGTAAAATAACAAATGTATTTACACGGAGCTTGTTCGAGCAACGAGTATGTTGTAAGATTATGAAATTCGATGTTTGTTTCGCCTTACATACTTCGTTGAAGCTCGCATCGCGGTCAACAATGAGAGTCCCATAGGTAGCATGAATAGCTGAGATGGGAATGTTAAGTCAAGACCAGCAAAGTTATCTCATAGGGACTGAAAACATCCTGATTTGAGTTTATTCCATAATTTTATTAAAGTAGCAAATCTAGAACAGTATTCAGCAAGTATCTTTTATAATCGTCTCAGTGGGACCAAATTCGAGATAATCTAAAATATAGGTTGTTAGTTTTGTTAACACATTAATTTACAATTACAAAACGGTGTCCCTTTGTGAGATAGTGAATAAGACTAAGTGACTCACACAATTCAGAGAGCTCTCTGTTTTGTTATCAAACCGTGAAAAATTACGCTAAATTATTCCTTCAAACACCTTTGTGAAGCTTTTCAAATCGTAAACCATAATGATGTTATTTAAACGCTTAGATTCGCTTCATACGTCATAAAGTAGGCCTAAGCAAGTCCATTTGCTCATCATTTTTACATCAACCTCTTTTCTGATCATTGATATACCTTATTATAGTTCAGCATCATGATATTATTACGTTCGCCGTTATCTTCACTAACTTATTATATCATACACTGTTTCCTTGTTATTATTAGTGCTCATAATTTCACAGTAGATAGCTTTCTGACGTATGAAGTGTACCTACATATTAAAATAAAAACAGCTCGCAGCAGGTACACTTATAGAGCACATTAATTTGCCGGCTGTTCGTCTTATACCGTCATTAGTTTGGCATCTTATTTCCTAGCAGCAGTAGCCAAACGTCTGAAGGAATTGTTTACACGGGCTTCAAAGCCAACCTATTGTTGTCCCGCTAAAATGCCAAGAACCTTTTAGCACCTCTGAACACATAATAAAGTGGGGCAATGTTTACAAATAAAATGGTACTCACGTTTCGTTCTTGTCGTACACGGGGAAGGTTTGATGCGCCAGGTCTTGGAGGGAGGAGCTCGTCTGTGGCTCCGCAGAGATACCCTGGGCCCTCTGTTTGCGAGGGGCCCGCGAGGCCCTCGAGAACTGCTGGTACGGGAACACGCTCTGCAGCTTATCTAGCTGCGAGCGCAGTTCCAGCATCTCCTGGTCGCGTTGCTTTAACAACGCTTCCAGCTCTCTGATCCTCTCAATCAGCGGCTGCATATCGTTCGCCATGGTCGCGTTCGCAACACAATTTTCCGAATCCGCGTTCATAGCACTGGGAGTCCCCATGATACCGTTCAACTCTGTCTCTCTATACGTTTCGTCTAGCGCGCGTCTGTCACCGTTGACAGTGGGCGCCACGGTAAGTGCACCTCCACCTGTATTCACTAAGGACCTCGGCTCATCGTCACCAGCTGTGCGCTGTGACGATCCAAAGCAGAGGGTGTCGAAACACACGCGCATTCACCTAGTTAGGTTGCACTGAATGGAATCACTAGGGATTTCACTGAAGTTTTGTCGGTTCACTTGTTTTGTGGTCCAGTAGCGCGGGTGCGTGGGGAAGCGTGCAGGAAGCGCGTGGGTTGCGTGGAGCGTGCGGCGCGGGCGCAGACGAGCGGAGTAGTGTACTCGCGCGCTCCGCCTTGCTGTCGGCGACTTAGCCGCGCGTGCGTCGACGCCGCCCTGTAATGTTTTGATTTCCTCTTTATTCTCATATTTTGTTATACTTGTGACAAACACAGATAAAAAATAGATGTAAATTGATCTTAATTGATAGTTGATGTAAATTAATGAATATTAATTGATAGGAACTAATCATAGTCAATGGCAATTTAATATGCGGCGCTAATGCATACGAATGATATTAGACAGCAGTTACCTTATGTAACTCAATTAAATACGTATTATGGATTAAAAGTAATAAGAGTAAGCAAACAACTAATAAGTACCTAATTGTATTAAGAACCCGTTTATGAATCTGAAATAATTATCTTTTAAAGATTTATTGAGGAAAACTTTAGACCATGCGTGTTAAAATATAATACAGTGACGATTAAATAACACTTTGGGACTTATTATTCGGCGTTTAGTGTAACCAATTAACAAGATAAATTGTATTATAAATGTTTAAGGATACCACTGATCTAATTAATGTCATGTAATCTTGGAAAATATTATGCATATAACAATGTTATTTCTTATTGACTAGAATTATTTTAATAAAAGAATCAGGAATGTCTTGCAAGTCTGTGACAACTACCATCTTTCTGGATGCAGCCGCAAACCTGTTTTTGACTTTATACTCTTGTTATTTTAATCCTACAACCTGCTGAGATTACTGCAAAGATCACTGATCACCTGATTCGTAAATGATAAGGGACACATGACCACTATATCTAATCTTATTGACGCAGAACAAGGCAATACCTAACGCATGAAAGAAAAAATAAACAATGCCATACCCTAGTTTAAAAAACCTGAAATGTTTCGATGAGTAGCTTCAGTTAATTATTGATAATGATGCAGAATGTAGACGGTATTGGCCTCAAAACAACGATATTTATGTCACGCGGGTAAATTTTCCATTCGATAGATTTGATGTTAGAGACTTGGCTACTGATAATCACCTATTTAAATTTAGGTGTTTGTAGATGTAGATTATTACAGAGTCATAATTACATTTGGCAGTTACTTAACACATCTAGAAAACATAGTCATATTACGAAGATTCAATGTCTTTGTGTACAATAGGTGTTTAAATCACAGTTTTATAACGCTGTCTGTAAAACGTGATTCCCAAAATTATAAGGCTAAAATAGCAGCAAAGATAAAGCAAACAAAACATTAAAATTTCAAAGTGAAACACTGAGCGCAATCAACAATAATATAGAAGGAAATAAAGATGCCTACTTATTTACGCGGCGCGGGCCAAAGTCAACTGATACAGTTTTAGCAAGATGAAAATGTAGTCGCTAAAAGTAAAATCTAAAGTATTTGTATCATGATGATACGAGTAAATTCATTACAATTATCTAATTTTCCTTTCTTTTTATCAAAAAAGTACACTATTCAACCTTATGTATGAAGTTGTGTGAAGTTTTGATGTATGAAGTTACAAAAATTAGTCCATATCCACTACCGCTTCGTATTATGCTACCTCATCTTCGCGCCTTTTTTCCAATCCTATAAATAAAAATCCTAACCTCTCTCTATGATTTCCTGTGTCGTATGTATCAGAAACGAGCACAGACACTCAAAAAAAGTAGCGACAGAATTCGCTAATCACTGAGCTTGTCTTTAAAATAGCATAATATAGTCAAAAATTGTACGGAAAGTTACTAAAAGCTACTCGTAGATTACTATGAACTTTCTCTGTCACAATGTAATGGAATGCTAATGTCGAACAACCTTACAGTTCAGTTAGTAGGTGTTCTTGTTCCGTAGTAATTGTTAAGTTCCGGTGGGTGTATTCAGTACCTACCCATATACATAATGTTACTTATAAAGAGCACCTCACATGCATACAATCACATGTCAGTCACGGTCGAAGGCCCACGCCACGTCTAGATCATTTTAGGAGACTCAGTATCCGACAATCATTCCATACCAGTACTTACCAAAAATATTACTCAAATTTACCTATTTTTTTATATTTACTTATTTTTTTATTTATTTTTTTTTTATTTATTTTTTTTTTTTTTTTTTTATTTTTTACTTAAATTTTACTCTCTTGACGTTGAAATTGCTTTTTAAAAGGGCCGTTGACCAAATCTGTAGTCATTTATTGTTTTTATAAAATATAAAATTATTCCGACAAGTATCGACGGTATGACAGCTGAGGCTTCGCCATCTGGATTTTTGAATATTTGTAAATCAGTAGTTTATAAAGTTTACATTTGGTTTTCTTTTATCTGACAAATCACGTATTATCAACAAGAAAAAATCCTATATTGTCGCTATCAATCTATACTAGGCACACTAAAGATGACAGGACTAGATAAATTAAACCTTCGTACTACATCGACTCCAAAGCATACGTTAGATGTGTGAAACGTTTTAAAAGATAACTATCGAGCTTTTAGCAAGCGGGTTATACCGTTTGACAGCTGTCAATAACACTCATACTTGCAAGTGCATTTGCATTAAGATTGTAACTATGTATGACGGGTAAAAATTCTATAACCTGTAAGTACCTAGTTGTGGCTTTTGTTTTGTTATTGCACTCATTAGCATTCATCACTTTGTGTTCTACTTCATTGAATAGAGTCTTATTGTAAGCCATTTTAACTCCTAAGTGATTTGTTACATCATATTTACAACTAACATTACTCATAACAAAATGAGTACTAATAAATGGTTTAACCTCTTCTGTTCTTAGAGGTATAAGTCAGTCCATAAATATGTGTTGCCAACTTTACCACGTTTTAAATCTAAAGGTGCACATAAATCATTTTCTTAGTGCATTTAATTACACCGGCGTGGACTTTCTGAGTCATTTTTCATGTGGCAATTGAAAGTGGTTCTGACATTATGGCTTTGACTACTAGTTTTCCAATGGTAACATTTTCCAAAGCTATATACTCGTAATCGTAACTTGTTGGTGTAATGACTTTAAAAAGCGGTTTCACTTTTTTGGAAAACATTTTTTTCTACCTTGAAAGAAGGTCTTGAAACAACAAGCTTAAATGAGTTACGAATTTTGCATACTTAATTGAAATTGTATTAATCTAATTGATAAGTACGTAGTATTTTGTGGACTGACGCCAAGTATCGAGAGAGCGATCTAATTAATTATTTTATCTACTGACGACTTCTACAAAATTAGTGATAGTACCGAGTTCCATGTAGCTTCTACTTTTGACGAACATTCTATCCATCTTCTATTCATGTAACTGTAATCGATGCAGCAAAATAACGTGAGGAAACCAGACAGCTTTATATACATGTGAATTAATACAGGTACGACTTTGTATATTCTAAGTTTGAGCTAGATCCGTCATAACATCCGTCAAAAATATCATTACTGCTTCAATCAAATATTAACTACCATACAGCCATGTATCTTCGTAAGCACAAGATGGGTAATTCCATCGTGAATATCTCAGAAACGACTTAACTTTCATATTATGTTGGAACCCCATCTCATAATTATGTCGATCCACCTTTTCACTTCTGTTTAAATAAGATAGTGGAATAAATTAAGTAAAATACTTAAAGCCATTTGCCTAATAAAGATTTTAAAAAACTTATTTACTCTTAAACTGTAATATAAAAAGGGTTTCCTTTTCCGCAAAACATGATTATAATCAGTTACGCAAATTGGCATTTAGTCTAGGTATACTAATATTATAAAGAGGTAAAATTTGTTTGTTAAGAGCCTGTCCAGAAAGAGCGATTTACGCGCGTGTCAACTCGCGCGTAAGCACTCGCGCGTTCCTTAGATACTAGAGCTACATACATCCCGTCCAGATGCCCTCGCGCGTGTAACGCGCGTGTAACGCGCGAGGGCATCTGGACGGGATGTATGTAGCTCTAGTATCTCGAGAACGCGCGAGTGCTTACGCGCGAGTTGACACGCGCGTAAATCGCTCTTTCTGGACAGGCTCTAATTGACGGAGGTAATCTCCGAAACTACTCAGCCGACTCCAAAAATTCTTTTACCGATGTGAAGAATGGCCGGTCGGGATGGTTAAAGGCTATATTTTATCCCGGTAGTTTCATTAGTATACCCGTGCGAAGCCGGGACGTGCTGCTAGTCTATAATAAATACGTGTGGTTCACTAGTTCATTGACGTGAACTTTAATGTTATGTTACTGCTTTGAATAATTTGTAGATCATTTAAATATTTTTTATTTGATCTTATTTATGAGTGCATGACTGCGAACCTATTTTTAATCATGTTAATTAAAAATAGGTTGATAGATAGATGAAATATTTTTTTTCAAAGATTAGGTGAGTGAGACATATAGGTACTTATATATACTATACTACTACTACTACTACTATTTATTTATTTATTATTATAAGAGTATACTATAGTTAAATACTAAAGTTAAACATAGGTACTTACTATTTTAAAAAGTTTTTTAGATAGGAAGCTAAAATTAGCAAAACAATAAAAATGTAGGTAATTAAATTAACAAGCCATTTAATTACTTATTCTAACAGAAGATAGTTTTCATAAAAATTAGGTTTCTTTATTTTTTGAAGCAATGTGTATCCGCACTTTTTTAGTTCCTGCCAAAATAAATAACTGTTAAAATCTATAAATCATTTAAATGACTTCACAAATCACCACAATCAGACACTTTTTTTTATTTAGGTTTAAAAAATGTTATCAAATTGTCATCAACCTATAAATTATTTTTATTATCAACAAACCAGTTAGTAATTGCGTAAGAAAATTAATAACAACAATATTAAGATCTTAAAATACTTAGTATTATTGACCTACTCTACTTTTAGGAGTTCTTTTTTATTAAATGTATTATTACACCTGTACCAGGAGTTAGCAGAACTATAAATATTAATGTAGTTGTTTACCAAGTTGCATACACCAATATAATAAGTAATTTGTAATCTTTTCCCATCAAATGCCTTTTGTTTCAAAGAATTTTTTGATTCTATATCATGCTCTATTCTATCTTCTCTCTATTTTAATTTCTAGTCAATGTTTTTCTCTTTCTGTTTCCAACACAAAATCAGATGAACTCAGCCGCTTTTATTACTGTGTCACTACTCTGTGACTATAAATAGAATCGCCTCAATTAAATTCAATTCCACCGGTTAAGGTTGTCACATTCCCAATTATGTGATTTACTAGTACTTGAGCATATAGTCTGATGCCCACTGAAGCATCAGAAGCTACTTAAGTTGAGAATTTCATTTTGATGTCTTCTGTGTTGTCAAATAAGGTACGTATAGATAGATTGGATTGTGTAGCATATTCTACAACTATGAATTGGCACTGAAGTATCATATTATGTATATTCCCATGACATGCTTCAGAGGACATGACACTCAGAACGTGGCGCTTAGTAAAATCGCGTATATAGATAATTAACGATAATTGTTCTTTATTGTTCAGCTTGTAAACCAAATTGTTTAATGTTTGTGCCGCAGTTTCATTATTGTCTGTCCGAAATGTTTTAAATCTAACATTATTTATTTATGTAATTCTATTGGACTAAAAATTGTTTCAACTGACTTTTTACTTCAAACTCTCTGTTTTTTGGTTGTCTATCAAATCACACTTATGTATGTCACAAAACATTCAATTTTTTCAGCTTTTGTCTTCGTTTCTATTGATTTTTTATATCTGTATTTAAATAATAAAATTAAATGCTTTGTTTATCAGAAACAGTATTTTAATGTCAGGCATAATGTGCATTCCCTAAAACCTGGCGTCTTTGTATTCCTTAAATTCCAACAGAGTATTACATCTGTCCTGTACTAAAGGTACTCCGTGAATAACCCACTTCCGCAGAGACATCATTATATAATTGAAGACAGGTTTTAGGTATGCAACTAGACTAGAATCCACGCTATAGTTTACTTTTCTAAATATGTTAAGTTTGAAAGGGCATCTCACTTCATAAAGATTTTTGATTTTCTTAGGTTTTTTAAAGTTTATTTTTAAAAAGTGCCTTAGATACAATATAGCGCGCTTTTGATATAGAATCCAAGGATCACATTCTGTTTTCAAATATTAAATGAATTGTTTTAATTTGCGAGACCTCACCCACTGCTCTTTAGTCTCATGACAAAAACTTTGCGATCAGCTTTTCGGCATTTTCTAAAAACGTGTAAAAGCATACATTGTTGTGTTGAAAAAACATATTGATAAAAGCAGTTACTAATGGTACAGCAAATAACTTAGCTATATTTAGTGAAGAACCGGTCTTAGCACAGTAATATTTCATTGTTATTAAGGGCAAACGTCAATACAACACAAGAGATATAACAATAGCTATTCAGAATTACATGTGCGTGACTATATCCTGTTATACCACAAAATGTAGCTATTAATGCAATACATTTTATTGAAATAGGCGTAACAGGTGAACAGGTGACAGATTAAAGCAAAGATTTAAATCATTGGGTTAAAGTTATTGTTTTACATTTGCTTCCACATCTAACTTTATTAAAAGAGAATGATCAAAATTTGAGGAAACTTGAGCTAAAGAAACTGTAAACTTATGATAAACTTGAGCATCATTGTATTTATTTGTTGCACGTTCTTTACAAATTTAGCGTAGTTATGACTTTTTATTATTTTAAATAGGTATGTATGCGTGATTCATTGTGACGGGTATTTATTTCTTTTATTATTCACATGCCATAATCAATATTATATTACGACATTTATTATGGTAAGTTGTCAAAATCTGGTTCGTGCAAGAAAAGGTCATTGTAAGTGTTGATTGACAGTGTTATACATTGAAGTGTCAAGAGTTGGGTTGCACAGTGAAGTGTTAATTTTGAATTAATTATAAAAATATGAAACATAAGCTAAAGCATGTCGAAAATGTAACAATTTTATGACCATGACTCATCAGAAAAGCTGTTCAGTGGAGCCCTGAGACAGCGAGGCGGCACCACCAAAGACTCAGAAATTAATTATTTAAATTCCATTTAAACATTTCAATATAGGAACAGCCATGATCAAATTGAAGAAACTAGAAAAGGATGGATCTTATGAGAATCTTCGGAGTCATTAACAGAAATGTACTTAAAAATTGCAGGAAAATTATCTCCTAGAAATTTAAGTACCTACCTTAATTTTTTTTAATTTTGCTACTTGGTATCAATTACTCGTTTGGTGTAAATCAACTTACTGAATAAACTAAAAAAATCATAGACTTTACAACTGTATGACGCATGCCTTGTTTAGCGTCTTGTCCGTAATTGAAACCGCGTGATATCAATACGTCTTGTAGTCATAGTCATGCTATACAATGTTTATATCTAAATACTTGTGTATATTTGTATGCGCTTCAATTTGCAGCGGAAAAGCTGTTAGATCCAACAAGCTTCCGACCGCGGTTTCGCTCGCGTTGTACTTAACCGTATAAAGTCTGCGTTATTCCAGGTTATATACGATGTACCTATCATTTTTTGTAACAGTAACAAATATCTATACATCCAATCAAAATTTCGCGTTTACATTTTAGTAGGATATGATAGGATAGTAGTAGAGGAACACGTGTTGTGCCGACCCCACATAGGGATAAGGGCAGGAAAATGATGATGATGATGATGATGATAGGATAGTACACCTAATGGCAGGAATGTTTAGATTGAATAACTATGAAATAAATATCGGGAAATTCTGTATATCTAAAAATCATGGTAAATATCCCATTTTGAGTGTTTTTATTGTTTAAAACCAATATAATTTATAAAATTTAAACTATAAGATAGTTTCTGTCTTTACTCGTGTGGTTAAAGGCTCGAGCAGACCGGATGCGTATGCGTTGCGTATGCGTAGACGTAAGCGTAGACGTGCACGTACCACTGAGTTGTAATGTATGGAAATGTATGAGACAGGCCACACCGCTTGCGTAACGTAGACGGCGTACGTCGACGTATACGAGATATTATTGTCAGAGATTTAAAAAATACAATGTGTATATTATGTTATTTAGAAATGAATAATTTATTCAAATATAAAAAATGAAAATTAAAAATTGTTGTGTATTGATCTAAACGGTTCCGCAAAAAACATATAATTTCTCATGCAAAATTATACTAAATTTATTTTAAAATATGCTAAATGCAGTAGCAAACGGTTAGATTATTTAATCAGACATATATTATTGCTTGAAAATTAAATATTAATAATTTAGTAGAAAACGCTTCAGGCGTTTGCAATAAACCTTCTGTTTATATTTAAATACCCTCAGGGTAAATTACATATTATATGTCTACATTAATAATGGACATTATTTGGACATAATAAAAAAACTCTAGAATGAACTGTCGGGATGGTTATAGGCTATATTTTATCCAAGTAGTTTCATTAGTAGACCCGTGCAAAGCCGAGACGTGCTGATAGATCTTTATTCTGTGCTGATAGTAGAATATCAGTACCAGCTCATTATAGTTTCGAAAGTGGAATACATTATTTTGATCTCTAGTTCCGACATAATCTTGAATCTTAGTATGAATTTTATTGGTCGTTAAGCTAATGGCGCGAAAGATGTATATCTATACGTAGTAGATTACGCTAATTTTATTTTTTGATTACATTATCAATTACGAAATAAATAACAACTTGTTGGTTACTACTGGCTAGTTTTATAAGTTAACTAAGTTTTGTTGTTTCGATACATTTGATTTCCTGCACTTTTAAGGTCCATTTCTGATCATAGCCTCGAAGATCCTTATCAGATCCTCTAAATTCTTTGAAGTATTGCCTTTCCAACAAAAAAAGAATCATCAAAATCTGATCATAGACGAAGAAATTTTAGTCTACAAACGCTTCAAAATAGAAGTTTCTCAATTCAACCAAACCGAAAACGAGGCATCGTTACAATCATCGCAGGCCAGATAATGTTGGTTAATCTTCCGAATTGAGGTTCGTCTAACATACACTGACCTGCGATAATTGGTACGATGCAACTTTTTCAATTTGTAGAGTAGAGGGGCTGGTTAAACTCCTATTTTGAAGGCGTTTAATAAAGATGAGTGATTACTGATTACTGTAATCAAATCGCTATCTTCGAGCCATGTTTTGTAATGATAACGGCCATTGACATCAAATAAGACAGTATTACTGGATTACAGAATCTCTATGTCAACACACACAAGCCATGCTTAGCTGTTTCTATGACGGCTCTTTACAACATCGTCTATGCTTTGAAACAGGCAATATCACCAAGCATGTACGATGATTTTGTGGTGATTTTTTCTTTCTTTTAATTATCCACTACTACCCTACTCGAACGACCTAGATACCTATAAACAGTAACATATGGGTAATTCCAGATCATAAACTATGTATATTCCAAATTTCGGCCATATCTCTTCAGTAGCCTCTGCGTGAAAAAGTGACAAACAGTCATCCTTAAATTTTTCACAGATCATTCTCTTAAGTGTAAAAATCATAATTATATTCTCTCAAGTCAGTAAGTGTTTGGTAAGGGAACGAAAGTTTTTTTATTTATCTCTAAATAATATCATAAACCAAGTAACTAAGTTCATATCTTCTATTACTAGTTATAAGTTAAACGCACTGTTTTATAATGTGCTTCCGCTCCCATTCCGATACCATTGATAAAAATAACTGCTCATAATGAGTCTAGCCGTCTAGGACATCAACTAACATACAATAGACCAGCTGTTACTAGTCTTAAATTTTAGAAGTAGTTTACTAGAGGTCAAAAGTTGTGTAAACCGAGTATGGAAAACGCTTATGAGATGAAAAACATGTGATATTTGTCAGGATTTTAATGGAAATTCAGCCAAGGGAAAGAGAGGTAAATTTATTGGTTAGGTAAATTAACTATATCTTCAACTTGGGTAGGTTAAATGTGGAGCCTTAAACCTACTGCCGATTTCTTTTCTATAGGTAAATACCATAAGAATGTGTCTCGAATATTGGGTTAAGTTCTGCTATCCAACTTTGGATGACATAAATGTTCATCTTTGTGATTATCATTTTTCATGTTGATCTGTTGTCTACTGCCAACTCGATGTTGCATTATAAACTAGTTCTTACTAATTGGGTTACACAAACAAATAAACTCAAAAATATACAAATTAATATGATAATCAGACTGCTTTTAGTAACGGGAATTCAAAAATATTTCTTACTTCTGCAAATATCCGTCCTTTTTAAAAAGTAATTTAAATTAATAATAGGTACTTTTGTAAAATATCGTGGAGATAACGATTATTAAGTACTTACTTAAAATTACTACCAAATCCTCCAATTTGCTCCCACTGAATTCCAAACCAACTGTTCCGATTTTATCACGACAATCGTTATCAGCCACTTATTTAAGTTAATGGGGCACAGAGCACTTTATATATCACACTAAACGAAAATGTATTTAAAACCCTCGCAATATCACTTATCGGAGAAAATAAAAGGACACAGAAACCGTTTTTCTCGTGATTAAGAAACAAACTACTTAAACGTTTCTGAACTGAATATCGAAATACCACTCAACCACAGGAGAGATAATTTCAATGCGTTACACGATTTGGAGAAAGATTCAAATGCTATCATCGGGGAAGAGAACAATTTTGTGGATTTTCGAGATAATCTAAGTAACACGGGCGTACTTGATAGTGTCGGTTGGACAATAAATTCATATTGAGGCAGCGAACAAGTGCAGTCAGATTTACTGGTTATAACCACTCGAGGCATGGGACAAGTGTTGGGAGATAAGCGAAACGAATGTACAAATAAAATGACACCAAAAACGACGGCATCACTTACCGCCAATCTCAATAACCTATCTATCGTTGGTTTTGCTTACTGCCAGTTAGTAGCTAAGTATTTGTCATTTTTTGTATAGAAGATGTCAAATATCTACCCACAGTGGGAAAAACTAAAGATCTCGTATTCATGGTTATCATTATATAGAATAGAAATAGATTAGACAACACAAGATCTCAATTTTAGCAACTCACATACCATCACATACTCATATTCCACAGTTGTTTTTGCGGATTACTGTTGTTATTGATTCGCAATAATTTGATACAAGTTAGACAATCCCTGTACTGGTGGTGTGGACCTAGCTTTTCTTTAAAGCGAATTGTATAGGATCTCTATCTCTTCCGCTCATGACTAATACCATGCGGCCATCTTTCAGGCGATCTCGTACACTTGTGCTGGTATCATTCAATACGTTTGCGCAACGAGGCCAGACAAATGACTATTGTAGGGCTCGCACGAAAAATTGTACGCACAATATTGTTTTGTTTATCCTAACTTCTATACTCAACAAAAATTGTACGCACAAATTGTTTTATTCATACATACTTATAAATGAAAAGTTCGTTCGTTCGCCTCTATCCGAAGGAATGAAAAATGATGCAAAGAAAAATATATAATTACCTACATTTAATTGCTAATTTCTAAAGGAATGTTATTGGATATTTTTTGAATAAAATGACAAGTGAAATCGATCAGTGTCTACAGATTCTCCGATAAATTATGCAATCTAAGATTTATTATAGATTACCTACAAGATTTATCAAAGTTCTATATTGTTATTCAGTTTTCAAGTGTTCTTTGGAACTAGAATAAGTACTGTAATACGTGTACCTACTACTGGAAATTGGTATTTGCTGCTGGGTGCAAGTAATAAATAACGTAGAGAGCAACAAAATATGGCCACAACGGTTTCCCCCAAGCAATAGTGGACATTAACTCAGATCTTTAGGCATTTAGGATTCATTAAATATGGTCTACTCGTATAGAGAGATCAATTAGAGATCCAAATAAATACCTATTTCACTTTTATAACTATCGTGAAATGTTAACATTTCGTCCAAATAATTAGTTTTACTCGCCATTTAACCCTTCGTTGAACTTACACTCCTTCAAGAAGAATCGGTCCAGATATTTTCGACAACCGAACCGAACAGCTTTATTTTTTAAAGTAGGTAAGTATACTAAGTGTTGAAAATAAAGCAACCTACAATAAACTCATAAAGCATTAGGCAGCATGTAGTTTATGACTCCAATTAACCAAACAAAACGTTATTCAGTGCTTTTAAATAAATCGTTCAAAGGCATAAATTAGTGCTTAATCCACATCCGGTCTAACAATTAAATACAAAAAGTAGACAAAAAAGATAAAAAAATTCATGGCGCCTTAGAATTAATGAGTCTTCTCTAGGCTAGACCACTTTACGACATTTTGAAAAAATACAGGTTTCTAGATTTTTGAATTTTTGCTGTCTAGTTTGTGAGAAAAGTGACAATTATGCAGATAAGTCGGTCTAAAGTTTTTTGGTTCTAATTAATTAGATATTTTTACACTACGCGATTTGTAATAGTTTATACAAGCATGTCCAGAAAAATAATTACATCAGTAACAAGCTTTATTAGTAGCGCCATCTAGTATCGAGTAGCGTGACTACAAAACTGACAGTTTATCTGATAGAGGGCGCTTACAAACTAAGGGTTTTAGATAAATCCGCGAATTTTCCGGATGTTTATTTATAGACACAAAAATAAGATAACATTTGGACACTTGTCGATAGCTTTATCTACACGCTGAGCGCTGGTTTCATGTTTCGATATCAGTAAAATTGATTGTATCGATACTAGGCACACATTTACATACAATGTAAGTATTTTATGCTTTCTTTTACATTTACCCCTATAGTCTTTTACATTTACCCCTTTATGCATATTCGACCAGTAAACCTATATAAGCTAAAACGCACATTAAATCTGTTGCTCTTTTTGTTGCCATACCTATATGAGTAACAAGAAAAAAATAATCTGTAAGCCTATTTTAAATTGTCAAATTTTTATGAATAATAATATGTAGATTTTGTTAGGGCATTTGGTTCCCATAAAGGACAACTGCAGTGAAAGCTGCTATTTTAGGTAGGTACATACTTAGGTAGATATAATTAGGGCACGACTGTTTGGGTTTTTGACATTTTCCAAGTGAATGATTATTTTGACCATTATCATCATAAATTAACAAATAGGTAGTTACTTTTAAAAAAATACCTACCTACTTAGCTCCAGCTCTACTTAGCTACTTTCCTACTAACTACGTACATACCACTCCACATTCTAAATAATAGATATTTTTTTTATTTTTTAAAGATCAGTAAAACATGTCTAACAATGAAAAAAAAAATTGATAAGTTATTACTTAGTAATTCTTTAGTGAAACCTTATTGATACGAATACCTACCTAAAGATGTGCCTATGGTATTATTATTAGCAAATATCTTATTTTGTTGTCTTTGGTAAAAACACTGTCTTAAATGCCTTTATCTTGCAAACTCAAAAGAACGTCAAGATCAACCTGTTTGAAGGCCATAACCGATTTTGATAATAAAATCAAAATTAAAATTAAATCAATTTTTTTGTTGGGAAATAAAATATTGACAAATCGGTATATTAATTCACTGTCAAAAATATTATAAATGCGAAAGTTTGGGTTGCTGAATATTTATAACATAATAGCGCTTTAACGGCTGAACCAAATATATTCAAACTTAGAATACAAATAGTATGAGATCTCGAATACCATAATGTTTATTTTTACTAAATAAACATATAGAAAACCGCACGACAAAGATTCAGATAAAAATAAGCGTGGAATAAAGTGAATCAATCTTTAGGAATTGTCTCAGGTCTTCAGTTCTATGACATCTAAACGTTAGTCAGTGGCACGTCCATTAATGCTGAAACAACCCCGATTAGGCAGAAGTAAGCATTCCATACATGGTAAGAAGCCGTTCATCAAAACTCTAACTGGTTTCCTCACATTTTTTACTCTACAGCTCAAATCAAAAGACTTATACATTTTTCAAAATGTTATATCTATTGAGGCAAAGCCGGAATTTGAAACTGCGGCCTTCGGTTTCAAAATCAAGTCACTAACCCGATTGGCCACCGAAGTCAAAAACGTTCAAGGTAGATATTATTACAGACATGTGAAGGCATTGAAATTTGGTATGTTTAGGTGATACCCTGAATTAACTCATAGGCTACTTTTTATCCCGATATTCCCGCGGGAACGGGACTTACGCGGGTGAAACCGCTGGGCGCAGCTAGTAATAAATAAATATACATTTTTGGACATTTTACAAGGCGTCATCTATTCTAAATCCAAGAAATCTAATGATAGTGTTATGGTAACCAGCTCTTACTGATTATAATATTGAGATATATTTTATAGATAGAAAAAAACACCCAGATTTGGAAGATCTGCAGAACATACAAAAATGTAGTCCGAAATGTGTGAAAATAACCCAAAAATATAAAATATTTAACATACGACGTTTAACGTTAGTCAGTGGAACGTATAGATTAAAATAATGATCCTCCTTAAGATAATGCAAACACAAACTTGCTCGTATTAACTGTAAGTAGATATATTAAATTCCTTGCAATTAACTCGTCACAAATCAAATTAAATCCGTGTAGAAAATCATTAATGTATCAATAATTCAGTTCGTAATTAATTAAACTCAAGATTTAATTGATGGTCATAGACTGTTCCAATTTTTTGCACGAATATTTATCTGTTCCAGTTAAGATTACTTACAAGCTTAATTTCATCTATGTCAAAAATCATCTGTCATTCTGACAATAGACAGATCAACAGTAGGAATGTCCTCCTAACATACTCGTGAGTGCTCAGGTACCCGTTAAACCGGTCTTCAGCCCGTTTGATAATGATAGAGTACAGTACCAACGGAGCTCCTAAATTATCTACGTACATACCAAAAATTCATTCAGAAATTTCGTATTTGGCAAATGCGAAATTCGTGAAATCTGATACCCAACTGGTTAAAACAGCTTTTATAAAATAAGAATGAAATAATCTTCAATAGTACCTAAGCTATAACAAGGTAACGGTTAGACCGATTTGGTTCATTCGAAATTAATTCGAAGTCAATAAAATAAGGATTCTCGATGAACAAATGGCGAAGATCTTCTTTACTGAACTCCAGACGGGAAAACGTAAACTTGGAGGCCACTTTGAGACCTCTTAGCGTTTGGATTGGAGAAGATTGGTGCATTATAATAAAGACTTGAAGAGTATTTTAATCGTGTTATGTAGACTGTAGCTTAAAATTAAGGTTATTCTTTTATTAACCACATATACTGATAATATCAGACATGCATGGATCATAAACTCATAAATCTTAATTAAAAGGACATATTATGCTAAAATGTTTAACTTTAAAGAGTTTTGAAATAATTGCCAAATATAGATAACGAATTCAGCTTATTTTTTTGCATTCAGTCTTTAGATTTAACGTTGCCTCTGAATTTTGATCTTTAAAATAACCCAGTAAAATCAGAACCTTTTTTATCAAAAGGTCAAAACTTTTAAGAACGCAATTAAAGTACTTCTGCCAAAATAAAATTCTACATTACCAACACACGAGAAAAGGTGAATAAAATAAATTAAAATTAAACTTGAGTATAATTTGAGAATAATACCAAAAAGGTTAGTAAATGAAATATTACACAAAAAATGATGAATAACAATTCATTGTTGCATTTTCTTAATGTAAACTATTTCACGTTATTTTTTTGCATGTTTTGTTGTAGGTCTTGAAAAAAGAACATGGCCGGTAAAAAAATCATAGTGTAGCAGTTACTACTTAGAATATAAAGTACTTAAGTACTTACAGAAATGTATTAGCTAAACAATGTAGACATACTTTTGAGATTTAGCTAAAATTCCTAAACGCTTTTCTGTGTCTTGTGAGGTTAACACTTTAAAAATAAATTCATGAGAAACAATTCTCGTAAGAGATTAGTTGAATATATCGTATCTATAATTACATAGAGCATTTTAGCCGTGGCATTATAAACAAAACAATACATCTTCTCATGATAATAATATTAGAAACAATATCTGAAGCTTTCGTCTTTAGTTAAATTCTAAAAAGGTTATTAGATTGTGACGTCATGCCAAGGTGAGTGATGATGACAATAAGGATAATTGTGTAGACAGGCTGGCTGTGGAGAAGGCTAATACAGGAGTAGATAAGAACAATATGCTAGTTGCATGTGCAAGAACTAAGCGGATGACAATGCAATGGAAATCCCATAGATAAATAGGCATGTTAATATTTAAAGTACTTAAATAAAATTTGATTACAAGTAAAATAACGAATATTGTGTTAAGTGGCAGAATTAAGTCCCTGCTTGGACGTCCTTAAATGAATGGGTATTGGATGTCAAAATAGTAACCATGTCAATAATGTATCTTTTCTCAGGGAATTTAAAAATCTTAAATACACAATCAATAGAGTTTTTAGTACCAAAGACAAAACAAAGATATTTTTAAAAATTGTGAAGAGCCCGAAAATAACACAAAAACATATCTTATCTTCAGTAATGCCCCAACTTTAGACCAGTTTACCGACGCAACTTCAATACTGCATCGAACTGTGCTATCATCTTATTAGTGGTCACCATCAGACTTTTCCTGGTAAAATGACGATGCAGGAACCGGTTGTGGCAAACTGCAGCTCAAAACAGCTTTGCAGTGTCAAAGAATACAGTACTTTAGAAAAGCATACATACAAAATACAAACTTTTATCATACACAGTTGATATAAGTACTTAATAATATAATAATAAACCAATAATCCTGTAATCGTGAAAAAGCAAGTCATAAGGAACAATATAATGACTAATATATGGCTATTTTTAAACCAGGAAGGAAACAAAATGTCTAATAAACATCAATTTGTGTGAAAAACGCTATAATTAAATGTAGATAGAAATAGATGACCTCAAACAATAAACTACGGTACTTATTAATGATATTGTAATTACCGCAACGGACAACATTGCATTGGACAAAGTCCAACATTGAAAAGTATTTGTCATTCCAATTTCACTCTTGTTACAACTCGATAAGGTTAAAGTGATCGCTTGATTTGTTGGAGTCTTCTTGACCTGCCGACAGCTGGTTTGAATTATCAAGTTAAGTATTCCTCGGAGTAACGACTCAGACGCCATTTTCACGCTTCTGTGTAGCTTATGATTTTCAATTTGATGTTTAGCTAGGATCATAAACATAAAAATATCCTGCATACGTGTACATGTTGATTACAAAAGCATAAACAGATTCTAAATATCATGCGAATAAATTTAGTTCGAGTGAATGTATTAGTTTTACTGGAGTGGAGAGTTCAGTTTTAAAAGTAATGTGTTGAGAATCTTAATTATGTTATAAAAGAAATAAATATTCTTGACGAAACGTTTAAAGTAAAATGACAAAATAAATAAACACCTAATAAAATAGCCTTATCAGATTCTTAGCACATTATACATTTCCTATTACGTTTATCGTGATCTAATCTTTTAATAATCTCATTCAATAAATTTCATAAATAATCTGAGTTTATACTAGAAGTCCTACGTTCTATATAAAGAATTAATTGTGTGAATCGCACGACCAAAACTGCAAGACCCTTGAGTCAGAGAACAAACAGCCACTTGCAAGGACACAGTGTTCATAGTCAAATTGAACGAAGAAGCGCCTTTGTAAATGGTCTGAATGACTAAACAGATCTAAAAATAGACTCACACCAGGGATGGACATAGCGATAACTGGTCAAACTCGAACCAACTGGGTACATTTGTGATCCAAATATAGCGACATGGAAAACGGTGTTGGATATTAATCAGAGGACGTAAGACGGAAAAAAAAGGAATAATTTGATTGGAAGATTGAATATTTTACAAAAAACTGTTTTAATTAAACTAAACAAGGTCAAACGCATGACATGAATAATATTGCAGATTTTATAACAGTTTATTAGTGATGCTATGTTTTATCTATTTTATAAATTAGGTATTTTGATTGCAAAGGATAAGGTTTGTTTCGATTTTAAAGTTCCTATTAAATTTCTTGCATTAAAATGTTTTTATATGTTTTGTAATTTCCATTATCTTCTTTTTATTCCTTTCACATGGTCTTAACAACTCATACATAATATTTCTTAATTTAGGTGTTATGGCATCAATTATCAAGTAATTCGGTTGCGAAAAGCTTTACAGCTTTCTTTATTGACAGTGATAAACCTGATTTCAATGTGGATGCTAAAATATACACCTTAAAAGTCTTCATTTCTGAGACGTTTCAGGTTTTGAATATTTAAAGTGAAGTTATCGTTTTGATTTTGTCTTGTTGTGCCGACTGACATGTTCTTATTAAAATCTTTACTTGTAGGTAAGTATTATATTTACGTGATTTTTTAAGCCATTTCCTTATTATTTGTTTATCTGATCTGATTTAAGAAACATAAAGTTGTTCCATAATAATTTCATCATGATAAGAAAAATTTAAAAAAACCCTATTGCTGTCTTTTTAAATAGGTACCTACATCTTTTGAAAACTATTCAGAAACCTTAAAAATACGCAAGTCAAATAGTAAGCGCAAGTCGAAAATTATTTTTATCTATAAATTTCTGTACCTACCATAAATAATAAGAAAAAAAAAAAAGAAAAATATATTTTTCATCAAAATGTCCTGTATAAAATTATAGAAACTTTACAACATGGATCGAGCAGGGTTTTAGTAAACACTAAATAGGGTACTGTTAAAGATAAATCAGATACTATGAATAAAATACTTCTGGCCAACGTCGACTGTACAGAAACTGTAGGTTGAAAACTATTTGCATCGAAATAGCTGAGATAAGCCGACAGGGTCATCGGTATGCAGTTAAATTACGCATGCTAAATTGCTCAGTGCATAAAGTAAACATCTTGATATTTATATTTACGGTACTTTATCTACTTATATTTAATGGTCAGGCTGTATATTAATAAATAAACATCATTTGCACCCAACAGACGCATGTTCACATTCTAGACAACTCGATTTCATACACGCACTAGTATGTACTTACTTGCCTCCTAAAAATATGTATTTGTAAAGTACTCGTATATTAGACAACCGCGTTAAAAAGATGTTGTTTAATATCTTATGTGCTTCGGGAATACTGTTGTTAATAACCCGTTATGTTTTTCAAATTGATTATTTTCTTTAAGTATCCGAAATAAAAGTGACCAAGAAATTAAAACTTGAAGCAAATCCTCTGAAATGACTCTGGCGTTTTGCAAGGTTTTGGGTAGGTCCTTTATTTATACGGTACGTTTTAAAACACGTACCTGTTAAGCACAAAGTGGTAAAGGAATGGCATGTATTTGCATTGTAATCACGAAACTATAAAGTCTTAAGGATATAAAAGCTATAGAGTTTCACTTTCAAAACTTGTCAAAAATTGTCGGTATCTAAATCGACAGTAGTTTTTACGTGAGTAATGTCCCGTTGTGTTAATATAAAGCTATAGAGTTGTTAAGTGCTACGTTACAACACGTGCGAAAGGAATTTGTTGTTTAAAATACACTTTAAATCAAGTATAGTCAACGTTGTACCTTAATAAAAAGGATTTAGTTCTAGTGACGAATTTAAAATTAAATATTTCAGAAATGTACCTATTTAAGCTTAGAAGTCTTCAAAGTTGTTGGTGTGCATGCTTTAATTAAAGTATCAGAAAATGTAAAAGTGTTTGAGTTAAAGCCGAACTGGATGATGTTTGAGCTGAAAAGAATAATCAGAGAGAGCGGAAAAATAATGTTTGTATTGTACTATTTTGTGAAAATATCGTAAAGCACCATTCAACATTTGCAGTTCGACTTTATACGAGTATAGCTAATATAAAACTAGTGATCAAAGAAAAATGAGGCTTTAATACAAGTTTACCTACTAAAGAAATAAGTTTTGTTTGAGAATCCTTTAATGGTATTCCATTGGCCTTTCAACAGTAAATAAAGCCGTTACAGAGTGTTTTTTGAAAATCCAAAACAAGTCACGTTCGGTGTGTCCATATGACACGATCACGAGTGTCTAAAACATCTTTTGTAGTCCTCTTTCGTCTAGTTGCACAATCAACCGAATTTTTTACACGTCTAGTAATTCATGTACTTACTTAAGTAGTTCTGCTTTGAATTTGTCACAGGCTTTTCATTTATGTGACTGACTGTTATTGCCTCAGAGCAATTATCTTCTATGGTTATTGCAGTTCAATGAAATATCGTGACTAACGCCCGGTTCCTATAAACTACTTACAAATGGCCGTAAGACTTTTGCCATAACATGCCGTTGTTATCTGTTTAAAATTTCAAACACTTTATATTGTAAAAACGATGTTGCTATGGTACCACTATAGCCTACGGACATTCGTACGTTGATTATGGAATTCATACATAAAGCAATGCATCATCTTCAATCGTGATTCTGACATGAAAAAGGTAATTATTTTCTGAAAAAATAAGAGTATTTCTTTCCTGTTCAAAATAATAATGTTTTTTTACTTGGTTATCTCTTTTAGTTAATTATGTACGCTTTCTATTTTTGAGTTTCTACTAGAAATCAGAACGTAATCTCTAATCGAAAATTTATTATTCTTGAAATCTTAATTGTAAATTTCAGTTCGTTTGATCTTTTAAACTAACTGAATCTTTGCGATGAGCTCAATAGCCTTCGACCGTTGATCAAAGTCACTACCTATCACATTGTGCTAATTAGTCATAATCTAGTTATTAAATATTTGTACATTATATCCCAAAAGTATATCCATGTGTGTAATTTATTACCACATCACCAAAAGGTATTGAATGCCTGAAGATCTCAAATAGTAAATCTGTCTCCGTATAATCCAGACTAGCTTAATATTTTTATTCTCAAAAAATGTAAATCGAAGATGAATATATCGCCGCCCCCCCCGAATATCATTGTAATCGACCATTACGATAGAAGTGCTTTTATTCGAAATAATTATTGTAGAGGCCCGATTACACCTTGTCAATTTTTTTCAACTCATTCGTACGAGTACTTTAGGATTTAGACAATATGTAATGGTTATTAAAGTATTATTCGCCGGAAACTATGAACACCTTTTCCCCCGAATAACATCGTAACAGGTTAATACCGACATCAAACTGTCTTACTTTATATAGTAAGCTGTCATTACGATCTTATTCGGGTGTAAAAAAACATTTTAATTTTGGCACTATCCATTACCATATTATTCGGGTAAAAACTATGAGTTGTTGTGTATTGTAAAAGTATTTACGATTTATCTAACCAGATAATTTGAATTGTAATGTTGAATACTGTATCCTTCTTGGACAACAAAAAATAGCAATCAAGATAACGATAATAGGGTCGCGATGGTTCGAAAATTAATGACAGGTTACGATAGGTACACTGAAATAATATTTGGTGTTTGACAATAACATAGATATTTTCTTTAATAAATAGGTTTATTAGAGACGAGTGGAGACGAGAGAGAGAAGACTAGCTCTTAATAGAGACGAGTGGAGAAAAGGAAGCGTGGCCTTTACCCTGCGGTGGAACGCTACAAGCTCGTAATAATAATAATAAATCGGTTTATTAATTCTCGATTTTTAACTATTTTTAAAATTAAATATCGAATAATTTATTAGAACACTGTACAGGTACTTAGGTAAGTAGGTAATTAAAATTACAAAAACTTTCACTATTTTAGCTCAATAACTCAAATAAATAGGTACTTAGGTACTTACCCAATAAGTAAGTACCTAAAGTGTGTGGTGTAAAGGAACTGTGTCACTCACTTAACCTCTTTTTTTTTCACTTAAATATTTCTCTGTTTAACTAGTAATTAGTTATTCACATTTTACTCGTCGCCACATGTAACGTATTGGTTTTCGCCTTATATTACACCCGGTTCACCAACGCTCTACCACTCGCACTGTAACACAACCGTCCGGTATGACGGCGCGGGTATGACTGACTCGTGACATAAGCGCCTGATACGGTAGTTATACACTACAGTGTGATAGTTAAGTTTCAAGATCCTCGTCAGATCCTCAAATTGTTTTTAAGTGGATGCTCCCATCATCATCTTTCTGCCCTTATACCACTATGTGGGGTCGGCACAACATGTATTCTTCTTCCACTTCCCTCTTTCAGACGTCATCTCTCAGCAGTCAGCACTCACACCTGTAGGGACTCCGTTACCTACCTAGTCCTACTTATTAATTCGTACATAATTATTTACCTATATTTTATATTTATTTATTTGTCATCTATATTTATATAAGTATGTACTTATTAATATTTACTTTATCATATTTAAGTATATAAATATATACATTACACACACTTGTTATCATCACAACAGTAATTTATTATAGTACCGTACCGGTGACGTCCGTCAAATGACGGCGCACGGAATATTAGGCACGCAGTTTCAGATGTTTGAGTACCCTCGAGTTCGCGGCGATTTTACCTGTCGAGTGGATAAAAACTAACCAGTTGACGTGTGAGACCCGGTCGCGAGACGCCATTATAAATTCATTTAATTGTTTTGTAGTTACTTTCCGTTCTGTCTGCTCGTAAATCTTCACTCCTTCTAACTCTTTGTGTATGTGTATTCTCCTGTGCTTGTGAACTGTACTTCTTATTGTCGAAAGTGAATAAACTCTGTGTGACGTGATTTGGACTTTGGACTGATTATTTCCCACATACACCCATCGCTTGACCAAGTAGGTACCTAAGCCAAGCCGGCATACTACACATACCCCCTTCACACCTTTCTTACTCATGTCATCCTTCACACAATCCATCCATCTTTTCTTGGGTCTACCTCTATACCTATATCCATCCACATTCATATCAAGTAGGTACCTACTCTCCTCAGGGATGCTCCCATATGCACAAACATCATCAAGAGTACAAAGATGTTCATAACTCAAAAGATCATTAACATAGTATTCCAGCTCAAAAGTGTAGGTATAAGGTACTTTTTTCAAACGAAAAAAGTATTTATAAAATCGGATCACTACCTATATAATTGACCAACTACCTAATCGGTGAACATCATATAAAATACATACCTACAGTGACACAAGGATCCTCGTTTTCCTGGTAAGTACCATAATAATATCATCTTTACGCAGACGATACACAGGTGTATTATCTACAGTTTTCGGCCGGATCAAACGCAAGAAGCTATGACTCTAGTAAATAGAGACCTATCTAGAATTTTTGAGTGGGCCAGGTACTCTTCAAAGCTGGGCACCGTTAATCAAAAAACTTCGTTAATCGTTAATCCGCTACAAAAAAAGTTAGCTTAGTTAAACGTTAAAGCGTTACATTTCGGAAGAATTAACGCAAGTTAACGTTAATCGTTAATCCGTTAATATGTGTAAAATTACATTTTAATATCGTTGCGTTAGTGAACTTAAAAAGTTAACTTAAAAGTTAATCCGTTAATTAACGATTAACTGATTAACGAGTTAATGCCCAGCTATGGTACTCTTTACGTAATATTTCTACTGATCATTAATATCAAAAATGCATCAATTTGTGAAAATACATGAATAAATAGATAGATGGATGGAAAAATAGATATTAGGATGTTTGTTACTCTTTCACGCAAAAACTACTTAAAGAATTTGGCAGAAACTTGGAATATATCTAGTTAATGACCTGGAATAACATAAAAACTACTTTTTATTCAGGTAGGTACCACGTAGATTTAGCTGCGGGCAACTAAGCAATAGATTGCTGTAGTAAGTTAGTACTGAACTAAACGATTTTATTTTCGTTCCAAAACAATGATTATTTTTATACTAGACTAAATAATTATGAATCTAGATACTCTTTACTTCATAATGTACTATTTTACTAATAAACAATATTAAAAATGCTACAATTAAAAAAAATACACCCATAAATAGATAGATGGGTGAAAAAGTGGATGTGTGGATGTTTGTTACTCTTTCACGTGAAAACCACTGAACGAATTTGGCTGAAACTTGGAATAAATATAGTTTATGACCTATAATAACATATAGGCTACTTTTTATACAGGTAGGTATAACGTAGTCTTAGCTGCAGGCTATTAAGCTTATTTTTTAATACAATTGCGACGAAATCTACATTAGGATATTAAACGGTATTCGTTATTACAATAATCAAACTTCATTCACTTGCCATGGAAAAACATCGTAATCCAGTTTTACTATATTTGACATTATTTGTTATTACACCGAATACTATGGTAACATCACAATACAGATGCAAACAGATACAGTCGATACCGCGTTTTTGCAGTCAATACTATCGCGTTTGACTATTACTGTACAGATCATGTCAACGTTTTACACGAATAATATGGTATTGTTAGTTTACAATAGTAAATAAAATTATTGATTTATGGTAATATTTATTCTTTAAATATCTGGGTTGTGGTAAATTGTAGATTTGTTTTAGTAACATTATATTATTTGTTATATTTTAAGCCATGTTTTGGCATATAAACGATCTTCCTAGGTAAACTAACAGAAAAGTTATAGACCAAAAACCGTTTTTTAATTCTCTTGAACAATTTGGATTTTACGGTTACGATTTTATTCGGTGGGGGCGGCGATATAAACTATCTTAATCTTATCAGCACACTTCTAGGCACGTGAGTGGCGTTTTGCCAATAATAAGATTATATCTAAGTAACGTAGATTTATTTTACCTGTTGCTTTTGGCTTCCTGACAGTATCTTCCTGTATATCTATAAATTCCTATTACACTCCAGTTTAGAAATAAATGGCCACACTTGATTTATCTTCATCGTTATTTTCTCTTACTACGTCGTTTCCGACATCATAAACTGATTATGAAATATTACCTATTGAATGTTGCTGATTATGTTTTTTAACAACTTAAATATTATTTGTTTATGTGTTTGACTTTTATTTTTTGTTTAATGATTTATCAATGATTAATGAATCTGATTGTATTCATCAGTATCATTTGGCGCAGTGGGTGAAAACCCGTCTGAGATGCAGAAGGTTTCGGGTTCGATACCCGCCGCGTTACCTATATTATAACCATAATGTTGCTTAGCTTGGGACTAGAGAACTCTAGGCATCTATTATTATTCTTGCAGGAATCTTTTATATACAGACAGGTGCCTATTTTTTATACTTCTGGTATTATTTTTCTTTCTAAGTTGTATGAATAATGTATTAGTTCATACCTAGTCTAGAGCTTAATACATTTCTTTCCCACGCTTTAAAAAATCTAGCTCTAAAACTAAATAACTTACCAATTTAAAGCATGCCATAAATTTTGTAATTCGCATTGAATTTTCGACATCTGCTAATAGCTACCAATGTTTATAAACATCATCATTATGAGTCCATTAGCTAGATTTGCTTCGGCGAAGTGGTAATAAACCGCTCAGGCTAAGTTTATTTTCATAAAACCATTTTATACAAACAACATGGATGTGTTTACTTATTGGTCAATATTTTCAATTTACAGGAAGATCATAAAATGATGGCTGCTCTGCTATTATAAAATATAAAATTATAAGGTAACACGCTCCCGCAAACTGGCTCGCGGTTAACTTACCCGGATAAAAAGAAGTCTACAGTTAATCCAAATCATAACGGTGTAAGTACTTTCCAAATTTCAGCCCAATCCGTTCAGTAGATTACATTCATACAAACTTTTGTTTAAAATACTAATTGTGTAGTATGTGATCTGTTGTGAATTCTACAAAATTATAATTCTTAGCAACAGCTCAGTATTATAATGTTGTAGATACATTGTTTGTAATACTAACCTTATTTTTGTAATTTAATTTATACTTGTCTCTAGCTTTGGTTCATCACTGATTTGATTATGTAGTGGATTAAACAAGCACCTAAATTTCAAAAGCAACTATAAAAAAATTATTCTCTATTCTGATTAGCTCTAGCAAATCAATCACCAGAGAAAAAACTCAGGAATTCAGGTCTGAATTTTGTCAGTGATCCAAATTTAAATTCCGAAAATCTCAAAATCGTATTCCATATCGACTTTGTTTATACGTCACGGAATAGTTCCGCATTCATAGTTATTATTGTGAAACGATGAACCAATTTGAGTACTGAAGCGTAGTGGTAATGGCTTGTCCGTTATTTTTAAGAATAATGATTTAAGTAGATTAATGAAGTGTTGAATGAAGTTCGTGTAATACACGAATACATTAATAAGTACTAGCTGCGCCCCGTCATGTTTCCCTCGGTGTATAATTCCCATTTTCATGTTAATACCGGGAACAAATTAGCCTATTTGTCAATCCAGGATAAAAACTATGTGTAAGTATACCAAGTTTCAACCAAATCTTTCCAGTTGTTTTTGCATGTAGGAGCAACAAACATACATCCTCGCAAACTTTCGCGTTTACAGTATCAGTAGGATTAATGAATTCAAGTACGCAGCAGTTAAAAAAAATTGACATGCCAATTTAAATACTGTTTTATTTCTTTCTTTGGATTTAAGAGATGAAATTCGAAGGTATTTAAAACATTTAATGATTCAATGCACGGTTATAAATTCAAACAGGCTAAGTACCCAGATCACGTGTCCTGACGAAGTACAACATAATTTTGCATAGTTGCATTATTCATAGCAACAAATTGCGACGTATGGTACTATTCGAAAGAAATATTAGGTTGTTTTATAGCCGACGAAGGCAGAATAAGAAAGTAGAAACGTTACGAAACGAGGATATTCAAAATTTTTGAATTCACATATTCAAATGCTTATTTTCTGGTTATAAGCTATAAATTGTATTTTTCGAAATTCTTGATAAAGATAAAATACGAATAATGAAGGCTGATTAAGACTTGCATTGTGAGTAACTAAATATTATTAGAAAGGATGTGATAGAAATAAGAGAAATTTGAAGTGTTCGAAGAATAACTAAAAACTGATCAAAAGAATAAACGCGACTAACCGTGACCAGTTCTTCAGGGAGTTGGAAAAGCTAAGCTATTTTTAAATCCGATATAGAGGTTAAAGGAATGAATGGCCTTATAGCCTCAGTGGATTCATAACAAACGTTAACAACGCAGCCAAGAAATCGAAAAGAAAAAACAATATTAGTGGATATTTTATCTTGTGCCAACCCAACTAAGCAATACTTGCAATAAGAGTACCTACCATTATATTGTACTCTAATAACAGAACTTACTCAGGGATGTCCTTCTTTATTATACGATTTAAACATACCAAGAGACAATTTCTGCCAACACATTGTTGAGAAGGAATGGGCTTGACCAACACCTAAATCATATTTTCCGTTTGACCTGCCATATATACATTTTTTAAAAGCTAGGGTTCGAATCCTAGACCAAAGTCAAGGTTCTTACAATTCGGCCAACAATTCCATTGTGAGCTTGTGAGGATAGACGGATTGGTATTTATATATTATGATTTTATGATTCACAAACAAAAGATAGAATTTGGCTTAACACAGTTTGTGACTTGGAATAAAGGCTTTTTATTCGGGTAAGAAGCGGACACTAGTACTTTAACCAGTACTAGCATCCGTTCACAACTCTATATATTTTTTTTTGCATGCTACCTATAAAGCTTCTCTATTGTAGCTCTACTAATCAATTGCTTTTTCTCATGTTAAATAATTTAAGTATTAAAAATGTACGTTTGACCTTCAAGATCTTGTAAAATGTTGCACAATTTTTCTTTCGTACACGTTTTCCAGAGCAAATTTTATCTAAGTCTCAGTACAATAGATACTGCGTAAATCACTTATCAATTTGATTACTATGCATCGCAGAGAATGGAATTCTTAGCCGGATGGACCCATGTGTGTTTACCCTACTCGTAAAGTCACGTACAAACCGAACCATTTTAGGTCTTGGCACGGTGCAACCAATAGGTAAATAGGCGAAGGACGACCATTACCGGATTCTTTTGAAAAGGCTAGTTCCTCTACTCTACAAATCGTAAAAAGGGCATCGTGACAATGTTCGCAGGTCGGCTTATGTTGGTTAATCTTCCAAAACAGTTTCCACCAACTTAGGCTGACCTGCGATTAGATGGCAAAATTTCGGTTTTTGCTGTGCAGAGTAAACCCCAGATAATTAAGTATTGATACGAACAATAATCTAAAAAGGAAAGCTCAGCAGGATCACGATGGTATTCCATTCAAGGTGATACTCTCAAATTATGTTAGACAATAGTCTTTTCCAAATCAATAGGTTGTTTCGGACATTGAGTTAAAGAAAAAAGTACGGATAATGACGCTTTTGATGATGGAATATGTACATACTTTCAAAACAACCTGAAGCAACTTTTTTCAAAAGAAAATAAAGAAGCCGAGTTTAATTTACAAAGCTTTCTCTGAGGGCTATTAATTTTATCTACAATACAAAGGGCTCTCCTAGACAAAATCCTCAAAATGCGAAAACCAGTAACTAAGTTATTCGCATCTTGGTTACAATTGCAACACGATCGAACGGTTCGGTCAAGCGGCCTTGCTTTCAAGCTATCGTTAACTGAAATTGAGACTCCACACGTTAGATTTGATATAGATTTTGAAATTTACAAGCTATGCTAAAAAGCCTCTAGTTCCACGTCAATGGTTTAATAGCATTAATAAATTATATTTTATCAGGACACGATTTTTATTTTAGTGTAATATTTGCTCTCACGATTCTTCAGCATCGTAATGACCACTTTTAGTATAATAGTAGTTTAAATATTCATTGCAAATAATAAAAATGTAATAAATAAGAGTGTCAAATTCGACATTCTTTGAGTATAGCGCCATATAACCGTTATATTCTAAAATCTAAATAATCACATTATTAAGCCTATGACGTACAGCCTATATAAAGTTAAAGATTTTAAGGTAATAAATTATTTGATTGCCTAATTTGCAAATTTGATACTTAACTCTCAATGTTAAAAAATTTAAGATATTGGGAACTTAAAATTTTTATGGGACGAGTTTTAAAGTTGAGTTTTCAGTAAATACTTTTGTCTTTTGTATCAAGTTTCCTATATATAGGTAATTATCTTTTGCTTTTCTATTCTTTGATATTTAGTCGGTTTTATCATCTATTTATGCTAAAAGATTTTAATTTTAATTTTAATTTATCTATGGCCTAGTTTGCGTTATCAGAGAATAATGCATTATAACATCTTTACATTACCAAAAGTGTGTGAAAAATCCACTGATAAAAATCAAACTGTCTGTAATTTCTCAATTTAGATATTTCGCTGAAAGTCATATTAACATAGCAAGTATACCAATAAGTTCGCAAAACATCAAGTTGTAAATAAATGTAAACTAGGTACATCTTTATTATCGTCATCTATCTTACTGTATACATTACACAGTGAAATTTATGACGAAACTGTAGTAAAATTCTTATGATATCACCTCTTGTGTTACAGTAGTCCATCGCTTTAATACGAGGATGCATAGCAAGAAGCTGTATGGAAGATAGTTTTAATTGAACGAGTAAATAAGCTGCATAGGCCTAATCTCTTTACTTATCAGCGTTTGTTTACGCGTTTGTGAGCATTTATCGCCACCACGAAATCCACACATGATTGTAATGAAGGAAGCGGTACACGACCCGGCAGTCGGCACGGAGCAATAGGGCTTAAACAGCCACCTACCTATAACTATAAACTGCTGATTAGGTTCATATAATAATACCCGCCATTACAGAGCGTTCTATTTATAGAATCCGCAGAGATCACGTCTTTGTCTGTACTGTAAACGCTATCCGTGTTTCTGCAACAATCCGATCAAAACATTACATAACCTAAAAAAACTCACCGGAACGAATGAGAAGTGACGGGGCCATGTTTGCACTAAGTTTATTTTCTTTCACTTGGTTAGGTTAGGACGTCACGTCATTTTGACAGTTGACGCGGGCTGGTTTCCCGGTGCAATGGTTACCGGAGTGGCATAGTTTGGAGGTTTGAGTCGGGTTCCCGCGGTTAATGAACGGAACAGACCGAGATTCCAAGGTCAGCGTAGAGGGCAGCACTGAGCGGACGCGAGCGGCAACTCCGCTGCCCGTATGGCAACTAACTACTCTGCCTTGCTTGCTTGCCACAGCGCTCGCTCGATGTGACGATAAGCGGTATTATGGAATAAATAAAAACCGATGAGATGTGAATATCAATGAATGCAGGCGCTCTACCACTTTGTTTGGTGTTTTAGCTGATCATAATTTAACTGACCTTCACAATTCACTATCTGTATTTTCACTGTTACGGTTTTTATACCTACAGTTACAGTTCATCTTATCCTGTTCTCATAGGTAAGTAACTTGAGGAACCAGTTCTGATAATAACCATTCGTGTTAGAACATTACTATAAGTAAGTAGGTAAGTACTAGGTTTTCGTGTAGTTCCAGACTCCTCAAAAACTACAAACTTCTATCTATGTACCTTCCTATGCACAAGCCTACTTTCCTATTAGTCAGCCTGTAGGTAGGTTTTATTAGAACTAGGGAGGTAGGTATTCATAGTGTTTGGCATGCATGATGTTTGTCTGGATTTGCATAATAATTAGGGTACCATTTTCTGCAAGATAAGAAGATAGGCTATGTTCTGTTTTTAGTAAACAGAAATGCCGTAGATTATATACCTATACTATACAGACTGATTGTGTACCTACCTTTGTAAGAAAGTACCCACCAGCTACAAATCTCTCTGCCAAAGTTTAACTTAACAGCTTAGCAGTAAGATCAATGCTGTTTACCCCTGATTAAGTGACCTAGATCACAGACAGATTGTTTTAAATCCGTAGAACCATTGGTGTAACTTCCCACGATAGTTTTTATTAGCCGTAAAACAGGTGTTTGTTATATCACAAAAACAGAATTGTGCAAATCTTGTTCTGCTACTTGCCGCTAGATGGCGTTATGTTTTACAATTTCATACTGATTCTAAGTATCTACATAATTGTTGGTCTTATTTAATGTGTTGTAAATTTAATGACTGAACAGTCGTAAACAAGCAATACTTACAGCAGTTTTTTAAACTATAATAGAAATGACGAAATAGTAGGTATTTGACATTTGTGTTCGAACACTTTGAACCTTACCTACCTACCTAGGTACTTATAAATTCAATAACTACATCATCATCCTTTCAGAGAGAAAAAAAGTAAAGATAAATAATTATAAAAGCCTATTCTTCATGTATTATAGTTACTTACCTATAGATATTAGTTTAATATTCGAAGTGACACTCGATTAAGCATTTAGATGTCATTGATTTTTTCTAAGACATCATGTAAATATTAACATTCAAATAATAGCAATAACTAGACAACAAACATCTTTAAAAAGACTAAAATGCTTAAATTTCTGAAGGAATATAAATCTCACCTTGGAATCATAAAATTAAAAATCTGTCGTTTCATTGAACAAAATATTTTATGTTTTTCTGATTATCTCCGTAAAATGAAGTAGGTACGTGTCTGCAAAATCTAGATTAAAAGCTTTTTAAGAGCCTTAATTTTAAGGTCAAGAATTAAAAACAACATAAAATGGTTTGCTGTCCTAATTTGCGAGTATGTAATTAAAATATTTAGTGCCTCAGTCGCTTAATGAAATGGTAGGCCCACGTCATAATTATTTTTTATTTTGTTTCATAGCGTATTTAATGTAAAAATAACGTAAGTAGGTAAATAATAAAATGAAAATAAGCAGATTCTTTCTCTTCATGTTTTTAACTTTTCTTGGTATAAGATTAAAGTTATTTTTTATAATAATGCTAGAATAAGATAACTGTATTGTTGTATTCAGAACGTTTCTAAATAAATCTAAACCAGTCGAGCCGTCTAACAATCGTTGCAAGCGATCTATAGGCCAACTTGCCTAAAACTGTGCAGGATATTCACGTTATTAAACGTGAATATCCTGCACACTGTCTAATCAAACATGCACAAGTTCTCTCGATAGTTTTGATAAAATGTTTTTTGCTCTTCACGTCTTGAAATTCAAACCCATTTGAGTTTTAATAAGGTTTAGCCTCTTTTTTTATGTATCTAGGCATCATATTTAGTAAGGTCGGAGACCAAAAAAGGGATTTTGTAAGCAATAACTTTAAGGTGTGGCCCAGATCACTTGACTGAAGGTTTGTGAATCATGACGCTGAGTCAGCTTTTTTATGTTTGCACTTTCGTTCGTGGAAAAGGGCTTGACAGACAGTGGGTGTGTAAGAGGCTACATTTTTGTTCTTGAAAGTGGTGTTTTCGGTGACATCTTAATGTTATCAAAGGATCATATCGAAAGAAGTGGCGTTACGACATTCAAACAAAAGTAAATTTGTCGTCCTTGAAGGCGCATAAACATACAATTACCACGGTACACCTGCAGTGGGCCGAAGAGGCAGAAGTGGACCGAAATTGTATGCAAACAATTTTGAACACTGGCCTAAGAGGTAGTCTGAGAACAAATCTAGGAAGAAATTTGTCATAATATTGCAGATGAGTCAGTGCCTAGTCTGAAAAAAAAATATGATCAAGATTGCATCCCAGTAAGCGGTAGACATTTCTTTCATATCCTTATAGTTATAGTCTAAGGTCTGTTTAATCATTCATAATTGTAAGTACAATATAAATATATAGACATAATGCTAGCCCATACTGTCCCATTTTTAGCAAAGGCCTCCTTTCTTGCTCCAATCACTAAAATCCAGAGCCTTTGTTCGAAAGTTCCTCTCATAAGCATCAAGCTCGTCATCTTGCGCTGTAGAATTTTTATTTAAAAATAAATAAATTATTTGCAATTACAGATAGGTATGGTGTTGGCGACTAGTTCCAAGTTCTTAATTTCCCACGTGTGAAATTTTGCTAATTATTATTGGGACGAATTCTTTTTAATGAAAAGTCTTAATTTTACCATTTCTTAATTTTCCGAATGCCTCATTTTCCTAATTATAGTTAGTTTCAATTCGGTTTTTTAAAATTAAGTACAGTCAACAGACTAAAATAAAACACACAAGTATTAGTATTGCTTACAAACATTTAATATATGAAACAACGTTGCTTTAAATTGTTTAAGCGAATTGGATCAAATGCCTACCTATAAATTAAAAAATAAAACGCAATATTACTTATTTGCTTACTTAAACCGACATAAATTTGTCAGACATTGTTCGGGTGTGACTTTTCCTTTAGTCAGGTCTTCTATATTTGCGCTAATTTTTGCGTCTTTTATCATATATTTTGACCGTCTTTTCCTTGGCTCAGTGTACACTTTATTTTGTCTAGATCTTGAATTGACACTTGACATTATCCTTCACACTTTATCTATTGCCTATTAACACTAAACGCAATGAGTTTCATAATAAATAGGTATTATAAATTATTAGGCTCTCAGCGAATAGTTCATAGTAGTTCATAGTTGTTGTGCTTTTTATGTTCAACTGTACTATCATCCGAAAAAAAACCGAATTGAAACTAACTATAATTAGGAAAATGAGGCATTCGGAAAATTAAGAAATGGTAAAATTAAGACTTTTCATTAAAAAGAATTCGTCCCAATAATAATTAGCAAAATTTCACACGTGGGAAATTAAGAACTTGGAACTAGTCGCCGACATCATAGGTATCTACATGTAGATCTGTCATTATTCTACAGTTCATGGTTATTAGTTGTGGTTGCGTGTGGCACGATATCTAAAATCTAGCATCAAAATGCCTATAATTGGCCACCAACGGCTATGATTTAAATGTACCAACAATAATTGACAGAACGATTTACAAACAGACATTACTGGTACCTATTTTATATGCAACGACGGCTGTCACAAATAGCTTTCATAAAATATTATTCTCCTTATTTGTCGGATACTAAATTAATTATTGCTTTGTCTGTGCTTGTACTAATGAGACAGTTCCTTTCTATCCACATAAGGCTTTTGCGTATATCTAGTCGAGATCAATTTAATGTCTGATTGGAACAAAGTATATTTATTTGCTACAAGTGTAGGTTTGACATTAATTGAAATAAATAAAATACAGAACTATTTTATAGATTTTTATTTAAAAATAAATTATCGTAGTACAACTTGCACCAATAACAACAAAATTTTGGTTTAAACAACATGAAACCTTAACTTTCGCTCAAAGCAACTTATTCTGCATTACATTTAAGATTATAAAATTAAAATTAAATACTACGGTGCGATAGGACCTAGGTTAACGTCACTTTTGCATTACTTTATCCTATTTCATTTTAAAACCGCAAAAACTAACATTCTGAATAATGGAGATTCACTGAGGCTATCTTAAACCGACAAATAAATCAAATACTTCAGGAGGCTTACCATTAGGAATACCTAACAATTCAGTTTAGTTTCTTACTGTTCTAACTTTACGTCAGCGCCTTAGCTTACGCCAAAAGCAGTACATACATTAATAGGACCTTACTGAATAGCTTCAGCTTCGGAGCGGTCCAGATAAAACAAAAATGTCAGGTACACTTGTAAGTACCAGAATTTCAAAAAAAGTTCATTGTGTGTGAGTCAAGTAACGACGGAAAAAATCTGATTGCGTTATTTGTCGGTATAATCATAGCCAAAACGGAATTGAATTCCGTACACAAGATAACCTAACTCATAAATACCCTCTTAGCGAAGATGATTATGAATTTAGACAAAAAACAAAAAAAAAACAAGAGAAAAGCATGGTTATTGTGTGTGTTTTGGAAAGAGTTAAAACGCGAATATTGACAGAATTATCTAATTGTTTGTCATATTCGAAGGCACAGTATGAACTTAGCCTACGGATTTCTGTGCATCTCGGTTACTTTACTTCCTCTAAGTCAAAAGCAATTGTTACAAAATTGACACAAAATCTACAAAGAAACTATGTCAGTTTAATAACAAAAATAGTTCTATTGTTACCTACATTAATTTTTATCATGATACATGATAAATTTCGGTCGTGTTAAAATAACCGTGATTTATTTTTTGACTTGTGATATCTAAATGAGTTTTTTTCCTTATCAGACACACCTACATTCTGATTTGATCTGAAATCTGACTGTACTCGTATATAGACCGACCCATGGATTTCAATATGACTTTTCCAACGCAAGGCATCCCAAGTTTTCTCACACAAATGTTAAAAAAGTGAGCTAATTTCTAATTCTACGGTTTATTATCTAATCTCCCTATATTAGTAGGTAGGTAGGTAAAATTTGCTACAAAAATTGCTCTAGCCAATTCCTTTGCTACAAGTATTTACTAACAAGAGTTGAAACACTCTTTGTGAGAGGTCCTTGTGATCAATGCAAATTAAGATTTTTTGGTATCACTTCAAAAAATAAAGTATGTAATAGGTTTTTATTGCTTTCAGACATGACTTTTGGTACACATGAATTTTAACTTGAAAAGAAAATTCCCATACTTCTTTTCGTTCCAACTGTACCTAATAGGAGAGTGATAAAAGTTTTGGATCAGGAAAAGATTGCTTATCTAAATTATTTTATAAATAAGTATTAAGAATGCAAAATGCGACTTCGGAAAATTTTCTAATTATAATTGACTGCACGAAACATAGTTTCCTCATTTTATTGCCATCGTTTATGAATGAATTACCTACAACTACTTAAATTAAAACTATTAGCCCCTCTCTCACCTAGCGATTAATAAGTCACAGATATCTTAACCGATAAAAAAGTTAAAATTTAACTTAAGAATAAGATATCCATTACTTACCAAAGTAATTACAAGTTGAGAAAGTCGAACCAAAGTTCACCAACATGATAAACAAACGTTAAGACGTGTTGGTGAACACAGGCCCTAGCGTATTTACAAATTCAATTCTAAACTGTTATGCGTACAAATTAGCCAATAGATTTCATTGGTCTTTAAACCTAGCAGTGGTTTAGCGGAGTTTTATTTTAGCGTAAAGTAGAAGTGACTTATCTTGACAGAATATCTTACAGTAATGCTATAAGTATTAAAATAATAAAAATAGCACTTTCATCACTTAGTTTAGCTAGTTCTGGTGTTCAGTGCAAACTATACGCTCAAATTATCTAAGAGTTAACGAGTAAAACTAATCGCCTGCGGAAATTCTAATAGCAAGTCACAAAAGACATTGCTACACCAAAACGCAAAATGCAGCAGAGAACTTTGCAGTTGATATCATAAAACTAAAACAAAATGAATATTATGAAAAGGGCATCACTCAATATTTACTCGAACTATTATCGCATTCACTTTTATACATTGCAAAATTACTGCAAAAGAGCTACCTGGTTACACTTAATCCAAACTTTGTTTAGCCAATTAATCAACAATTTGATTAGTCAATGATAAACCACTAGGTTTAATCAAAGGCGTGAAACACTAATTGGCTAAACTAGCATTGGTTTTGAGTAAAAAGAGCAATTACGCATGTGTAGAGTATACAAGTCAAAATTCCATACTATTTGGACAACTTAATATTAATTTTGTGTCATATACATGGCAGAAAATTACAGCTGTTTACAAACACTAAAAAACTTTGACGTACTCTTTGCTTCAAAGCATCAGTGACCGGCTCAAATGAGTCATATAAAGATCTCTATGGAGATGCAAAAAGACCTATTTTGTAGTCAAACACGATCGTTATTCAAGTTGTTTGTACATGTCTTCTATCTGTGGTTTGAAGTAGCTGCGGATTTCGGGCCGTTTGGCCTTCAGCGTGGGGGTTAGAAGGCCATTTTGCACTGAGAACGGATCTGGGTGAAGGTAGATGTCTTTCACCTGTAAAGAGAGAATAAAATTGTAATTAACAATATTCTCACGGTGTAACTCAAAGTGTCCTCATATTTTCGAAAACTGAAGGGATGAATTTTTCTAAGTTCTTGTATTGACCCACGTTTTAGAGAGAGCTTTTCTTAGATACTTTAAATACTGAGAATCATCTGCTAGGCTTCATGCGGTGTCCCCATCTTTTCTGGTCTTGATCCCACCAGACTACATCATCTCGAGTATTATCTACTCCACTGAACTATAGTCTTTTCTATACCCTAAGTCTATGAAGGCAACATAGATACAAACATTTCTCATTCACATTCCCTTATCTTACCTGTTCAAAGGTCTTAAGTCCAGCAGTCTTGCCGAACTGCAGCATATCGTCAATGATCACTTCTTGACGAGTTCGTTCTCATAGAGACAGACTATATCATCCATTCGAGTGTTATCTACTTACCTTGTCTCCCTATATTATTATTTCTGTTCGTGTCTCCTCGAGTCTCCTATTTCTTCTGGTCTTGAATCCACTGCGCATCAACACCTCAAGCATTATCTTCTTACCTGATCTTTCAGTGAGTCTTGGCAGCTAAAATATTTCTGTCACATGTTCCTATCTTACCTGTTCAAAGGTCTTAAGTCCAGCAGTCTTGCCGAACTGCAGCATATCGTCAATGATCATCTTCTTGACGAGTTCGTTCTCGCAGAGCGCGGAGAATGTTCCCTTGATGCCCTTCTCTAGCGCCCAACATTTGATCACGTCCACGTCTGGTACAACCACTGCTACTATGCATGACTGAAATGAAAATTTAATAATCTTAAGTATAGAAAATTTCATTAATAAGTAGTTTATTATTTCACACGTTTTTATTTCACTCAAAATTGAAAATTTCGTCATTAGTATTACTATTTCATAAGTTTTTATTTTACTCTAAATGGGTAGGTACTGAAACAATTTAGGTGTTCGTTTTTTTCTAAATGACTTCAATGATTTCGATACCTTTTGGTACTTAACAAATAGACTACTTTTGATCCCAGTATTCACACGGGAAAGGGAACCATTCGCAGCTATTCTGTGCAGCTAGTAATGTCTACATATCTTAGGACCCGTAATTTACCTTGAGCGACTCTCCATGCACGAACACTTGCTCCACGTACTGACTCCTGATGTAAATGTTCTCGATCTTCTCCGGCACGATGTACTCGCCCTGAGACAACTTGAAGATATGTTTTCTTCTGTCGATAATCTTCAGTGTACCGTTCTGGAAATGTAACAAAGTATTTTAAGTATTTGTTTGGACTAAGGTCAAGGTAGATCTTTGAAGATGTAGAGAATAGTCAGATATACGTCCAAATACTTTTTTAGTACACATGCAAACATTTTGCAGGTGCTAAAAATTCCATAAGTGGCAGGTTCCGTGCAAGCTCATCGACGCTGCTAAAAGACTTCTGCACCTTGGGAATCCAGTTCTAATTAGGTATATTTTTTTAATTAAAAGTTTAAATTGACAACCCAATGTCTAGCGATGAAATTTGTGAGTTTTCTTTTACAAGGTTAATGATTCTTTGAATAATCATAACTATAAAAATCGGTCCAACAGTTATCGAGTTATAAGTGTTCGAACATTCCCGACTTTGTTTTCTGCCATTTAACTTACTGGTAGCCACTTGCCGACGTCACCAGTGTGATGCCATCCATCATTGTCAATAACTTCACGCGTCTTCTCCGGCTCCTTGAAGTATCCCTTGAATACGTTAGCGCCTTGCACGCAAACCTCGCCCTGCCCTTGCACTGCGTAGTACTCCATTTCAGGCACATCCACTAGCTGTAGGGATATAAGGTCTTTAGATATTTCTATAGTTTATACCATACATGACTTACAATGATGAGTAAGTACCTAATATAAGAAGAGTCTTCCTTCTTATTTTATCCACATATCATATTATTTGTTAAATTATTGCTCATCAAATATTTCTACTGATGTATAACAAGAAAAGAATTACCTATTTGAAAAAATAAATAAGTGTAAAGGTACTTATTACTCATAGTAGAAGTATTAAATCTCATTAGCATTTAAGCATTCCATCAAAACACAGTGCAGTAAACATTGTTATCCACAGTTGGTTCCTTTTAGTAAACCCACTGATATATTTAAGCCAGTGGATATTAATACTGATGCGATCCCTCCAATCAAAAATATATTGACTGTTGCCAAAGCATTGCGTCAGCAGTTGATCAACTGAATGGAATCCTGAAGTGGACTCAAAACGGAAACCGTTTATTCATTCCTCTTAATTTTAGACTTACAAATTTTTCGAAGCTAATGGAATTTGATGGACGCATTACAAATGCTTTTTGTCTATTTGCAACGAAACTATGAACATTTTTAAGATGTAATTTAAGTACTAATGAACATCTGCATTCAGAATCCACCCACACTATGGCATGAATTGAATCGACCGAAATATACTAAAAATATATTCTTAGCTTTTGCCCTCACTCTTAATCTTCATCTAATACGAATTTCTGTGTGATTAAAACAATGTCTAGTACAACTCACGATAGTTTTGAAAGTGAAATAGATAATGATGTTGTTAAGAAGATGGTAAGTTACCTTCACTTTGCAACAAGCAACGGGAGGGCCGACGTGTTCCGGGACGTGGTCCCCTTGAACTGTCAGAGTAACCGGCGCAGTGCATTCCGTCTGGCCGTAGCCTTCCACTATCTGTAAGAAAGAAACATTAGGGTTTAAAATGTTCTGTCTATGTCTCTTACTTAATTGAATATCCATCTATACTTCATGTCTTGGATCGTGCTAACAGGAACAAAAATAAACGCACGTGATTGGTCGTCGAAAATAATTATTTTTCTCGTCATTGGCTAGATTGTCAAATCAATTGTCAGTTGTCAAATCTAGCCATCACGAGAATAAACAATTATTTTCGACGACCAATCACGTGCTCTTATTTTCCTTCCTATTAGCTCGTTTCAAGAAATGAAGTATAGTCTTATATCTATACTTCTATACTATCTATACTAATATTAAAAAGAGGTCAAATTTGTTTGTTTGACGGAGCTAATCTCCGAAACTACTTAGCCGATTTCAAAAATTCTTTCACCGATGTGTACAAATGGACCGTCGGCGTCGGGATGGTTATAGGCTATATTTTATTCCGATCGTTTCATTAGTACACCCGTGCAAAGCCGAAACGTCATTGCCTCTTTATAATATTAAGTATAGATATAAAAATGTAGACAAACTGATTCTTTCACCATTTAACTCTTGATACATCGAACCTAAGAGCCCCAGAGAATATCCTTATTAAAGTGGTCATAAAATTAAGAACAACGGCGTTCTCGCAAATACATGTGACGTTTTTGAATGTCATTGTGAGTGGGAGCTTTAACCAAAAGAAGACTACCGTTATAACAGTGGGTAGAATTAAAACAATGGATAGGTATTCTTGGGATAATAGTGTGTATAAACCTGTCAAAGGCTTTTTAAAAATACAGATAAGGATTTTAAGATCAATAAACTACTAAGGGTATTTGTGAAAACACAATCTACGAATAAGTTCTACATAAGTTTCGAATATGCTATTTCTTATTGGCAGGATAAACCCTACCTACTGGTCTATAATTTATGATGGACTTTATTTGACGCATATCGTTATTTGACAGTCATGAAACGTAACATAAGACTTCTAATAGCAGTGGCTTGGGTCAAATTGTTTACGATGTTTAGATGGCTCAACTGGATACAATTGTAATTTGTTATGTCGTTAATATAGTAGTTAGTGTTTTATTAAGACGACTAATAACCGTTTATCTACACTAATTAAAATGTCTTTATCGAAAACACTAATGTGACATTATTACTATTGATTGAACATAAGTGTTCAAACAATAGTACCTACAATAGTATAAGTCACCTTTAGTTAAATATAAAGGTCATCTCTGTAACTGGGTGTAAGAAGTTGTTCACAATTTATTTATTCTATCTGTTATATCGCTCGTATAAGCCAAAAATTTACCTAATTTAAAACTTTTGGATCACATTTACAGACACGTATTTACAATTTTCTCGTAACCTCGAACGACATAGGTATCTTACATTCATAAAATAGCTCTCAATTTCTGTGGCAACAATCTTAAAATATCGATGAGAGATTTTGGCGGTTTTCCACGACGATAGACTTCAGAGTAGTAATTTTAGTCAGTGCTTGAAACAAAAGCACTAACGTGTCAAGTACGAACATGCAGATGAAACAGATCAGAGTAACTTTAACTAACACTATCACCACATCTTGGTGTAGTAATTAAAGTACCGGGATAAAATGTAGCCCATAACCATCCCGACAGTTCATTCTACACATCGGTGAAAGATTTTTTTAAATCGGCGTAGTAGTTTCGGAGATTACCCCCCTCAAACAAATCAACATAATATCGTAAAACCATAATCTAGTGTAAACAAAAAACAAAGGTGGTTGAAAGAAATTTGAACAGACATACAAAATTAGGGATGTTTATAGCTCGAACCGAATTAAGATGGCTATGAAAATATTATGCCAAGATAAACGAAGAACTTTTACGATGGTCTGGGTAATTTAATAGGCCGGTTTGTGTAATAAACAAGTAAACAAATTTCATTAGAGTGCGTATAAATTAATTTACTGCTGAAATGATCTTAAGGAGGATTGGTTGATGTAATTAAATGCTTTTTATATGTTTTTAAAAAGTATTTTAAGCTTTTAACAAGTGCTATTTGCATTAAGAGCTAAAAGGACAAGATTCATAAAAGAGTACTTTGAGTTGTAGTACTTTGATATTTCTAACTGTTTCTTATCAATACATTTACTTGAGATATGAAACCTATGAAATTAATAAAACGTTTATTCCTTTTATCATTACCTACTGCTATAAATATTGTAGAATAGATTAATTAGTTAAGTATGAGTAGTTTTGGAGATTACCTCTGTCAAACAAACAAACCAACATTACCTCTATAATATTAGTATAGACAAGAAAAAAATATTTTGAATCATTTCGAATAAGTAGTTTCGGAGATTACCTCAAACAAACAAACCACAATTACATCTTTTAATATTAGAATAGATATCTAGCTTACCAGACAGCCGAGGGCGCAGCGTGCGAATGTCAGTACATTGCCGGCGAGCGGCGCTGAGCCGACCACCATGATGCGAAGCCGGCCGCCCATGCCTTCGCGAACCTTGCGGAACACGAGCTTGTCCCAGATCGAGTCTCCGCGGATTATACCCCTATAACAAGGAAATAACAATTAAGCAAAACAAAATCATGATCTCCTGCCCTTATCCCACAAGTGGGGTCGATACAACACCACACGTTTCTTTCTTCTATTTTTCTCTATCGCTCGTCATCTCAGTACTCACTCCTTTCATACACATATATTATCTGCATACACACAGTCCATCCATCTTTTCATGGACCTACCTCTCTCAGTGTATCCGCACATTCTTTCACATTCTTATTCATAAAAGAAACGATAACAAATAATAAACAAAAATAAACAGGGGGAAATGGCATTCCACTGAATTGGGCTGATGATGAAAATCTAACAGGACATTTCAGCTGGATTCGATCACATCTATAAGTAACAGAATGGGGCTAGATTTGATATTGACTAGTAACTTACTATCAATTCCATGAAGAATAAAGTCAATAAACTCCGTTTGGGGTATTTTTCGAGAAAATTATCTTTTTTTTACCGTCAAAGATCTACTCATCTGACAAAACTCAACCAGACAGAATTTGAAATTATTAACAATGTGGTGAAAAAATAAAAATAACTTACAATGTACTTACTAAGAGAAATCTTTAACTTCTCAAGCTCATTAGAGCAAGAATAATTACGAACAGACGCATACCGGATAAAGACTACTGATGAAGGTCGCTGGAAATTTGTTGGAGGCACGCCAGATTCAGTAAAGGAAGTCTTTTAAAATGATAAGATAGAAAATTTCGTGACACATCTCTTGGGCGGAATCGATTTCTATTTCCTGAAAACTGACACAATATTGTCGGTCTATTGAATGGCTAGAGAATTTCCAACTATTTTGGTTTTTCGATATAAATAAGCATTCAGAAATGAATATTATTTTTTCTTAAAAAAATGCTTGTAAGATGATTTATTTCTACCGCTATAATATTGGTGATGACAAAGCAATAACGTTAAGAACTCTGTGTATTATAAATCATTTAGATATTATAGAAATCATTAGTTTTTCTGATCTTTTATGAATCGCTAAAAAGTTCATCTATTTTAAACAGACTTTATAGAATGAAGTGGTTCTGTATTCCACTGTAGGTATGTTTTTTTAATGTGTATGATTGAAATTATCTTTGTTTTACAAATTCAGACGTTTGTTAAATTTCAGAAATCCTCAAACGTGACATAGTTGACAAACCGCTTTAACTACGACTTTTTTGCTGACAACTAGGGATTGCAATCCGGTCCGGCGGATCCGGTAATCCGGCGGATCCGGCGTGTTTTTGGACCTACCGGATCCGGTGAGTCGGCGCCGGATCCGGTGGCGGATCCGGTAAAGTAAAAAATACGCCGCCGCCGCCGATACCGTCTCTGCCTGCACTTGTTTGTCAGTAGCCACTTGACCTTTGACATCGAAAGTATCGAACGAAGCTAATTGAAAAGTGTGTGAGTGATTAATTAGATTATTCTATCGAGATAAAACCTTAAGTTGACAAACACTTTGTTTACCTAATTAGTAGTTATATGACGAAAAAACATTGAACATTCTATGTTGTATTGGAATTGTTAAATAGGTTAGGTTAGCTAAGGTATTTATTGTGTTGTTTGTCATGCAATGCAATGCGTCTTTTACCTATAATAATTTTAATCACTGTTTCATTCTTTTTACACGACTACAGCAAAGCCAGGGAGTGTTATGATCTTAACTTTATGTAAATTAAATATTTATGTGGATTTGTATGTTCCACAGTTCCACTCCACCGTAAAATTTAAAATACATAACCAATTTTTATACCTAACCGAAAGAGTAATCAAATTCTGAGCTCAATATAAGTTTACAGCGCGATGGTGTAGTCGTGTATTATTAACTTATCAATCATAATATTTACCTACTTTTTGATAAATTCAGAAAGGAAATGTTTAGGTATCTTCTTATTTATATAATTTATAGTTTTTTAATTGGTTACAGGTAAATATATCATCACTAAATACTAGGCGCTAAGTAACTTTACAATCCGGCCGGATCCGGTCGGATCCGGCCGGATTAGCGTCAATCCGGTAAAATCCGGCCGGATTGAGAATCATACCGGATTGCAATCCCTACTGACAACAATAGAAGAGCAGCATTTTCTTCTGTTACAGATCACTGTCTGACCTTCCTCATACAGTCTGTTCAGCAGACGATATACTTTGTTCAGGAACTGCTGCCATCAAGATATTATTTCATCTCTATAGTGACTCACCTCTTCAACTCCGACTCTTTCGCTGACAACGCCATATTAAACAGCAGCTTCTTAATCTTCGAGTTGGAGATCTCTGCCTGAGCTCTGTCATACAATCTGTTCAGCAGACGTGGTACAGCCGGCATCATGGTCGGCTTGAGGGCGCTGAGGTCATCGGCCAGCCGTCTTATGTCGCCGCTGTAGAAGCCAACGGCACCTCCCACCATGTATAGAGCGTTCTGGAAAGAAGGTTGAACTTATTTTTTATTAATTGTGCTCAAAGTGAGTAATTAAGTGTTCGTTAATTTTAATAACGTTAAGAACATAAGTGAAAAACTGCTGCCTCATTAGGGTTTTCGTTTCAGGATAAAACATCTACATATTATATAAAACGGTTTCTTTTTGTGGTGTGCAATAAAGTTATATTGTATTGTATTGTATTGTATTGTATCAAATTTAAAACATAATTAAAAGACGTCTTTCATATTCATTTCACTATCCTGTTTTCTTTGTCGCATAGGGCTAGCAAAAGCGATCGATACTTTGTATCTCCAAGGTCAAAATCATTCACTATCCAAGTTATTTTATAGTAAGAAAACTTTTTCCTAAAGACAAGTTTTTACTGAATGATGAGTAGGTTGCGTCTCATGAATTTGATACGACACATATCGTAAATATCCTGTCTCAAGTGATCTAGCCTGTTCAGTTGTTCAATGTTGCGAATGAACAAGAATGCCGTCTCGAGTTTTAATCTCCCATTCATGCGAAAAGCACTGTTATGATGCTAATAAAATGACCCAGTAACTATTAATAAAATGTACACCAGAATCTTATGAGTTACTTTATAAATTATTAAACATAGCCCTTGGCCCAGCTCTCAGTGTCATCAAATTTTAAAATATTCACATTATCTAAAGTGGCTTTGAGTGGCCAAGAATGTTATAGCAGGTCATTCCTGAGTTGTTTTGCAAAATGATGGTCTTGAGTGGTCGTTTTCATCAAAGAGTTTTACAGCCCCTGTCATCTACACCTACATTATAAAGTTGTAAATTAGTTTCTTGGAGGAGATAATAAACAGAGATCTGATTTCAAAAACCCAGTGTGTGCTACAACGCTATTGATAATTACATGAGTTTTATTCAGTTTCTATAAGACTTTCATTGCAAAAAATTAATTATAACGATGAATAAATAGAGAATAGAAAAATAGATGTCTTTATATTATAAGGACACGAACCTCGCAACACCGCTCAAGCATATGCGCAAGAGGTAGGAAGGATATCATGACGTCATTCTTCATAGGCCGATGCTCGCCGAGTTGCATTGTGACGCTGCACATTGACGCTACAACGTTCTCGTGCGTCAACATGACACCTTTCGGCATTCCTGTTGTGCCTGATGTGTAGCAGATTGTGCAGAGACTCTCGGGTCTAGGCGGCTGAAAAGAAATAGTTGTTTTGAATGATACTCTTATTTTTGTTCAATATCCCAGGCACTATAGTCGTTAAGGGTTGGTAAAGATTGCCTCCAGACGCTGTAAAAATCAACTAGTAAAAATGTAAAGGGCTCAGTTTTTTTAAGTTTGCTCAAAACTTTTGCTAGAAAAGACCCTGAATCTTACTTTAATAATGAAACATTACCTAGGAACTCTAAGAATATAGCATTTTCGAAGATGTACACCAGATGAATTTAATCAAGATAAGTAAATGTAATAATGCATGCAGTTTAAATGATACCTACATATTGGACTGTCATTATTAATAATTGTAAAAATAAGAAATAAACTAAAACCGCGATCAATCATAATAATTAACAATAAGGGAGTAGCAATAATGTAAAGTGGTTTAATTTAAACTTGCGTTTTATTATTTCGAACCAGTTCTCAGTTTGATTTTACAATTTAAAACTTGTTTCTGCCCACGGAATTGGTTTTATATAGGACAAGCTATTCAGATAACCAACGACATTTTGTTACTAAACTAATTCGTTGCAACGGTCATCACATGCCAATAACATACTTTTCCATCATAATTTTTCATATATCCCATTTATATCCTCAAAGCACTCCATAGATTCTAGTCTTTTAAAATTGTATGATAATAGAACACGGCGTTTAACAATACGTCAAATTCATTTAAAAGCCTGGTCCCAAAAACTACCTTCAAAAAGTACGAAACGATCAAATGAAATAGCAGTTGCAAAATAAATCATGGCACTCACAACACAAGGGTGATCTTTGTGTGCACCCTGAACTTCAACATCAGTAAACTTGAGGATCTCGACTCCTCGGCTCTTCGCCCTCTGATGTGTCGAAGGTGAGACTTCTTTGATAGTGATGAGCTTCCTCAAACATCTCGGGGACTGATCGAGTAGGAGGTTGGCTTTCTTGTCATCTTCGCAAATAACAACAGTCATTTCAGCTGTAACAACGGATGTGGTTATTTAAAGACCTGTTAAATAAAAACATTTTCATTTGTTTTGCTCTAATATTAAATTACTCATGAATTCCTGGCGATAAAAGCTAGCAGCCGCTTTGTTTTTGCGAGGTGCGTTCGTAAAAGAGATGTGTAAATCTTTTACTGTCTGTTTGACGAACTTAAAAACCGAAATTCCCCAGGAAGACAACTCTAAATAAAATGTTCATGGACATAAAAAATATCCATTAAAGTTTCTCTGCGAACAAAGGCTGTCAATCAAAGAGCCTTTAGCAGTCAAAAACTCTGTTCCTCATAAGTACCAGATTTATTTGATTGCGATCTGATCACACAGCAAGATCATATTCAGCGCATTTAAAAAAAAAGACAAGGACAATAAATTAAAAAACGGAAAGGCTATACATACTTTGATTTACAATGAAGGCACATGCGTTGGCTCCTAGTGTGTCGTACAAAGGCACGATGACCATTGAATAGCAGTAGGCAGCCTGTTCTGTCATTATCCATTCAGGACAATTCTGTGAATAGATTCCTGCAAACAAATAATAAATAAAAGCCTACTCAGACTCAACAATGAATAAATTAAAGCCTGCTGTGAATACATGAGGGCTTAAACATCTCCTTTCATAAGCAGTCCTGTACATATTGCTTTATGTACCATCAAGTCTTTAGTATACTTTTTTACATTCATTGGTTAGGGTAAAACGTCCCACGCTTCTAATAAATATAAACGAATACTCGTATAGTCTTACAGATAAGCCAAATATTAAGTGTAAATGTAGAGCAAGTGTATAAATTGCTAATAACTCACCCACAAATGTGTTCTGTCCAGGTGTCAAGCCTTGACATATAAGACCAGACCCAAAGTTCTTAGCCCTCAAGAGGGTTTCATTGTATGTCTGCCACACGTACGGTTTATTTGGTCCATCACGCCAGCCAAGACAGTTTCCATTATCTGCAAATCAAGATACTGTCAGTTTTCACATTGAAATGATTATCCCAACCATTAATCAGGCCTATCCAACCTTTCTCGCAGTTGCATTAACTTGTGAAATGTTCAACCCGAAACCCGTTTCAATTTCATTGTTTTGTTTTACATCGCGGCACTAATAACTAGTCCCAGTGAACTGAGAGTAAAAAATCGCCTTGACTACTCTAGTGGCACAAATTATGTTTAACTGTATCCTGAGAACCGGTTGGTGAATGATGGCAACATTTTGTAATACCTTGGCATTATCGTGTTTATCTTTAACGAGCGGAAATGTAGGGAAATGAGGTGCGCCTAGAATTGTACCTTGAGGCACTCCTCGATTGTGTGTGAACAATTCGTAATTACGGGCTGTCGGCAATAACTGAATGCAAATAATAAATCTCACAAGATGGTGCAAAGTCGTAACGATCTTGAGTGCAATAAATCTTTTGAAAAGAGGTGCAATCAGCCAATGGAGTGGCGAGTCAGTAAAATGCATTTACGCAGTGGCTTGCTTTTGCTATATAACCTCAATCCTCAATCGACCTCAATCGATTTATAATTTAAAGCAAACAGAAAAAAAACATTTGTTTTCAGATTGGACTTCGCTCAAAATTAGACATAAAACTTGGCCTAAGTTTCAATAGGTATAAAATAAATAATGTAGATTATCGGACGAACGAAACGAGTAACTTCATAATTTATTACCTTTTTACTCTCGCATGTCCTCCGTTAATGTTTCTATAGTGATTCAATAACAACTTACTTGATTCTCTGACACCTCTTCTGAAAGTTTCGTAAAGTGTGCGTGTATCTTCATGGAGGTAACGTAGATATCTGCCATTTTTTGCTTCTTTGTAGAATTTGGAAACGCGTACCATTTCAGGTCCCTACAACAAAAACACATCTATAAATACAAAAGGAATAGACATTTAGACTAGTTGACTGATACTAATCTTAGGTACCTATGGGCAATTACTGACATTATTTATCTTGTTTTCTCTTTATTCCTTTCCTTGCTAATATTTTCATTACGAATTATTATGAAAACGATAACATTAGCATATACCTACAAACAGAGGTCATTGAACTGAATCCTAGCAACTGGCGGGGAACTAATCAGTCATAATCTAATTAACCAACCACTGGCGACATATTCATTAACTTGCGGACCGATACGGCCACGACAAAATACCTAAATTAATTTATGGTAAAGTAATTGTTTTTTCGATTATTTTTACCAAAACTTTGGGAACATAAAGCATAATAAGTGAGCTTTTGTACATAAAAGTTGGTGTTTATCATGACTTTTAATTTCAGGGCACAAAGTTACGTCGTAAAAGCGCAAGACCGGGAAAAATAGGCAAGAGCAAAAGGAGCCTATCTATACCCAACAGTGGAAGAAATGCGGATGATGATAAAGTTACGACTACAGATTCTGTGAAGAAAATAACACTACACTCTCCGTTAACCTAATGACATAGTTGGCCCACTTTGAATCTTGGCTTCGAGCATGGCACTCTTACATTACGGTATATTATTACAGTTTGCACAACGGATGAAAACGGAACGATGTCCGGGTCAAAGTCACCGGTAGTAAAGATGAAAGCAAACGAGCCACGGTACATGCTGTCGAGACAATCCGTCGCTCAAAGTTTTGTCAAGATAACGCCTGAATTCATAATAAAACCCTACATGTAAGTGGTGCCTATGTCACTATATGCCGTTTGTCACACAAATCTTATAACTAAGACCGTCCTAAATTGTGAATACGCTCCTAAATATTTCAGTAGCATTTCAGTATTCGGGCGTATAAATTTAATTTTATATTTATTTACTTTTATATGGTGATCGCGACAGTTTATGAAAGGCTATTCTTTATAGTATAGATAACTTTAATGCAATATGAGCACTACACAGTTGCATTAGGCAACCTACTGGCTGATAATTTTCAGGCAAGTCCTAGAATAGAAACCTAGAGTCAAGTGTGTTTAAGTATATCATAAATCTATACTGATAACTGTTTATTAAAGAGGTAAAGTAGGTTTGTTTGTTTGTTTGTAGGAGGTAATCTAAAATCCCGGGCTTCATTATTACACTCGTGCAAAGCCGGGACTGACTGCTACTAAATTTTAATTTTTAAGTTATTTAATTATAACAAACATGACCCATTTAGTAGAATCATAAATATATTAGTTCAACAAGCACTAAAATAAAAGTGAGTAAAATTCACGTCCTCCTCGTCTTTAAATATGACATAAACCTAATGGGGGTAATAAAAAAACGCAAAATGTGGGAGCCATCAAAAATGATCTTGAATTCAGATACTGGGCAAGGTCGTGAAGAAATAGTCACATGCCGCGTCGCGTCACTAAAAAAAACAACCAATTGCGAGTTGAACTTGCGCACGAAAGGTTCCGTACCATTACCTTTGCTTACAATATGAAAAAACACTATTATTCAAGCTAAAAATCATCAAAAAATCACGTTTGTTGGACTAGGTCCCAACTCGACACTGTATGGGAGTACTTAAATATGTATTTTAATCTGTTTTTAGTATTTGTTGTTAGAGCGGCAACCGAAATGCATCATCTGTGAACATTTTAACTGTCTAGCTGTCACAGTCTATGAGATGCAGCCTAGTGACAGTCTGACGGACAATGGAGTCTCAATAAAAGGGTCCCGTTTTTACCCTTTATGAAGGAACTCTAAAAAGCTTCAGTTTCTTGACCGAGTATTTATAACAAAGCATCAAAAACGACTGTCTGATCTAATTTCAGTAACAAACACAGTTTTAGAACGAATGGCGTAAACTTGACTTTGATTCTTTCAGTTTAAATCTAAAAATACGCCTCCATTCAGCAACTTTTATGTTCCCTTCATTGTAGTTTCAATGAATCATTTGGAGTGTAAATCTCATATAATGAGGATTTTCATAGTGTGTTGGCCTATTTGTGTTAAATAGTGCAGAAATATTTACATCTGGAACTCCCTCTACGAGTAAAATGGTTCACAACATTCCTAACAGACAGGTAATTAAACCTGCAGCCAAAGTCGTAACTGCTATTCCTATTCGTGTAACCCAATGTCAATCTAAAGGAAATGTCTTTTGGTCCTAGAAATCTCTTTCCAGCTGTTATAAATATTTGCTTTTGAAAAAACTATACCAAAAAGATGTTCATCAAAAAGAAACGTAGAAAGTTGGACCAAAGTAAATTTAAATTGCAGAAGTTTATGTTATAAAATCACGGAGGACAACACTACGAACTTTGGTTTAAGCTGTACTTGAAAGATATTAATAATTATGCTAAAAATATAATCATAAACCAGTAGTGTTTATCCTACCAATATGTAAGAAATAGCGAAAAGTATGTAAAACTTATTCGTACATTGTGAAACAGACCCTAAGTATGATTAAATTATAAAACAACTTTCTTCGAGCATTAAAAGTTAACAAAGTGGCAAATATCCATCTATAAATATTTCAGGAAATCCCTGAGGGCGCGCTCTGGAAGCGAGACAGGTCTTGGCAGATACGCAGTGTCGCCGAAATAGCCGACATTGTCGTCTCGTTTGGCTGGCAACTATTTCCGCGTAAACTGCTGATGAGTACCTACATGAAGTTTTTTTTAATACTATAGATGTGGGTGGTAAGAGTAAGATTAGGTGGGTCATGTGATTTAAATGCGTTAAGAAAGTTGTATATAGCTACACAATTTTGCTCGAGGTTATGAAGAGAGAAAAATGGAAAACCCAGAAAGATAATGGATGCATTTTAATGTAAAGAGCTGCTTAGCATTGAAACTATGAAAAATTAATGGAAGTCTGGATACATAATGATAATATCTCATGCAAGAAATTGGATCATTACATGGACAAGTTAGAGCTCGGCTTTTAAAGTATCAGAGTTCTTGCTTAAAAAGTAATGAACAAATTACTCAAATTCCTGATAAGACTTACTAAAGTAATGTAAATAACAGTAAGTTTTAAGCAGACTTGGTTTACGGAAACTTGGTCAGTCATAGCAACTAGATAACGCCCAGACCTGTAAAAGATATAAATGTTGGATTGCTTTAGTGATAAGATAATTTAATTTAGACATTTCCTTATAAAATGTATTATGTTAAATAAAAAAAATATTATAATAAAGGTCAAGGCGCAGGTTCACAGTAAATGCAGGTTTCCAACCGAAACAGCTGGAAATCTATGAGGAAGGTTCATATCCAGCAGTGGACGTTCTAAAATGATGATGATTAGATGGAATTAGCATGGTATGTAAAGCAAATACAGTTTCTGCAAACCTATGAAAATCATTTTCCCTTTCTATTACCTACTTTTGGCTAAAGAGGTGTGTCAGGGTCGTAGCAAGTGGAGTCCGTGGTATCTGCCTACCACTATGGGAAAGAGGCGTGATTATATTATGTTTGTTTGTATACTTTTGACTCTACTTGATATAGCTAGATCAATCGGGTCAGAACACCTGACATCGAGAATTTCAAAATGTCATTTTTGAATTTGTGATAAATGAAAACACCACAAATTGTTGTACATAGTACTGAGTGACGTACCATGTAACATGTGAGTATGAGTTGGGCAGAATTTGGCCTACAATCAAATATGTCACGGGACATTGGCATCAGCAGGTGACTTTGTTGATAACAGTATTCCATTAGTAAATATTTACTTACGACATTTTTAATAACGGTAAAAGTTAAGGAATTTGAAGGGAAATCTCAACCGAAAGCGTATTAATATTTTTAAATCTAGAATTTTGATGTAAGAACTATTTATTTTGAACTCTTACGTCCGAATTCATTAAACGCTAATTAAAGTTTATCTGTATCATAATTTGACATTTGTCCATACTTACATATTTGACAAAAAATAAAATCGTTTGAATATTCGAGCATTAGATACTTACTACTAAATCGTTTAAAATATTCTAAGTGTCTGTTATCTGATTACATGTTTTTCATGTAAAGTATTAACTATCTATCCATACTTACTACCGTCTATTGAATTTGTATTACGCATCTACAATATAGGTGCTTATTTTACATTTACAAACACAAACAAAACATTTTAGAGTTTGATGCAATTGAAGCGAAATCAGAAGTCCCTGACTTCATATCGAATCAAAAATAGAGTGGAAATGTTAGTTCAAACGATAGTGCTCCTGTCAATACTGGCAATCAAAGTATCTTCGATTCTGATCGAAATACTTACAACAATGTAACCTACAAACTAGCAAATTTTTGGATGATGTCATTAGAATCATATTGCTGGCTGTGGATCAGAATGTGTCATTATTATTTAATCATTCATCGACTTTAATACAAAGTGTAGAATATGTTGTGCTTTCAACTGCTGACCAGTTTTTTATTTTCTCCTCTTTACTTCAGTGCGTATCTATGCCAAAAAATTTGTAAGAAAAAATTGCTAATGAAGTGTGTTTATAAAATGCCGAGCCGACTATTGTCATCAGTTACGTTGGTGATTATTTTAGTAATTTTAGCGACTATCTGTCCACGACTCCACGGCTTCCATTAAATTTATAAATGCAAATTCAGGTTTTATTAAAAGAATTCTTAGGAAACATAGAAACATTCTTTCTATTTGTATAATGATGGGATGATGAAATGTACAACTGTCTATTAAGATGTAGAAATGCATAAGAGATAATAAGATGCATAAGATGGTGCTTTTCTATACCATCTTATTTAGACAGTTGTTCATTTCAAGTTCTTATAGCAATTATCAAGAATTTTCCAGCAGTACTATATAATGTACTGGTATTACATCATATATTTTGTTCAACCGCTTGTCTCATCTTAAGCATTGATGTTTCATAAAAAGGTAATAGGAACTTTCTTGTGTGTTATTTATTTAAAAACAAGCTGTTATTTATGTTTGGACATTATTATTTTAACTATAATTGTGCCGGAAGTGCCGGAATGTTTTTCCACTTCAGATCAAAGAGGTATTTTTGCAAATGAAAATCATGATCATCACTCATCCATCACATCAATTATTAAAATGTACCTATTTATTGTTTCATCGACTATTATTTCATCTTCCTGTACTTTACTTGAACCTTCTAGAAGTTATTGTGATTCTATTTCTACTCATATACATCTTACTAATAGGTCTATAACATAATTTGTTTGTATATCACAGATCTTTGCCAAGTATGAATGCGTGAGTAACCCATGCTTCAAACTCTAAAAGTAATTTCAAATGTGTGCAATAAATTATGAGCCTTAGTGACAGAAGTGGATGTGTATTAAATGGGCTTCCCCGTTTTAAAAGCTTCCTATATTGTTCTAGATAATTATCCATCACTTAATAGTTACTACTCTTTAAGTGTTTTATCGCTATCGATATAATTCAAGATGTTTAAGAGATAACACAAAATATTTAATTCAATCTTGTTCTTGATCTGAATAGAATCTTAATCATTGTTTTTGCCAACTGCGACCATCGTTCACTTCATATCTTCATCAGATAACATTGTAAGTTGTGTAATTAAATTAAAGGACTCACTCTTAATGATTCAGATTGTTCATTCAAATTTATCGGAGGTCTCACAGGAGACACTCCAATACAGCAATTGCAACACGACATTTTCACTTATTTCACAGCACAAGTCACAAAGCACCGTTACTTTTAAAAGTTATCAAACCGTTGCGCAATCATCATCACCGAAACGTAAAACAATTCACAGAGTCCTTGATTGTTTGCCTTTGGTCTTGAATGAGGTAGTTTTGGCCGAGTCTTCAAGTGTCTCGTCACTTTCGCTAGATTTTCGGTAACTGACAGGAGAGCAACTAGCAGGGCAGCCCGTGGTATAATGAGTTAAAAATATCGCTCAAAGATGCGCTCTGCCAACTCTAGATCGTTGGCAGTTCGGGATTAGGACATCTCGAACTTTGATACCGCAATGAAGGAGTTTCCTTTTAGCAAATTGCATTTTATAGATATTGAGTAACAGCCACGCACTTAAAAAAACCTAAATCTTTTATCATTTGACTACAATAAAACTATTCCGTGTACTTATTATATTTATAATTTTTTGTTGGCATATACTCGTAATAAAATCTACAGGTGATAGATAATCTCATGCGTAGGTAAATTTAAATTCGCATATCGATCATTGACCCTACATGAATAAATCGAGCCAGACAAGGATTATATTATCATTGTGAGCTGCCATTAATTATTACGTCATTTTAGGGTGTTAATTGATAGAATAAAATGTAGAGTATAAGAAAACAACGCTGTGATTTTTAAACACAATTTTGTTGTTCATAATGTTGTTAAAATCAAAATGTCCAAGGCTTTTATTCTGTCTTCTCTAGAAGAAGAGAAAATGTAGAGTTTTCTTGTTGACATAGAATTTTAGTACTAGAAATAGTTATAATTTATTCCGTTATGCAAAATGTAGTCGGACGATTGCATAAATAAGTAAACAAAATAAACATTTAGCAGTTAATCAAAGATATTCCACAGTTTCTAAAATAGTTTCAGCATTAAAAGTTGCATACTCACCGGTTCCAGCAGGCTCTGCTCGTGAAGTGTGACCAGAGGTTTCTCTGGCTTCGGTCTCGTGCTGAGGTAGAAAGCTGATGCAGCCGCCACGCCAGTCAGGGCCAAGGCGCCTGCAGAACCGCCCACCATCCATAGGTACTGGTCGATTTCACTCACTGTGGGCAAACGCATTCTCTTAGTTTAAAAATGATAAGGTCACCTACGTCATCAATATTGACGAATTGACACCTGTTTTCTAACTGTTAATGCGTGGACTGAGTGTCTCTGACTTTTTCAGAGGGACAAACTGGCGGACTGCCAGATGCCAGTGCAGTAACTCTGCTCATTACACATTTTATGCCTAGGATAAAATTATACGCGTATTCAGATCTTAAGCGAAATAAAGCGCATCAAAGTGCTTTTGCTCATTTATTAACCATTAGTGGCGTTTTTGTGTTAAAAGGGTCTGTGTTTTATTTAGCTATACACAAACCATTACTTGTTAAAATCACCTACTTTCATAACGAACTGTTTTAACGTCTCCCTTCGAATGTATTATTGATAGCCAATAAAACTTCGACAGAAGTGATCATGGAGTCTGGGTCCTGACAATGACCGGTTGGAATGACCTTCTCTGTCAATATGAACCGCTAATGATGATTGAAGATTTTTCGCGAAAGAACACTGTTTCCTTCTTTCTCTCAATTGCACTTCAAGGACTATTGTAAGATCAAAATTTTATGATTTTTGTTATCAATGATTTTATAATTGATTATATCAACGACTAAGTTAATAATGTTTTTGTAAATAGACATAAATTTGTGTTTTACATATTGTGTGTAGGTAATTAGTTCACGCATCACTTTCATTACCTTTAAATAAAAGTAACATAACCATTGTGCAATAATTAAAAAAAATAATCAGTAAGAAGAGACCATTTCATCTCACCCATAAAATTCGTCGTCGTCGTCGTCAAAATAACCAATGCTCCTTGCGTAAACAATGCATCTAGAAATACTGCGACATATCGACTAGAAAGGTCGTCCTCAAACATTGGCACACCCCTGAATAAGGAAATGTCAATAAGACAACTTTCATGCAACCAAGCGACTAGTTCCTGAACTATAAACAGCGGTCTGGCCAGTTTAGAAAGTGGAAACTCGGGTGCGCTCGCAGACAGACATTAGCGCATAGATTTCTCGGGATTCTCTCGCGCTTTCCACTGACATACTTTTACATTACATACACTTACGAGTATGCTGAATAAATTGTGCTACTTAAATCACAATACATCAACGACTGCAGACTCGAAAGATCAGAACTTACATCTTAAATTCACTTCAAAAAAAAGAGTTAAAGGGCTCGATAAAGTAGGTGATTGAATAATTGATACTATAAGAGTGCCAAGGCCAACCTCTCAAACGAAATTAGGGACAGGGTTAAACATCGCAAAAGTCAATGTCGTAATCGACATTTGATCATTAGAAGGGCTACGTACAATTTGAAGGCGATGTTTAAGGTCACATTGTCGGTCCCTATACTAGTAGGTACTAGTGATTTCAAAAGTTGGAACCTTGGCGATCTAATTTCCCCTGATTGTGCATTCAAAAGGCGTAACAAGCATGACGGCCCTTGAAGGGCCTCCGAGTCAAGTTGAATAGAAACTTTTTTAGTTGTATTTTAACTTGCACTGCAAGTGTCAGTCATATGATTCTGGATTTACCAGAGCATGTTAAATTCAACGTCTTATACTGGATCTATTATGTTTAAAACTGTAAATGTGCCTATATTTTATATTTTATTTGTTAGTAGTTCTTAAAAATTGTTTCAAATAACTTACAACTGTTACACTGGTTCCACCAAATAGTCTTCTCTTGTGTATCTTCAGTCTTTTTTTTCTCAGTCTTCTTCAATTTCTTCTGTATTTTACGATACTTTTCCTTAACACTAAATTCAGTCTTGACAGCTCCATTGTCGATCACTTTGTCCTTTTTAGTATTAAAACCAAATTTTCCACTTCCCATTTTGTTGTTTTTATAGTTCACAATATTAGCATTTTCATCGGCCCTATGTCATGGCTCCTTCGTCGTGTATTGCTGTTTATTGATAGAGGTAAGTGCACGTTCGTCGCTTGTCGTAAAGATATTGGATATCGTTGAAATTTGTCACGAAATGAATTGAAATCTATAGAACTAAAAGGTTTTATTGAGTTATCTTGTAGAGGTTTTGGCCTTGTGGGGTTCGTTAACACTGAACTGTTTGATAACTGAACCGTAATCATTGATTGTTATATCATTATCTTTACGTTTTAAATAATCTTTTGCTTTTGAAAACATGACTAGGGCTATTCCTAGTCTATCTACAGACAGACTGTCTCATTTGTCAAATAAAAGATGCAAACTTAAAGTCATAAGAGTAGGCGTATAAGCTACCGTTTGTACCTACCATAATAACTTACATACTCCTTTGAATGTCGAAAGCCACTAAAACGAGACATAATTAATTGACGTTTGGAACCACCTCCGTGCAATAATTCATGTAAAGCAGAAACCGAACCAGCACCAATAATAGAAACTATTGTTTGTTTTGAGCATTAGTCATCGATTTAAGAGCAGGGTTCGTAAAGTTATTCCTAGTTGCCATCAGAAAATGTTCTATGGGCGGCTGAACACTGTCGAGATAATCTTGGAATGAATATTACGAAGCACTGGTTTGAGTTAGGTTTCGTTCATTTATTTTGAATAGGTAATGTTGTCTGAACGAAAATAAATGTAAAGACAGTAGACATTATTAGCTATGCTTGACGGCAATAATGATAAAAGGATAAAAACGTAGCTTATTCCAAAATTACCTCCTGAAATCTCCACTTGAGGAAAAGTGGAATGAGAAAAATTTTGTTGGTGGGACTTTTTAGATGGGATTTACATTGAATTCCTATAATAGGCCAAAAAAATATGTATACATTCCTAACTGATAGAAAATACATAAAACGCACAATAGATTTATAACAGTAGCGATGTTTCCTTCATGCACCTACTCCAAAATCAATGCTTTAGTTCTGGTGAAAACAGTTACCATGGAAACAACGGAAAAATAAACGATCAAAGTTTGATGAACTGCAGCGGTTTTTAGCTTTAAATGCTCGTAAAACCGAAGAGGCACAATATAGAACCACGTCCGGTTTGTCATATCACTTTCCATTAACGGTGTTTTTACTACAACGTGGTAAAGTAATTAAAACGGTTTTGCTATTGGCCGCGTAGCTTTAACTGTACAAGCGAATATACTAAAATAAAAAAAAGTTGGAAAAAATATTGGACTGACGACCTAATCAAAACATGCCGAGTTCAACGACTCGCAGCTTGTTATTGGTCTAATACCCTAAAAAGCGAAGTGGCAAAAGGAAGTTTTACGTTAAGCCACATTATATGAGTTGGTGGAGTAATAAAATGTTACGAGTATAATCAGGCTTTTGTTACTTTTCTACTATTTCACACAACGAAATTACTAAATTACTTTTTCATAAAAAAATGTAAGTATGAGATATTTTATCAATTATTATTAATCAGTCAATAAAGTTTTTCAATTGGAGAGATTTTATAAAGTCTGTTCTGCACCCCGCAGCGTTGACTAGAAAGAAGAAGAATACTATTCTTGAATACGTATAAACCAAAATAAAACTACAGTTCTAGTCGTTCTGAAGCATACATTAATCAATAACATTGTTATTTAGAACATGAATGAAGTTAATAATCCGGCTGACTTTATGACTAATATTGACTACAGACTTCAATTGTATGCAGTGCAACAATGCAATGCAATGCTGTTCGATCAAATTGTGATTACTTTTATTGAGCAATACGTGAAGTCAATGTACAACTGTAGGTTGAGCGCGGTCACAATTTGGATGGGTGTAAGTGGTCTTATTTTATAAATAGCTGAAATTTTGATTCTCCCTTGGCCCTTTGGAAGGTACCTTACTACTGTTGGTTTTTGGATTTCAGTTGTATGCAAATACTGAAAAGGTTACCTGACTTCCAAACCAGAGTTCTATGTTTACAAAAATGTGGGACAGTTAAAGCAAATTTTTTTCTAGGTCTCATAATAATGAGTTTGAATTGAATTGTCAGCTTGTTATGTGGAAAAAAACACCATTAGTCATCGAGTTTAACTGGGTCTAATAATCCAAGTAAACAAATAATGCAGAAAATACTAAGATACAAATGAACAGAAGAAAAACCTATTACTATTTCAACATAGCTATTTAATTTTACTCTAAACTTGTAATAAAATTACCTATGTACTTTTTACTAATTTATAACTGATTTTACAAAGCTAGTTCTTCCCATAAAGTCAGAAGAAACGTGATTAAACCGCTCATAGCTAACCCATCAGACATTTTGGCTTTAAACTTTCCATCAAAATGATTCATGTTAGAAATCACCAGTGTGCTGAAGGGAAGTTCAACGCCCGTTCTGATTGAATCTATACAAGCCCGTAATCACGGCTGCATATCGACTAGGGGGCAATAAAGTGGACTTTTATTTCGCTATCAGAGCGTTCAGAACTAACGGTAGAACTGTTTCGATCTGGTTGACGGAGACAATGAATTTGCCCATGGCTTTATACTACAGTACAGCACGTCCCGGCTTTGCATTGGTGTACTAATGAAACTACCGGGTTAATATAGTTTATCTATAACCATCCCGACAGTCTATTCTACACATCGTGAAAGAATCCGTCATCTTTCAAACAAACAAACCAACATTACCTCTTTATAATATTAGTATAGACAGCAAGTATGGCATGAAAGAATTGATATAACTATCCCGTTTCCATATAAGTGCGGTACTGTTTGAAACAAAATGTATTTCTAACATAACAAAACCCATAACATAACCTGGATTACCGACTAGGAGAATGAGGACACGGTACTTCTCGTACTCAGGCCGATAGAATCAAGAGAAAAAGGTCGTATGACAAAAATAAAACGAATTTCATTCCAAGAACAAAAGAGTATTTTGCAGTAAATGAAAGTTAGTAGGTAGTGCGGCTAAATCTTTCCAAATCTGGCCACTGGTATGGCTTCTTTAAGCCTCTATGACCTTTTATTCATACAACTATGAATCCGTCTTAAAACTGATTTATAAAATTCTTACTAACTATTAAAAAAATAAATGATCTGGTACATTTCTCACAGCGTCATCCAGACTCAAGCGAAGCAACTTAAAGTTTATGGTAGATATAAAAACTCGCAATCAATAGGTTGCGAGTTGCACTGAGTTGCAAGAGTGCATTAAATATTTTTACCTTTACCACCTTTACCCAATGAGTACCTAATAGAGATCGTCAATCAGTAACACTTGAACAGCAATTAAAACCAAATACCTACAAAGATAATTCACAAGTTCATAATATGAAAATATGTAGATAAATCAAACAAAACGCGCACAACATGCGTGCAAGAAAATGCATTCACTTCCTAAACGATAAGGTATGCAGGCGATGAGTCAACATTTGCCTACTGCCTCTACAGCACGTAGTCCTTTCAACTTGGTGCCTGCGGCTTAGATCCATAAATGTAGCAATAAAATGGTTATGTTGATGCAAATAGACTAGATATGGAATTGGAATTGATTGAATTTAAAGTCGCTAAACAGAAATCACAAATAATAGTGAAGAGAAAAGTTGCATCATAAATCACTGATAAATAGATTAATAGTATTTTTACTAGTCAAACAGAGTAAGTAATTACTCTGTTGATGTAATAAAGATATCTTATTTCGAATGACCCATAAACAAACCAATGGCTTTCAAATATAACAGCTCAGCAGAAAACTTTTTGATAATCTGTTAGTTTGCATTATGTAGCTTCTAATTTCTAAGCTGTGGTTATCTAAAACTAACTACTGTTTATGCTGTGGTTCACGGTTGCTTGCGTTTTAGTGCACGGTCTGCTATTATAGTAATGGAGCCCTTTAGGGCAAATATTGCAGCAGTAAACTTGTAATAATGGACTTCAGCTTTGAGGAAAGTTCGACTTATCCTGTCCAAAGTACTAAAAAAGAATAAAAGTTTGACCGTTTCCGCAGATGCGATAGACAAAGTATTTATTTTGAAGATGTCTAAGGGGAAGTCAGGTAAGGTACTTTAAAAATCCTAAAAATAAGTGAAATTAATACAAACTTTGATTGTTGGCAAGTTCGTATTAATTTATCTCTGGTTACATTTTTTTAGGTCGCTTAAAAGCCTACGGCATTTACATTTACACTATAGATTTCGACTTCGCAAACTAACACACTTAAACCTTACACAGGAAACACCTTCAAAACAAAGCGACAAACGTGCACACGCGATAGTTAATCGATCAACACGTGCGTATAGAGATGCGCGCGCGCAGGTTTTCGCGCGGCCGGTTAGTCGGCCGTTCGCTGCGACAATGCGGCTTGCCTCCCCCTATTCAGCCTAGCCTCTCTCTTTTGACGGGCAACGGTGCGCTGAACAATCCAGCATTACAAGCCGGTTACTAGATGTACGAGATTGTGGATATGCTGTTGAGTTTTGACATTTGCGAATGTTTTGGTTCATGTTTTTAGGTCACGCCTACACCTACAGGATTACCGAATAAACATTGCAAGTTATAACCCTTGCTTCGTGTTTGAAATCGATCAAACAATATTAGATCCGTACTGGGTATAGCAATCAAATAAATACCCGTACTATTATAATCTGGATCTAGTCTGAAAATAAAAATACTTTTTTATAGCAGATCCACACCGGACCAAAATGTTATCTATTGGGGAAAAAGTCCATGTTGCACTGTACCGTATGTCTTTTTGTAATATTTCACCGATTATTCAATTAAAAGTGGACCGATTTTGAAAATTACTTTTTGGTTGAAGGAGTTGCCCGAGGTGGTAAGAAAAATGACTCCTGTTCTTTACAACTTGTAACAGAATCCTCCTCTCATTTACATTCCATTAGACAACTTTAGTAATATAATTCCATCTATCCCTTTATCAATAAAACCTTGTTTCACTAGTTAGAGTATTTGTATGTAACTTAGATGTTGATTCTGGGTTAACACGAACCCAAGCTTAAGATCACTTGAGATTGTCCACCTGTCCGTGTCATAGATAGCACTAGTCAACTTAAGTTATAAGTTGGCAGATGCAATTTATAGGCTTATCATATCATAGCTGCAGGGTGGTCTACTACTTATACTATAATTTCAATAAGATCTAAAGTTTCGTTCTGTGTTCTGTGGCCAACTCTGGTAGCAAACTTTTTCGATCAACAGAAGTCTCGATCACAGTTCATACTCAATTTTCACCAGCATAAATTTGTCGCGTCTTTCTGTATGTGTTAGCTCTGAACCTAAGGCCATGAGAAACACCACAAAACCCATGATTTCTCAGCACCCTAAAACTGATTATAATCTGAAGTCAGACAGCTTGATATGACAACAAAACAAAACCTAGGTAACAGCGTGGTTTACGCCAGTTTGTGGAAACGGTCAATAAAGTTACAATGTATCTTTGCGTCCTCAGAGGGGAGATATTGCACAATTTCTACGGAATATAGTATGAACGTTTTTTAACTACCTGTCCTGTCCAGTGTAAGACGCGCCCGCGAGGAGTGACCATATAATACCAAAAGCCAGGATGTAGATTCTCGACGACTTTCAAAACATGATGTGTTAAAAGATTGTTACTATATTTCTTTAAATCGCGTTTAATCAACGAGGATTTTATTTCCTCCAGGAGATCGATTCTTGAACACATTTAAAACATGACGTGCTAAGAGATTGCACGTTATCTAGCTTTTGTTTTCTGAAATCCATAGAATTTTTCAAAATAAGAACACCGAGACGTGCCGCGTTAAGACATGGTTATTTGGAGAATAAGGCGGCTGGTCGATTCTCGACGACTTTCAAAACATGACGCTGTAAGAGATTGCACGTTACCTAGCTTTTGTTTTCTGAAATCCTAAAACTCTTTAAATAAGTTATTGTTCCTTCATACGACTCTACTTGAGGAGTCATAAACGATACAAATAGCGTTTGATAAAATTGTGATAAACAAGTTGGCTGCAGAATTAACGAGCGTCCCGCTTCAATTACAGTATTTCCTTATTTTAAAAGCATCTGAAAGGTATGTACAATCAGCCGAAACAGATGATGCCTATATCATGCATAGTCAGAATTTATGTGATTATTATTAACATTTTTAGAAAAACAATAAAGGCGCGGCCCCACCGCGGTGCACGGAGAGGCTACGCACGTGTATTAAGCTTCGCTTTGTAAGAAAATGTATGTGGTTGTGTCCACTGCAACCCACGGAGAGGCTACGCATGAATTGACGTCATTGATACACGCGTGGCTTGCTCGAATAGGCGGTTACATAGCTCAACGCTGTCAACGTGGGTCTACGTTTCCACTGGAGTACACGAATAAGACCCACGACTATGTACAGCTCGGTTATCGCAGAGCAGTTTTCAGTCATACACGTTGTCACTCTCCGTGCGCCGTGCCACGCTAAACATAGTCGTGGGTCTTCGTGTAGGTACTCCAGTGGAAACGTAGACCCACGTTGTCAAACAAATGAATACACGCAGCTAAAATGCGCCGCGTGCCCGTGCACAGCATGCACCGCGGTGGGGCCGCGCCTTTATGCATCGATGCGGGATGTTATCACGTCTATTACATTCCAATCCCAGAAATTATTGGTAAAAATCAAATAACTAAATGTTATTTGATTTGTTAAAAGTCAAAGAATCCAGAATTTTTTATGTGATTCAAACTTTAGATCATTTTGACACGTCTTAAAAAATTAAGGAATCGTTTTCAATTGGTGCTACTTAATGAGGCGCGCCCTGAGGAATATCTCTAAGATTCATTATTCTCATTTAACGTCTGTGGATTCACCTTTCATTAGTTAATTAAGGATTCACTGCTCGTTTACTTACTTTGTTCACTACAAAAGACCAACTTGATTTGATAAGTATCAATTATTGAAAGATACTATTAAATAAATTGAGTCTAGGTATGGCCAAACTAGGGCAAATGGAGGAAAAGAACTAGTGGTAAAATGAGTAGTCATACGATAATTGAAAACATCTGTATTAAGGCTAATATTATACTTTTCCTTTGTAGTTAGAAAGTTTGGATGTTATACAATTACCCCCTTATGCATAATCGACCAGTAAACCTGTATTAGCTAAAACACATATTAAATCTGTTGCTATCTCTTTTCGTTGACATATGGGTGACAAGAAGAAAACGTTCTTAAAACCTGTATTAAATTGTCAAGTTTTTATGCATAAGGGGGTTATTGTTTCATTTTGAAGATAATAATTTGAATAATAAAGTCGATCTCGGCTTGTTATTTTCGTTAGTATTCATCAAGTTATAATGAATACTAACGAGAACCCTATGTTTCAAACTTATTAATCATAACTGAAAATTTATTCTTAATTAAAATACAAGCAGTTCAGTACCTAATACATAAACCTACATACCTCAGAGAACAAAACCAAGCAATAGATAATTACATAAGCAACATTACATAAGCTTACAGACTCAAGCTAAACTCCTAAATTTTATTAGTATACTCAATGCAGTTCGTAATAGCAGTGCCAACAAACTGACACGCAATACTTACGAAACTTATTGACATAAGGATCCGAGTAATGATGCGTACACAAAGCCAGGGCATCGAACTACACCACACTTAATTTAATTACAAGATTGCATTAAAGTTAAGGTCATGTCTGTTAGCGCGTGTTCAAGTGACTTCTACGAATCGAGATATAAAAATATTATCTTTATTCTGTATCTCATCATCATCATCAAAAACATTACTTAAGTATGTTTTTTTTGCTGTTTTCATAATTATAATTTCTTGTCTTTGTCCCACAATGGGATCTACAATAATAATATTCTTTTTCCATTCTCTATCAGCCATCATTTCATCACACACCTCTTTCTTGCTCTTATTTGAAATGTCCAAGGATCATATTTTTTTATTTAATTTATTATTACTTATATATTTTGTTGTAGAATTAAGTAGGTAGCTATAGTTTTGCAATGAGCATTAGTTTTTTAATTTTTAACTTCAAGCAACGAAATAGAGCATCGTGTTATACCAGTCCTACCGTGGGGTCGTCGCTGCGAGTAAATACTGTACAAATGCACTGTGGTACAAACTGACTGCAAGGTCAGAGTGAACGGCAGTTCAAACGATTCCAATTTTGTATACATTTACTTCATTTCCTAGAATTGCATGCGGATAGATGGTAAAGAAACTATCAAACTCATGTTTACATTGTTAGGAACAATTTTACCCCCTTATGCATAATCGACCAGTAAACCTGTATTAGCTAAAACACATATTAAATCTGTTGCTATCTCTTTTCGTTGACATATGGGTGACAAGAAGAAAACGTTCTTAAAACCTGTATTAAATTGTCAAGTTTTTATGCATAAGGGGGTATGTAACTAACATAATTTTAAAATACAAAATACATTGAAACAAATTATTGGGACCATGTCTATATAACACTTTGTTTAAAAAAAAACAAATATTATCTAAAGTAGTGTTTTGATTTTTAAAAGTATTGAAAGTTGAACAGTTAATAAACACTTATCTTTATTTTCATCGATTTAAACTAGATTGAAGTATTCCAAGAAAAATGAGCGTGAACATAATTAAAATTGCAGCTTCAAAAGGGCTTTAATTAAAAATGCTGTCAAATACATCTGCTGCAAGGAAAAGTACAAAGTTTATTATAAAGCACAAAATGAGAAAAAATTAAAATTAGAGACAGCGGTAAGTACACAAAAGTGTGTTAACCAAATTTACAAAAAAAACTACAGCTTTTAACCTATTACAAATGAAAAAATGAGCAAGCCCCGAGATTCATAATAGACGTTAGGGAGAAATTCAATCAGAAACATAGTGCTGTTTCTGACATGATTGCAAAATACTCGTAGCTTAGAAAAATAAAATAAAAATTACCACGACTATATACCAGGGAGCGGTAGACATTTCTTTCTGATCTTTAGGTGTAATTCTTTAGATCCTTTGAAGATTTCTAAGGGGGTAGCCCCACTTAGTTTTCGTAGTTTAGATTACTAATACATTTTTTTACAAGTTACCGTCTAGTCATATTATTATCATACACTAACTAACAGAATCAAAAAAAGCTGGTAACGAAAACTTAGCTACTAATATGGACCAAAATGTTTCATGCCCTCCAAATAGCGCGTACTATTACAGAAACCTTAGAAATCCAGAATATCTATGACTCTATGTCCTATCCCCACATAATTTTGCTAAAAGCTTGGGTTTGGTTTAAAATTACACACTACACGATACGTCCCCACGATCCAAGCAATAAATGGCCGCAGGTGCTTGCATAAAAATGAAAGACGAAAATGCACCCACACTCACAATAGTGTCATTAATCCTTTATGAGTTCTCCGACCTCGACTCTAGGAGATATGCAGAGGGCTATGTGCTTAGTTGAAATCTGTAAGGCTTGAACACTTTTTTCCGTGAATTTTTCTAGGCACCGCCTGGCACTATTAGTAGGCTGAAGGGAAATTTTACTCACCCATGATACCTACTACTCTTATTGGCTGAATAAACTCATACCTATTATAAAATCTCTCGTGGATTATCTCATTACCAATTGTTTTCACATTGACCAGTTTAGCTACTGGGCAATCAACACGATGTCTGGGTAAAAAAGGTAGGTAGTCATATTCCTAGCACAGGATCGAGGCGGATGGCAATCGCGAAAGGGAGGCCTATGCCCAGCAGTGGGTTAAAAATGGCTGATGATGATGATGATGAGTCATATTCCAGCATTTTGTCAATATAAATAAACCAATTACCAATAGAGCAGTACAATATTGTTGTAAAGACTATAACAAATATCTAGCAATGGACACAAGCTACACCGCTGTTTGATTACGTGCCCTAACAGAATATTGACATCAAACAGTAATCATAGCTTTTGTAAATATCGTATAGGCATATAGTTCATTCACAGAACTAGCATTATACAACAGCACAACCATTAATTGATAATTAGTCATTGTTCTTTCATAATACAGGCAATACATGGCAAGTCCAGAATAACCAAATCTCTTGTTAAACAGGAGAAAGGGTCTTTGATACTTGTGCGAAAAGCACCTACCAATAGATCCACACTGCTGAAAATTAAATTATTTCAAGGCTACGTAACCATTACGTCAAGAATTGAAACTGTAAGATGATATCTTGGTTAAAGCACCGATTTTTGGAAAGCATTTTTAAATGTCTCTACATCACTACAATTCTTACTCCGCGCAAATAAAGTGATAGACAATGGTGGTGGTTTGTGAGCTGCATTAATGCATGCAATGGGAAGTGCCAGCTGACCAGCCTTGAACTTGCAGCGCGTGTGAACGCAAGTTAATACGAACGGCCGTTTCTAGTCGCAGTGCGTTCGCGTGCAATATGGACGTAATACTCTGGATGGGAGGTATTCATTTAGGGATGGTTTATGCAAGAGGGAACCTCTGGGAACCAAGCTTAAACTTAAAATCAAAACCAAAAGAGCACTTTGACACGTCTATAAAACTAGGGGATGCTACTAATCCGATTGGAATAAGCTAGGTCGAAATAAGAACGCGGCTGGGCATGCAATTTTCTTAAAAAAAATCGGTCCACAAGTTCCATGGTTTTTTTATTCACACATCTCTACAACTCTATGAAAATGTTAGGGATACAAAATAAAAGTTTATGCAGCTTTATAAGGCTGAGATGCAATCTTCTCTCTAAGTATCTTCTGCAAGCATGTAATAGAATGACATAGTACATAATTATTCGTGGACGGCAAGTTTAAGCGATTTTAAACCTTACCTAAGAATGATTAAAATCCACTTCCCAATGATGTTAAAAACGTGAAAGTTTGTATGGATCCAATTTAATTAATAAATAAGGAAAACACAAACAAGAAAATCCGTAATTTATCATAACCCGTAACATTGCAACATTGTTGCTACGGAAGAATAGAAAAGTTATGAACATTTCCTTTTTCTACATTTTACAGGAAAGATCACTAACAATGGAAACTGACAAACTAGTGTGAAAACGGAAAACATAGTTTCACTCGTACTTTTTGTTTAAATTAAAATATAGGTTGGTTCCAAAGGGAGCTTTTCAAATTCAGATTTCCGTCCCTCCGTCTTTTCTCTGAGACTATTTTGATAAAGAGAAATGTATTGGAACAAAATAATAATTATTGATTGATTAAAACCTAATCATCGTAAATAAACTTACGGCCTACGTGACTTAAAGCATGTACCATAAAACCATTTAGAACGAAAGCCTTTCACACGCCAAATAATTTTACTTTATTTATTTATGGCCCGTTAGCCAATTAATAAAATGGTAACTTGTAATAAACCCGACAATAATGTATTTGTATTTTCCTCTTGCTTCTCTATCTATATTATATAATGCGGTGTTAGTTTGTTTGACGGAGATAATCTCCAAAACTACTCGGCGGATTTCAAAAATATGCTATGTCGAAAGTCCTACGGACATTCGTAAGTTGGTTACAGGAACCGGGCGTTAGCAAGCTTCGCCACGAGCGCTGGTATAGCGCGTTACCTGCAGCTAACTGTAACCATGCATACTGTAACCATGGAAACTAGCACAGTTACAGCTTGCGTTACATTTTATTGGGCTCGCTTTTATATCGCGTTTGTATCGCTACAAACGCAAATTAAACGCGCAGTGACTGGGAGTTCGTGGTCTGCACAGGCCCTTAAGTTAGATTGTACTGATGTCATTTTACGGAGCATACCAATCGTGAACTCAATGTATACTCAACTATTATCGACTTAGTAAATAGATATGCTGGGTGTACTGGGTATTTAAATGTTAGCAAATTCGTAGAGACTTTTACACACAGTCTAGTTTTAATACCTACCTTTTCTATCTATATTTATTTATGTGGTTTTGCTTCTGTTTATAATATTTGTCATTTTAAAAGACTTAAAAAAGAAAAAGGAAATTCAGACCCTGTCGATATGTTTTTGGACATACCTCTGACTACCTTTTAGTCATATTCAAAGTTACGTTCAACTTTGAAGGAAATACAGTCGTGATCATATTTATTATCATTTTAAAAACCTATATTTCCCACCTCATAACGACTTGCATTAAGGTACCTACTACTAATCCTAACCTTCGTAACTTTTCTTTAAAACATTCTGTGGATCGTTGTCGGTCCATCTACAAAACCAACGCCTCTTATTCAGTAAGTATAGAAATTGTTCTGTACGTACAAGAGTCTTTAGCGAATATTGTAAAATATCTTGCAAGTCGGGGTAGCAGAGTAGGTTGCGGGTTCAACGACCTGCCAACCGGTCGAGCTTAAAGCACCGCGAAGCGAGCATAGTGGGAAATTTGGCCCACTTCTGATGTTACACTATAAAATAATATTTTAAACTAGTTCGGACGTGACTCTGATTACCATTAGCATCGACAGTAAAATTTGAAGTACCATACAATATATATTAATTAAATATCTAGAGACAGTAGAGTTTATTAAACCTTTTTAAAGTATGTAAAAATCGGAGATGAACCTAATTATGTAAAACTCCTCTTACTTATTTACAGTCTAGTTCAAAACTTATTACACAAGAACTGAATCAAACATTAAATATACCTAATGTGATAAATATATATTATTCCATAACCCATCAGATTAATTAGCAGCAAGTAATTATGTCCGGCTCAACGAAATTGCTTTCAAATGATCCACATTTGAAATAAACCTACGTTAAATCTTCACAAAAATAAACACACAAATTTTCCATGGCAATGCAGATTATAAAAACATAAACTGTGTTTTGACCACTTTATCAAACGTTCTATCTAATCCTCAAAGAAAACATGTTAACAGAATTAAATAATAATTTATTTAACCTTCGTCTTTAGTAAAAATAGTCAGTCTCATCATCAGAATCATAAATAATGAGTGGACTTATGACATCCTATTTGATGCTGTTTCTATGTTTTCTTAGCATTGAAACGCTTCCAATCTTGCAATATTTCTTTGAAGTTTTTACTAGTTTTTAAGTGCAGTTTTTTAAATAGCGGTTAGTTTAACTTTTTATTTTAACAAGGCTCACGAATTCCCTGAAACCGTGACATGATATCGTGAGATGTTAATGATCTACTACATACATACATAGATCAAGAATCATCCCCATAGGGATCACCATCATTACCACGGAATTATATTTGCTACTATCCTGAAACACTTCATCTATTTTAATTTATTCGGAAGACAGACAGTTATAGATACTTAAGAGTTAACAAATTAAATTTAAATGAACCATTTATACGTCTTCGCCGTTCATCAGTTTCTATTATTATATTATTTATACAAGCTTTATGGTTAAATGGCCTTTCTCCAAAATATCACTATATTGGTCCATATGAGGGTAGTCAACAGTACTTTTCAATTTCAAATTGAAAATATTTAGCTGGAGGAAAGCTATGAACTACTAGTTATATTATATATATTATGCAAGCATCGATGTGCAAGCTGCTAAGACAGCCAAGAAGTTATTAGGTTAGGTCTGCCATCTATCTTGGAGCGTGACGTTAGAAGTATAGATAGCCGGAGGCTTGCTGGACCCGTCATTAATCTCTTTGCGGTTACTGTGTCGAGTAACGGTGCTGAGGCAGATGTAGTCAGCCTACACTGTCACAGAGCATTGCAGATGCAGGAAAACAGATATGCCACTGTCATAAATGGCCGTTTTGGTTGAGTTTGTGCCCTGGCTGACTATGACCGTTAAAAGCGATTCAGTTTAGGTCCTATAATAAACTGCTTTTGACGTAACTAAGGCGCTAACGTAAAGTTAGGACACTTAGAACTTAAACTGAATTGTTTAAAAATAGTCATGGTAAGCCACCTGACTTTTGTATATGCCCCGACTTTTGATCAGGAGGAATCGTTGAATTGACGCAAAAAAGTCTACGTACGAATTTGTTAGAGTATTCGATCATGAAATCTATTTTCATAGTTGCATTCCGTACTTCTGACGTCCTCATTCATTTATCTGCAATAAATGCTAATGTATTCAAATGCATATCCAGGCTGACTCAGAACAAGCTCAAAGCGACAGATACTAATGAGCTTTCTGTATGATCCACTCAATTAATGCAAAGTAGCAAACGGCTGCTGTGATATACACTTTGACGATATTTAGATGCCATAAATTGAACTACTATCAAGTAAAAACGAATTGCTTACGATATATAGTGTAATCGTGGCTTTTACAATAACGTCTTGTGTATCTTATCAATTAGACAGAATTTAGTATGAAAATACATTAAGCATTCCAGGAATTGGTTGGTCGGTCTATAATTGATACAACAACCTTATCAAAATTTTGTCTAAATTATAGATGTACAAATTTAAACATGCTTACGAACTTACTTCGTCATCCTGCTCTTGTCTAACATTACGTAGGGTTGTTTCGTGGGAGATGTGGGGACCCATTTATCTATACTATAATCGTAAGTACCTAGTTTCGGTGATTACCTCCGTCAAACAAGGAAACAAACAAACAAATTTTACCTCTTTATAATATTTGTACCTATAGGTTTTTTTTTTCATTTTTTCATTTTCATTTTCATTTCATTTTCATAGGTAGAAGTAAAATAAAATAAATAAATAAATATCCTTGGACATTCCACACAGCGTCATATAGTCCCAGCTAAGAAACTTAATGCTTGTGTTATGGTAACTATTAGTATGGTGTCATCACAGCGTGGTATTCCTCTTCCATTTCCATCTTACAGCCGTCATTTCAGCATTGTCAAGTCATGAACCTTCTGTCTTTTGATTAAGTATTCATCTTTGCCATTACCAAAGTACTGAACTTGAGTTGTATTGTGTCATGAGCAGTTATGTGATGGTGACCGACATTTTGATAATTGAGCAAAAAATGTATTAATAACCATTGTTCAATGTTTAATGATATAAGTAGTGATAATGCATTTAACACATTTTGTATTGAAACTGGAAATTTTTAAGTCTCTTTTGAAGATTTTACAATAAACTTGTAGTGTTTTTCGATATTTACGAGTAATTGCATTTATTTAATATACCTACTATAATAATTGAGGCCTAGTTTAAAAAATCTTTTTGACGTAGAATTTGGTCAATTTGGTTTTGGGGATTTTGACACCAAGCCTTAAAAGGACCAACAATAAAAAAAAACTGAAAAAAAAACTGTCTAGACTTTTTTTTATATTTGCAAGGTTAGTTTTGTTAAAATATACTTTATAATAATGGAAAAGGATTTTTGTGTTCACGAAGAAGCAGTAAAATAAATAACGGTAATTAGTGACAAGCTTAATTAATCACAATTTTTGTGCTTTCGTGAGAAAACATAACTGTAGGTTTGTTATTATTAATTCAGTATTGTTTGACCGAACAAATAGTTAACAAATTAATTGCTTAATTGTACACTATTTTAAAAGCTCTCATACTTACTGTTAACAGTTAAGTTGGAATTAATATTCGTGGGTTCGATTAAAATGGTCGATGAAAAATGTTCTTACTAAAATTATTTCGATAAATTAGTTCTAAAGTATACTACCATTTGCCTTGTTCTTAAGTACAATCTTCTACAACTGCAACTAACTAAAATAGGTGCTTATACTTACCCGTGGTATAAAAACTGGATAGCAACACAATTTAGCAAAAGGTTCTTTCCATGTCTTCGCGGTTTGTACAAAAAGAAGCTATGTAATCTCTTTATACAGTTATCTATCGAATCATAACCAGTGTGAGGCAGGACCGGGCCGGGGTCAACGTCCGCTGCATCTTGTTTTTTTTATTTCGCGCTTTTATAGACCTAGAAAAACTTGAAGCGGCTGGTAAATTAAGAATAAATTGCCGAAAAGAATGTTTAAATGTGTTTCGAGTAACTCGTGTTATGTGCCAAAATTAAATAATTAATTAAGTATTAAGGAGTTATGCTTTGTATTATACGTATTTAAATGTACCTGTTCTAGTTTATTATAATGAAAAGCTTCGGATATTTTGTAAGTAATATTTTTTGAAGTATGAAACTTTTTGACGCATAATAACGTTGCTATGACGAAAGTTCTACAGCCATCCGTAAGTTGGTTATAGGAACCAGGCGTATGTTGACATTGGATAGTAAACTTCGATCCAAAGCTTTCAGATTTGAGAATCGGTTATGCCTCAAATTTTTTTTTAAGCGCTCGTGGCTAATTTTGCGTTCTTGATAGATCGCTGAAGTTAGTGTAGCGTTCTACTAAAGTCATACTTTCAATTGTAACCGCTTTGAACATCAGTTAACTTAGACGACCTATCAAAAAATATGTAATTTTTTTTGCAAAAAACATTGGCAGCCAAATAAGTGTTTGGAAGTTTGTTGACTAGGCAGGAGCAACTCCAGTATCTAAGAACACATTTCCGAAGGATCTTGAATGAAATCTGATATAATTATCACCTTAGGAATACAGAATACTGATTAAATTTCGTTTATAGCCATAGAATTAATGTTGCTATGCGAAACAGAAAATGCCCATGGGTGCAATGACCTGAAATCTGCTTTGTTCATCGCGAATGAAACAATGACATTCCTAATAGGACGGCAAAAGAACCCTTGGAACATTTTGCTTGGCTGATAGATGAGGAATTTTGGTAGTCGCAGACAAGACAAAAGCAAGACAGAATTCCAATAGAAATGTGGAATGCAAAACAAATAGTATTTGGATAGGAGACTATTGTTTATTAAATTTGCTAGCACAGATTAAGCAGGACCTACGAGTACGTCTTCATGTGACGTGTTCACGGGTGTACAAATGAAAACAGACTGTGACAGTCCATTCTACATCAGTGTAAGAATTTTTGAAATCTGAGTAGTTTCGGAGATTACCTCCGTCAAACAAACAAACAAACCAACATTACCTCTTTATAATATTAGTTTAGATTAGTTTAATATTACCCTGTATAAATAAGCAGTCATAGAACAACTTCCATAGTTTAGTTCTAAGTTGAGTCGCCTAACAAAACTTATAGCACAAGGACAAAATAAATCGAAGTCTCCTCCACTGACTAATGTATGACAGGTGTGTCTTGTTCAAGAGCTGATGGATCGATGAAGTCAGGGCTGGTGACAGAGCAATGGAGGACAAAGGAACTGGGGAATTCAGGACGCATTTAACATTAATCTGCTGCTGTACATTGTAATTGTAATTAAATGCCGTTCATGATAGCTCATGTTGGCAGCTTAAGCTAATTTGTACCATAATGATATACTAGCTGTGCCCCGCGGTGTTACATGCAATAAATAGATTCAGTTCCTGAGGGAATACCGGAAGCTCTCATATAAGCTTTCAATAGTTTGACTCCCAAATAATTCAAATTATTATCAAAGAGTTTTTTTTTATCAAACCTCTTTATCAATTCTACTCCAAGAATTGAGCTGTTTAGAAAAATCAAGATTTCAAGCAATAAAATAAAAGTAGTATGCTATATTAAAAGTAACCCCTTTAATAAGTTGCACCACTGAAGCTATACAGCCTCTACTCTCAAAAACGAAAACAATACATCGTGAAAATAATCGCAGTTCAACTTATGTTAGTTTCTCTTTCTAACTCAGTTTCCACCGACATAAAAGCTAAACTGCGATATTTTGCACGATGCCGTGTATCGTTTTTAGTTTTGTGAGTAAGCCCTGTATAGTTTCCATTCTCAGGTCCCCTCCGCACCTTTGTATTAGGTAAATTGGTGTCGATAAACTTCACGAATGGGCAATACCGTGACTCACAGAGCTATTGGGCCATAGTGAACAGATAAACTGACCGCGCTGTCTAAGCCTAGCCAATATCGACCAATAAGGTTACCCACTGCGGATTTGTTAATAATATGTTGTATGTTGTTTATGCAGTCAAACATGACCGTTTGAAATATAATTCGATAATAATAGGTCAATTAGTGACATTAAATTTAAATCGATTAGGTTGAAAGAGTGAGTTTTTTTTGTTTACGAGTGTTAGTGTTTTCAATCTTTTATCTTGACGATATTTCTTTTCTTTGAGTCCATTTTTTTTAAGTCTTTATTTGTCATCTTTGCATAAGGCACTTAAATTACCAGTGGCATATCATTTCGTTCAATAAATAAAGTCTAAAGCGCCTGAAAGAAAACATTATGCAATGCTTCGTGTTCAAAGAAGCTTTGCTTATAACAGGCGGTCGATTTGCTATGATATAAATAAATTAAGTAGGTACAATACAATCATTGTTTTAATTTAACTTAGGCAATTTCGCCACTGAAAAGTATTTTAGTTATAAAATCCTGGATACATTTTTTTAACATAAATGAGACATTTGCCTTTTATTTTATGAAAAGTTTCCAAAAAAACAAAAACTGTCTATTTCTGGCGACATGACCCGTAGGTCTACCTACATCTATTAAAGATACGTTTGCCTTTATGGATAGCATGGACATAATAATTTCAAATTCTCTGTAATTGAGGAAATTCAGCGACTTTCCCACAATTGAACAGAATGAAAACTATAAAAACGATAAGTATCATAACGTAGCATCATTAGATGTTTATCAAAATATTACCTGATCCATATCACATTTATCAGTCAGTTAACCGTAGGCATAATAACGACGATAGCTCGTGACCTAGAGATTATAATACATACCGAGTAGGTAGGTACGTACAGTCATTGACAAAAACATATGACATCACATTTATCACACTAAGTAAGTGAATGTTTGTTGCTCATGCACGGTTAAACGACTTGATGAATTTGAATGAAACTTGTCACATGATATTCTGGGTTAACACATAGCTTTTTGTCCTGGAATTTATATGGGAACTATTCACCATGCGTAACACCGCGGGATAAAACAAGTAGCCTCCAAAAAGTTCCACGAAATTTACCTTAGAGACGCCCGTCGCGCCGCCCAAATGTGAAGAAGCCCTAGTACTTAGGTAGGTACTTAAATAAATATGTTTAGGTTTCTTTGTATTCAAGATGACCTTCGAAATTGATGCGAGACGATACCTATCATTGAATGTTGTTACTAACATTACTTTGAAACCGGATTTCGAAAATACAAGGTTGTAAGTTTTCTTTGGATGTGGTAAAACAAAACATTGCTTCGTTTTTGTGAGGCTTAGTTAAACAAATTTGTCCTGAGGCACAGTGGCGTAGCTATCATAGGGCCAGGTGGTGCAGTGCACCAGGGCCCCGGAGCTCAGGGGGCCCTCAAACCTCAGCTTTGAAAAAAAAATTAAATTTTTTGACTGTTGTAATTCGTAATTCCCTACTACCAGCCTTATTTCATCAAGTATCACCACTAATGCTATGATTTCTATTCCGCACATCCATCCATCTGGCACCAAATTCTGCTAGAACTCATTTTCGCTAAAAAAATTCCGATGACAAAATATGTATGATACCGGTTGCAGCACAACGTTAACCGTATAATCTATGATAGCTCTCAACATGATCGACAACAAAAAATAAACAACGTTATTCTAAACTCAAATTCAAATTGACAAATGAGCTAGTACACGGAAAAAAATAAAATAAAATAATATTTTTTTATTGAAATTAAAATTAAAAAAAATATTAAATTATTAAATATTAAATTTTATTAAAATTAAAAAAAATAAATTAATTTTGAAGGCCAATATAAGTTCAAACTACGCGGAAAGAGGGGAGGAGGAGGGCCCGATTCTTTCCCCATGCACCAGGGCCCTTGTCCCCCTAGCTACGCCACTGCTGAGGCAATATATTGACAGGGAAGAAGACAGTGCTTAAATAAAATATATTTTTAGAAAATATATCGTTTTCGTTATTTTTATATTCACAATCACTTATTTGTTACTAGGTAAACTTAAAGTTAGAGACAATTTAGTTACGAAAGTCCTACGGACATCCGTAAGTTGGTTGTGGGATAACAATAAATCGAGCATAACAGTACTTTCAAGTAACTTTATGTATAATTATTTTCTATAATAGCCCAGTGATAGCCGTCCTTGATAAAATAACAATGCTATCGATTCTCACCGAGCACTGGTAAACATAAGACTGGTGGTCAAACTGGTGTCATTTCAAACAACGATAGAGTGTTTTACAGTTGCTATTAATTTTATTGATATTTCCGATATAGGTAAAAAGACAGCTGGATCTGGAATAATCAGCTCCCTGTCTCGCTATCACGAAAAACAGATATTTCGTGACAATTTAGGGTTCAATTAATGTTGGTGAATAGGTACTGAATTCGTAACAGTAACCAACAACAATAAGGTAAGGAGGAATACACCCTGTGTGCATTGTTCACAATGGTACCCAGCCTAAAAGCGGACAGTAACGCTGAATTAGGATTTAAAAACCAGCAAAGCGCAAGTCAAATACGCGCTAGGTTCCGTACCGACTTTAACCACTGCTGGGCATAGATCTCCCTAAGTTTGCGCCATCCACTACGGCCTGAACTAGTCGCATTCACGCCCTACGCTACACAATTATTTTAAACATCCTGTGATATCTACTCCGAGAATTTTGCCAGTCTCCTAAACAAAAGACAGTGGTGTCTAGAGATCATCTACTTTACCGACCTTTGTCATGCCTTTCCGTTGAACACACAATGAGCAAAAAATGTACATCGACGGATATACTTAGACAAGTGGGTTAGTTGTCTAAAGTACAAAATTAAATACAGTCAAACACAAATAAACAAGACAGTCAACTGAAAATGATATCAAGATGGCTATCTTATAGTCAGACACACGTCTTTTGTTAAGTATATACCTAAATAAGTACCTACAGACTCTAAAGGAATTTAAAATACATGTTACCTACAATAAATCTTTAATCAAGTGTAGGTATACTAAGAAAGGACTTTAGTAATTCAATCCCAAAGAGGGTGCAGTTTGATCCAAGTTTGTAGCAAAATTAATTCCACGGGAGCGAAGTTCCGAACCGTTCTCTAGTATTTATATAGATACATTCCGCTCTTACTTATAAAGTGTGTACCTATCTTACTTACTGTTTTAGACAAAGGTGGAAACTTTAAGTACGGTCGACTAAAACAGATGGTACTTATATCAGTTTCGACAAAAGTTTCTGAAATATCTAATTGTTGATAGGATTCTTGTGAGATTTCGAACTTAACAAAATAAAGAGAACAATTGTCACTTCGTAGGTACCTAATTGGGGGAGTTATACTGTAGGAGTTGGATTAGGTACCTACCTAGATTAGATTAGGTAGTTCGTTTGTTTGATATAATGCGCACTATGCTATTAAACTAAGTATAAAAATATGAACCTTATAAAATAAGTATATCGGTTAAGCAACAGTTCCACAACAATGTTTAGATAAAACTTATCAAAGTGTTCTAGTTGCCTAGTTTACATTCGCGACCAACTTGTCTATCTGAGGTGTAATAACCTTTTCAATATATTATTTAGCCATTAGTGTGATCATACTCGTAGCAAAGCTTCAGATGATTATGATTAGGTACACAGATTATTGAGTTTTTAACTCATTAAAGAATCAGCCGGTTAATAAAAAGTTGAAACTACCTACCTACCAGTATTTTTTATCGGCACGCCAACAATAAAAAGTAAATAATGCCCATGACTATATTTGGGAAGAGGTACCCGGTATCAAATTTATAGCTAAATACAAACATAGATACCTACATACATTTATAATATCATCACGCCTCTTTCCCATAAGGGTAGGCAGAGTCCACGGACTTCCATTTGCTACCACCAAAGAGAGAGAGATAATTAATGAGGCGAACAAGATGTATCAACCCTGACACACTCTTACTTCTCTCTTAACTCGCACTCATTACATTCTTCATACACGCTCGCCATCATCATTTCTATAAGTCATCATAGTTAAATACTCACATTTTGATGACATCTTCTTCGACTGGTTTTGATGTTGTGGTCAGGACCTTATTGAAACAGAAAAAAATCACTGCACAAAATTACACAATAAGACATAAATCCGTAAAATTCTATAAAATATTTTGTTAAAGCGCACGACCGCAGCAGACCATGAATTTCGCGTGTATGATAAACAATATTTAATTTATTAAGTATATAAACTATTGGGTCGATCATCATTTTTATCTACAGCCAACAAGCAAAATGCAATTAGGTAAGTATCTACAATTTTTTATGAGGTTTAACATTTTACTAGCAGATGGATTGAGTGTGAGTTCGACAAGGGGCTCGGGTTTAGTTAATGGTGGCAGGCTTTGAGAGATAAAAATTATCAAATCTAGTAGGGTTTTGCTTCCTGATTACATATCTACCACTTTTATTTCTAGGAGATTCTTAGTTTTCGAGAAATTAATAAAAACATTTTTCATACAAATTCAAAGGAAACGTGAAACGAACGAAACAAGATCAAATTAACTTCTTAGGATTTGACAGCTTATTTGTCGCAGTTTATTATCTATGGTGTAAAATGGCGCGCAAAAACGATGAACGCAACGTAAAATTTTCTACTCATCAAATTTGTCCATATGAGTAGGTTAGGTTAGGTTGATATATAAAAATGCGAGCGAAGCGAGCCCATTCATAAAATCTAGTGACCTAAAAAGTAGGTTAGGTTAGGTTGATATATAAAAATGCGAGCGAAGCGAGCCCACTCATAAAATCTGGTGACCTAAAAAGTAGGTTAGGTTAGGTTGATATATAAAAATGCGAGCGAATCGAGCCCACTCATAAAATCTGGTGACCTAAAAAGTAGGTTAGGTTAGGTTGATATATAAAAATGCGAGCGAAGCGAGCCCACTCATAAAATCTGTTGACCTAAAAAGTAGGTTAGGTTAGGTTGATATATAAAAATGCGAGCGAAGCGAGCCCACTCATAACATCTGGTGACCTAAAAAGTAGGTTAGGTTAGGTTGATATATAAAAATGCGAGCGAAGCGAGCCCATAATAGAGGTACTTACAGTGGCGTCTCACAGTCTCACACATCATAATTACAACAAATGAATTGATAATGTAATCAATTTCGGTTTCAATAAATGAAAAATTTATGAAAAAAATGTTTTAATCATTTACTTTTTGCCTTATCTAGCGCTAATCTTAAAATAAAAAAAATATCTAAACATTAAAAAAGTTTACGTTTCGTTTATCGTTTTTGCGCGCCATTTTACACCATAGATAATAAACTGCGACAAATAAGCTGTCAAATTCATGTGAAGTTATTTTTTATCTTGTTTCGTTACACGTTTCCTTTGAATTTGTATGAAAAATGTTTTTATTAATTTCTCGAAAACTAAGCATCTCCTAGAAATAAAAGTGGTAGATATGTAATCAGGAAGCAAAACCCTACTAGATTTGATAATTTTTATGTCTCAAAGCCTGCCACCAATAACTAAACCTTTACCCGACAAGGTTCCAATCGTAACGTAATTTTTTAAGAAAACTACAAAATACAGGTTTATCTGGCTACATTAAGTTCAATTTAAACACTGCAGAATATTTTAATTTTTATGTTTTTTATGACTTACCTGTTAATTTATGATCATAACAAGTTGAACTAGTTTAACTTCCTGAGCATTTTAATGCAAATTATAAATAATTAACTTATTGTTCTTATGTTAAAATCACTAGGAAAAACCTAACCTCTATGTAAATAAAACGTACTGAAAACTGAGTCACTCATCTTTCAAAAAAGTTTTTTCCTTAGTGACATTGAATTTTATAATATCCTACCTACCAGACTTGACTTTCCATGAAAGAGGTTGCACAAAAAAGCTATGATAAAAGAGTTTGCATGCATTTTGTAAAGAGGTTTTAGTTTAGGTTTTTTGTGAGGCTGGTAGTCGACTGCTTAGTTTTCAAAGTGATTTATTATTAAGTAAATTTATTTAATAAGAGACAACGAAAATAAATGTGGTGCTTCTAACTAAAGCCTGGCCTGTATAAGTACTTTATTATACTTACCAAGTTATCTTTAAATTTTTAAAGGGTCCAAAATAATGGGGTAACACTCGCCCAACGTGGGTCACTAGGTCATCTGTTATTTGTAACATTACACGAAAACCAAACAAATAGGCAGCGCAAGTGTGACCTGTTCGGTGTTGCAAATAGGCCAATACGTACAAACGAATGAACTGTAGACTGAAAGACAGACGGACAGCCGCCGAGTTAAAGTAACAGGGTTTCGTCTTTACCCTTTGGAACCCTAAAAAATATTTTTGAATGGCAAAACGACCTTAGCAGATCTTGTATCTTAGAACAAAAGGACATCAGTTCAATTTGAATGTTAACTGCTATTATTTAATGAAGTTTTTAGGTACCTAACCAAAGTAAATGGTTAACGCGTAGACTACCAGCTGATCTTCAATGTACCTACCTGCTCAAATGTAACCTTGATCGATCGAATTCGAAGCAAAACACGTGGCTTATTGCAAAATGCAAATATTTACATAAAATAAATGAATTTGGGTCACGTTTTTACCTCAATCTCCCAAGCTTAGTTGTAAAAACAATCACCTAATTAATTTAGTGCCTGGGAAATAACCAGAACAAAAAAATACTTACGCTTTATATAATGAAAACTTAACAGCTCCCACAGGATTTGAACCTGCGTAAAAACAAGCGATCGCTTTTAAGCCGAGCTGCCTGACCACTAGGCTTGGAGCAAGATAAAAGACAATCTGATGAAAAACAAGACAATAAAATAAACCTTATGTTCCTACTTCTACACTAGACTATATAGTTCAATCCATGATAATATTGTAGGTAGGTAGCACTCTCTCTTTGTGGCATGAATTAATTTCAGGCCTCTGGCAAGTGACTTACTCGACTACGTATCTACCTAACTACCTACCTATTTCTTGTTCATTTACTCCTAATGTTTGGATTTTAGAGTTTTTTACCTAAGTATTAAGAAAGTAAGTAAAAAACACTAAAATTCATACAAAAATTAGTACCTACCTAACAAATTGGTTCTCACCTTTATAATTCTCAGACACCTTTTTAACTCTGATACACCAAGAAATGAATATTCACGCAATATGTTTGTCATAAGAATTTGTAGTGAATTTTAAACTCATTTAACACAACGCACAAGTCCAATCACTAAACTAAACTAAGTTCACTAATTAAAATAATTTATCCCTAATTATTGCTACTGGTGCTTTGTACATTTAAACTAAAATAAAATTAACTAAGTATCACTTGTAAGTTAAATGCACAATTACGTTTTGGTCACCGCATTTCGCTGAAACACGTAGCGGCTTTTCCGCATGATAATCTACACGCATGCGTACAAACCAGAGCTTATTTCTGCGCATGCGTGGGATATAACTTAGTGATTCGCTGTCCCTTTTATTTGGTGAAGTTAAGAGTGAGACGGAGGTAGGCTGAGGTCCGCAAAACCACATGCGCAGTGGTATTGATGTGAATGTTGGCGGGAGTTCGGTTTGGATGGGGAGCTTGCCAAGCAACCCCATGGAACCATACCAGCTGACTGTTTCAATGTGTGCGTCATAAGACCCCCCTAGCCTTATCAGTAAGTTATGTTTGATTGAAGTCCACATGTTGTATTATTACAATAGAGCTTGATATTTACTATTTTGTAGCATTGGTTTATTTCTACTAGAAACTAATTTTCTTTCTGGGGAATGAATAATCTATACTTCTATACTAATATTATAAAGAGGAAAACTTTGTTTGTATGGTTGTAATGAGCTACTGGGCCGATTTTAAAAATTCTTTTACCAGTCGAAAGCTACATTATCCAAGAGTAACATAGGCTATATTTTATCCCGGTAGTTTCATTAGTACACCCGTGCAAAGCCAGGACGAGCTACTAGTAATTTATAAGATAAGAAAAAAAATCATCACTTTGAATTAGGTATATTATGTTTACATAATTCTAAATCATAAAATTAACCTAAAAATATAATTATTCTAAAATCTTATAATAACCATGACGATTATAAAACTTAGGTACAATCATCCAAATTCTTATATTCACTGTTGTTGCGTACAACGCCATCTGTTTAATCCTGACTACACTTTGTCGGGCCAGGAGGTTCAGAAGATTTATAATGAGGAGGGTCTGGAGCAGGGCCAACTCTAGTTCTCAAAGTTCTCATCAAACGCCAACATCTACCATACTCAGGCTTCTGTTTTAGAGAACTATCACCCATTCTCCATCCATACTCCCAATTACTGCACTCTGTGAAGTAAAATTTCTTCTCTGGCCATATTTTGCCTCGCTTGGTGAGGTATTGGACTCTCCCGAACTCGGGTTTCGGTTTGTAGATTATTTCTGTTATCTTCGGATCGATTGGACGCATTTTCGGATCGGTTGCCATGTCTTTTTCAGGGCGTGCTAGTCTTGGGTCATCTTTGGGGTCGCCTAATCCGATATCGACTATGGAATTACCGTTGCGTAGGTGCTCAATGCCTGGTATGAATGTACCATCGCGTATGGGGACCTTTTTTCTGTTGTAGCCAGCTACAACATGGTCTCTTGTTATTGTAGCCATGCCTTCTTTCATGTTGTGAGCGATGACGTCTTGCTCGAAGTAGTTTGTGGGTTCTCTGTGAAGAGTGGCAGCTTCTTGGACCTTGGCTCGGTGGTTGTTGATCCAGTTGAGACGAAGACGGTTCTCTTTGGCGTAGTTTTCGCTGAGGAAGATGATAACTGCAGGGTTGTTTATGTCCATTGGCATTTTTAAGGTTTTTTAGAGATTCTAGAATGAAAAGGACTTGGCGATTACTTTGCTGTGACGTAGGTAGTGTTTTTCTCTCTATGGCTTTTTCGGGTTGACAGATTTTTCTTCGAGAAGTTGATGTAACTTTTTATTTAAAACAAACACTGCAAAGTTTTTACTATGCGTAACCAAAAAAAAAATTTTAGGTGTGTCCCACTGCTGGGCAAATGTCTCCCCCAAACGTCTCCTCTGATCCCTTTTACTTGTTCCTACCAGTACCGGTATAGTATATTAGATGTACTAGACCTCCTGGCAGACCACCTGCCAGATGGATGGACGACATAGTTGCTGTACAAGGTAAGACCTGGATGCAAAAGGCCCAAAGCAGAAGTGTTTGGCGTTCAGGGAAGGAGGCTTATGCCCAGCAGTGGGTTTTACCAAGCTGAGAATGATGATGATGATGATATTCAGAAGAATGCACATAAAATGTTAAAAACACTATTTTATAGTTTTAGGTGTATTTCCTGTAGATAATTACACACGGAATTTGCCATTCACTGAATACCTACAGCATAAAAATCTACTTGTTTTACGGCATTTAATAATTTTTTTAAGAAATTCTAACTAACTGATTTCAAGAATTAACGAATAAATTGGCTTGTATAGGTACCTAATCTGTATATTAATAGGCACTTACAATTTAGGTATTAAACTAACTAAATTCTTTATTGATTTTGACTAGTTATGACTTCTTAAGTAGGTAATTAAAATAAAAACCTAAGAAATAGTGTTCGATGATAAAAGTGCTAAATCAGTAAAACCAGAAAATATTTCAAAATTGGTTTAATCATAAATAAATAACATTTTTGTTTGGAACAAAACAACCTCCATATTATTCACACATCCAGCTCGTCATTTAATGAATTACAATTAATAATTTTCTAATTAATTTCTAGTAATACTTACAGCAATCTTAGAAATAATGTTGTACATATTTTATTACCACAATTAATTTGAGATTTTTTATTTATGTAAACTAACGCTTATAGAGAGATAATTATTCCAATTATTTTGTGAATTCATTGGTCATTGTTATGAAAGAGGACATCGAAATTTCATAAATTTTTTTTGATTTATAGAAATACATAAAAAATATATAGGTAATCGAGCAAACATGGACTTTAATTAAATTGATCTTATTTACAAAATAAAAGGCTTTTTTTGAACCCGACGACTTCTAAAAGCATTTTTTCATTCAAATTTCATAGAGATTTTAAAATTTAGTTTTAAAAAATATTCTTTTTAAAAAGAATTTACTTGCAATATTAGTATGACTAAATATTGTGGAATTTAGAATTATTAAACGAATGTTCAGACTCGCACAAATTCGATAAATCATCTGAAAATCTATACTTTACTTAGATCCTATGCACACGACATTTTTCAAAGCGTCAACGCGCGTTTTTATCAAAACTAGCAGCACGTCCCGGCTTTACACGTTGTTCCTACTAATGAAGCTACCGGGATAAAACATAGACAATAACCATCACGTAAGTCCATTCTACACATTGTGAAATAATTTTTGAAATCAACCGAGTAGTTTCGGAGATTACTTCCGTCAAACAAATAAACCAACATTACCTCTATCATATTAGTATAGATAGTATAGACAAACAGGATAAGAAAAGTACAGTGACGAGTACCTTGCATTCGCTTTTCTCGCGTCAATATCGCGTTTACTTGTATCAATAAAACGCGCCGTAAAAAACGTGGTGTGCACAGGCTTGAATTTACCATTGGAAAAATATTCATCCATTAAAATACTCATTAATGTGAACAATTTACAATGTTTAGGCGATTTTTACAAGTCAAAGCAGTTACAATAATGTAATTGACTTAAATGGACAGCACAACAGTATAATTAAGGTTTTAGCATCTTCTAAGAAACCTAACAACAGAGTGAATAAAGAGCAAGAGTGCTTAATACTTTGTGCTTGAAGCTTCCAGCAAAAAGTTAAATTTCGTCAAAGCAATACGTGTGAATGAGCCTTTTTAACAAAAAAATACACTTTTAGCTTATTCAGCGTTTTACAGAAGTAACTTGATTTGCTATTCTTGTTCTTTATTCACTTGCAGGCGAATATGAAAATGTAATCAACTGCAGTTCATGCCAAATTCAACTTTTTGTAATAAAGCTTATAATATCCAAGTTGAAGTTTGCAAAGACAAAAGAAAGACTTTAAGGTTGAAAATGACATGAACTATCGTAATGTAGTTACTTTTTACAATGGAATGGATTATGTCGCAGCTTGTCGCTAAGCGTCCATCTTTCGGCATCTTACGCACCGGACGCATAGCATTAAACGGATCTTAGTATTCTTAGTTTGGAACTGGTTCGAGTGATTTGTTGCGGATTGGTGAAACTTGTGCGACTTTCTATACAAAAATCTGGACACTTATGAGACTTTCTATACAAGGATCTAGGATCCGTTTGATGCGATGCGTCCGTTGCATACGATGCCGAAAGTTTGTCAAATTGCTAGACGCGATGTTAACGACTTATATATACGGCTTAACTGTCTTTGATAAATAAACACTATTGCGAGGCAGAAGCTCCCTTGATTGCTATCAAAAAACGTAATAAGTACGTCTTAAAAATAATATACAATTTAATGTTAGTACTGTACTGGTAGTTACAGAAATTGATAATTTAAATTAAGACTATTATTTTTTATTTAGTACGGAGTCGGACATTAACAATTGATGAATTCGCAAAATTTGAAGTACTTTTTTAAATCACTGAGCTTTATATCAATTTATGTACCTGACAGTACCAGTTTATTTACAAGCATTTTTTAGCGAAAGAATGTACAATGTTACAAAAAATCATTTTGAAAAAACAAGAATAAATCAATTTATTCTTAGCAGCCAAAAGATATATTTAAATTACATTAAAAAACATAATATTTGGTATTTTGGTCGTGTAACGAGTACAAACTCGACAGTTAGGCCCTATGTGCTCATAAAGTACCTAAATAATTTCAATCAACTTAAACGGATAATTAGAAAATACAATTTTCAAGCTAGAAAAAAAAACCGTATCTTAAATGATACTAAAACTAGCGACACACGAAAATAATTCATGTTATAAGTAGGAATAGACGAATGAGGTAAAAATAAAATACATACCCACTAGAAATCCTAAAGATACCTTAATTATGTAAAGCTAATTTTCATGAATTGTACAAAAATAGTGCAGGGTTAGGATTCGCGCCGCGACCGAAGACCGAGACTAGAGACAGAGACAGGTGACCGCTTCATGTGCAAGACCGAGTTAACAACCAAAGCAAAAATTTATCGCGTGAAGCGCTTGTGGCGAATCTGTGGTATTATCAACTGAGCGCTTCCGCGCGTCGGAGGGCAATTGAGGGCATGTTAAATTGTTGGTCTCGGCTTTTAAAGCCGTTAAGCCATGACGGAGGCCTTTAACCGGCCTAAAAACTCCGTCACTAGAGTTGGCCAATTGCTCATACGAACGAACGAACGAACGAACGAACGTGGCTTAGTTTTCGGTCTCGATAACTGATGCTTATAAATTGCCTAAAGTCTGTCTCGGTCGAGACGCGAACCGCCACCTTAAGATGGTCATGAATGAGATACCGATAACACGCTATGCGTTCCATTCACATTTCCATTCGACTAAAATCTATTACATCGAATATCACACTCTCAAAAGCGCACGCAATACAAATCATAGAACTACCATCTTACATCTCTTCCTAACCTCTCACAAACGAAAGAGATGCAAGATTTAGCGGCTTTTGAAACTCGAGAAACCCACGATTATAATAATGTCATACATTTCGTGCAGACAGTAGGTAAATGATATGAAATATCAGTGCTAGTGATAATGTTATTGACAATGACGAAATAAGGTACTAAAATGCAACACAACTACAAAATATCGCATGACAGAAAATAATATTACTTCTAACCAATAATATTACCTACCTCAAACCAATAATATTCTTGGTCGATTATGCTATATTTACAAAGCATTATTGAAAAGAACTAAAATCGATTTATAACCAAACTATCATTCGATAAAATGTCGATTAAACTTTATCGATAGTACAACACTATTTTCTGTCACAGACTATCAACGCGTGCTTGTCACAGATAATATTAAGATATTACTTGATATAAGATGGATTTAGCTATTTTCGATTTACATACCATCCATATTCATAACTTCCCACTACAAGTTAATCAATTTCAAAAGTTTCCAATCTCAAGAAATCTGTAATAATCCTGTATTATTTTTGTAATTTTATACATTATTTATGGTATAAAATTAAACTTTGAGACATATTTCCAATTTAATTTAAACACAACATCGTTTCGTTTCAGAATGAAAAAAAACATGATCAAGCCAGATATTTAAACATTCAAAATCCTTTGAAGTTGTTTTCGCCCGAATCCTAAAACGCTAAATAAAGTAAGATACCTAAGAAGTAATTTGACGTTTGTCTATACAAGTTTGACAACAAAGAACGTCCATAAAACGGTCTTAAATATTTCTTTAGCGTCGTGTATTCGGGCCTTTGTCTACATTTTGCAGTAGCATTTTCAGGTCAAAATAGACCTTAAAATGCCTGTAAAAGACCTTACAAATTGACTTAAGATGGTTAACTAATCGCTCACATCAAACTTATTTGGCGGCAACATAGCCAGAGCGTTGTTCGTAAGCAAACCAACCACAGGATTCTCCAAATTCTCATACTTCGAGTTGGTTTCAGAAGAGAGGCTGACAGCACCACTGCTATCTCCCTCATACGTATTGGATTCGTCGTCTACGTGTGAGCTAGTTGATGATTTGTCGTTTCGATCGAGGTTTTCTTTGTCGTAATCGTTGTTTGACAGGTCGATCCAGTGAGCTCGGTTGGATTTTACTCGATCTAACATTGGTTGGAGTGCTGATGATAAGACTGCGAAAGCCTGGAGATAAATAACAAATTAGTAAAAAAAATTAAGTAACCCAAGACACTAACCCTCTTATGCATATTGGCCCAGTAAACCTATATTAGATAATGCGGATATTAAATCTGTTGCTATCTCTTTTCGTTGCCATAGGAGGCACAAGAAAAAAAAACATTCTTAAAACCATATACTTACTTAGGTGTTAAGTTCAAAAAAAATATGAATAGGATTCTAAGTACGTACCTGTTTGTGTTTATAAACTCATAATGATTTATTTATAACTCTCAGTTTTGAATTTCTACACATCATTTCGTTTAATTCAATTCCAAACTAGATTTTAATGTTTAGGAACATTCGGTTTTTATCCCCCATATCTTGTATTTAACTTTAACCGATTTTAATAAAACAAATATTATTCAAGAAAAACCAAATATTATTTAGGAAATTAAAACGTTTACGAGTTACGGTGCCACAGACAGACCAACAGACAAACATAAACGTAAACAAATCGGTCAAACTTATAACACCCTCTTTATGTAGAGATCGTGAAGGAGTCGTGAGGACCTACCTCATAGATGGGCATGCAGATAGTGTCGATGAACTTGACTTGCATAGCTGGCAGCTCGTCTTCTTTATCACGATTCATTATGTCCTGAAATATTGAAATTTTTATTTAATTAAGATTTGGTAAGTAGGTACATGCAAATAGAGTAACAAAATATAACGCGCACGCGCTTAGGCTTGATTTGGCACTCTTCAAATCGACTGTAGCGCCACATTGGCGTTGAATTAAGCGGATAGTGGGCGAAATAGTTGATTTTGTGTCAATTTTCTATGACGATACCTGTCAAAACTGATTTCAAGAGCAACTCGTACGATCTGGATCGCGCTGACTTTGCATCGCCATTTTCATGCCGTAAAGAGCTACCTAGAAGCTTGCTTAACTTCGACGATATATTATTTTCTTACAATAACGGTGAAGGAAAACATCGTGAGGAAACCCGGGGCTAGTTAGCCCCACACGTTTTGACCATTGTCTTTCCTGTGGATATGGCCGTCTAAGCTGAGAGAATGGTTTAGGTGCTGGGCAAGCCTATTCCATCTCAACAATATCCCAGGCACTACAGTGTCCCGTTGTAGGCAAAGATTGCCTCCTGACGCTATATAAATATCAGATATCATCTAGTATAGATGTAAAGGAGTATACTTACAATAGGAGTCAAATTCAGATTCTGTCTCTCCAAGTCCCCTTGTCTGAAGAATTCTCCAGCGACCAAGGCCGCCACTCGTCGTTCCACTGGCCAGGGTTTGGTTATGGCCGCTAGGTCGCAAGCTGTCATCAACATGGCCCTGAGTAGGCCGCGACGTTCTTCACACTCGCCCCATAGTGGGGTGACCACTCGGTCCGTACTGACTAGGTCGATGAATGAATTCCTTTTGCTGTAATTTAAACAAAGTTATGAAGTTATGGCCCAGTGGATTGGTAGTTCGACTCTCATTCCGAAGGTCGTGGGATCGAATCCGGTCGTGCATCAATAGGCTTTTCGTATCGAAAAGTTTTAACACGAGTATCGAAGCGCTTTAACACGAGCTTTAAACGGTGAAGGAAAACATCGTGAGGAAACCCGCGGCTAGTCAGCCCCACACCATACGTATTGACCATTGTCTTTCCTGTGTGATATGGCCGTCTAAGCTAAGAAGATGGTTTAGGTGCTAGACAAGCCTACTCCATCTCAACCATGTCCCAGGCACTACAGTGTCAAAGATTGCCTCCTGACGCTGTATAAATCATCTACTATAGATGCAAAGGCCTGAGTGGTGGGGTGTTGAAAACGGAACTCTGATTTGCGCTATTTGCGCACGCACATTCAAAGCCAATATTGGCTACATTTGTCATCTTAGAGTTCATAATACATAGCTGAAACGAAGTGACCGTAGCCGAAACCGGCTAGAATGATTATTATTAGTAGTAGGATACCTGAAATAAACAGCCAGATCCGTGGATAGTATAGCGTCCTCCAACACCTTGACCACCTTCTCATAGTCATCGGAGGAGAGGTTCAGTAGTATCTGGTTCCCGGGAGAGTTGAGGATCATCAGACACTGGTCGAAGTGATGGTGCTCCATTGTGGATGTGGAGTAAAGCTGGGCTAGAGGTGACGATGCCCTGGAATAGTGGAGTCATTAGGAAATTGGAATGTAAAAGGCAAATAAAATTGTAACGGTTCATAGACATTTATTCTTAACTAAGATAAATTTAATAATGCTCAAGATAATAATAATATGAGTAGCTAGGTTAAAAATAAGAGTCGTTTAACAAAAACTATAGAATTTGATTGGACTATTTTGTATTATAAAAAAATACGAAATATGTGAACCAACTTATCACATCTGAATGTATTTTCTTTCAGAAATGTTTCTTCTACTGCCACAACAAATCTGTATCTCTTACTTGATCTGAAATGAGTTATTGGTCCCCCGATGGTCCAGATCGTGGCACAGGCAGCCGATGATCAGCGCCAAGCATTCCAGCTCGCCGAATATCTTCCACCATTGCGTCTCCTGAAATTTTACATACATTTGTGAATCAAAAAGTTTTATATTTAATAAACAATTAAAATAATCCTACTAATATTATAAATGTGAACGTTTGTGAGAATGTATGTATGTTTGTTATTCTTCCACGAAAAAACGGCTGGACCGATTTGGTTGATTGAAATTTGGGATGTAGATAGGGATATCCTGGATTAACACAGACTTTTTACCCCGATATTCCCGCGGGAACGGGACTTACACGAGTGAAACCGCGGGGCACAGCTAGTGGTATATGATAATATGAAACTTACAGTCAATATAGCGAACATCATTTGCGCGACGTTAAACGCGTGCCTCCAGTTGTGGTAGGTCACGTTACGGTAGTTCTTCTTAACGCTGAGTAGCCAGCGGCATAGCACTGCGTAGTCTATGTGAAACCTGAAATAATTAGTTATAAATTAATTAATAGTAGAAAAACTAAGGTTCTGCATAAAAAAAACTAAACAAATTAGTCACTGTAGTAACAACTTGTCAGCATCAGCATGAGTTACATTATAATATGGTAACTCTGGCAACATTTTATTTTAAAGAGGTAATGTTAGTTTGTTTGTTTGATGGAGGTAATCTCCGAAACTACTCAGTTGATTTCAAAAATTCTTTCACTGATATGTAGAACGGACTGTCGGGATGGTTATAATCTATATTTCATCCCGGTAGTCATTACACACCCATGCAAAGCCGGGACGTGCTGCTAGTCTAAATTGATTGATTGATTGATTGATTGATTGATAACTCTTTATTGGTTCTTTACTTAAGACTAAACAGTAACAATTTCGAAGAGAGACAATTGTGAACCAACTGGCGGCCTTATTGCTCAAAGCAATTTCTTCCAGGCAACCATTTGGGAAATGAAGCATTTACAGGAAGGCGGTGCACTTTAGATAAAACAAGAACAGATTAAAAGAAGAGGAAATAGGCACTAAAACTAATACTATTTAAATACTTAATCCTAATACACAAATAAAATAATATCTATAGGTAGACTAATACATATCATAACAATAATAGAAGAGTTGGGATAGATGAAAAACTTATCTAATGCTACTCGATGATGAGTGAAAGGTAGTGACTGAACACTTTTTGTTTAAAAGTGCGTTGAGACGATGACTGTCTTATATATATGTATGTCGCTTTAAAAAAAAGCTAGGCCCACCAGGTTCTTGCCTGATTCTTTCTCTGGTGTAGGAAGTTGCGTTGGAACAGGCAATATTCACCTAGCTTATAAGACTGCATTTTTAAGTGATCCTTGAGGTCCTACAGAAATAAACCCATTTTTCTTTCATATTAACTTACCGTTCAACAAAATCAAGGTCCAAAAACATCCTGAGACAAGCCCTGAGCGTGTCATCGTCGTTCATGTCGATGTCGTCGAACGCTAGCTCGTGCAGGCAGTAGTGGACGGAGGAGGGTATCCGCAGCGTCTGCGAAATGGATGCCTTCATCAAAGTCTAGCGGCATTCTCAGAAAACAATAGAAATTAAAATAAAAGATCTTGTTTCGGAGTAAAAAGGTATGGAAAGTAGAAGTGTGATGTTGTTAAAAAAGTCTTGTAGAAAAAGATTAAGAATGTGATAAAAGGAGGAGGGTATTCGCAGCGTTTGCGAAATGGATGCCTTCATCAAAGTCTAGCGGCATTATCAGAAAACAATATAAATTAAAATAATAGATCTTGTTTGGGAGTAAAAAGGTGTAAGTAGAAAGGTGTGCCACATGTTGTAAAAAAGTCTTAAAAAAACATTAAGATTGTGATAATAAAGAAATGTACTTAGTGAAAAAACTTTGGAGAAAAAACTCTATCTCTATCTATCTCTAAGTAAGTAGTAAAAATAACATAACTTGTAAAGGTGGTTGTGCAAAAAACATAAGATTGAATGAATGTATTGTGAAAATGAAGATATTAAAAACATATAGTAAACTTACCCTTAATCTCTGGGCGTCATCCAACGATGCTGACGCGTGGTAACTTAAAACCTGAAAAATAGAAAATATTGCTTTTAATTTGTTCTTGTTGCTTTGATGTAGCCTTTGCAACAAAACGGACGCCTACGTCCTTCGAAAACTAAACTTATTTACTACATTTGAAAGTGATTTATGCATTATTTTTTTTATAAATGTGTGTGGAACTACGGGTGTATATTGTTTGAAATAAATAATTATTATCATTATGTTTTGATTTTCTTCAACTCGACTCACTTAAGTCGCAAGCCTATGCCAAGTGCACATCATTTCCGTCTTCATCTATTATTATAGCATTAAGTTGCTTAAGAATTGATGACGCTGTGTGAAAAATGTGTGTTTATTAATACTCACATCTAAAGTGACACTCTGCTTCGCCATAGCAGTGATAGCCTTCTCATACATATGCGTGTTATGTATCCCCATACCGCAGAATATAGCGAAGGCCTCCACAAAGTTCTCGTCGTTCTTCGTGAAGAGTAGACCGTCGAATTTGTTTATCAACTGTAATAGAAATAAAAAAAATTAATCTTAATAAAAGTTCGACCCTGGAAGAATTCGAACTTGCGATGATACAAGCGATCGTCTTTAACGCGGACTGCTTTAGACCACTCATCCACGAAGCCCTAATTGCCGGGGTCGAAATTATCATTAATATCAATTTTTGGTTTTTAGCACCAATGCGTGCCACCTACAAGGATACTAAGGAACTAATATCAAACCTTTCTGATGACATACCTTTGAATTACCCTTTTTATTTCTACTGTGTTATAGATAGCACACATAGATTAAAAAAATCTTAATAACAAAATTGAAAAATCTTAATAAAAGTTAAGACATCGCGATGTCTTCGGCAGAATTCGAACCTGCGATGATAAAATTCTTCTGATGAAAAAAAGCATTTTCAAAATCAGCCCACTATCGACGGAATAATCAATGACACAAATAAAACGAGTTAAAATAAAAACAGCATAACATAGAACCTTCTCTTTTTTTAGGTCGGTAAATAAGTCAGTCAAGTCCCTGTCGCATTGCGCAATAATTTAAATGAGTCTGTTAATTATTTACCTCAGTTCTCGACTCCGGTAAATATTTTGTTTTAAACTACCGACCCGGCTTTGAGAGCGGAATTTTCTCAAAGAAAACTATTTGTATTTATTTATCGTAGACTTGTATAAATAAAATTGGAAACTTGCACTGAGAGAAGTTGTTATCCACACTGATATTTCTTTATTTGTTCAATTATTTATTTAATAATTATACAAACATGTTGTGCCCTGCGGTGAATCGAACCTATTACTATGGAAATACTGGGTTTGAAAATAATAATGTGTTAATCCAGGATATAAACTATCCTAGTATCGCATTACAATCAAATCCGTTAAACCGTTTGAGCGTGAAGAAGGAACACACAAGCTTTCACCTACATAAATGTGATTTATTTATATATTCAAATATTGTTGTCTAAATCGTCATTACATAAGTAATCCCTTTTTATTATAATGTAATTTCTGAGGAATTAACTTGCTCATTACCATCTCTACGCATCTTGCTACGCATGAATATTTATGAAAGGATTTATGATTTAAGTCATTTGGGCTCGTATTAAGAGTTTATATTTAGGTGTGAATTTGTGGCTCAAGAGCTGATCTTCATTTTGAATAGAATAGAAAACATTTATTCACAAGACACAAGAAATACACAAAACAAAATATCTACAAAAGATAGAGTTTCAATAGAGAACTGTCAAAAAAATGTACATGAGCGAGAATACAGACTGAAGCTAAATGCAGACTTTGAATAAGAAACGCATATATGCCTGAAACAGTTCATAATAAAAAATAAAAAGAATTCAAATTTGATAATAATTAGTGAAACATCCACAGCGGAATGCGTAATTTTCATTTAAATTTCCCGCAAACTGCCTAATGTAGTGCCATGACGTTTTAAAGTAATGTCGGCATCAAAAAGCTTTTCATTTAATTTTTTCATTTTGTGTTTGTTGCTCTTTCATACAACAACTACTGCAAGGATTTGGCTGAAACTTGGAATATACATAGTTTATATCCTGAATTAACACATCGGCTACCCTTGATCCTGGTATTCTCACGGGAACGGGAATAATTTACCATGGAAAACACCGCGGGACGCAGCTAGTAAAATATATAATTTTCTATTCGTTATTGCGAATGGTTTCTGTAGTCGATTGTACTGTCGCATGGCACCCGCACTGCGCCGTTTCGACGCTGGTACTATTTGAATTTTTCATTAATTCGCATCTGAACTCGGGACTTGTACACTTAAGCATAATAAAGGAGTAGCATCCGCAAGTTTGTAGAATATTAGGATACGGAGTTTTATTTTTATTGTGTTAGCGTTGCAAAGAGTTTAAAAATTCATTCGAAACGTTGGCGTTTTTATGTCTGGCTGTATCACAGATTTATTTAAAAAATTATTGTTGTTTTTATATCTGTAAAAAAAACTACTACAAGATTTAAAATTTTCATTATAAGTAGGTAACTTGTTATAGAGTGCCTAATTTAAAAAACTGCAAGTTTAGTCGAATTGAACTACTATCTTGTGGAAATCTGCACTTTCATTCATTCGCGAAAAAATGTGTTAATTCTCTAAACATTCTATTTTTATGGGATAAGAAAATGTGAGATTTCCAGTTTCCTACCTCTAAATAAATTTCGAAGTAAATGACCTTAAGGCGCTTTAAAGTTCACCACGCTTAAGCTGTACTCGGTAAATTTTTAAACAAAATCTTAAAACTTTTGAAAGATAGCGTCTTTTACCGTAAAAATTCAGGTCACGTTATGGTATCAGCTTAAATTCTAAGCTAGATTAACGATTTGCGAGTTTGAAATGTTTTAAGTATCTTTGCGCAGATTTTTGAACAGAACTTTTGAAATTAAGCGGATGATCCCTAGACAATAATTTTAAAACTCTTTTAATAGAATTGAGAATTACCTAGATTTTATTACAGTTGTTCCGGAAAAAACTTATAAAATTGTGGTATAACATTCTAGTACCTACTATAAAATTAGGTATTTATGTTCACACTTAGCCGTTCTGCACAGACAAAGAAATACTTAGCTAGCTTTTAAGTTCTAAGTTGTTTTATTAACTAAGCGCATGCTAAATTATCAGTCTCATTCATAAAGTTGTTAAGTTATGAGGTCTTATAGCGTAGTTTCTACGAATACTGATCCTATTCCTTTAAATTTTTCATAGAAATTTAAGAGAAAATCTATGGTTTTCGTTCTTAAATATAGTTTCCTAATTAAATTCTTTCTTACCTGAATTACTCCAATGATCCTGCCTTCCGAGTTCTTTATAGCCATGCACAGTATTGTGTTGTGTTTGAAACCCGTGCCCTCGTCGACGGAAGGGTCGAATCGCGGATCTAAATACGCATCCGCTATGGTCACCGTCTGAAAAGAACAATATAGTTATAACAAATGGTAGTAAAAAAATATAAATAGTATAAGTAGTATATAATGAAAGAGTTCGAAGAATAAGAATGTTTATTTCGGTTTCTATGTCATTAAAGTTTCTATGTCAGCTAAACAATCCATGGTTATTCTACTCATGTATCTATTCATTACTCCTGTGAGCTCTTTTTGCTTATCATTTCGAATTATTATTCTCAAAATATGTTAGTGTTACATAATACAAAGTTTTGTAGGATTAAGTTGTTATCTTATATGTAATATCAAGAGAAACCTATTATTGGCTGTATCTATCATATCTTATAATTAAGATTACCTGTTTTACTTTTGTAGCTGTTGGTTTCTTCAATAAAATAAAATAAAAAAATAAAATATGAGAAATTAAATAACAAATTTTTATCACATTTTCCACGTTAAGAATAAGCATCACACATCATGCATAGGTTATGGCGATTGAATTATTAAAAGGGCATAAACAACTCACAAAGTCTTCTTACTTTAGGTAACAATGACTCAAGGGATTCGCCAAAACAGAGATGAGGTTTGGAATACCCGAGGGTCGGCGAAGAAAGGCTCCTTGTTTATTAAAATGATACATGATCGCAAGATGAAAGAGATATTATATTTTGGCAAAATATTTAGTTACTTAGCTTGGTTTTCACGCTGATTTACTCATACCAACGAACATTTCATTTTTACTATAGGCAAAGCTTGGAAATGGGATTTCCGGCCAGTCTCAATAACAACAGTTAATTTAAATATCTAACCAAAGAAGGCGGAATAACAGATAGATTTTTGAGACTAGGCGCTAGACAACTAATTTTTAGTAATTCCCTACATTCTTTGTTTACCCACATACAATTCGACATTGAGTTTATTACAAAATTCGTCCTAAATGGGAACCAAACCCACAACAACAGAGAACAACCACGCAAGTTCAGTCAAAATTCAAAAGATAGCCATTAATTAAAAGATCTAACAAACTAAGCTAATTAAATTGAAAAATTCATGAAAGCAAAAAAAGTTCGACTTTTAAACATAGAAGCGAAATTGAACTCGACACGTCAAAAAAACTTTTTTAATGTAAAAGACGGTATAATGAGTCCGTGTGATAAATTAGCTGTTCAAAACAATTTGAAACTTTCAAATTGCATGTCTGGGGTGATTAAACTTCACGAACTTATGTCGCGTTGATGTTCGTAGTTTTAAGAGGATTCACAAGCAATAAGAGTTAGTCAATTATTAATAGGTTTAGAAGTCATTGAACTAATATGTTATTCTAAAAACGCATAAGCTAAGGGCTTTTGAAAAATTAAAATACTTCTTTGAGCACAATGTTTCTAGAAAGATTCTCATAACATGTACTTATTATGAACTTTACCAAATCAGTCAAAAACATTATTCTATTTTGACGAACGTTGTAGTAAAAAGGTAGTGGTTTTTATCATTTCATTCAATGTAACGATATATTTTTTCTGGCATACACCTATTACGGCCATACCACGAGCGTATAGGTCGTATAACCTTTTTTTTCTATAGAGACTATAAGAGACAATATAAATGCACCAACCTCGCCAGTAGTCGCCACATAGCCAGTAATACCGATATTGATGGGGAACCGGCTCTCGTACGGCGACGTCCGGGGCGTGCCTGGATCCGAGTCGTCGCCTGCCTCCAGATCGAACACTCGTGAGAAGCTCCCCTTCGACGCTTCGTGGACTAGGAGCACCTGGAAATAAGGTTCATATTACTTTCAATTCTTAATTCATCATCACCACTCTCCAGCCCTTATCAGGCGCTAAGTGGGGTCGGCCTAATAATTTTTCGTCTTAATTACTTCATCATCATCATCATCCGCAGCCTGATTTCTCCAACTGCTGGGAATAGGCCTCCCTTTGTTTCTGCCATTTCTCACGTTCCTGCGCTTGCCTGATCCACTGCCTTAATTACTTACTTACTTACTCAATTATATTATTTATGATTTACATCTCTAGCAGGTGAGATATATATATGAAAAACTTAAAATTATTAAAGTTCTGGGCAAACCTAAGAAATCAAAAGTGGTTTAGTTATTTGCTTCTTTTTGGCTTTACATTATTGCTGATGTTGTTTCTTCGTTAATTAATTTTTTTCAATTTTTTCCTCACCAGCGTGTTTTATAATCTGATGAAAATCAAAACTAATTCAAAAAGTCTTTACTCAGTAATTTCATCATAAAGGTTCAGAAAGCTTATCTTAAATCTTTGTAGTTCAGATTACTTCGTAATTGGTGTGAAAATCACAAAAGATTTTATTCTTGCCCAATAATTTCCTAAAACAAAACCCCAGGGATCACATCACAAAGCGTCTCTTGTTCCAAAAAAACTCGGCGTAAAAAGCGAAAAATTTTAATTAACATCCGTCAACAAAAGCTTCAAGTAACCAAAGCAAAATTAAACTTCAATATTGTCTTGCAAACAGCAGTAATTGGCCGACCCGAAACAAAATACACTTTGACAATAAAGCTTTTGATACAGTATGTTAACTACCACTATTTATATTTGAGCACGAGAATGATATTGTACCAAACATAGACATTACTTGAATGACATAAAACTTGTATATTACAAAAAAAAAGAGAACACAGAGGGTTATTTTACGGAATTATTTGTTTACTTACGAGTACGGTGTAAATACATGCTTTTCACCAAATTTCGAAGATGTTGTGTAATATTCACCATTATTTAGTTAGTTATCATAGTTATTTTGCGTAAATGCAACTTATAAATTGTAACATGGTCATTCTGTTTCCAAAAAACACAGACAGCAAGGAACCGAAGCGGAGCTACACTACTTTAAACTATTACTTTACTGTGTCATTGTGTTTGTCAACACCAAAATGAAAATTTTAACAGATTTGTCAAATAGGTACTTGGACACCAACTTTAGTGTTGTTTTTATGGAGTTGACTGATTGTCCTGACGTGTAAAAAAACATTCGTAAAACATTAGGATTGGGTTTTAATTAAACAAATCCGTGTTGGCCAAGTGTATTGGTACTTCAGATGCGCTTTAACATGAGCTTTAATCGGTGAAGGAAAACATCGTGAGGAAACCCGCGGCTAGTCAACTCCACACGTATAGAGCAGACCATTGTCTATATATTATGTCGGTATAGGTGTTGGGCAAGCCAAGGTAAGTGTACTAATATGTACTCGTAGTTCACTTACCTTGTTTTATTTAAGGAACACCGAAGAAAACTCACGTTTCTCCACTAACATGACATAGATTAAAATTGTTCTGTAGAAGTCGAACGTGATATTAGACGTTTGAAATTTTCCAATAACTAACGAGAAACATTTCTTTTCTACACTTTTTAATAAAACAAAATTGAATGTTTCGTCTCAGAATTAACATTTTCGTAACTTATTACTGTTTTGACCAGAATTTGTTTTCAATAACAAATATTTTAGTCCTTGAGAAGCCGCAAAATTAAACCAACAAATAATTTTCGACAAAACTAATCACAAAACAAACCACTTCAGTAAGCTCTTGTTATGATACAACAAAAACAAAATCTGGCAACTATTTGTAATATTGGTTTGGCAATGTGGTCGCTCATTGAGTTAGCAAAACTATATATAATAAAATATATTACAGAAGCGAAATTCTTGTATGATCTACCGTGTTTCAACCTGTCAGTTCAGTTTGCCATGCGGTTATTTTAAAATAATTTTTAACAAAAGAAATAACGAGCAGCTTACAGTTAACTACTTTCTGAAAATATACATGTAACAATTCAATAATGCAGCTATGTAACTTTTCTTCTACCTATAATCACATTTCTTTTAGCTCTACAACTATATTTTGAGTATGATCGCCTGCCTCTTGGGAATAAACTAGCCAACACGATGACTTATGTTGTCCATTGATGATTTAGTATGCCACTCATTGCACATTAAAACTAGCATTTTATTGCTTTGATGCCTTGCTTTGGAGGTGGTTTGCTTATTAAGTGAACAGATGTAGTTTCACCTCTATACTCTAAGTAACATTATTACTTTTTTCTACGACTCAGCTTTATATTATTTCCCAAGGGATGGGCTTCAAAGTCATCGTACTCCAGACAGTTTCTAAACACGTGCGTACATAAACGTAATTTAACTATAGATATTCTCAGGTGTCCAGTGTGAAACGCGCCTTATATTTCAATAACATTGTATTATTCTAATTCGCTGATTTAATTTTTAATTTTATAATTTTTCTTTTTCTGTGTATTATGACATAACGATTTCATGAATTGTAAAACACTGATATTAACAACCGCGCCTAATATCGCGATACAAAGCTAGTTAATATTAAACATCCCAGCAGCTCCCAAAAGAAATGCGAGAAACTTATTCATAACATGTACAAGTCTGAAGTTAAACAGACGGCACCAAGAGAATATAATATATCAAATCCCGGCCCTTATCCCAAGTCCCGTTTGACTGATGAGATCAATCCATCAGCACACACAGAATACGCGATGACCGGGCCCAGATTCCTTATTATATTTCGATATATGACAAATGGCCGAATGGCCTACATGAATTATTAGAACATCGTAGTCTCGATATTACGAAAATGATAAAATGGTCTACAATAACGCCATTTGTCACGCGTCGAGTAAATACAAGAGATAGAAATGGTGACGTTTGGAGTTTTTCAAACAAAATAAAACTTCATGTCTAAGACGTTCATTATCAAGCCTCTATGTTTCAATGCCCATGCTATGTTTATATACAGTCACTTCCTTTACGTAAAAAAACTATAATGGCGCATGATAGTGCCAGCTCGGTTTTAGTCTAAGCTTAGCTTATTCTCTTTCAAACGTAGACAGACTTCGTTTTAGTGAGTGAGCGAAAGCGTAAATCTTGAATGAACAGATTAATTGGAAGTTAATAGTCATAAAAATTAGATGTGTTGTCGAATGTGTAAGTACTTCGACATTCTAAAGGTCGTGGATTCGAGTCCGGAGCGCAATATATTTTACGTTTATGAAAAATGTATAAGCACTATTACGAGTTCTAAGCGGCAAAGAAAACCCACACGAGGAAAAATCAGTTAGCCTTCTAATAGCGTCGATGGGGTTGCAACCTGTCACGTATGTAACGTGAACTTTTGCAAAAAAATGGACATGGGCATGTACCAAACATCCAACTACCTCTTACATTATCTTTAACGGATCTAATATGGCTAAACCGATCTATGATAATTTGTTTCCCACATCTTGGGAATAAAGCCGTAATCATAAATTTTTATATTAATACAATACAAGGCATCACTGCAACCGCTCCCTTTCTGGCATGAATCCAGCAAACGGATGCTATACAAGACTGCGGAACACAGAAACAAATGTCATTTTGACAACGGTAACTGTTTCTAAGTGCCAAAAGCACTTTGCTGATAAACATTGTGCTTATTTATTACAAGGTTACACGCTCACCGAATCGCTTTGTATGATAGTTTAACTGGAGGATAACCACGTATGGTGACCAAAGGATAACTGTTTCAAGGTTCCAATCCGGCTCAAAAGACTGGTAGGACCTCAGAGCAATCATTGGGTAAGACTGACTGTAAGCTACTGTTAGTCTTACCACTGTATGTTATAGCTCTGACTAATTGTATCTGTTGCTATATCTCTTCATTGTCATGAAAGTAACAAGAAAATAGCATTCTTAAGCCTTCTTAAGTTGACAAATTTTCATGAGTAATAAGGTCAATATATTGAACATGTTCGGGTTAGTTATATCAAAGCCCAGCTTTTCACAAAATAATATAACTCACTATTTTGTGGACATGGTCAGCACTTATGTTCTCTAGTTATTGCTTACTCATAGTTTTTTATTTGTTATGGCAACAATATTTTTATCCTCGGATTTCCTATCGTAATTCATAGTATGGATACTTGAGGAAAAAACAATACATCATTTGGAGAACAAGAAAACGAAGTAACATATTATTGTACTATAGGACTCCAAGATCCGTTAAACGAACGTGTTCTAATTGGTTAAAAAAGTTTATGTTTCTGCATAGAATAGATAAAATTAAATAGAATATGATTTCTTAAATTGTAAGAAAGGACAAAAATACCGTTAAAAAGTAAAATATTCACTTTATAAACACAAGCAAAATAGCGTCATCGAGTTAGAAGTTTTCACAGGCCGACGTTTTTCTTTGATGCTCTACATGCTCTATCCTAATTGTGATCTTAAAACACATTTGTATTATTTCAGATGACTCTAAAAAGATTTTTAAAGATGTACTTAATTTCTAAAAAACAGCTACGTCAATATAACACAATTAAACTTAGTAAATTTAAGTAGTGTAGGTATTTTTTGTTTCTGTATGTTTTGTAAATTTGTTCCTTATCTCAATAAATAATATTATAAATTAAACTTAGTACATAAAAAAACATTCCACGTGCAATGAAAAACCCAGTAAGACCCAGTAACAAATCCCGATTGGCATTCCGATGTTCGAGCGATGGATGGTCGAGATAAGTACGCCCGGCGCCTATCGTGGCACAGTATGCACATCTAACCAGTAACTACGCTAATCTGGTGAAAAATGAGCTGGGCTATTAACTAACCTGTCGCGAAATCGAGTTTTATCACTAATAGTAAAGTAATAAGTAAGTAAAATTCACAGATTTGTCTGTAAACATGGTTTTGGCTACACTATTTTAATCTAACAGATTTTTTGCTATTTATATTTTACAGGTATAGTATATGACAGGTTTATTCGTTAATTTAAAAATTTATTGCTATCTATCTTGTCGTTGCCATAGAAGTAACAAGAAAATAACTTATTTGAAATATATATTCAATTGACAAATCTTTATGGATACCATTTGTGTGTAAAGGAAAACACGAGAGCTACACTACTGTTTGCAAACTAGCTGATGTCCATTCAATCATCATTAGATGGCGTCGATTAAACACAGCTCAGCTGGCGACACTGAGACGCTGAACTAGACTGCCAGCTACAGCTAATAATCTAGATAATAGCACAGGCGTTGATCTAGGCACATTAACATGACTGTACCAAATTACAGAGGTTCAAGCAGCCGTGTTGGCCGAGTGGTTAAATGCGCTTTAACACGAGCTACAAAAATCTGAAAGCTACCGCTCCTTGGATACAGTCGTGATCATATTTCATTTCATTTTTAACACGAGCTTTAAACGGTGAAGAGAAACGTGAGGAAACCAGTTAGTTTTCTAGCAGCGTCAATGGGCTTGCAACCTGTCACGTATAGAAAGTTAACTTTTGCAAATCAAGGGTATGTACCAAATATATATTTGGACATAATACCTCTGATTACCCCCTTGGACATCAAAGTATCTAGAAGTTATATTACGATCCGTAATAAATTTCGAAAGAAAAAATACGTGACTATTCTAAGTGGTCTGCAATAATATCTTATTAGATAAAAATATTTTGACTTTGACTTTCGACTTTCTGTACTTCTATATTCGAGTTCTGGACTCACCAATGAATAGCAAACGTATCAGCTTGTAACCAATACACACACAGCGTTGTTCAATCGATTAGTTAATTACCATGAGCTCAGATCGACATCGTAATGCCAATTTGCCCCTGAAAGGATCCATTTACGATTTAGTCGTACCGTGAACTTGAGACACAATTTTCCCTAAATTCATTTGGAAAGATCGTATTTAATTGGTAGGTTGCTGCTTTTATAAATTGCAAATCATTTTAACCCGATTGAGGAAAGGCCTATTATTATTATTTTTTAACCGACTTCTATTCTAGGACATAATTTACAGCCCAAGTCCAGAAATAATTATGTTCCGAAATAGGTAATACGTAGCCAAAAAATGAAAAGTATCATTCCAAATAATGTTTATCATACAGTGTGAGCCAAAAAAGCTTTTACATTTATAACAACCCGAGTGCGATGATCTAGTAGATACAAGGAAAATACGAGAGAAAAATGTTTTGCCTAAACTACTCCAATCAATGTTGGTGCTTCACCCAAATGTTCCAAGAAAAAGAGCTCTTTTATAATCAATTGATCAGAAAAAAAACCGTACAAAAAGGTATCAAACGTCACGTAACCGTACTTACGTACATTACTTAATATTATGTAATTAGATGACATCATGCGGATTTTCCGACGAGTTAATCAACGGAGAATTTTTAAATCAAGTGCATAAATTACGGTAATTACTTGTGATGGCATAATTTCCATAATAGTGTACCTATACTCGTAATATAAAATCACAACAATCGACTTATGATGAGTTTCAATTTTGTGTGTATATTTTTTTTACATATTGTAGGCAAATGAACTGGTATGACATGACTTCGTATGAACAGAGAGATTTCAGATGCCACTAATAATTATTGAAAATGTCCTTATGACAAAACTATCCTAACCAGCATACTTCATAGATTATAGATACCATCATGATGTAGGTAATTTTGATCTCACAACGCGCCCCTTCTCTAAGATATTAAATTGGGTTTGTTTTACCTATCCACACGCCTCCGCGGGTCGCACGCTAAGCGGAAAACTTTCGACGCAGGAGTGGATTCTGTTCACTTATTCTACGAGGATTCACGCGCGATGCGAGCCTCCAATAGAACAGGCTATAGAGCCCTGTGAGTCCGAGATTATAAGACTTGTACATTTTTAAGTGATCCTTGAGGTTCTACAGAATTGAACACATTTTTATTTCTTTTTTTCCTTGTTTCCTTTTGTTCCATGAAACGGATTCCTACGCTAACCATATAGTCAAATCTCTGTGAGTGTGGATTGTGTTCAGAGGATCAGAAATAAGTAAGCCAGTCACGCGCTAACCCTAACAGATCCAATAATTTCTGCAATCTATCAAGGTCTAGTAGGTTCTATTGGTACATTCGATTTAATCAATCGTTTTCCGCACCGCCAAAACAATATCGAAACATCGCACAAAGACAATACTGTTGCCAATAATATCTCGCTCTCAGTGGCAATTCCAACCATGTGTGACGTTAAAAGTCTTTGATAAAAGGTCACTGAGAAGACGGCCGGAAAGAAAGACATTTGAATTTAAAACAATTTTAAAATTCAAAGAAGTTTTTAATCCGCTATCGATAGTATTAAAGCAAAAAGCATCAATAATTTAACCCCGAATACTTACTTTAACTTTTTTTATCTAATCTAAGAACTGAGGTATTTATTTATTCAAACGAATGTACTTTAACTTAAACTTACAATGTAAAATTCCCTCTCACCTTCATTCCGTTCTCATTCATTCAGATATTTCTGTAGAATAACAAATATCTGCAAATGATCTAAAATCCATTAGCTAAGAATAATAGTCGGTAATGGCAGCGTTATTCTCATGAAGCAAATCAAACGTCGATCTTTTAGAAATAACAAGCTTTTCAATACAAACTCATTTATCCAAAAGGCGTGGTCTGTTTTTTAACCTACTTCAAAAAAGGAGAAGATTGTTCCACTGTCGTATTCTTATAGCAAACTCTGATGACGGAGCTTTTAGGGCATCTAAAAGGTCTCCGTCATAATTTAAAAGCCGGGACCGACAATAATTCTCAATTAAATTATGTTTTCGTAAAATCAAATCAAATAAATCTTTTTAGCTCAACCTAAATCACTGTTTTCGTACAAAATCCATTTAATCCAAAGATTTATATCAACTTTAACGTAAAGCAAACATAAATTAATTCCCTTATTCTATAATGTTTGAATAGGACGTCCAATCAATAGATTGTGTATGCGCAAAATTTGCTATTCAATTTGATTCTGAGCGTAAATTGTAATCATGTAAACATTGTGACAAAGAACATTTGCAAATATGTTTATGTAAATTGGTGTTGAATTAAGCTAAATGAATGTTCGACAATTTCATTGAAATGTCAAAAACTTCCTGACTAACCCTATTACGTCATTCGATAGAACAAAGACAAGAAGCCTTATATAGCATGTAAGTTAAAGATTGAGAAAAATAAATATTATTTTAATTATTAAGTTAATTATTGACATTTCAATTTCCGTTTAAAGATTTAAAGAACGAAAAGTCCGATATATTTTTGAAATATCCAACCTATCATTTTCTCAAATACCTCCTTAACTATCTACAATTCTCTAAATATGTTTTTCATTTAATTTTAGACGTAATATCTTATTATACTATCTTTAGCAGCCTTCATGAGTCTAAAAATAGTGTCACGCAAGATATAAGTGCGAGTTAGTCAGGATGGTCCCCATTTCAGCCTTAGGGGACGTAAACGTGACACTTTCATACGTGTCACCTGCGTCAGACATGCCTTGGAGACATTTTATTATCTTAATGTCGGTACGGCAAGATGGCTTCAGGCGTCCGTCTATTTATGTTAATCTCTTGATATTTTGTTCTTGCTTCTTTAAATTGTTAAGCTTGTTTTGAAAATATTTTTATTTTTGTACAGTTCGTATGCAAGAACGAAAGAAAGAAAAATCTTTTGTTTCGGTCAAAAATCGCCATTAAACTCGGTTATACGTTGATTTACTTCTCCTTTAGTGCGCGAGGTGTATCTCAAGTTTTGAATCTGTTTTAACACTGCTATAGCTTATCTTTGAATGACTAACGTGAGTCAAACCGATATTCAAAGCTTGAAGTTCACGTGGGCGCAAGCGTCATTCAAAACGAGCTTGTCGTTAACTCCTGTTCAGGTTTTACGATTCCCTGAGTGCACAGCACGCATTGAAAATTAAATTAAATTAATTACACGCAGACTCTCGTAGAGATTCCCTAAAGAGATTACTTTGACGAAGAGTTTCAAAGCTATCGTGTATCAATTTATCTCTTCGCGATATTGGATTTAATTTGAGTGAGAGCATCGCTTGTGTAGCTCGCTGGTTTTGTGCTAACACAAATTAATTACTAGCACAAACATAATATTCACTAGACTGACTAGTCTTAGTTTAAATTTTTATAAAGTTAGTTACTTCGTTGAGTGTAAGGTGATGACAGGCGGAGTAAGGTCCAAGAATCAGGTAGTAACATTACATAAAAAACTTTTCAATTCCTCAGAAACCTTAATTAGTTGAGTAAGATTTACAATTTTGATAAACTAAAATTAGAAATTCATTCATCATGTCGTGTTAAACACCGCCGCGGGCTATTTACGTCAAGCCTTAGCAATATTACTTTCTTGTCATTTAATTTTATTTAAAACTTTTCACTTACTCGGAGTGACGTCACGCGTCGGTAACCAAGCGTTATTTTACGAGCGTTTTAGCGTCTAACACAAAATGTGTTTTTTAAAACGGACGTAATTTCCGAAACTACTCAGTCGATTTCGAGATTCTTTCTACGATATGTAGAATGGACTGTCGGGATTGTTATAGGCTATATTTTATCCCGGTACACTGTACACCCGTGAAAAACCAAAAAGTGAAATCCAAAAGGGTTTGTTCTTACCTGCACCCGTTGACATCTTATGAGGCTCTGCGTGTGCGTCAGTATCCTGAGGACCATGAGCTCTATCGTGCTCTGCTCCTCGAAGACCATCCTCGCCAGGTCCAGAAGCACCTTGCACAAACAATAGGGTATTACACAACATGTAAGAAAGCACTACGTAATTATCTAACCTAATCTAATAAGCCCACTGGATCCCACAGCTGGGCAAAGGCCTCCCTTCCCTTTTTCCATTCGCCGTGGTGTAGGGCTTCTGACTGTTTGTTATTTGAATAATAGTGTAAGTACCTGATTCCTTTTGACTTCTAACTGTGATCTCTCGTAGAGCTGCGCGTTCCGCAGACCAATGCCGCAGAACTGGAGGTAGGCGGAGAATACTTTCTCGTCGTACGACGTGAACGGACTGTCGTTCTGTTTGTTTATCACCTATAATAAAAAATAAAACATATATGTGATAAATGAAATATATAAATCTTTACTTATGAAATTTAAAACGTGATGTGGCTAGGCTTATAAATGATCTATGTGGCGTGAGAGAAAAGTCTGCCTAAGACGCAGATGTTGCGGGTTTGATCCCCACTGTGGAACTGTTTGTATGGCCTACAAATATTTGTTTAGATTTGGCGTTTTTTTAAGGAATGTCCAAGGATATTTATTTATTAAAGGTTACCACTCCTTTTAAAAGAACAAAACATCACCCACACTTGATCAAATAAACCATAAAACAGACACAATGAAGCTATTCAAAAAAATCATTTATCCAGAAAATAACGCTAACTAAATACTGGCCCAATAAGCCTGACTGGCACGACCTTATTTGCTTTTTGACGTAAAAATGGACGACTGTAGTATTTCAACTGAATAAATTGCAGAGTGATATTTTTTACAAAACTATGGATATACGAAATTCAATAGACATTTTAGTTTCGGTCGTTAGTCATCCCCTGACTTTTTAAATTTATTTTCCCTTTGGGGCCATTGCCAAGAGGCAAATGTTAGGAGATAATTCCAGTTTCAATAACATTCAGCAATGTAATTTTTATTTTCATGTTTTTCACCATCGTAGGGCATTTTTAACTTAATTTTTCGCTAAAAATTAAGAGTATTATCTAGTAAACTAACATTAACTAAAAAGTTTACCAAATCTGTTCTTATCTCCTAAGAGTAACAAAAAACATTCTTGCAACAGTGCAATATTAAATTGAAAAAAAATTGTTTTTTAAATAGTAATCACAATGTTCTTTTTAGTAATTTTTTTACTGTTTTTCACAAATTAATTGCATAAGGTAGAAAATATCGTTGAATTTCCGCAAGAGTTTTTTCCCGTTGACAGTTAGGCAGCTGTTGGATGTCGGCGTCAACAATGTTAATTTTACTTTTTTCAAAGAAGCCTATTTGTATAGCATATTTTGTTGTTGAAACAAACAGTTTGTATAAACAAAGGACGAACGAGGAACATAAATTCAATGTTAGCAATTATTTTTCAGGGCTGACTCCATACTCAAATGTAAGGCGTGTCGCAAGCTAGTAAGGCAGTAGCTTGGATCAGTTGAGCTACCTAAGATCCATGGATGCAAAAAACTTGCTTCTTACCTGCGCGACGCCGATCACCTCTCCATTGATGTCCTTAATAGGCATGCAGAGAAGGGACCTCGTCTTGTATCCCGTCTGCTGGTCAATATCATGATTGAACCGCTCATCCTGAAACAAAACATACATTTTCATTATCTTTATATTTGAGCAAAGTGTCCACTTTTCGGCATCGCAAGCAAAGGACGCATCGTAATAAGTTAACAAGCGTCCACTAATCCGCATTGTACGGATCGCTCGAATCTGTTCTAGCTGAGCAGTCCCTCTAGTCTACAAACTAAAAACGATGCAATCGCAGGCCAGCAAATGTTGATTGTCACGAAACATCGTTTTCTCGAGTAAAGTCCGCCCCTGCACTTTACAAACCGAAAATGATGAAACGTAAAACAACCATCGCAGGTCAGTTATGTTTGTTAATCTTCCAAATTCAGTTTCCAAAAACATAAGCTGACCTGCGATTTGATGCCGAAATTCCGTTTTTCAATGTGTAGAGTAGAGCCCCAGATTCGAGCGATTCGTATCATGCGTAGGATAGGATGCCGAAAGGTGGACGCTTATCTTTAAATGCACGTTCGAACTCCCTCCACTAATTGCACTATTACAATTGAGGTTCTAATGACATCACATAATGGCGAGGGAAGGGAGTAATTGGAGCAGTGACCGCAAACAGTTGAGAGTTGAGCCCTCTTTAAGTTATTGCAACTTCAACACGAACAAGATGGTTCTGAGTTTTCATTTCGACTTATATACACACATCAACAAAGTCTAGGGATATTGTACATTTCATTAAATATCTAAAAATCGGTGAAGAATTTTTAAAAACAGTAAATGGCAAAATGGTAGGTAATTTTAAGGTCTATAATAATAAAATAAAACATTATGTAATTCTTTTGTTTTTAATATTAATAAAATTAATTTTTTAACTCTATAGAAAATTTGTATGATAAAAATAATAATTTCTTACTGTTTTTTTTATTAAATTTAAAATCTAATTTTAAGTTGTTGTTGTTGCTACCTCTTACATTAATTACACATCGATATTTTTGGTTGATACTTAAAATTAAATTGCCAATTTCTTATTGCGGAGTTGTCGGTGAGCGGCCGCGCGGTATGGACATTAGCATTATCGTGTTTGAGTAAAAGTTCTTAGCCCATTTGGATTCCGTGAGGGACAACGACAGATTTTAGTACCTCCTCGTGGTATTTTTATGCAGTTATGTTGCCTTGGATCCAAACGAGCTGGGTTCGTGCGCCAAGATGAATTTCTGCCCAAAGCGTGATTGTTACGCCTTGGTATGGGGGGACCTCTTGAGGGTGCTGCAGGCGACTAACTCTTCCTAGGGTTTGGCAAACGCGCGTTCTTCTTGAATCCTGATGAAAATTAAACCGGAACTCATCGATGAACAGTACCAAAGACAATGTTCGTCACTCGATGTTAAATGCTCCCGAGCTCGCTAATGCAGCCGACCGCGATTGCCACGTCGCAACGCTGTAACATGCAACGGTCTTCGAACATGAAGACCAACTTCATGCAACCTCATTTGCACGGTTTCGACGCTTATCAGCAGCTGGGGGTCCCCCTAGAGCCTTTTTACTAGTTACATCGCTGTAAAATTCAGTGGTCTTCTAGCGGTCATTTGGAAAAATCAATCCTGTCTCTGCGTAGTAACACCGAATCTAACCTTGGGCAGTTTTACTACATCCCTATTACCAAGATAACGTGATCACAATCCTGTTATCACGTCTTGGCTGGCGTGTATGGCCTCAGCAACAACGCGTTAAATAGCACCATTTTCTAACGTGCCCACGGCTCAAGGGTTTCATCTCGACTCAAATGACGATGTAAAATTGCTCTTTAAACTCATACGGCCCAACAAATCATAAAATAAAAACAATACAATCCCTTTTTCAATAATTAATTTCAATAAAACAATTTAATTTTTTCTCGTCGAAACACACCTCTAACAATTTTGCCTCCGAACTATTAATAATTCTTTTTTTTTTAATTTCCACTTAAAAAAATTGAAAATAGAATAAAAGAGGTTTCAATCGGTATATAAACTTTTAATGAAAACAAACAAGATTTTAAAATATCAAAGCGAAAATAATGTGGTACTAAGATATCCCTAGACTTTGTTGATGTGTGTACTTCCTGGTATACGAGTTGAACAAAACATTGTTTTATTTAAAAAAAAAATAATCTAAATTTCATTTTTTACAAAAAAGAAACTTTTTAATATACCTATGGATATTTACATTCGATATCGCTGAAACTAAAACTGAACTAATGTGTATTGAGGTATCTATATGTGTATTGAGTTGTATTGGTATAATGTAGGATAAGAAATATTTTTGTTTTTCTTATTTTATTTTCTTATGTTTGCGCGTACACCCACCTGTAAAACTCCATCTCTCTCTCCCCATTAATGGTTAACTGGAAGAGAACTCTTTTTAGGGTTAAGTTCGCCTGTGCGATTACTTTTAGTGTCTATTTTGTTTTTTATCATTTTATGTGCAAAGTATAAATAAATAAATAAACTAATTAAAGATGTTGCCGTCCCTTTCATAACAATTCAAATAAAAAGAATGGTATCTTTAATTTTAGGTTTAGTTTTGGCGACATCTCAAACGCTTCTAATATTATCGTAAAACTGTCGACCTTATTTGGAAAGTACTGCAGTCGCAAGTAACACCACAATTCTCTTTGTGCAGTCTGACTGTAATATTAGAAACAGTACACAGTTAACGATTCAATAGGAAAAGAATGCGGAGAGCTATATTTTAGGTCCGTGGCTGGTATTGCTTTGGCTGAAGTAAAGTTACTCGGGTTTGTTGTAACCAGTGGTAGTCCTGTAGACTCATTTTGAACGTTAAAGAGCTGAATCCGCAGCGAGATTCATTTGAAATTCATTGAAATTGAGCTACTGACACCTCATTCATTAAATTCGGTTAAGAGTTTAAGAGTAGTTTGCCGTAGTCAGGTTAAAAGGTCCGATTTATATTTTGTATTTACAATTTTCAGCCATTTTGTGCAATATCGTTTTCTCTGACAAAGTGGACAATAAAAACTCAACACTGATTCATGCAAACTAGTTCAAGAACTCATCTGCTTATGGACTCTTTGGCAAAGAGACAAAAGCTTCCGCATAATAATATCCAAGTAAAATACAAACGCAAAGGGAACAGTTGAAATAAAAATAAAGAGTTGCAAAGTCAGTTCAAACCGCTGTATGAAATTCGATTCGTGGTACAACTTTCTCGGTGGAGTAATTTTATTTCTTTTGAGGAAGTGAAGTATCTAAAAGGAAATAACTTTTAGTTTTCTGGATCAGAGGTTTGCTGAAATCAAAACTAACAGAATGGTAAAGTTTGAAAATTGCTGATTCAACTGACTCGTGCAATATCGATGCTACAATGTTTTAAAACTATGATGTTTCATCACCAAGATCTCCTGATTTTTGACCAAGAATTGCAAAATTATTATGGTGCCATAGTTTTTTTAGTTTTACCAAACCCTCATGAAGGTAAAGCTAAATACATACTCAAGAATAGGAAACTATGAATGAATATTTTAATTTTCTTGTTCTTGGAAAATTTTTATGCATATCCTTGGAGCAACCATTAAGGTATGCAGAAAAATAAAAGTGTAAAACACTCGATAACTACTTTATACCTCGTTGCAGAAGACATTAATTTTTATTCCGATTCTGTTTACGGTTTTTCAGAAAACATTCGAGTAGAACAATCAAGTAAGGGTTATTAAATTGTTTTACGTAAACTTACTCATAGCTTATATAAAATTAGCGAAGTGATAATAGGCATAACGGTTTTCCTTTTTTTTAGAAAATTGCACAACTATCGCTATCGCTTTGCTGTTGCGAGATAAACAGCGACGTAAACAGCTTGCCGTTTTTTTAATTAAAAGTACTTAAAATTATATTCTACTGAGAATCACGGCAAATCTATTCCATTCACCATCTATTCACTCATTTTCATCTTTATGTTTTTCTTATATCTGCTTATGTTAGATCGAATCAAGAACATCAAAAACATCGAATATAATATTATTAGTTAATAGAAATACCGTACCGTGCAAACACATATTTTACGAAAACTTAACTTTTATCCAAAGAAATATAGAATTCAAAATAAAACAAACGCCCAAGCAAAAAATTTTCCTCATATACAACAAAAAATATATTTCCATGCGACACGTTCAAGTCTTCCTCTAACCTTCTAGTTTCAATATTGTTATTATAATACCTTGCCTACCTCAATAGCATTAGCATAATAGATAAGTGTCGATGAGTTTCAATTGAATGTTTTATGAGTTCACTGCTGGATGTCAATGAATAATTCAGTAAATGGTTTTGAGGAACAGGATTTTCTGGTTGCAGGATATAATTGTGAAGAATTATTCAGAAGATAAGGACATTGAATTCCGCATTCAATAATGCTCGAAACGATAAGACCAGTTTTTGATAATTCTACTAATAATAAAAGATACATAGTTATGTATCCTACTATCCTATCGGAAACTCATACATAATAGGTGTAAACCTATGTATGAGTTTCCGAATACGAATACATTTGGTTTTTTATATGTCGCTTGTATTTTATGAAGCAACATAATAAAACAAAGTAGCACATGTAGTAACAAATGGGATTGCTGTAGTGTAGATTTCTTGTCACAGTCCTTGTATAACAGCTAGCACAAACTTAATGAATTACTTAAATGTAAATTGAAGTTGTTTTGTTGGTTTATCGTACTGTTATTTACAGTAAAGACTCATTAGCCTCATTCATTTTATTGTCAATTGTTATTATCGAGGTTGTACTAGATTTTCGCACGCTAAAATAGAAAGTAGCCGTTAGAAAATTTACATTTAACAAAATTGACATTCGTCAGTAATAAGGCCCCGGTCTCGAATTCTGCGGGCAGCGGGGCGGCAGCGGCGGCGGGCACTGACAGTCGGCGCCAACAATATAATTTCATACTAACAATCATGACGCGCCGACTGTCAGTGCCCGCCGCCGCTGCCGCCCCGCTGCCCGCAGAATTCGAGAACGGGGCCTAACGGTTCCCTTTTTCCTGTCATTACAATTGGTAAACAGAGACTATAACCTGCCTGCCTGACCATCGATGCAACCGTTACAGTATGTTGGTTAATATCCAAATTCAGTTTCCAAAAACGTAAGCAGACCTGCGATTATTGACACGATGCATCGTTTTCGGTGTGTAGAGTAGAGGTCTCGGATTTTTTTACATCGCCATTCTAATAGATTTTCTTCGTTTCTCTCGAAATCGATTGTAGACTGTAATCAGCTCGGGGAGCAATAATAAATAAAAATAAATAAATATCCTTGGACATTCCACACAGCGTCATCTAGTCCCAACAAGCAATACTGCAATCTTTGTAAAATACTTCTGATCAATTTCCCAATAACAATCTCCTAGATTCAACAACAAAGGGTCAGTACCGTAAACAAAGCCGTCTTGAAAGCAATTTAACCGTCCAATTGTGAAGCGACCACCTAATCGGTCCCACGCAGGTGTGTTTGGGCACGTTTAATGTTAGGCCAATTACAGTCACTCGATAAAATCTTCAATAAAATTTACATTCAAATAGAGTTCCGAATTCGGTTAAATTACGCTTAGTCTGAAAGGGTGGCAGGATAAACGCAATTCAAATTTTCAATATAAAATTATTGGTTTTCCAAAATAGCTATGATCGTGGTAAAAAATTAAACCAAGTCCCTACGCTCGTTAGAAATAAGCCCAGGTATCCAGGACTTTGAAATTTTCTGAATAAGGCTAAAGGTTTTGGCATTTGTACAATCTGTCCCTTGGGGATTATCGTAATGATATCGTGCGAATCTGTATATAACCAAAAGAGGAGATTATTTTTTCATAGTATGTGTTTTTTATTGTAAACTAAACCAGTTCTTTGTCTTAAATTTACGTTACCTTACCGGTAGCCAAAGCCGATAAATCCAAGCAATCTTGCCATTTAAAATAAACTGTGTTAATTTTCTGCAGTATCTGTTCAGTGAGATCTCTCATACTCATTTGTATGCAAATTGTTTTCATAAATAGTTAGTACGTGAGCAGTAAGCACGCATGACAAGGCCGTGAGTCTGGAGTCCGGCCAGGATGAGCCATCGTATCGGGGTTACCATCAAACATTATTGAATGGATGCCCTTGAACCTGAATGTATGGGAATGGAAATGTTTTATGGCGAAATAGCATTTGTATTTCTTGCGAATTGTGCTATTCATTTCTGCCGCTATGACAGTTTTTTGTGTCTCTTTTCTTAAGTGAAGTGACTTGCAAAACTTGCTATAAAAAATGTTTCTGTGCATTCATAACTGCCTTGAAAAATGGGAGGAAATAAACTCATTTTCAGTGAAAAAACTCTAGATTATTTAAAGGCAAGACTTTACTACTTCCAGATAGTCTGAATCTCACCTTAACGCGTTTTTTGAATAAACCAACAGGTAATCCGCACCAAAATTGCTCCTCCAGTTCACAGACCTTTAAAATTGATGCTGAAACTGCGACTCAATTCACAAAGCACAAAGTATTAGAATGTCAAATAGAAATGAAACTTTGATGCCATGCGAACACTATCGCAAGAAAGTAAATCTTTTCATCTGCAATCTAAGACACAATATTCCACTGAGTACGTGCTTTCTGAAGTGTAAAAATCTACGTTAACATTTACAATTCTGTAGAGGTAATGAAATTCCAGTGATTTCCTAAGAGCTGCTGGAAGGAGGTTTATTCGATGAATGCAAATTAAATCAAACTCCAAAAATACGGTTTTCACAAGATATGATTGACCTATTTATTCCATTTTATTGAAGAGCTCCTTCGACTTGAATACCTACAAATTTTGAATGGACTCATAATAAAGTTATTGTCAAAAAATGCAACTTAATGTTTGCTAGTGGCTGTTTTGTCAACGATTTATCATTCCATAGGTAGATTATCAAATTTTTATTTAAGACTAGGTAACAAGATTAGAAAAAATACACAGAAAAAAATACCGGCTGTTAAAAACTACCGCCAAGAAAAAGATTCGTGAGAATAGCATTTCATACAAAACCATATCTCTTAGGGTATAAAAGTAGCATAAACAAGTCATAGCTGGCTACTTGCCCAACTTGCCCTAGAGGTCATCCTACAATAAGTTTTTAACCCAAATAAAACATTCAAGCATTATTTAGCCCAGACTGTTACACAAGTTAAATACGACACTATACCGTCCATATCTTTAGGCATATAAAATATGAAGCCATTTTATGTCAGCGAATCCGAACGATTCGGGACTTAAGTCGGTACTCTTTGTAACACAGCCATATATCAAACTCAGTACATTACTCGTTTTATTATAGAAGTGGACCAATAAATGTGGAGACTAACTGGATGGCCCTCTTAGTGAAAAATATACTGTATTGGATTGGAAATCATTATGCTTAGTAATATATGATAGGTCAACATTTATGTTTCGATTCTCGCATCGCAATCGCGGTCCCACCTCATACTATCTAAATCGATAATATTTTTACGAGAGTAATTCACCGTTATGTCCAGTACTTACAACTCACGATAGTTTTGAAAGTGATTGGATTCTATAAAAAGCTTTCACATTTTAATATGAACTAAGTGAATGTTATAAGTTAATAAGCTTCTATTCATAAGAACGTTGGGACATCAAATAGTTTCAAGAACTTATATTCTCGGCAGTTCCACATTATCTTTAACAACTGGTACTCTATTATCTCTAAAGAATCTAAAAAGATCTGAAAGAATATATCTACCAGGAATACAGATTCCCAAAAGACGCGACTGATCGTGTTGGAATTTAATGTTAATTTTTAATTTAATGTTAATTTTTATTACTACTAAGTAGGATATTACTAACAGTAATATAATGTTCTATCTACTATATTAGTAAAACAGAAAATCTACTGCCTGCTAATGTCAGACACCAAAGCGCATCACCGCCAAATATCAAGTCCTACAAAACCAAAAACACTTCCGATACAATCTAATGCCATTTTGAAAATAAATAACATGTTATTTACTTGATTTATGATCATACAAAAATTGTAAATTAACACTTGAGGTATGCTTAATCCTATATTCCCATTAGCGTATCACTTTCTAATTACTTGTAAATGACAATAAATAATAATCATATGTTGTAAAAGTTTTAAATCTTTTGATTTATTACTTTTGAAACTGTGTCAAGAACATACTTTTTCAAATTTAATGATTGGTATTTGTGTGATGATTCGAAAACAACCAGTAGGCTATTATTAAAACCACATCATCTACAAACGATTTTTTTACGTCCAGTTTAAATGAAGTCAAGTTAGATGGTTTTCTATCCTTTCAAAAGCTTTTAAAAGTAGGAATAAATAAATATGTTATCAGTATCGCCTTCCTAAAATTTCGCGACCACAGCTGATTCTCCGTTGATTTCCCTATATCTCTCGAATTTCTCAATTCGAATGTCTAAATTTGTAGCAGGGACAGATAGCCCAAGATTTATTGCGAGGAACATTCAGAGAACGGTGTTGAATTGGTAAGTTGGCCTAGAAATGGCCAGAGCTGGACGTAGGCTCTTTATAGACCTACGAAGGTGGAGCAAAAATAATGAAGTTGCACCATTCGTTTTCATCAAATAAGCTTTTTTACTAGTGTTGATTAATTGTTTTTTTTTTAAACTGTGAATCAGGTTTTTTTTTACTTTCTCTACCCCTCAGCAGAACAACAAGATTTTCTATACTCCCTAACTTTTTTTATACTTAATAGATATTCCACGAAAACATTAAAAATATTAAGTTAGTACATAGGAATTTGTTCTCGAGAGCTCCAATAAAACTTTATAAAAAATACACGACAGCCGTAAAAAACTTCTCACTTAAGAGGGAGTAGTCGTCATTAGCTTATTTGAGCAGTATTTCGAGAGCCCTAACTCAATAATGTGATCAGATTATTTAAAGAATTTTACGGTTTTAGAAAGATTAATCTTTATTATAATACACTACAGAGAGAAAACATAATATTTGATTATAGTTTTTGAAGGAGAAGTCAATCCCGTCATAGCGTTTTACGAAAATGAGCGTCAGAGCTGTCTTTCAGAAGGGATATCACTATTGTAATGTGAGAAAATGTTTTATTTTAAGCGTTTGTGGACCTGAAAATATATTCTCATAATACACTACAGCTCAAAACAATAAAAAAATAGCCTCTAAAGGTAATGAAAACAATATTTAAAAAGTACAAAATCGTTTCACTTTAACACATATTTTTTACTAGTATTTGAAGAAAAACACAAGAGTTTTATTCATTTGATGAAAATATAGGTATTTCTAAACGTACAGTTTTTTTTTCAATCAATTTCGAGCACCCAGTAATTTACAGGATTATTTTATAACCACTATATATCCGGCCGCGCGATCGTCTTCCGATTAGTCGATCCCGGGTCCTCCCAGCGAGAGGACGTATCACTTTTTTCCGCCGCCTTGTCAAACAAAATCGATAGCGTAGAAAACTCAAAGCGCGATACACTAGAATTGATACTTGTACCATATATATATATATTATAAAGAGGTAAAATTTGTTTGTTTGTTTTTTTGTTTGACGGAGGTAATCTCCGACTAACTAGTCATCCGATTTGAAAAATTCTTTCACCGATGTGTAGAATGGACTGTCGGGATGGTTATCCCTACTAATATAATAAAAGGAAAAGTGTGTGTGTCTGTGTGTCTGTTTGTTTGTCCGTCTTTCACGGCAAAACGGGGCGACGAATTGACGTGATTTTTTGTGTGGTGGTAGTTGAAGGGATGGAGAGTGACAGGGACATTTTTGGCCCGATATTCCCGCGGGAACGGGACTTACGCGGGTGAAACCGCGGGGCGTAGCTAGTAGGCTATATTTTATTCCGGTAGTTTCATTAGTGAAGCCGGGACGTACTGCAATGCTGCATTACCACTCACTCACTCACTCACTCACTCACTCATTGGCGTAATAAATTGTTTTCTATGATGGTGGATGGGAAGGTTTATTTTTTTAACAGATTCGTATAGAGGGTAGTTTGGCGAGTTAAGGAAAAATCCGACTTTACCCATTTTTTGCCCCCTTTTTGCCCACCCCTGGTGTATCTCAAAAACTACAAGACCTGCAAATATTTTTTTAACAGATTCGTATAGAGGGTAGTTTGGCGAGTTAAGGAAAAATCCGACTTTATCCATTTTTTGCCCCCTTTTTGCCCACCCCTGGTGTATCTCAAAAACTACAAGACCTGCAAATATTTTTTTACAGATTCGTATAGAGGAGGTCCTGGGGAGTAAAAATCATATTTGTGTTTTGCCCCTGTTTTGCCCCTTTTTTGCCCCATTGATGGATCTCGGAAACTACGTAACATTTTTGATTGCTTTAAACGGATTTGTATAGAGGAGATTTTGGGATGAAAAAAAAAGTTTTCAGATTTGCCCCCATTTGCCTCCCTCATTTTGCCGCCACGCGTATCTCGGAAACTAGGAGACTTGGAAAATTTTAGTTTTCAGATTCAGGTAAGGCATTACAAAGTTGATAAAACGTGGTACTTTTTTTTTTTTAATTTTGACTTTTTTTTATTCTCCATACATTTTGTATGAAATTTCGAAACTTTTTAAGGGCAAAATAAAAAATTTGAAAGAATTTGTAATATTTTCAAACGGATTTGTATTGAGGAGGCTTGCATTAGTAAAAAAAAGTTTTTAGTTTTGCCCCCATCTGCCCCCTCGTTTTGCCCACCACTGTATCTCAGAAACTATAAGACTTGGAAAAATTTAGTTTTCAGATTCATGTAGGGCATAATAATGTTAATGAATTGAGGTTCTATTTTTTACTTAATTTTGACTTTTTTTTCTCCATACATATTGTATGAAATTTCAAAACTTTTGAATGTGGGATAGGTAAAGTGGCGACAGACCTCAGGGACGTGTGACCCCCGAATGCCCCTTAAATCTAAAGGGAAAATTTATAAGACCATAACCTGTCGCGTTCTTTGGATCAGAATGTTGGGCAATGAAGTAGACTGATGATAGGAGAGTGTATGCTACTGAAATGTGTATGACTGATGTGTATGTGTGTGAAAAGATAACGTGCGCCCCAGAGGCACCTGCGAAACGAATATAGCGCTGTTTTGTTTCATCCAACGCGTGTACACGCGTGTGCTTTCAAGCCAACTCAGTCGTCTCAGTCAACACCGCCGAAGGACGACTGCTGCTATTCGGTAAGTACCGTAGTTTGGTTGCTATGACCATACGTTGCGCTCGAGAGGCGCATGTTTATCTTCTGTGAAACTTTTATGTATTTGTGTGTGATTACGTTTCTGTTACTTTTTCTTTATTTACACATAAACAAAGTATGTAGGTATACAATTAGGTTATTGTTATAAGTAATTTTTTTTGTTTTTGAAACATCTTTACTTCATAGGAAGCAGAAGAAATTATGGACGAAAGAGAAATAATATTCCTTTTTGAGTCAAGAAGATGAAAGGTCCAGATGATAGCAGTGACAGCGAAATGGAGGATCACGTAAGTGAAGACGATACTTGTTCAATGTGATACTGACGACGAATAGGTACATAAAAGATGCCATTGATGAAAGCTTGAACACCTCAACACCTCCTGACGACACCTCAACACCTCCGGATGACGCCTCTACATCTCTTGATGACACCTCAACACCTCCTGACGACACCTCAACACTTGAAAGTAATTACACACACAATGTTTTATCTAAACAAGAAAACCCTTAAACCGAAGAGAATATTATATGGAAAAACGAAGTATTTAACTGTGTACACCATGGATGAGATCTAGATTGGGAATCCCTACTTTATCAAAGTGTTTGAGAGAAAATATTGAGAACATCCTGCCACGGGCTATTGAAGAAGCTTCTTAAGAAGCTGAAGAGTAAACTCCGGCTAAAGTTCGCCGTTACTGTAGGCTATGTACCACCAAAAATAAAAGAATGTCTATGATGACCTGTACAAAATGCAAAAAGTCTGTGTGTGGTGAACAAAAAAGATGTTTGCAACAAATGTCTATAATTTTTTTTATTTGAAGTATTTTGTAATTTGAGACTGAATATTATAGTCAATTATTAGTTTGTAAGAAAAAAACTATAGTTGTTCCATAATTATTTTTTATTCTTCTTTAATATAAACACTTCAAATTATTGTTTTTATTGATTACTTATTTTGGATTGCATAGAATAATATTTTCTTTTTTTTCCTCTTTATTGAGGTTGCCTTTTATATAAGTGTTTGTTGTTGGATTTTAGGATTGTAACTAAGATTTCAATGTCCGCATTTCCAAAAACGGTTCTATCGGAACACCAGCGCGGCGTATTGCCCCCGCAATAAACCGCATTATGCTGAGATAGGACCATTTTGCATGCCTAAACTACTAATTTTAGCCTATAGCTTTTTGTTATTAATTTTTTGTCTTTTTAAAATATTGTAACTTTCTGTAACTGTACTACTTTGTGAGCAAATAAATATTTTCTATTTCTATTTATATTGTTAAGGGTTTATAAAAGCGCACATATTTTTCTTTATAAGAAAAAAATAAAATAAAAATTGTTTTTAATTAACTTCTTATTTATCTAAAAACTCAATTAAATAATAATAATAAGAATTCATTTACAGTTTTTAAATAAAAATGTTATTTTATTGTGCGGCGCCTCTGCGGCGCAAGTTTATCTTTTCAGTTCAAAAAAATAACGTTATTTTTCTAGGGTTAGATGGATGCGTTGATGGAGTAACGCGAATGGATAAGATAAGGAATTAAAATGTAAGGGGAAGCTTGAAAGTGACACCTGTGACTGAAAAGGTGAGGAATGCCAGATTAGTATGGTATTGACCTCAGGACGGATGAAAGTCATATCACTAAGAAAGTTATGAGTGTGAGGTGAGTGTGAAATGTGGATGGACAATACTGGGTATACAAGTAGAAGAAGCCCGAGGGAAAACTGGATGGATTGTGTGAAAGAGGATATGAATGTGAGAGGAGTGAACTTCGCCAACTACGAATGATAGAGATGAATGGAAGATTAAGCATGTTGGGCCCACCCCACCTAGTGTGGGATAAGAGCAGAAGAAAGATGATGAAACAAACAACTTAAACGTATAAGTGTAAAAATACAAAAAAATCTAAATCTAACAAAACGAAATTTAATATGAGCGACTGTATGGCTAAATTTTATCAGAACTTTTAACAAATGTCTAATGTCTAAGGGGTAGTCAAAACTACCCTACTTAGGTATGTCCAAAATTTGGAGTATTTGGACTCCAAATACATATTTATTACTTATGTTCGTTCACATTGTGCAGATGTTAACATTACATGCTTAACAGAGTCTCAAGAAAGAAATTAAAAAAAACATTTGTTTCGGCAGGATCTCGAGGGTCTTATTGATGCCTGATCAAAAATAGAGATAAGTACTAAACCACTTGGCTAACACGGATCGTCGGCTAAATTCTCTAAGCACAGATATTACATATATATTACTTATAAGATAAAGTATCAAAACCATTCATACCGTTCGTTCTAGACACGAGCTCACGCACACTTTTACAAAAATTATAGTGTTATTGAAGTGTGCGTCAAAAATGACAACTCTGCGCAGCACGATCTAATGTTTGAGTTGGTCAAGATCGCTTAGGGGCCCTTAACTCATCCCTCATTAGAATTTCCAAAACTTGTGTCTCAGAATAAATATTACGATTATAAATCTAAAGCCGGAACAAATATTTGCAGATTATACAGATTTAATTTCACCGCGGGGTGTCTCTATCTCAGTCGGACATTCGCCCGCGCCCACAAACTTCTACAATAACAAGAAATAAATGTGAAAACTCAAAATCACTTTAAAAATAACAAAGAACAATTTCAATGTGCGATTCGCCCAATTTCCTCCCAAGTACGTCCACAATACTCCGTCTGCTCCAAGTAACGTTACTCGTTCGTCCGAGACTTTTATTCATCGATGTGAATTTTTCATGCGGTACCGAAGAGATCAGAAACATTTTCCATTCATCAATTGATGCTGAATCTTGGGCGGAAAATTCAAATTCAGTCTGCTTTCAGAAGTGGGAACATTTTTACGTTCCAAATGTCGCTAACTCAATGCCATGAGCTTTGAACACAATGTAATATACGAGTATACTCGTAATACATGTTACTTGATTTATCTGATGATGAAAAAAAATGTCCGGTGGTATGATATTATTTTTTTAATTTTTGTAATATGAATAAAATCATTAAAAATATGCTCCGTGCATGTTGACTATTTTATTACATTTAGTTAGAAAGTAGAGTACGTAGCAATAGACGTAGAAGTGCTCCTAAGAGATTTCTCAACCAGGGTACAATAAATTCACAGACCAACCCAAATCTTAGACAAAACCTACACATTAATCTGCTGCGAGACCCCAGAATAAGGAGCGGGTATGCAAAGCTGAATAAATGGTTTACTTAAAAGGCAACCCTTTCTTATCCACTTCATGAATTCTCCATTCACAAGATTTTTGTAAGGATCTACAAATAACTTTAATATGCTCTGGCTGTTTCCTAATTTATGTTATTCTGTCTAAAAGTATAGAAACTTATTGGATTTTATTGAATTGATAGACATTGTCAGCGTCTCTGTTTAAATCGTGACGGTGCGTTCAAAAAACGTAGTGACCAGGGTCTTAACCGATTTTCCGGGCAAGCACGCCTTATCGTTGATGATGTTATTGCTTTTGAAAGCCTCAAAGCCAAGAGCTGTTGTGGGAGTTTTTAGGCCGTAAAGGCCTACTTTATTACATTAATATTAATAGAAATGTAATAGAATATATTGAAAAATATACCAACATAAACGAGGAAAACAATATCAGTAAAAAACCACAACTTCCGAGTCCATAGTTGTAATTTAATATAGACATTGAATTATTTCCATAAAATTTGGATGTGACCAATAAAAATATTAGTTTATAGTTATAGTTTATAGTAGCATATAAGATTTCATGTTTAATTAATTCAAAATTAAGTGATTATGATCTAAAAGATAATGTCCTAATTTACAAGCCACATTGAGAGACGATATTCTGATATGAATGAATCGGTTCTGAAAAAGATATTTTACATACCAAATTTAGATTATTTTGCTTTAATAATTAACCCAATAAAGAAACAAAAACATAACCAGATTTTTGACCTTAGCCCCGAGGACTTTAACGACAGATTTTTTAGACTTTTCAAAAACCATTGGAGTTTGCTGAGAGGTAAAGTAAATTTTTGTCGAGGCTTAATTTTAAAGTAGAATATGAAGATATTTCGAAAGCTTATTTTAGAATTCTCAATTAAAAAAAAATACTTGATTGAAATTCAATATGTCTATAAAATAATTTGACTCCGACGTTACGAGCTAGCATTATCTGTGTCCAAAGTTTCACAACAACCCATGTTGATACGAATAATTATAATATAATATTACCCTATTATGAATATAGGCACTTGGCATAGTTCCCAAAGCCGATATTTAATCGCCTACATTTCTAGCCCATCAGATAAAGTATGAAAGGCTCCAAATTAAAACGATTTCCATTTATTTTATCATAATAGCGTTAGGTAAAATCGGAAGATTAGTAAAATGTAGAGACTAGTTTTTAAAAGGCCCAGTCACCATTTGACCTGAAATGTCAGAAAATTAAATCAATCGTGAAAAGTAGAGCTATCGGAGGACTGACCTTAATAACGCACGAGATCGACCCTTTTCAAAAAATACATGGTACTAGACAGGCATTCAGGAATGTCCTCAAATCGCTGTTTATCTCGTCAATTTTGGGAATGAATATAATATGTATAGACAAAAATAAAATCAAATGGTAGTGACATTTTTCAACTGAACACTTTACTGAAGACGGACAAACACGCACACACACACCCACTTTCCCATTTATAATATTAAAAAGTATGGAAGAAGGATTGAGACGAGGGGTGAGATTGTATCACTGTTCCAACAATGTCGTGATATTCAAGGTTGAACCGACTAATCTACGTCTAATAAATCTCCAGGGAAAGTTAGGATTCTTGGTGTTTGGCGGCGTGAATGAGATGTGGGTCGGACGGATTCAAAAATCCCGTCTGACTTCACGACAGATGACGGAGGTTTCTGTGGATCTTAAGGAAATGGGTGTGCTGAAAGTTTTGCATTGTGTTTTAAGACTAGCAGCACGTCCCGGCTTTGCACGGGTGTACTAATGAAACTACCGGAATAAAATATAGCCTATAACCATCCTGACAGTTCATTCTACACATCTGTGAAAGAAATTTTGAAATCGGCTGAATAGTGTCGGAGATTACCTTCGTCAAATAAACAAACAACTAAACCAAGAGTATAGCTCTTTATAATATTAGTATAGATAACAAAATCTTTGGTATTTTGCTAATTTGCTTCTATGTTTACAGCAAAAACAAGTATTCAGAAATAACTTTCCATTTCACACACATAATCAATTTAACTTATCAAATGCGATATCATCTTAGATTGCATTTGCATAATTATATTATGCTACTAAATATTAACAGATGCAGTGATTTATCTGCTTATCATAAATGTGTCATTTCAAATCATTAGCTTAACTTTAAACGAAATGTGACCATTCAATAACAATCATAATATATAACAAAATTTTAACTTTTTTTACTAATTAAGATTTAATTCTTAAATTGGTATTGTAGTAACATAAATTACACACTACACAGTCAATAACATCGACCAGAATAAATGAATACATAAAGTTCATAATCAAGGGAGAGGTTTAATACTCAAGTAAGATGACTTAAATAACTCTAAATGTTTCAGACTAAAAAAGAACTATTAATTTTAATTGTTTAATTTAATGTCTGAAATAAACGATTTTTATTTAAATATCCCTAAAAAAGTCTAAGTAAAGTCACTAAACAAACTCTGTAAACAAATCACGCAAGCACCAATAGCTCCTCTGAAATCACAGAGTCGGATCAAAAATTACCCAGACAAAGACTCAACAAAGACACAATATTACGGTTAAGAAAGCATGCCTGGTATGTTTACGATATGAGCCGTAAACGTATACCAGGGATAAAGCCTACCAGGTTACGTGTACGGAATAAACTAACCACTCAATCGAGCTTCCGAGAAAAGCCAATATTTGGTAGACAAGAAATTCTGGCAATCCGTTACGAATATGCTGCTCCTTTTACAAGAAACTTTGATCGAATATAGCAAAATCTTTAGCATTCTTAGGACGATATATATTTCAGACTTGGCGCCATGGATGATACAATAACAAACTACATAATATAGCAGACTCGATTTCGAAAATTAGATGAATAAAATGGCATTTTTGAAAGCAGTTATTAAAATGAGGCATCATTTGGGTCGTTTTAGTGATCATAAATAAGGCACATCCCTTTTAGCATTACAATGAAATACCGCAACGACACAAAATTCAGCATATTAATCCGCAGAATAAAAATAAATAATGGAACAAGTATAGCAGCCTCACTTCGCGAAAATATTCATTTCAATAGCGACCTTTACTACGACGCAACAAAATGCGATTCAGCTTGCAAAAACGTTTCGGCAGGCTATAAACGCCCAAACATGTCATTTCATTCTTATAGAGCTGTCAATTGTAACTCTGTCACTGTCACTAGGTAGCGAACGCGCAAATGGCCGCCTTATTCAGGATTTTCTACCTAACCAGCGGAGTATCCTAGGCCTGATGTTACACAGATGACTCCATTTACTCCACTCATAAAACACCCGAGCAATTTGACTGCTGTAAAACGTTTGCATAGCGTATTTTTTGCTACCGCTCGTGTCCAATGCAAATTGTTTATATAACAATGTGAGTCACATCGTAAACTGGATCTGTCATTGTTTTATGACCAACAATTTATAACAAAAACAATTTACATTATTCTCCTCCTATTCTGTAATTCGAATAATTCGCACTGGAAAGTTACCACTAATAAGATCAGATTAATTTAAATTTTATTTAAATCTTTTTATAAATTTTGGTTATCTATTCTCAAAATTCCGTTATAAGCACTAAAACTCAAATTTCTATTTCTATTTTGAAAAAATAAATAATAAATATTTGAATTTAGAAGTGGCTTTCACTACGTATTCAATAAATTTGCAAAGATAAGATACAAATAAACAGCTTTATGAGTCAATAATCATTAGTGTGATAAGCACTGATATATGGAACTATAAGCCTAAATTCGAAAGGCCTTACAACTATCGCATTCGATCCTCGTGGACGTGACATTATTACAATAAACAAGTCAATAGAAACCAATCGATTTACCACTGTGAAATATCGATGATTCATTGTAACATTATTAGCTACAGAGTCAAAGAGTTAAGTAATAAGTTAACACAAATAAAGCACTGGTTAGTTACACCATCTCATTTTATAAGAAGTTTTAAGTGAACATAAGTTTAGGCGGCTTCGAATCAAGCCAGAAGCGAAAATTTTAATAGTTTTATCTTTATAAAATAATTATACCTGTCTAATCTATCGGGTTATTTACCTTATTTATTTCCCGACGTTTCGGCTATGTTACAATAGCCATATTCGCGGTAGTCTGCCCGTGATAAAATCCTGTGTCCATATATTTCAAAAACATGAATTGTGATCGCGAAGGATTAAAAGTCTTACCCACCTTATAAGCATCGGGAATGTTAACCGGCTCGCCGCTCTCAGCGACGTAGCCGACGATGCCGCTGCCCCAGGGTATCCGGATCTCATCCAGCTGCTCCATCTGTTCCGGGGTCGACTTCGAGCAGACGTCGAACAGTTTCGATACTAAACATCTGTAAACAATAGAGAAAAAGTTTACAACCAAATTAACACAAAAACAAAAATAAAATTTTATTAAAGATTCGATTCCGGCGCGGTTCCATGTCGCGAGATTCAAGCAATAGTCCGCAAACTATTTAGTTAAGAGTTACCGTAAATAGTCTCGACAAATAATAGTGGACTGTAGTGGGAAAGTATAGCGTTTTTGGATTTAGAATAAAACTTTGAAAAAGGTTAGTGTGTCCAAATACAATATTTTTGGAACACGTCCATATTTTGCATCAACTCTTAAATATTTATCTGTATAGATAAAAATGAAATGCAGTTTGCCAGAGAGTGAATCACTCAAGATAAAGGCTTTATGGATAGAAGATTTAGAAAAGCGGTCCGAAAAATCGGGAATAACAAAAAGTGAAGAGTATTTTTACGGGTTTATATTTTTATGTACCTATAAACTAAACGAAAAAATGGACAAGATGCCTGTGGTGTTTTATTTGCTAAGTTTAGCCAGTAAAAAATATGGTCCAAAAATGTAAAAATACAGATTAAAAATTCGCTTAATGTTAGACTTGCGAGTTCGTTTTCCAAACAATTATAGGTAAGTATGTAGATTGTGGATCGTGACACATAAACAATACAATATAATCATAATCATTTAATAGTTTATATTATTTAACATCTCCATTAAATTAGGTTTATGAATGTACTCATAAATAAGTTATTCATGTTTTCCATTTATGAAAATAACAAAATAATTAGCTATTGTTTAGGCGAAGATTGTGGAAGATTGCGGTACCGAAATTAATATTTTTTCTTTAATTCTTTCTTCGGAACCCGGTCTTAACAAAATGCGGAAACGAATGAATAAAATGTAAGAATGATTAGGACCGATAATATAACGTTTAGGAGACCGTTAGCTTAAACACAATTTAAAGAGCAATAAATCTTTGAGTCACATTGAGATCCATCGGATTGATCTGTTTTTCATAATACCAAGATTCCAAAGAATTTACTAAGTAATATTTTAGAGAATTTCGTAATCTGATACCGAAGAATAATGCAAAAACAAGTTAGAATTGTACTGAATTGTCTTAATTGTATTTTAAGTTAAAAAAATATTTTCAAAATAGTAGAATAACACGTTCCAGTTACATTATTTTTTATTTTATTTTTGGCAGTGGAATTAACAACGCTATTTTATTCATAAATTCCATTTGTACGCAGAGATAAAAAAATAACCATATTATTCTTCAAAAAGTCTGTATAAACAGTTGTGTGTAGAACAAACTCAATATTTTGTACTTATCTTATTAATTATACATGAACTACTTGCTGCTTACCTGCCCGCGGTTTTCCTTGCGAAGTGCCTTAATAAAAACATATCTTACTCCAAGCCATAAACTTTACGTATATTCGAAGTTTCAATCAAATCCGTTCAGTGGTTTTCGCGTAAAAAAGTAACAAACATCATTCATCCATTTATACATCCATCCAAACTTTTTTTTAATATTAACAGGATGTAGCGAAATCATAACCTAAAGCAACAACTCTTTGAAGGAAAAAAATATTACAATAGAAAATCAAAGCACAATAAGAATATTTTAATAAATCCGTTATCTATCATCATAACAATGTAGCTAAAAATAGCTCAAGAATAAAAACCACTTAGGTTTATTTTAGAAGGGCGTGGAATAACAAGATGTGAAAGCGTCCAAAGGAACCTTAGGCGCTAGCTTCACGAACGAGTAAATCGCGACGATTCCGTTCCGCCCTCCTATCATTGAGTAATCAACACGCTAATATCATACTTAGGTATTCAATTTGCTCGTCACTTGTTGTATCGCCACGATGAAATCGCTGTGTGGTGAGTTATTAATGAGTTAGGTAAGTTTTATTTTTATGTTGTCCAATGTACTCGTATAAACCATTATCTTTCCAAAAGATTGGCCGACTAAGCTGAGAGGATAATTTAGGTGCTGAGCAAGCCATAATCCATCTCAACAATTTGCCAGACACCACAGCGCCAGCGTCCCGTTAAGTATAGGCAAAGAATGCCTCCTAAATTTTAGTCAGTAGCCTTGATTAGTCTTCATTAAAACTACACATATTTACCTCAATTTGACTAAAATTAGGTAATTTTAGAACTGTCACTCAGACTGTCATTTTGTTTTGAATTTTATTGAGAACGAAAAAAGAAATTTCATTTTTAATTATTCAGTGCCATACCGAATCACCGCCAATATTAATACTAATACTACAAATACTAATAATACTATACTAATATTATAAAGAGGTAATGTTGGTTTGTTTGTTTGCTCAACGGAAACTACTCAGCCGATTTCCAAAATTCTTTCACCGATGTGTAGAATGGACTGCCGGGAGGCTATATTTTATCCCATAGTTTCTTTATTACACCCATACAAAGCATGGACGTGCTGCCAGTCATCTCGTAAAGATGTAAAAGGACTGAGATATTGATGGCACAACGAGCGAGACTATCGCTGCGATAAGTTAGCTCGTGAATAACGCGCCTTAGATTGCCGCATTTATTATTCAAATCTTCGGTACATGCGTACCTGAAAGTGACAGATCCAGGTCGCCTATATTATAGTCTGCTTTTTCAAAATCACATGTCATGTGTAAGTATTTTATCATTCGAGTTATTCGCATATAAGGTGTCATAACTATTTAATTGAAACTATACGATGAAAGCCTAACGATTATTAACGGGAAATTACTCACGTAAAAATATCGTCGATTTAGATACCGACAAATCTTCATCTGGGTCTGGTCTCTACAAACTCGCCTCACAGTTTAAATTTACGATATGTTTATGTAAGTAATCAAGTACAACACGCAAAAGTTAAGACAGTGCTAACATAATATTAACTAGAATATGAATCAAATGGTAAACGTATTTAAAATAAGTCAAAACATAGGTAAGCAGTGTTAAATTTCCGCAAGCACTTTTAGCAAATTAGTGATCCGATAATCCGACAATCCGACATTACCAAGAAGTGATAGGTAGATGTAAGAGCGTTTCAGAACCCCTTATCTTAAGAGCTACTCACGTTCAATAAATTCTCAGTGGCGTGAGGCCGAAGTGTCGGCTCCACTCACTCCATTTCCGTTCAATGAATTCGAACAACTGAATGCTAAGGGTGATCTTACACGAAACTGATGCAAATGGATCTGATTGAACTGATCAAAATGGCAAAGTGTTATTTTCCGTTCAGTTACACATAATTTTCCATTCATTTTCACAGCCTGGGGAGCATAATATAAGTTCTGTATTTATCAACCACGGCAAAGTAAAAGGAATTTATTAAACTTTGTTTTTAAAGCAATATATAAACTTTATTTATACCTATTTAATATTTAATTTTTACTTCTCTGATATTTGTTGAATATAAACCACTAATTAATATAAAATAAGAATTTGTAATTCTAGTTGAACTTAAGTATTTCGTCTGGTTTTTCAGACCTAACAAGGGCTATCAATCATACAATCGATTAGGCTATAAATCATCATAGAATGATTTTTCTTGCACCTCCTACCAAGTTTGAGATAGGTGCTTGACCGTTTAGCCGCGCCTTCTAAGCAAATCTATCTAATTGAACTCCTTAATATTGACATAGATAGACCATCTCGCCAATCCGTCATTCTAATATTGGACTACAAATTGAATTAGCACTTTTATTTCCATCATTCGTTCAGGTTCGATCTATTTCTAGATATTTGCCTTTTAATAATCCTATGTGATGTTATCACGGTACAATACACGTGAAAGAGGTACTGTGTAACACATGTAGTAGGTAATTCATCATTATTAAAAATCTTAGATTTAAAACGAGTTGCCTTACAGCGAAAGACCTGCAAAAGGCCCTTCTTGGGATCAACGAAAGCGAAGTTTCGTGACAGTTTTTTAAGTCAGCTTATGTTGGTATTTGTTCTGGTTACTAGACTCTTAACAGTTCACATATGTTGAAATATTTAATTTACATTCATCTAAAAATATGAAATCGTAAATTCATTTATACAAAAAGCTTTTGGAATTCGCTTATTCCAATATGTCCAATGGAAATTGCAAAATTTGACTAATTCATAGAATATGCATGCATTCATGCTCGAATTGACCTATGAATGAAACGTGACTTTTTTTCACAAGCTTTTCATCCCTCACACGTTCATACTTTTACTCCAATTTTACAATATAAAATGTCTGTGTACTGATGAAACTAACGTGTGTTTAATAAACCTCTTACCGTAAATATCCAGATTAAAAAATCGTAACTAAAGTACTAAAATAATTAAAGTTCCTACAGATTTATAATGCGGGTATTATTGCAACGAATGACATTAAAATTGCAGCGATCCTTGAGTATTTTATGTTGTTCTTCCATTATACGTGACCTTGATCTCAACCTTTGGCAGCGACATAGATCCTTATATCACATCGAATCGACTTTCATGAGTTTTATTGCTCTGGCTTTAGATCTTACTGTTTGAATGAGCCTGAACTATTCTGATAAGTATCAGATTTTGTTCTGCATTAGTGCATTTTAGTGTTTTATAATCGAATAAACGATAAGTGCGATAATATCAAGAGATCATTTTCGACTTGACAACACTTTCAGTAAATCTCATCTGTGAAATCGCCCTAAGAAAGCGATTCACTCGATTCACAGGTGGAGACAAAGTTTCAAGCGTCAAACGATTTGGTCGAGGCAAGTAGCGAGAAGAGAAACAGCTGACTATCTCACTCTTTTTATAGCTTTGATTACAATTAGACGGATATTATTACAATTACACGGGAAATTACTCACGTAAAAATATCGTCGATTTAATTACACGGTTTTGGATGAAACATGGCACACAGTTGTAAAATGTAACACAACTCTAAATTCTAAGTGAAACTGTGAACAAAAGACAGTAAAAAACGTGTGAATGAAGTAGTGTCTGTAAAAAAACAAAAGTCATCTAGGCTGCCTAAAACTTTTCCACAAAAAAGCTTACCCAGACTTAGGTTTTGCTAATGCCCCTGAATGGGAGCAATCTCAACACTTACACAAATGGAAAATCCCCGACTACAAATCTCCCGTATTGTTTAACCCAAACCCTTGACCTTGCCAAGCCGTAGTCATTTGTATTGTCAGAGCGTTTTGCGAACTGTTAAGGTACCGTTTCACCAAAGTAGTGTGCAGTGCAGTGCATTAAACTTGTTCACTAAGTAAAGTGCGCGTACAAACAGCGGCCGGCAGCGAACTTACAACATTGTTTTCTCCGGCTTACAATTTTGTTTTTGGGGACTTTTATTTAGATCGCTTTTCGAGTCCTGTGCCATATCCTCTCGTTTTTGGTAGTGGTCTTTTTACACCCTGTATGTATATGTTGTAAGGAGTTTAAAAAATACTATTTATGGATCCGAGGCAGTTTCGGACTAATTATTGAGATTCAAGTACTACTAAGCTATAGACGGTCTTACAGTGCGTTGCTTGTGCGTTACAGTGACTCACATTGGTGGAATTGTACCTTTACAATTTAGCATTTCAGGGGTCATTCAGGCAATAAATAAAAGACGTCATTTACGGTTGAACACAGTGCGGATTTGATGTTGCGGTTGCAAATTCGATTTAATAGCTTATGTTCATGCGATTATTCTGGATCGGTATTTATAATGAACGGAATAATTAACATTATTAACTAAGCCGTTTAGGCCGCTAAGCCGTTTTAATGAAGCCGTGATGCATAATAATTTAGGTGTTTACAGTTTACTTATATTCGCTTAAAGTAATAAAAGTTTCTGGTCTATCTCCCGCAATAGGCCATGCATGATCCGCATAATGAGTGTCATTGGCACTTAATGCGGTAGTGTTTAATATTTAGAGGTACATAATTAAATACATTTGACTAAATAATTGACAAAACTCTTATTCCTATTTTTATAAACAACGTCGCTTAAAACTTAGAAAGAAAGGAAAAAGTCGTTTATTTCGGTAGGACCTTAAAGTTCCCTTTAACTTGTCATACAACGTGTTACGTAAATTAAGTAATATTTTAATGTCTTTTTCGTAATGTACTGATCAGTTGCATCAGACCGCAATGACTAACTCAAACAATAGTGACTACAAATTGGCGTTAATCTGATTTATCGAGGCACGGTTGACCGCGGCGTTTTGTCATAATAACAGTGAAACCAACTGTGAAATCAGAGACAGATTGTCCAAAGCTTACTTATATCTCAATGTGGTAGCATACGTGTAACCCGCCAAATTCATTTTATAGGGTTTTAGCTAAATTATAAATGAAAGAAAGAAAGACATTCTACTTTTATATGTTTTAGCTAAATTTGTTCAGCAGATTTTGCGGGAAGGAGTACTTACCAAACAATACAGTTCACTGACTGTATCAATGTTTAGTTACAATATGATTTGAGCAGATTACAATATGTTTTTTATAACTATAAACTTAAAAATAATCGACATTTATATAACAAACATTTGGTCGAATCATTATATTAATACAACGGGACATTACTCACGTAAAGTTACTGTCGTCTAATACAACGGGACTTTACGTGAGTAATGTCCCGTTGTATTAATATAATGTCTAGTACAACTCACGATAGTTTTGAAAGTGAAATTTGGTCGAATATTTTGTCGTAAGTATATCCGATATATCCGAATTTATTACAAATGCGGGCTACTCGTACGCTTCTATCTAATGCCCTTTGTCCCAAAGGCCAAACCCATATATTATACCAGACACGTTATGTGACTTGGCAATACGCCAACACTTGAATATGAAACGAAATATGAAACAGATATCTAAAACCTTAAGGCTGGTTTAAAAGCGAGTACACACTAAGCGTTTTAAAGCACGCGCTTTGGTAACGCGCACTTTTATTAAGAACAGAAACGCGCGCTTGCATGTGTACATCTTCAATAACCTCTTTGTTCTAAAATCGCACATTACCAAGTGCGCGGTTCAAAACGCTTAGTGTGTACTCGCTTTACAGCCAGCTTACTGCCGGTTGGTACACAATCGTTTGAAACAAAATGTAATCTCAGCACTTTCTTACACTTTTAAACCTCTAAACTTGATTACAACTTTGAAGTCTATAAATTATGTTTTATCCAACGCGCCACGAAATAAAATTATAAAAGTTTTCACTTTCAGACTTAATTATTCAAGTCTTTAGGGATACATTATTTTATTTACTTCATGTCAACAGAATACTTGAATAAATAAAAGAACCAGAGGATAACAGCGAGTTTTTTAATACTATATTTCTTTATATTTTGTAAAGTACTACCAATTCCATTTTACTAAAATTAATTAAGAACTAGAAAATACTACGTTACCTGGAATGATACCATCTTTAGGAAACAAAAACCATCACACGACAAAAACGCCGTAAGTTAGCACTGTACAAATAAAAGCCATTGAGGAACTTGTCTGCAATCGTGGAATAGTACTAACATAGTAGCATTCTGTACCCTTCATCCTCGAGGGAGAGATTGCGAATCCACAACAGTGTATTGTGTACGAATTCCGAGCGAAACAAGAAACCTGAAATCATGCCATGATTTTATTTGACTCCGATTGCAGTAAAACCCGAAATACTTAATAAATTGTTATATTTTATAATATTTTTTCTAGATTTTTATACGTATTTTTAAGAGATTCAGTTAGCTTACAAATATTTTATTTACTTATTCAAAAGTTTATTTATTTCCGTTTAACGAACAACTTCTAAATAAAACACCTAAGACATCGTATCGCTGAATAATTGTTAGTAAAAACCTATAGAAAAGGAACTGTAACACTAATTTATTTAACCCGTTATTTTGTTTCATTTGATTAATTTATAATACAGTAGGTACAAGGAAACTAACATAGGAAATTGCAAAATGTTCAAACCAGGCAGAAATGCAAATGAAATATCACCTTAACTAAATTGATTCGCCTAGGCTTTAGTACTTATAATAAATTACCCGCCCACGTTACTTCAGAGTTCAGGCACGTTAACAACATCAATGACCAATGCAGCCTTGATTTATGAATTTAACAGAATAATGAGAGGCAAATAGGTGGATTATGTTCAATATCTAAGCCTACAACGCGTCAACAAGGGCTTAATATACTCGTATTAAAGTTAATAAGACATAAGCTGAATCGACGACAATCGCAAGAATCTCACAAAATTATACTCATTTGAGCTTGGAACAGTTGTTCTAACCTTTTAAATTCTCGCTGAAACTACCGAACAGATTTATATCTGAAACTTAAAACTTTAGAGAGTAGAAACCATGAAGCGAACCTATTTTAAAATATTTGATCAAAAAGTCCAGTTTATTTATGGAACACCTAATAAATAAGTGTGTTTTATTTCAGAAATATATCAAATTACAGACATAAGAGTCTCGAAATAGCTCTGGTTAAGAAAGTGGAAGTGAGTCTGAAAGCTCCCAAATTCGACCTAAAATAACTCATCAAAGACCTTCTGGAAATCACAAATTGGTTTGTAATGAACTTATTATTCAAGAGTACTTAAATTTAACACAAGTACCATCATAATCCTTTGATGCCAACTCAGATACTAGCCACAAGTTCTAGTTATCTAAGCATAAATTTAATAGCCTAAAATACATTTTTGTAATGAAATACAAAATAAAATTTTAAGTAAAAGTGCTGTCAGTTACAAAAATGAAAAGTTTACTTTCATTACTTCGTTTATTTTACAAGCAAAAAATAAACAGTGCCTGAGACAACACAATCTTGTTTTCTCATTAAAAATTAAATCAAGTAAATTATAAACATCATTTTCTTAGAAGGGTAAAGTAGTGCTACACTTAACAGCACGTAACGGTCAACCCAACTAATACGGGTGTGTTGATGACATAACACAAAATGGGTAAACATAATTACTGAGGTAAATTGAAGGGATATGGGGTTTCACTTATCGAAATCAAACGTCAACACCCAAAGCTTTAAACACGATTCATTCGCGTTTCGTACACACCCAAGACCCGATTATGTAAAACTGCATTTAATGCTAAACCGACGCTGAAAACTTTATAAATGAATACAAATACATACACAATTTCCATAATGATAAAATACAAAATTTAGTAAGGATTTACAATTTTGATATCACCGATCATCGTTATTTAGTTGTAGACTAGCAGCACGTCCCGATTTTGAATGGGAAGCTACCGGGATAAAATATATGCCTATAACCAGCCCGACAGTTTATTTTACAATTAAATCATTTTTGAAATCGGCTAAAAAGCTTCGGAGATACCTCCGTCAAACGAACAAACCAACATTACCTGTATATGTAATTAGGGCTGTGGTGTGAACAATTACGGAACAGTATGAGGATTTGTATTTTCTTTTTCCATTGTGTCGCATTCATGCGAATAAGTGTGGCGAAACCATAATTCCCTTTAGCCGCAGCGTTGTAAAGCTGATGAAAACCACCATCTTTAATTAAAACTTCAGAGCTTACACAATCAGGCTGTGTGTACCGTTTTACTAAGTAACCAGATAGTTTTGTAAAAGGCAACACAAAGTAACCGGGTTGGCTTTGAGTAAATGGAGTTTTTACGAGTACACAGGTAAAGAACTCACAACTGTAACCTTAGTAAGTTTGTATGCTTAAGTTAATGTGGCATTAGATGCTGTTTAAGATATTTATATATTTGCTTTATATTAATAATTCAGAAAATTTTACATGCCATCCAAAACAAAGTAGATGTTTTACAAGTCACTCAAAGTTAAATAAAAAAATGACAAATGTAAACAGTTCGTATTTGTGCGAGTGACGGAGATTTTAGTAAATCTGAAGGCCTCAGTTGACGGCTCTATATACAGCCTGTAAAGACAATTTAACATGCCCTCCAAACCAACGTAGATACAGTCTTAAAAGCTTTCCGTCATTTGCTCCTCATACCTCATAAAACCATGTTTACAACCGTCTACCACGAACATCCCTGAACTTGGTTTACTTAACAAAAAAATGCACATTACTTAGTTTAGGTTAACTTAAGTTCAAAAATGTTCAACTTGATTAAAATAATAAAAACTTCATTGCAAGACTACTATTGTATAAAAAGTCTCTTAAACCTGATAAGTTCTTAAATTTGGCTCTAAAAGCAAACGCAGCATACACGAACAATTTAAATTTTACTACAGAAAAGTAATCATCATAAAATAAGTTTATTACAAACCAGGAACCAACGGATGCAATATAAACCGCATGATAATAGGTACTATTCTGCAGTGTACAGTGACAGGGAAAGTGGACTTTAAAATGCATAATGAAGAGTCTACTTTTAATATCACCGTGATAACATAATGCACTTAATGCACAATCATCTAAAACAAACTGAGCTTGCTGTGGTTGAGAATAAGTTTGGACTGCATTTGAGTGGCACTGCACTGAGCGATACTGACGACAGGCAAGTCATTTTGTATCGTGACAACGCTACACATTTTAAAGCGTCGGTCGCTACGCGTTAATAACACACAACAAATATTTAGACGATTCGTGTAGAACCGAGCAGAGCGCAACACCGCACAAATGCAATTTTTACAAATGGTCAGGAAATAAGAATTTACTAAAATTACTGGCACATATTAAATCTATAAGGCGAGTAATAATCTCAGAACATTCCTGAAAGTTATTTCGCTGCTTTAGCGCCTTGTCCTCTTTTTCCTTATCTAGCTTCTACTGCATTGTACTTTATAAACCGAATGCATACTGAATTGAAATTAGTTGAATCACAAGTAGTTTGGCAACAATACAATTGGTATTGCTACTATTTCCAAGTCAAAAAGCACGTACAGATATTTCACAAAGCTCGGCTATGTATGTTGAAATGCAAACGTAATTGTGGGCGAATAGAACATTACATAGTTTATGACCTGGGATAATACATAGGCTACTCTTTACCGGGTTAGTACCACGCGAGCGAAATACCGGGCGAGTAAGCTTGTGCTTAGTTAATTTTAAGAAATATGCTGAAGTCTCGGAGCAACTTACCTGATGACCAGTCATTGTGAAGGGTAATTCCAGTGCGCTCCAAAACCGATTGTACTCAAAATTTAAAATTTCATAAGTTGATTCCACTGAGCTCCAAGAGGTAGGAGAGAGTGGCGTTATAGAAAAGAGACCTTTACCTACCAGTAAGTGCTACCAGCTGAATAGGTATATCCCAACACCAATCCATTTCCTTTGTATCATTAATCTAAAATCATAATAAATCAAGTCGGAGATCCGGCAGTACCAGCCCAATTCGGTTAAGTGAATGAATTAGCAAGTCAGATTGTCTGTGCTCCAATTATATCGATGCAAAAGCAATCACAGTACCCGAATGATACCACACAATTGGTCTTGTCACAATGAAGTTTTGATTGCAACTTAAACTCATGATTTTAAATCAGATTTTCATAATATTACAATTTGGAAGAGTTCTAAAGTGACGATTAAAATTGAATACTAGTAGATACATTTTATATTGTACGAAAAGGGCAAACTATTTGTACATCTATAAAAGACAAACCTACCATCCATGTAACTATTTTTTTAACAGTTTTACAAACAAACAAATTGTCTATTGTATTCTAATTTAAAATTCAGAGGTTTAAGTAAAGAAATAAACCACGGAATTGCACTAGAGTACAATTATTGATTTCCAAAATAATAAATAAGGTGCAAATGAGATTGGCAGTGTTTATGAAGGTTTATTATCAATCCTTATCAAAAGAGACGTCTCGCACGTACTTTTTTAGTTTAAAAGAGTACAATTTTGAGGTGGTCCCATAAAAGTTCGAGAATCTGATGAGGATCTTCGAAGTTATTAACACCTCGAGCAACGAGAATATATTATGCACCTCGAGCGCCTGAAATTGCTCTATTCTCACAAAATTGAAGCCATTTTAATATTTTTGAATTTTGAAATTAAAAATGATACGATAGTAATTCAACTGGCTCACACTTATTACTGCATAACCGCCAATAAACCAGTCGGATGAATAAACGAATGCGTATCCAGCGATATTTAAAAACCAAGGCAAAAGTTAAAGTCTGAATGCGACATAATTTATTACTGCGAAAAAGGAGATACAAAATGTTGCTGCGAACTCAAAAAGACTACATGAAAAAGTATACGTACCTAACTGTGATACTTTTTATGACTATTGAAAACGGCATATACATTTTTAGTATCATCATTTCAGCCCTGTCAACCCACTGCTGGGTGTAAGCCTATTATTAATATCTATGGTAGTAGGTTTAATGGTATGAGGTACACTTAGGCTCATATATTCAAAGTTTGCCATTTGAACCTTTGAGACATGATTAGCGCTTCAGTCTTGACTCAACAATTATATTATCAATTGTTTAAAGCTGCTGGTAAAAGTAAGGCCACAAATTAGCATTCTCGGAATTTACTTATTATGATTCTTGATCATTTCTAGCCATTCGGAAGTAATGTTGAGTAGGGCCTTCTTTATTACGCCACTCTTTCCGGTCCCTCACGAGTCCCATCGAGTGATTTCCGGCTACTCGTGTCAGTTGCTTGTCCGACTTGAGTTGATATAATGGTCTTTGCTGACTATTATACCATGCTATGTTCGTGTAACCATAACAGAAATGTGACAGGAAAAAAATATAACATATTATTCAATCATAATCACACCAACTATTTTTACGTTGTTGTGTCTCTACGTTGCTAACTGTTCCGTCAATATCATCGTAGAGTGCCATAACCATATTTTTGTTTATTTTGTGAATACAAACAAAAACACGAACAGTGCAACATGGAACCTCCTTTTTTTAAAGTTAGCTGAAAATAGTTTGTCAAATATAGCCGTGCCTGATACAGTAATGTAATGACACGTGATAGTCGCCAAAGCCCATAAGTCATGTAACACCCAGAACAGAAAGTCGACGTTATTAACCTTTGCAACGACATGCTACACCCTTACACATCCCCCGAGACTTGGGATTGAACGTGACTTCGTCTTAGGTTTATACATAAATCTACATGTCTGCCAATTGCCTCAAGTAAATAGCTCATTATGATTAATAATTCCCAAATTTTGCAAAAGGTTTTAGGATAACCCGTTATACGAGAGCTGTTTCCATATTTTTTTCGCATGTTCCATCGCGGAACGAACCTAATCCGAGTAACCATGCAAAGCTTGCAATATATTACATTTTACAAGCTACTGAAATATTGTCATGTCTATTCGATTTACCCACTATCAAACGTAAGCAACGCCTCTGAATGGTATCGTGGGTATAATAACCATTACTTTACTACTGATACTGCACTTCTGACACTACATACAGGCAACTAAGCTTCACTTTGTCGTGTCTGATAATCCGTTGGAGCCTCCTATGGGACAAAATTTATCTTGCAGCCTCCAGGGCTCGGCAGCCTTTGCGTCACCATTTCAGAGCGTACAGTAGACCTAACAGCTTTTGGTAACTAATTATCGGCGTGAACTAGGTTAATTGCTGGTTGCGCTTATGTGCAGTGGGCTATTTGAAACTTAGTCTGACTAAACTTGTAATTAGAGAAATTGGTGTAGTGGTGGTAATATGCGTACAAATGGCTTTTGAGAGGAGTTTGATATTTCAAACTAGTTTAAATCGTTGTTTAGAGATGGTAAAATGATGGTTGCTTCTGTGTCATATTATATTACAAGTGACGTGCTTAGGAAACGGTAGCTCTCGGCTATGCGCACAAAAACAGTATCTAATGTTCTTATTATTTGCATATGCAAAAACATGTCAATTGATTTTTAGTTTATTTCAATTATTTGATAAAAAGACCTGTTCAACTGTTTTTAAATTAAATAAATATAAAAATTAAATGTTGCTCAGCCGTTTGAAATCATCGAAAAATATCACTAATTGGTTTTATAATTACCGAAACTTTCTAATCATACTTGACCTGCTAAATTGATTGAAACACTTTGAGTTCATTATGAAAAAAGGTAAAAGTGGAGAGCTTCGTAAAGCTTAAGTAAACACGACCTTTTTACCGAAACGGTGAATCAATGTGTATATACTTACATGTCTTACACATGTAGTATTAGTAATGTCTGGTTCTCTCCATCTAGGCCGACGACCTAAGGCTTCGGTAGACAGTGACGGAGCGGAAATGTACACAATGCACGATGAACTTTCATTTGCGCCTTTGTCTCGGCACAATACCGCTGTTTTGGCAGTGTGAGCTTTCTCAGCTGTTTGACAAAGAGTCTTATAGAGTTTATTTTAGAGATGGTATTTCTCGATTCCTTTTATTTTGACAGCTGTTCTCATAGGATGTGAAAATTTACTACTCGGATGTTGAGCATCTTAAAAGTAAAGAGAACTTAAAAGTTTTGAACGAGATATGTGGTGTACGATTGGTAATTTTAGGTACACAAGAAGACAAACTGAAATTCCTTGATGTAGAAGTTTTTATTACGTTTATAACTTGAAACTTTACTGTGTCATCGCTTTTGTATACCTAATAAATCTAGTTTTAAGGATCATAGGTTTCCTCATCAGGAGTATATTATGATATGATACCCATGCTCCAAAACTACCTATTCATCGAGTTTATATTTCAACATTGTAAATTAATATAAAGATAGTTTAGGTATATTAGGTATGCCTTAAACACAAATACTCTACACAAGCTTATTTAATTCCTCTTTTTCATCGGTGAAGTTAAAAAGGTAGCAATAAATAAAGGATACAGTCGTGATTCTGTTCCTCTTTATTCCTAACACTACTAAAAGTGGAAATATCTACTAAATAAATTGGTATTTCTTAGAAAATAAAAGTGCGTCTACCCTATTTCCTTTCAAAAAGATTAACGCTCAACATCCGTTCTAGTAACACCAACTAGGGATATCTAAAAGAATTTGCCTTCCAACTTACATTATTTATACAAAAATAACGTTAAGGCGTTTCAGGACCATTAATTTTTGTTTTTATTCGTTTAATGGACATGGATTGTGGTGTAAGTGGTTTTATATGAAGTTATCCGCATGACTGGGTGTGCGTTTATCTTCGGAATGGATTTGCGGGTCCTTGCATGAGATAACACTTATCGACGGGTATTTTATAAAGACTTACGGGTAGAGAATAGAACTAAAATGGAATGAAAAGATTTTCATCTATAAAAGTGCGCTTCACATGAAAAGATTGGCAAAAGGTTGTGACCAATCAGACAGTTTAGGAGGAAACCTAAATCAAACTAACAGTCGTATGATTTTTTAGATTACAGCTCCATTTTGTGATACAAAAGCATAAAGAAATAACAAAATACATAGTTACGGTTGTGATACTACTACTAACAAACCGCGATGAAATTGATTATTATTTTTCCTGGCTTATTACAATGCGAAGTTAGAAAAGTTATCCTCAAAGAAACCTGCATTTTCATAAAATGCATTTCTTTCAAAGAAATGTTATTACGCTACTACAATATTCCTTTGGATCTTTGAGTGTTTGTTTTAAATGTTGTTACAATTCATAATCTAATATCATACTAATATTATACAAAGGTAGTGTTGTTTTGTTTGACGGAGGTAATTTTCGAAACTACTCAGCCGATTTCAAAAATTCTTTCACCGAAGTGTAGAATGGACTGTCGGGATAATTAAGTTTAGGTTTTTAATTATAGGCTATATTATATCCCGGTACTTTTATTAGTACAACCGGGCAAAGCCGGGAAGTGTTGCTAGTATATTTATAATGAAATAATACATCTGCTTCCGATTTCATGGAAATATTTGGCAGTGAGTGTGAATAGTTTTCGAGAACTCGTTAAGATATCTTTAAAGATGATGCGTAATGCGAATTTAGGAATTTAATGATAGTTCTGCTTTGCAATTCCTTATGCCATTAGAAAATTCAACGAAGACGATGTTTATAAAACGCAAACTACTTTAAAGAAACTCGCATGAGTTCCGCGACAAATATTTGTCACTATCTAGTGAAAAATATTAGCAGAACAGTTAATTATATTTGGAATGTTCATTATGAATTCTATGGAAGGTTCATAAATATAGTTTAATATTATTCGCTACCAATTAAAGTTAATGAGACAATTTTCAATAATTTATTAAAACATTTAAAAACGGGATTTAATCACGTGCGAAAAATCTCATGTTTATATATTTTAAAATATGTGATCGCAAACGATGGCAGGCGGTGGGCCCGCGCCCTTCCATCATGTATTGACCCATACGTTTCATACGCTGACGAAACCACGTTTCCAATTCACATTCCAAAAACGTAACGCAACTCCATACGAGTAAACCTCAAAGGGTTGAGTTTGTGTAACTCCAGAAAAACACATACGGAAAGGCTAATGACGAAAAATATTTTATGAGTGCTTTTATATCCACCTCGAGGCCTGTAACCACGAAATGTTTTAATAACTCTGAATTACAAAATGTATTTTTAAAAGAGCAACAAATAAAAGCTCTATATAGCTCTGTGGTGGTTTTACTCAGAGCCGTTAAAGAAGCATTTTGCGAGAGTGGATCTAAAACCAAATACGTATAATATGTTCTGGTTTACTCAATGTGTCTTGGATCATGTTCTAGAATTTAGAATAAGTTGGTTTATTATAATAGACAATATTATTGCTATGTCCAATATTTTATGGTTTTTAACAATGCAACATAGTCTAGACAGTTATAGAGTTTGATAAACTTTAAGGGTCTTATTCATAAAAACTTGACAATTTAATACAGGTTTAAAGAAAGTTTTTTTCTTGTCACCCGTATGTCAACGAAAAGAGATAGCAACAGATTTAATATGCGTTTTAGCTAATACAGGTTTACTGGTCGAATATGCATAAGGGGATAAATATATCACCGACCAGTATTGATTTCTTTTTTTTTGATAAAATCATAAAATTCTGTTATAAGCGCTTCACCTTCTAGTTTGCAGCGCAAGTTACAAACGCGCGGACAGAGAGAAAGAAAAAAAGAAAGAATAATTTGTTTATTTCTTAAGGATCTCTTAAAAATGTACAGACATATAAGCTAGGTGACCCTATGGCCTGTTTTAACGCTCCCTACACAGTCTATATCGACACAAACGCAGTAACTGATCGTTTGAAAAGGTGGTAAATAAGCAGAGCCTATATTTCTTAAAATTTCTCAAAAATCTTTTTTGTAACAATTTCCGCAAAAAAGAGCAGATCATCCCATCTCTACAGTGTGTTCTTATGTTATGCTAAAACGTACGTAAATGTGAAAGTAAACAGAGGGTAGAGAGAATCGCAAAGCACCTCGGGAGTAATGAAGTCAAATATTACGGAGAAATAATAAAGTCATGGGGATAAACGAGTTGCATTGTTCTAAATCTAATGGATTTAGGGAAATGTTATTCGTTCGTTCGTGATCAATGGGGTGATGAGCAAGTGGCCAACTTTGGTGACGGAATTTCTAGGGAAATGTTACTTGCAAATCTAGAAATGATTCTGCGGGGCACTTACTAATTAAAAATTCCTAAATTCGAAAGCTCCTATTTTGTTCACCAACTACTCGTGTATGGATTGAAGAAGAACATAAAGTAAACCTACCAGGATGTATCTGCAAGTATTTTGTTATCAACCATCTCAAAAGTAAAAAAAAAATTAAGTGTTTATGATTTGATGATTTATAAAAAAAAAAAAATTCTAAACTGTACGTGTCGTGAACGAAATGTTGTACCTAATCGTAAGAAAATTGAGATATTTATTTTATAAAAAAAAGACACACATTAAAACTGTCCCGAAGTGTGGGAAAAACGGAGAGATCCACTGCTTTGGTTATTCCTTTTTTCAATAACACGTATTTACAAAAAAAAAATGCATACTTCTAATTGTTTCTTGAATACAATTATGAACTCAGGGCATAGAAGTTTTCAAATGCATTTCAAAGTAAATTACCTAAACTCAAGCCAATATTCTTAACGCTTAGAAACACATGCTTCTGGTACTGAGAAATGTAAAACATTTCTCTCTCTTTATAACCCAGTTCTATAAACAAGCTGGCAAATATTTTCAAGTCGAGCATAATGTATTAAATGTGATTCATAACTTCGTTTTCACATCCAAGCATGCGTAACTACTCATACAGACGTTACTCTGAAGATTGTAGACGATTTTTCATTGAGATTTCGTTATTTTTAAGGTAGAATGAGGTAAGATTTGTCGAGTCAAGTAAGTTTTTTGTTTTACATAACGAAATTTTTATCATATAAACTTGAAGGAAACCTCAAATCTACATGTTATGCGACAATTGCAAGACGTTTCAATTATTAAAAATATTATGCTAAACATATTTATACATACCACATATATGTTGTTGCACGTAATTTGCCTGAATTTGTAACGCTGCGAAAACAACGAACGAAATTTTTCTCGAATTTTAATGCGTATTTAAACAAATCTTTAATACAATATGCACATACAAAAAATCTTGCCACTTTACCATGGAATTAAGCAAAGACCACAAACCTCCACTTGTTACGATGCTTACATAAATCTTTTAAGATATATGTGTATGCTAAATTACCCATTAATCCAACCGGGTATCGCGACTTCGCGAGACAAAGATACCGAGACGATATTATAAAAAACCATCTAAACCCTCTATATTGCATTACTTAAACTACCGTCTATACAGTCTCTAAAGGTCATTGACTAACGAAATCGTATATGTATTCTAAATTCTGGTTAAACCTAGGATAGAATGGAAGTCTAGACATAGCTAGCCACGGCTCGATACACACCACAATATAAATGATGGGCACTTAAGAGCAGAAGCGACAGAATTGTAAGAGAAACGCTGACAATAGCTATAGGAGATTCTGTGATACATGTACCCTATACATACATATCCCTACAACTATAAACTAAACTACTAGTTTTAGTAAATGCAATTCATGCGTACTAAATCAAAAAGCTTACAAAATTCAAACTATATTCAACCAAAACAGAGTGAAATAGAGCTAATTTTACTCTGAACAGCAAATGTAATACGCGTAGAGACGTCTTGTAGAGTACAAATCGAGGAACCTCTATAAATGCAAATGCGAAATGCAACTAAAATGCTTAAGATATGAACATTACAAAGAAACCAAAGGTAATAAAATTACATAACGCTGTTGTGCCGTGAATAAAGTTCTTGAAAGAACGATAAACATTTCTTATGCTTCAAGTTTATAGCAATATAGAAATAAAATGTTGATGAAGAATTAAAAAGCTTTAATCTCCTTGCGGCAAAAAATATGAACAGGAAAGCTTTAGGGAATTTCCGAAGGAAACTTTTCATCGTTGTATCTGGAACAATACTGTGTGCAAAAGGGGCACACTACAATACACATTATAATACCTTTCGGTGTGCATGTTCATCTGTAATTTGATCGTCACGTCAGCATTCACTCATTTTACAACATTATTATTGTTAAAATATCCACTACACATACATTCAATACTGATAAATAACAGACTTGACACAAATGTTTCCAGATCCTACAAAACATTTGTCTAGCGGGATCGAACTTGCAACCCCTGCCTCTTAGGCGGACCTTCACACACTGCATCACGTTGGTCACCATATACTTCATAAAACCATATAACACGCTCAAATACTACAGTTTCGAACACTAGCTCAAAGAATTGAACGTCATTTTAGTGCGGTGTGGTTTAATTGTGTGAATCCCAGCAAGTTTGAATTATACAAAGCTTCCTTCTCGCGGACTCGGATAGCTATAAATTCTGATTACAAATAACGGGTCGACTGCACTCAAGTGCAAATTCTCATTTCGATTTATTGGAAAAGCTGTTCTGTTTTTTTTCTGCATTGTTCTGTGTTTAGCTTTTAATTGCTGCATTTTGCGGTGCAAAATTCTGTTGTGGTTTCTGTTGCTGCAATATTAACTTCAGAAACGCAATAAGCAAATGCGTGGGTCAGTTTTGCATAAACCTATACATACTTATATAATCAATAATACGTGCACCTACTTCTTACATAGGTAGAAAAAGATTAAGCATGCTTTTAAGAATGTAATTGCATCTCAACATCAGGCTACCAATAATTTGTGTAAAAATAAAAATGCTATAAAAGGTATAGTGTAGACTACTTGCCATTTATTTTGTTTAATGTTAGATGTTACACGTTTAGGATAAGTATCTTTAGGCGGCCTTAAAACTCCGTTACCAGAATTGACCAAGAAGATCGTACAGGCAAACCATGTGAACTAACGAACGAGTATCTAGTCCTACTCAGAACCAAAGAAATATAAGAGATACTCCATAGACGCGACGTTGTAAATCTCCTATGTAATATACAACTCTCACGAAATCACGTTTGAACAAAAACGAGGCATCAAACAAAAGGATGCTTTTACGTATGAAAAAAACAATAGTCGACCTCATTTTTCTTTCATCTCCTGGCAGGAAATTGCCATCCTGCCACGCAATCTTGGCCACAGAGTATATTGAGAGCAAACATGACTGACCTTAGGTAAATAAATATAGCTTACAGTAACTTTCATAATGATACGGGTATCTCATTTTTAATAACTGACAAAGAGGGATGTTTTAAGTTTATAGTGTGTATTAAAGTTAGTAAGCTTCTGAAGGAATGAACCGATGTTTTTATTTTATATAATGTTTTTGATAATTATTTAATGTTTTAAGAAAATGCAAAGATGTTTGAAAATCATCCGCTCTTCTCTAATTTAAGAAGGAAAATAACCAGAAGTTTTTATGAATGTACTGTACATTGCATTTTTTTCTGAACTTCTATAATATAGAAGTACAGAAACACAAAATGATAAATACTTACACAATTAAATGTAAATTGTACCGATATGACACCTTACTTACGGTCTCAGGGTCGACTATAATTCTAAGCGATTCATTTGCGAATATTATTTCAATGTCAAGCAGGACTCAAGAAAGTTTCAAAAGTGCATTAAACTCAATGTATAAACTTTAAAAGATCACGTGTTAAACGAGACTATGATCATTGAAAATCTAATTTGAGAAAATTCTGTCTACAATTTTAAGTTGCAAAAGATTATCTTACACAAAGACAGAATTTCTGAACATAATAGCATTTTATCCGCATCACTGACCAAAGTAAAGTTTTGATGTCAAAGGACTTTTGCCTTACCACAGAACACTGTCTAAAATCACTTGGCTTTAACGCGCCTACAAAGGCTCATTGAACTTTCCTATTGGGTAAAAAGACACGATTTTACACAAAATTGCGTTAAACAGCATTTTCTGGTCCAAGGTTGAATTACTAAGAACTTCGTAATTTAGGCTACAGTGATAGACAAGTTAAAAGGTTCCAAAACTTCTTCGAAGATTAAAGTAAAGAAAGATTGAATGACAAAGGAAGAAAGCTAGTAATCAGAGGACGCTAAAAACTTAAATAGGACAGCCGAGTTGCGAGTTATAGACACAAACAAACTTTACATCTCTTATTAGATTATTAATTAGGAATTTATAAACCGATTTCTAGACTTTCTTGGACTTAATAAGGTTACGTTTTGTTTGCGAAATTGAAAACAAAAGATTTGAAAAATGATGTTATTTATTTTTGAACCCGTTGAAAGCTAAAGCTTGACTCTTGACGTTCAATAAAGAAGAAAAAATAACTTTAGTAAGGTAAGGACTAAGGATGTAAAAGCTTAGGTGTACTATTGGAATAGCTTTTTGTTTCCTTTACTCGATGTCATTGTCTAGCTTAATACACTTTTATCTGAAGATCTCCGCCGTACGCCTGACTACTTTGTGAGCTACTCGATTTACAGAGCCAAAAGGACATCCATAGATTTACCTTCTATCTAGGCAAACGCTTTGTACCAATTATATTTCTATCATCGCTATTATTTTGGTTTAACACTTCTCAGAGCAGAGATTTTAGTTAATAAGTGAATAAGTTTTAGTTCAAAATAATATTACGACACGTGATAATCCACGAACCTGCCATTCTGAGGATGAGGAGACGCAGCCCGCTCTCCTTGCACCAGGAACAGCGACCCTCGGTCCGCGTCGAGCAGTATCGACACGTTCTGCAGAATCTTGTGACACAGCACCCGAACTTCCAGCTCGTTGCATATGTCCTTAACCTGGAACAAGACGTGATTGTTCAAGAGCTTTGCATATACTTTTATACTAGCTGTACCCCTCGGTGTTACTCGCGATAAATAGTTCTCGTTCCCGTGGGAATACGTAACAACCATTCACACTTACAACACAAACTTTCACATTTACCCCAATATGCATATTCGACCTAAAACCTGTATTAAACCTGTATTAGCTAAAACGCATATTAAATCTGTTGCTATCTCTTTTCGTTGACATATGGGCGACAAGAAAAAAACGTTCTTAAAACCTGTATTAAATTGTCAAGTTTTTATGAATAAACCCCTTATAATATTAGTGTGATTTCATCATAATTCGGCGTGCCATGTTTGTAAGAAACTGTCAATTCTTAACTTGTGATCGCTCACCTAACTACGTTATATCAAGAACGCGCAAGCTTTGCCATGACCGCCGCTGACACTAAAAGAGGGACTGCCATTCAAATTTTGCAACAGTGAACTTTTGCAAATGCACACTTCAAAAGGATATCCACCATGTGCAATAACATTTGCATATCTAAGCGTATTCTGAGATGCAGTCGCGACATGTCAACAAACTTGGAATCGCTCTGTCCACCCACGAACAGCCAGACTTAGGAAGTTTACACAATACGAGTAGCACTGGCTCCAGTTACTGGCGCGAGCATCCTGTATCAAAAGTTATTTTTAAACTGAACTTAAACTTGAAAACTCAAGATGGATTGGGCAGGACACTTCTGCAAAATATCAGATGCGTTATAAGCAAAAGTCACGCACGCCTTTGAACCGAAAACGACCTTTCATCGTATCTAAAGGATGGTCCACGGTGACAAGACTGAAATGATTAGTGTGCGTCCACACTGAAAGCGCGGTGACTTGAGCCTAGGCGGGCGCGGCGAGCGGGCGCGTGCGGTGGCCACAGTGAGGCGCGAGTTCTTGTAGCGGTTTGACGTACGTCAGGTGTTGCACACCGTTGTTGGACGTAACTATGGACGAGGATTTGCTATTATTACTAGACAGTCCGATCCTGAGATGGGAGGTGTTGAACACTAGAGATGGTGTGCCTGAAATAAATAAAAACAGAGCAATAACTGGTGAATTTTATAACTTATATGAAGAATTGATATTTTACCGTACAAAATTCTTTGAGTACACTCGTATGAATAACAATAAATAAATAAAATACTGTTCATTTTTCTAAAATACTGTTTAATATTCTTCATTATATTTTATTTCTTGTAAAAAACCGCACATACGCCGAGCGGCAAGACCGAAATGGTTTGTTACCCCCGCCATCGCGCATTGGGTCGCTCGCTGACTAGGCCCGGTAGTGTGGCCAGAACGCGCGGATAGGAGCGTTTGAAACTTACGCGCGCTGTCTCGCTCAGTGCCGTCGCACTAGGCTTCCGCCTTAGTCACTTCAGTGTGGCCGCAAAGGCGCGTTTCATATGTTTGATATTTCGCGCCCGTCGTCGCAACCGCGCTAGCCCCGCAGTGTGGACCACGGCTTAGAGAAAAGCTTTTGACTAACATTAGGACACTGCAGATTCTCAATTATAATTACAAATCAATTAAAATTCCATAACATCCAATTTTGATTCAATACATATTTTATTCCATTTATTATCCCTTGAGATACAGTACAAAATAAAACACTCTACAGAAACAATGGGTTAATTACGGAGAAGATAGACATTAATCAACCCACTGCTAAAACGAAAACAAAGTAAGTTTCGCTTTTTTATTAGAAACATTGTTTTGTATTTGATAACTATTCCAATCTTGAACAAGTAAAGCCTCTGGGAAATTAACGAGTCGAGAAAGCTTTTTTTCATAGTTAACCCTGATACCTGCCGATACTCAATCAACGTATTAAACAAAACAGTCGGTAATTGTGTCAAATATATAGTTAGTTCGCATTATAGCAGTAAGAATTGTTTTTATAAAACAGTTGAATAACCTTTGTATGCGATCGAGTAAACGAAGCTTAAAAACGAAAATTGAAAACATATGCGTATGTATATGATTTCCGAGTTAATTTCCTTTAGTATATCTTGTAGCATCCAGTATACGTCAAATTTTGTGCATATTTGTAAGGTCAGGGGTTTGTTTTAATCAATTTTTATGTTAAAACTGTTTGTTAAGCGGTTAAATTATTTGTCACGTTTTGCTTTAACATATTTTATTGTTTGTATAGCTTGCCTGTGAAGCTATACAAACAATAAAATATGTTTAAATATTTTGATGATAAATATATGTTTCGTTACTGATATTTACGCTAAATTTAAATATTTTTACACATACACCAGTCTTACATGAATATCATAGTACAATTTACACTTTTGCGATCTTTAGACATAATTTATTGGACTTTACCTTATTCATTAAATTCCCAACGTTTTACGAATTATGAATGCGTTACAGCTCTCGTGGTCACGGATAGACTACCCGTAATTTTATATAATTATGAATGTCATAAACATAATTATATTGACATAATATGTATATTAATTTCATCGATTCAGAGGCGTCGAAACATGAAACAGATTGGGATGGGGATTATCGTCCGATCGCCCTCGTAAGATTATTACACGATCGGTTTTCGTGTTTGCAGTATGACATTGTTCATTATTACTGTAATACCAACAGCTAACACGACGTGATTAATTATTATCGACGAAACGGGCCGGCACGCTCCACTAATGCGAAACTTCGGCATTTAGGTCGGGTACCCTTATCGTGAGTGAATCGAATATGCTTGAAGCTAAACTAAACTATGGATGATGACTCCTCACAAATACCTTGTAATGTTCGCGCCACGTAAAAAGAACGCTGAGGGAAAAAGCTGCGCAGTAGGTGATTTAAGAAATCTTAGGTCCGATTGGCGGAGGGGTGACGCGGCGCACATTGATTTTTTATTTACATACATATATACATACATACATACTCACATATAATCACGCCTCTTTCCCATGGGGGTAGGCAAAGACCACGGATTTGAATTACCGTAGAGAGATTCCCGTAATACCGACTTTTTAAAATTTACAATCACCGAATAACCGTTTATCATAAAATTCGAACAAAACCGACAATTATGTTGTTTCAGTGAGTTGGTTCAGAATATTCAGCATCAGCTGTTGCTTCAAAGCCACATGTTTGCTACTTTTCAGATGAATGCACCGCACAGCAAAGCGAGGAAACTAACTCTTTGAAAGTCATATGAATACGGCAGTAGATTTTACATCATTTCGGATGCTGAAATTTTTTATATTCAGTCATAAAAGGTAGATTTTATAATTTCATTATCATCATCATTGGCAGCTTAAATAATAGCCCACTGCTGGGTATAAGCTTCCTCAAACGCCACTCTAATCAATCCTGTGCCCTGTGCCACTCCTTTCCCTGGCTTCTTTACTATCTACCCACCACCGGGATGATGGATTATTATTTACTAAACCTATTTCATAATAAACTACTAAACTACTTGCAAAGCTTCTATAAGCAAAGCTGCTAAGTCTGTTATCATCTTTCACCAAGAAATGTGAATGAAAAGAAAAATAGGTTCTCTAATTCTCGTCTCTTTTTATAAATAATAGTTTGACTGTTATAATGTAATTAAACTCTTTGTGATTGACCTTCGCTGATACAAACCAGTACACAGTTAATGCTTAGGTACATAATCAATTCCTACGTAGGCTAAGTCGCGGGGTATCCAGTTACAAAGCTCAAATAACAATTAAATGCACGGATGGCGCCCGTTCATCAAGTTGGTCGGCGGTAGCTATCAACGAAGAATTATTACTAGATGCGGTATTTAGATAAAAAGTGTACAGTTTAGAACAGTACCATAAATATAAAACGCGATGAAATGATGGATAAGAGGATTTTGTAACAATTGAACAAAACAATCACTTGCAGAAATTATTGGTTACTATAACTTGCCGAGTAGAGACTAAACAACATTAGAGATAGTTAAGCAAGCTGTCAGTTGTCAGCCATACTTTGTTGTAAGTACAGACAAAAGTCGTTTCTCACAGACTTCAATAACTAATAAAGCGGCCTCAGTAACTCGTCTAATAACTCTTCAGACATTTGGTTATTTATAACAGATCAGAGAAACTTTTAGAAACCTTTTTTTTTAGAGAAACATGCATTATTTGGAAGAAGCGAATAGAATACCCGATGGGTGTAAATGTAAACTTTGGCTAAATGTGAATTGCGTCTGATTACTAGATTCATATAATGCGATCATGCGAGGGTAATATCAATTTCACACGTGAACAGCGGTAGTGTTGAGATAAGCTGGTAATGTAATACCCCACGTGATTATTTGCGATGTACCAATGCGTAATAATATAAGTAGCCATTAATTTTGATTTATAACGACTTTGTAGGTAATTTTTGTAATTAATTATCGAAAATATTACGGTTAAAATTGGTTAAGGCTATCGATCGAAGCAAGTGGCAGACACGAAAGTAGGGCTCATACTGAAACTTAATCGTGTAACATTATACACTGATTATAGGTATTAAACTAAGTAATTTGTAGTACAAATTCCATCTAAATCCCAATTTCCGTTTTAATTAGTTGCCTATTTCCCGTCAAATTCCACAGATATTCGATTCCGTCTCACGTTGCAAGCTCGTCTGTTACTATATAGACTAATTTTGAGTTATAAACTATTCAGCCAACTTATGTTGCGAACTATCCAACAAATCTAATACAGTACGATGTTTTGGGAGTTGGAATTCGGTTGTGAGTTTCAGAGTTATGATGAAGTTTATTTTATCGTAACTTCATGTTTAAGTTGCTGAATCAGACTAGAAAGATAAAGTCACCAGGTAATAATGTATCATTTGCATTGCAAAGTAGGAGTGACTTCAATCTATAAAAATAAAATCAAATATCAACGGTATTATTGACCAAAATACAATTTTACAGACGTATTTACTTATAAAAAAAATTACATAAGTTTTCATAAGAAGGTCATATTAGTTCAAAAGAATATCTTTCGGTCTCGCTTTCGCTCCGCCTATAGTTACACCAGGGAGTAAGCCACAAACAGCGAGGAGGGACCCATTTGTAACAATATAAAGGACAGGCTTTATTCGTTTGCCCTCAACCAACGCGGCGATATCACTAGGTTAAGTAATATAAGCGATTTGGGTCTGCGATTCATGCATAATCTAGTAAAAGGCCGTGGTTGGAGTATGTTCGCGAGCATGTATTTAATTAATAGCATACCTACTTACCGCAGCAAGTTCTCGTGAAACCACTTTCATGGACTGCGGGTAACGGGATATTAAAATTTTATAATTTTCACAGAATTTTTCAGAGTGACCTCAAGTGGCATACACAACTGAAAGCTTTTATGCTTCGCGTGGCATGTTCATTTATAAATCCCGACTATAAAGTTGTTAAGCCTTATGTCTTCATTAGATGTTCTAAAACTTTAATATCCTACAAGCACTTTGATACTTATTAAAACAATAAATAATTTTTCCCTCTGATCCAGCCATGAAACGTGCCGTTATCATAGTCTAGCTAGTGTATATCGCTGGATAAATTTATCTGTTCAAATAAAATAGCTAATTTCTTTCTATAAATGTTATTGACAGTATTCCACAAATCAAGAACTGTATGAAACTTGACATTATATTAATACAACGGGAAATTACTCTCGTTAAAATATTGTCGATTTAAATAGCGAAAATGTTTCGATTCTTCCGGAGAGTCATCATCTAGGTACGAGTATGGTCCGATAAAGATTCTCCGGAAGATATTTTTACGTGAGTAATTTCCCGTTGTATGAATATAATGTATAGTACAACTCACGATATTATGTATGAAACTTGTTTTGTCCAAGCACTTCCAGTGAAGAGTACTTGCGTGTCAGAACACATGTTTACATGTAATTATCAATCGTTATCTGAAACCTCTGCCGCGGACCGGCACAGTCCTAATTTAGATGATTGTGGAAACTGACACTTAATTGTTTCAATAATTGACTTTTTAATGTCACACAGCTTTGTAGAACAGCTGGATCAGTACATACTGTACACTGATCAAAACAACATTTATTTGATTTTCTGGATTTAAGATAACTTCAAATACATCACTTTTGCCCAAATACCGTTCATTCAATTCATCAACCGTTATTAACTGGTGCTAACTTATATTAAGTGGTGCTTATTTATGTCATAATTTGACATTTGTCCATAAAAATCTGTCAAAAAATAACTTCCTTAACGGTTAATACGCCCTTAAATATTCAACTATCGTTTGAGTATTCGGACAGTTGAGTAGTTTTCGCCAAGTTCGCATTTTCTTCAAGAACAACAAACATTGTTTGCCTAATAGATATCTGATCTATCTTTTAGTTAGTCTACGTTACGAATGCAGCCATAAATTCTCATATCGTAAAGTTTAGTTCGATAGACGCGATGCGAAAACTAAACTACTTCAAACTTTGAATACGACCGGAATTTAGGCATTGAACTTATCTCTGATATACATGAAATACTATACTTAAGATTTAGAGTAAACCTGCTTCCACATAATCTCTATACTATCTATACTACCTACTATACCTACTAACATTATAAAGAGGTAAGTAATGTTGGTTTGTTTGTCGGAGGTAATTCTCAGCCGATTTCAAAAAATATTTCACCTATTATGTGTAGAATGGACTGTCGGGATGGTTATAGGCTACATTTTATCTCGGTAGTTTCATTAATACACCGGTGCAAAGCCTGAACGTACGTACTGCTAGTCTCATATAAACTCACTTATAGTTCGTAGCACATGAAAGATAAAGGTCGCATCTTAGACTCAGCAGTGTTATTCATTTTATAGCCAGGACAGTTAAACATGTTTTCCAAAGCGCTCATAGTTAATCTTATTTAAAGACTGCAGAACGAAGCTTATCTTTGTCAATTACAAATAAAATAACACACAAACGCAAAAACAAGAGACTTTAAACCTAGCCGCTACATGCCTTTAGGCAATGCGACTTAACTCCACCATTATTTAACGACATACTATGAATTGTGATGAGCACACCAGCTCTTATCTACACACTGTATCATTACGCAAAATGGAAGTTTGATCGTCTGTACAGAATAATAAATAGGACAGTTCACGTCTGGCGCCTACTCGCACTGACCCTGTTACGTCTGATTAATTAATATTGATTATGCATTCCATAGACGATATGAATTCCTTGCACTGGAATATAGAACTGAATCTAGCTAGGGGTGCAATGGTAAATGCTATCTAATCAGCCTACATACATCCACAGAGTATTGATACAGCAGGTTAAGCGTTCGTGGCGAAGCTTGCTAAGACGGTCTTGCTTGATCGTCGAAGATAAGCAACATTCCGAGCGGTCACTAAATGGTTGCGGTCACCCATCCATTTAGTGACCGCTCGGAATTATTATTTGAGCGCTTCCGTGCTTCGGAGGGCACTTTAAATTGTCCGTCCCGGCTTTCAAAGTCGTTAAGTCATAACGGAGGCTTTTAGGCGGCCTAAAAAACTCCGTCGCCATAGTTAGCCGCTAGCTCATGCGAAGGAACGAACAAGCGGTTAATTGACAACGTAGCCAGTAAAAGCTTATGTCAATTTTAGATCCTCTTCGATGTTACACCAGATATTACATTGAACAAAGAACTGAAGCTGCTAATTTCAGCTATGGGTATAATAGGAAATGCCATTCTCGTATCAGGAATTCCTCCCGACGGGCAAATGCGTTTCATTCCTTTCAGATTTCACAGTTCCAAGGTATTGCCGGTCCAAATACTTCTTTGTCCCAAAATTTCTATTTGATTTGCCTGCTCTTTGAGGGTTTACCATTTCAATTTGATTACAGGGACTAAGACTTCTGAGAGACCTGTTTTCTCCTAATAGGTATTCTAGTAAGAAAACCAACTGTTCTTTGTACCACTTTGTTACCATCTGTACCAGAACTCATTATAATTTACTTAATTTAGTGGAAGGCCTAAAAGACTTTCCATTAATTAGAAATGCGAAATCATTTCAAGAAATATGGAAAATGGAGGTCGCCTATTCAGACTTAGGGCAATGCCATAAATTTTAATTATAAAACGAAATAATACGCAAAATTCTGAATAAAAGACATTTCAAGTAATGGATATTCAGCTGAACAAATGGATATAAAGCTTTTGCAAATAGCGATTTTTGTGTTTCAAACGTTGTTTTAAAATACGCTTTAGATAGATCAGTGAAAGCCAATTCAATTATTTTCTAATAAATTCCTTGATTTACACCACTCATTTGCGTTTTAGCCCGGCCTTCGCCGCGATACAGAAGTATTTTGAAGGTCTTGTGAAGCTCCTGACCTGACATCTCCTGATTTAAACGCATTTTATGTTCTCATAGAGCTGTAATCGAGCTGGCCCGCCCTGTGCCCAGCTCGGTTGCAGAATATTTTTATGTACGTCGTTTAATATTTGAAAGCCGAAGCCACTCTAAGGGCGTTTCTGCACTGCTCGGTTTTTTAGTATTCCTACTTTTCAAGATGTTTTTGTCCCCTTCGAACCTAGTGAAAATACTCATACATATCTGTCATAATGGGTAAACAAAACAGTATAAAATTGGATAGTAACACAGAAAAATTACCGTGTAGTGCAGAAATGCCCACGGGCAACACACCAGATAATGTTTACTAGCGTTCAAATCTATTGAATGGGTACTAGATAAAGGCCCCACTGGCGCCCATCAAATCAGTCAACATTACAAGCGTATCGCACCACTATTATGCAGTACCCATTCAGGAGTAGATGGAACGTTATGAACTGCATTAACGTTCACCGTACACAACTAATCCGAGGCAACTTAGTTGCCTTATAAGATCACAATTAAAGAGTTGCCCAATACATACCTGATATTTTGGTAATCTTTAATTACACAGACATAAGAAGGACTTACAATTCTGAGTCTTTAAGATTGTTGAGCTGGAGTTGTCTTGCCGAACATCAAAATCATACACATAACTTTATGGGCCGCATAAATACAAAGGGTTCGCATATGCAAGTGGCCACCATTGTTGTTGTGGATACCATTTACCATTAAGAACTCGTTGAATGTGCATTATGTATGATTTTCTAAACAAAAATATATTGATTCACACTAGTCTACACTTCACTAAAACACAGCTCACTCCTGTTTAACACAGTAAACTATCACAAAGCAGTTCGGGAAATATAAAATAATAAGGTAAATACGTGATAAAGTCCCGTAATATTCATATAAATTATGTCTAATGATCGCGAAAGTTTAAATTGTACTATTACAAAGCAGTTCTCTTCGAACAGAAATATGAGTAAATATGAGCCACGTCTATCTCCTTCAAATATAACCTATCAACAGTAGCCTATTGTGCGTTCAGCCTAAAGTGTAGTGAGCGCGCTCAGAGCGATGCTCCACCGCCTTAATTGAAACCTGCTGGCTCGTATTTAATTGTCATCTTCACAGTTCACCACTGCCAGTAACAACTACGTAGACTGCGAGTGCACGGCAAACTAGGGCATTGTTACTCGAATTCGTGTTTCGACATACGCAATGTCACTCAACATCGAAACATAATGAATTCTTCAGCTGAGTTGAGAAAGTTAAGCAATATTTCGTTTTATATTGAAAAATATATTTCTGCTGAAAGGTGTACTGGGCTGGTACATATATGTGAAGTAGTACTCAAGATTACGGGAAGTTTAGGTTTCTTAATCTCGCTTAACTTAACGTAATCATGGAATGTAATACTAAACTCAAGCTTTGGTGGGCATACAAAGACATTGTGCGTCTATGTCTCTTTCCATCCTTCCAACTACCACCACTTAAAATCACATCAATTCGTCGCTCCGTTTTGCAGTGATAGACGAACAAACAGACAGACAGACACACACTTTCCCATTTCTAAATATTAGTATGGATAATACTCACAAGCTCAAATATAAGCTCCTTCTCATCCAGCTGCCTGAGCTCGTGCCGCGATCGCCGCTGCGGCCGCGACGGCGTCGCGTACGGCTGGTCGCCAAGGAAGGTGGGCGTGCCGTCCACTGTCGTCACCAGCGGCTTCAGCAGACCGCCGCGCTCGAACTCGTGCGCTGAGATCTTCCTGGAGGATGGGGGGCTAGGTTACATGACATTCATTCGATCTATAATATTATGTATGTATTTACAAAAAAAATATATTTCAGATACTAACTACAGTAAATCACCTTAAACAACGGCAAAAAAAGAACCTTTATAAAAATAACCTCTGAAAAATTACAAAAACTCAACAACCTAGCAAATTTCATCTCCTAAACGTATAATGAAAAGCGGAGTCTACATTAATTAAACATTTCCTCAAGAGGCCGTAAAACAGGCTGTTAAACACTTTGGGAAGTTAACTTTACTGGGTCAGATGCGGCGGTTGCCGTTAGGTATGGACCATGTTAATAAATAGTGGTATATAGAAGCGAATTACACGTAAAAATACTTAGCCTAAACCCTTTTCCTAGATTACTACTTATAGAGTTCTATTTCACTCCGAAATAACAGAGGTGTTCGGTCGTAGTGTGCTGATATACCTAATGTGAATAATCTTATTTTTTTTTGTGTTTTTTCGTTTGATAACTGACGTGTTTGAGATGGTACTGAAAAACAGTTTATTAAAATACGTTTAGGATTTTGAAGACCGTCAGATTTTTTTTCAGTCTGTGTGGATATTATATATGACAATGTATTTATCATTCAAACAACAAATACAATATACAGTGTGGTTTATCACAAATTTAAAATGATTGTTATTTATGAACCTTAATACAAGTAACACGCGATTATCTGACATAGATTTACTTCATCGTAAAACATTGGCAAAAAACTATGTTAAGGTTTATCATTTTTGAAATTTCTTAAACATACGGATTTTACGATATTCTTGTTTCACTTCCATACGCTAGAATGAATACTTAATGACTGGTAAGCTTGGGTGTAGAAAAAAGCAGACAAGGAAACTTAAGCCTCCCTTCATTAACTTGGAAAAGTTACGAGTCACGGAATTTCCAAGAAAAGCTTACTTTGGTTGATAAAGGAAACTTTATGCCAACACAAGGCTATTATGAATTGTTTTGAGTTTTTTTAGATTATCCGAATTGATTTTGAGATAATAAGTTCTAGAGAAAAAGGTTTTTTTTATTTTTCTCAAAATTTTCACAGCTGTTTATTTCAAGCTCGCTGCGGTTGTTTTATTTGAATAACTGTTTTCGGGTTAAAACTTTTTTTTAAACTTATTTTTTTTTATCAATGGTTACCGAAACAGAAGTTAACTCATACGATAGAACAAAATAAGCGCTTACCAAAATTACACGAAGTCTACTGTAGATGGAATATTCTGTAATTTTTCGTATTTTACGTCTCTTTAGTTTTCAAAGACAGTAAAAGCGAAAACTAGAAACATCATTTGAACATCTTCCCAGAAAACACTTTCATAAAATGCGTAGCATCCCAAAATTGGCAGTTTGCGAATACGCATTCTACCATTGTCAAACATTTAGATAACTGGGGTAAGGGTGCGTTCCTAAGCACACAGATCCGCCCTTACACTTGGTGTTGACAGTCTATTTGTTTGGGATGGAGCGTAAGTAGCTGAGCAGCTGCGATGACTAAACACAGTTTCCACTCTTACGGAAGGTTTTAATGCAGAAAAGACAAAAGCTATGAATGAGAAAGTAGATGGCAGTGTTTCCGAGATTCCAAGGGTAATTTAAATTGCCTTGTTGAAACCATTGCGAAGGCCTTCAGGTCATAAGTCAAAGGCTTTTAAGTTCTATCAACTGCAACTTGTATGTACAAATCATAACAGGGCCTTATAAACCAGTGCATGTTTCAAAGCCCACTAGATTCTGGAACTGGTGCCAAAATTCCTTGCCAAAAAGTGAAGGAAAGTTAACTCTAATATTTATTGTCATTTATGTGCTAGTTCTTTCGTTCGATCGTTTGAGCAAGGAGCGTGTATGTGCTTAAACTAAAATTATCAAGGAGTTTCAGTGATGTTAAAATAGGAGACGAGGGCGTAATCTAGTATGAGGAGCAAAAGAGATTGTGCAAGCGTACCCTTAGTGGATGTTTCTGGGAAATTCCGTAATCTCTTTAGTGAGACACGATGCAAACAATTTTCTGCTCTATTCTTTCTAAAAAATTTATTAAAGTATAGCTTTTCATAAAAAGCTATACTTTAATACATTTTTTATAGATTCAACTTCAACTAATCTTTGTACACAGTTGATTAATATAGGACTTATAGCTATAGATCATACCAGTGTAAAAAAGCGATTTGACTGTGTGAAAGACGATAAGGGAGAGGAGTGGATTCATGGCTAAAACATGTTCTGCCGACCACACCTAACGGGATAAGGTCAAATTAATGATGATGCTGTGTAGGTACGTTAAAAATAACCAGGACAGCTTACGCGTTAAGTGAAATTAGGATGTTGATTTAAGAAAAACATTTATAATTAGAACGCGGACCGTAACACTTGTGTGCGAGTCGTTTGTTCATTGGGATTTTGTAAGTTTGAATAAAAAAAATTGTGTAATTTTGTGCCGTATTGTTTGATTTTGGTCTAATTACATTTCTCCCTGCATTGTGATATATGTTTGGTTCGGTATCCTGAATGTACAGGTCAATGATGCATTAAGATGCAAGATTCTTTCCCTGGTGTGGGAAGTTGCTTCTGAACAGGTAATACTCGTAGAATCACTTTGCTTTAAGACTATATCCTTAAGGTCCTAGCGAAATAAGCAAATTTTTCTTTTTTACTTCCTTCCTTTCATTCAGAAGAAGAAGAAGAAGAGAAGAAAAATATGTTTATTTCATAGGACCTCAAGGATCGCTCGAAAACGTACAGTCTCACCAGTACATTACCTGACAGGAGTGGTGGCTCCAGACCCTGAGCCCGCTCTCGAAGGTGACGCGAGCTCAGCACTCGGCGGCGTCGCGTGGGAGACCAGCCACGCATCCACCACTTGCCTTGTTGCCTTCCTGTTGACAAACAATATCGTTAATACTTACAATCACAGTAATGTTATAAAGGTGAAATTTTGTGTAAATAAAAAAAAATGCGAAGAAAAAAGGAAGTTAAATTTATATTACCAGCATTTACAGAAACGATGTAATATCTAGCGGATAAAACCACTAGCGTCCGATCATTAAAATCACATAAATTTTGTTATGTTAATGAACTGACGCCGGCGCCACTGTAATATTTGGCGTCCAGTCGCGCTTATATATATTTAAATTCGATAAACAAATCAAAAAGCCATAAAGGATAAATTAATTATCACTATCATTTTGCCCGCAGGATGTCTAACTGATTTCAGAAGAGAATTATCATAACAATATTTTAGCATCAGAGCGACGGCTTCCGTAACTACGGACTATATGAGTTGGGATTTTTAACCAATAATTACACCTGCCAATAAACAATTTTATTAGGTATGTGTATGTTAGATTCAGTCTTAAACTAACTGTCGGCAAAGGCCAGCAAAATCGACAAAAGTCTTCCTATTTTATTTTTATTAAATTAAATCGGATGAATAGACAAGCTCGACAAATTAATAGACGACTGGGAGATCAAAACACAAGAATGCGACGTCTGGAAGAAATACGGGGAGGTTTAATTTGGGTCATTTTGCACATTGATAACTACTGCATCATTTTGCAGTAGTAAACATTCCATACTCGACAGGTTATGGGCCCACAATACGAACTGATTTCCTAGCAATGCTCCTATAACCATTCGACTCGGTTCTAATCTATTGAAATATGGCTAGTACTTTAACTCGTAAATTTAACCGAAAGCAGAGGATGCTTCCCACTAAGCACACAAGGATTAGCTGTGTAGTTAATTTTCCGCTATAAATACGCTGGAACTAAGTTTCGTAATTTACTATCTTCTTAACCTAGTAAAGTAGAATAAACAAATTGTACCTAGTAATTTCCATATAGATAACAGTTATCACAGAGAACAGTAAGTTGCATTGTTGTGTCGTTTATAACTAATGCGTCGGTTGATAATTTCGTCTTAAAAATAATAAAACCATTTAAGGTCAGAAGTTTTATGGTATGTATTATTTGGGTCGTAAATTGACGGGACTGATACAGTACCTTGTTATACAAACAATACACCGGTCAAGTTAAACAGAAAAATAGTGGTCAAATAACAATAATTCCCGGAAAGCTGAATTTTGGTAGAGAGCTTGGTATTACCATTACAAATAAAGTGTTAAAAGTCCCCATCGATCCCATGTGTGCGTCACGAGTTATTCGGGATCAAAGGTCCAAATTTAAAGTTTCTTAGTTTTTTTTCGAAAACGGTAAGTTTTATCAAAACAAGTTTCAGCCCAAAGTTGTAGATCTTAAAATTGTCTACAATAATGGTCCCGATAATATTTTTCCTAAGAGTTACCATTCGTGAGTTATCGCGGTGAAAGCGAGATCACCACGCGGCCTACTAGGATGGAGAAAGACCGCGATTAGCTTGCAGCGAGTGCACCACGCTTTTTTTTTCACACTGAATTAGGGGCTCGTACGGAATCTCGCACTGCACAAGGGGCTCTGAAACGTTTTCATAATACATTAAGACTCTTATCATGGATTTTCAAAATGAATAAAGATTGGATTTTCCAACTCTTTTCCAATGGATTCTCTAGGTTTTATGGTTTCTCTCTCTCCTAAAATTATGCTAGAATCCAGTTAACCATAAAAGAGTTGGAAAATCCGATCTTTATTCATTTTGAAAATCCATGATAATGAGTCTTAATGTATTATGAAAACGTTTCAGAGCCCCTTGTGCAGTGCGAGATTCCGTACGAGCCCCTAATTCAGTATGGAATAAAAGCGTGGTGCACTCGCTGCAAGCAAATCGCGGTCTTTCTCCATCCTAGTAGGTCGCGTGGTTCGCTCGCTATCACCGCGATAACTCACGAATGGTAACTCTTAGGAAAAATATTATTGGGACTATTTTTGTAGACAATTTTAAGATCTACAACTTTGGGCTGAAACTTGTTTTGATAAAACTTACCGTTTTCGAAAAAAAACTAAGAAACTTTAAATTTGGACCTTTGATCCCGAATAACTCGTGACGCACACATGGGATCGATGGGGACTTTTAACACTTTATTTGTAATGGTAATACCAAGCTCTCTACCAAAATTCAGCTTTCCGGGAATTATTGTTATTTCAAAAGTGTATCTTTACTGGCCTACAAAGTAAGAATTATTATTATCAAAATCTTCCTAACAACTCGATCTTAGTACTATTTTCGATTTTCGAGTAAGGTAAAATAAGATAATAACGCGATAAAGACCATTAAATTCGTTTAAAATATATCTTTCTCAGGGCTGTTGGCAGGGCTCTTCCACTGCTAATTAAAAAAAAAATAGACTCCTATGAAATCATTTTAAAAGGGCATTTAGAAACCTCTTGGGTGCGCTATTAGTTTCAAAAGTTAATATTTCGTAAAGTTCAAAATCTATTGTAATATATTGGATTATAGAGTTCAAAGATCTTAAACAACACTACAGTAGGTATCTACACTTATTGCTTTGTTTTCTTCGCGACTGTGCAAACGAGTGACGTCACGATACTACATAACCTTTCAGAGCGTGTATCGCTAATGAACGGTTCATTCATAAAAATAAATGAAAACACGACAACTCCTTGCTTATACAATAGCTGGTAGATTTGTTCTTTTAAAACTGTGACATGTATTTAGATTTTAACCACCGACAACGAATATTTCAGTCACCCAATGGATGGATGACTACAAGTGCCATTAACAACTGAAAGATTCTATGCTTCTCAGGGCAAGTCAAATTATAGTTGATGAAATTATAATATAAGTAAATATTTTATTGCAACGCTTACAAAATGCGGGAAACAGAAGTGGCAAAGACAATAGCACCACACGCGTCTGATTAGGGAACAATGGTTGCGTTCCATTTCAGTTATTTCTCGTTCCGATTCTTCCAGCTCATATCTGGTTAAACGGACGACGTCTGGTTTCGATCGTCTTATACCAGAATATGAAATACATTGGCAATTTTATTAGCTCTAATAAAAGCTAAAGCGTTTTAGTTTAGGATTCTTTAATAGATATTTATTCGGTTTAAACAGAGACCAGTTTATTCTGGTACGTCACAAAGAGTAGTATTGATATAAGATATTCGCAGAGAGAATTTGAATTCCGAACAAAACACTTACCCCATTATGCATATTCGACCTAAAACCTGTATTAAACCTGTATTAGCTAAAACGCATATTAAATCTGTTGCTATCTCTTTTCGTTGACATATGGGTGACAAGACAAAAACGTTCTTAAAACCTGTATTAAATTGTCAAGTTTTTATGAATAAACCCCTTAATGTATTAAAAAAAATTAAGAGTTTTTAGCCGACATCAAAAAATAGAAGGAGTCCATCTAGGTTCCACTGAAAGTTCTATTTTGATGTTTTTTTTTACAGTTTATTCCGAAAATGACACATCATTATCATTCTCAGCCCGACTTCACCCACTGGTGGGTAATAGACCTCCCTCAGTTTGTGCCATCCGCAACAATCCTGCGCCAATCCGGTACATCGTTTGCCCACATAATATGCATACATAATAAAAAATAATTTTACAATAAAAAAATACATAAAGTGGAACATGGTCCTATTTTTTTATAATCGGTGAAAAAAGTTGTGCAATATCGATATCGCGGCATCGTAATTTAATAGGCAATTCTAGTTAACATAGCACCTTGGTTACGAGCGTCGGTATATTCCACGTTTCCTTATTGTAAATGCTATAAACTTGATGACTGAATTCTCGTAACTATTCCTATTAGCCTCCACAATCTTTAAGGCCTTCATTATTATGGTCATGTTGTGAAGTAACTGTACTTATATGTATTTGTTTATTTAATTAAGGTAAGTAACATTATTTACGATGGGACGTGAAGAGTTTAGGAGACACTTTGCCAAGCTGTGGGGCGAGAGATGTTGAAAAACAATAATTATAAAGCTAGTCATTGATGAAAAGTTAATAAATTAAATTAAGATTTAATTTCATCATCAATTAATCAACAATTTAACTAGATTTGCCGTCAACGGGGATTAGTGGAATAAACCAATTTATTGTATTGTTTTTTTTTTTAGAGAAAAGTATTATAAACACTTAAAACGGCATATTTACCATGATAAATATCCCGTTTTGAATTTTTATAATGTTAAAAACCATGATTGTAAAAAGATAGAAAAGTAATTTAAAAATAAAAGTACATATTTCATACACAGTATAACTTTAAGTTCCAACTAAGTTTTGAAACACCACTTTTAATTTAGGAAAAAATAAAGATATAAAACTCATAGAAAGACTTGTTTTTAAATAAACTTGAATTTTATGATAATTCGTTAAAAATGCGCCATTTGTAGTGTTAAAAATGCCACTTTAGAAACCTATCAACCTAATTGGGGAGAATGCAATTTTAAATCAGTTTATTTGCATGATAAACAACAAACTTAACAAAACGGCAAAATTATTTAATGTGGTTTAAATTATAGTGGAGCTTAAAGTTTGTAATAAAGCTACGGATTTATAACGACGGTCAAACAATAATTAAGGTTAAAACATAGCGTTGTAAACTGCTATCACACTATTATTTTAATTAGAGTTTTAGTTGCTGTGTTTAGTAAATATGTTTCTTATTTAATGACTACAATTGCGGTCAGAGGGTTGCCAAAGGATATAATATTAAATTAATAATTTCTAGGAAAATGTCTAAAATACTTATAATAATATTGACCACTATTTTTATGTCTAAATTGACCGGGCTTTGATGCGATACTTATTTTAAGGGTTTTTTTTAAGAGTACTACGATAAAAAAAATCTTAAACACGCAAACGTTTATGTTTCAGAATAAATTAAAAAACTTTCTATTCCGGTGGAATTCGACCGTTCTTAAGCCGGACTGCCTTATTACTCGGCCACGGAACCCATCAACGTCAAAATGAACTTTGTTTCAGGTACAAAGAGGCTTTTCCAAAGCAACATTCTTGAAAAAGACACTAAAGTAAATAATGTCAAGGAAATTGCACTAAGCAAATTGAACTACTGTTAGTGACTGCCAAGGACGAGTTACAGAGTAAAAGAGTAGAGATAGCACGTAGGCGTACGCTGCGTAGGGAAAAACTAGTTAATTGTAAGCGTTGTACCGCCTTATCTGAGTTTTGATTAGAAAATTGAATTTTAAATCGACATGTTACATAAAAATGTAGTAGTTTAGTTTCTAAAGGGTGGCATATTTAGATATGTCATTATAAGAAAGTCTGAACCTATTAGACAAACGAGAATCTCAAGAAGTATTTCTTCTATTTTTGTAAAAAACAAAACTGCATTCATACTTTTAAAAAACTAGTACTAGGGAATCGAACCCGGACGTTTTGAAAAATAAAATTAACACTATTTATCTATACAAAAACGGATTGTGAGGTAAGCAGTAAATATTACTAATCACATGATAATATGAAGAAAGTAGACGAGATGGTGTCCCCGAGAACAATGGAGAGAGAGTTAAGACTTTGCCCTAAGAATAATAAAATTTCTTTACGAATCCAACAATACCAATAACTAATTTTCGCAAAAAACCTGCAGTTAAACCTTTCTTATATTGAACCCTTCAATTGTTGTGTTATATTAGTCAAATAAGTATTAGTTATTTTCGAGAGAGGTGATCATACTATTTCCACTTTTTATTATTCCGTTCTGTGTGTAACTTGATCAGGCGCAGCGGGTTGCTTTACACTTAACGAAATAATGGACGAGAGTGGAATAGTAAATCAATACAGAACAGGCCATGTAACTCAGAATCTAATGCCCGAGGAAATGGACCACCAAGGACATAAATAGAGATTTATATGGAAAAAAACTAAGACATAAAAATGTGAAAGCTCATTCTTCTATTACGTGATTTCTATATTTTATAATTTTTTTACATGATAAATGCTATCATATATAAAAATACTTCAAGAATAAATTTGCATTAAGAAACATTTGTTTTCAAAACTAAAAACAGGATTGTGGGAAACATCTCAATATGATTGTCTCAAAGAGGTTAATTGTTTAAGTTATCATAGAAATAGATTGAAAACTATGGACAAACGAATAAACATTCTTCTTAGCACTAAAGAGAAGAATGTGACCCATTTTACGTTTCTTACACAAGACCCGCATAGCCAGTGAAAAGCATTTTACGTTCCATTCCTTCTCAGTTCAGACAAACGGCATACTGGCTTGATTTATGAAGTCTACGGAGGCGACGTTCCTAATTAGTATTTTTCGCGAAAAGGTAAAAACAAAAGTCGAGATGTAAGATTTTTTTTTAATTAAGACAAGGAATTCAGGAAAATAAGAATGATTTAAGTAAGTACTTAAAATGTTTGTGTGTTTATGCCGTTTTAACACGAACTTGGATAAAACTTCAGATAGGTAAACTTCAGATCGTAGCGTGGAAATAGTAATTGAATACAATGTTATTTCAAAAACTGTTACGACGCGAGCAAGGTCGTGTGAAGAAGCTGCTTATATAAAAGCCGGCACAAGAATATGACATTCGCACTTACTTCTAGAATCCTAATATGTTATGGTATAACTGTATCTTTTTAGTGTTATTTTAATACTTTTACAACGGCAATATATTATAACGTTGCATATATTTAGTAGTAAAACGTTGATCATAACATTATGTAAAAATATTGTCTGCAGCGTGGGAGCACTATGATGCGTTTGCCAAAATAATGTATCACAAAAATAACGAACAAATCTTCAGGTAACTTGACTTTTGGCAATGTATAAAGGTGTCTCCTGCCTCGGTCGATGCGTACACCTAAAGCCTGCCTAAAGTTAAGTAAAGTCGCTTGTTTCTGTCGCGACGTGAACCGCTACCTTCACACCATATAAAGAGCACGATTCATATAAGAGAGGATAATTTTACTAGTGCTCAGACATGTCTAGCTTGCCAAATAAATATTTACGGGAATAGATAAGAGGATACTATAATAGCAGTACCAAGGCCTCGCAAAAATATCTCCAATCATGTCCTTCGAAAGCCTTCTCATCAGTTATTATCATGTATTCAACCTTGACAACAATTTGTTTGCCGATTTATTACAAAAACAAGTACGCAAGCATTTGATATCAGCGAAATTTTATACATCCCTCCTACTTAATATTATAAATGCGAAAGTTTGTGAGTATGGATGTATGTTTGTTCCGCTTTCCCGAAAAAACTACAAAACCGATTACGATAAAATTTGGAATATAGGTAGCTAAAGACGTGGAATAACACACAAGCTACTTTTTATTCCGATATTCCCTAGGAAACGGGACTTACGCGGGTGAAACCGCCAGGCGCAGCTAGTGATGTATATTTACCGTGTGACAGGCGAGAAATATGAGGGTATAAACCTTTTTATGTCACCTGCCTCGATCCCGCTTCAATCGGCAAAGTGATAAAGGAATACAGGAAATAAGCAGGTTTGATGTCGCATGATGCTCGTTTAGGATTTATAAATAGACCAGCTCAAGATAGATCCAAAGGGTTGTATTTCATCGGATTATTATAACGGAAAACTACGTCGTGTACCAAAAATAAAAATATATATAAAAATAATTGCGGTTGTTCTGAGATATAAGTCATTTGATGATTTTTTTATCATATTTACACACAAATGGTGTGAAAAAATAAGTTTTTATATGCGAGTTCATTTATTGCTACGTGACTTCAGCTAATTCGTTCTATGTAACAAAACTCAAGTTCCGAGGCAAAAACTTCCCAGACAAACAACAACTACCTAAGTCGCATTCATTCGTACAATAACTTTGTTAACTTAATTTCTTAGTTAGCAAGACTGTCACTACTAACTGCTTTATATTCGTGATCGACGTTTGCGTCGCATGTCGACGACCTACTTGGCAGTTACTAATGTCTCGTGTCTCGGCCGGCACCCCACAGTTTTACGAGTGTCATGCCGCACCTACACTCCCATCTGTCATCTGCCTTTAAAAAATAGATCTTTGATATTTTCTATGGTGAACATTTTTGTGCACTTGTTTTTGGTAGGAGAGTTAAATTTTGAGAGGTGTACATTTTTCATCACTAAAAGTAGAGGTTGCTACGCTATTGCTTGCCGTAGACGTGCTACGCTTCGTAGCAAATGACCATTTATTATCTGTCTTGAGTACGAACAACCAATATGCTCGTTTCTTTTCTCGTTGTTTGACGGAGGTACGAGCCGCAACTACGAGTACTTCGCCGATTTCAAAAACTCTTACACTGACGTGTAGAATGGGCTGTCGGGAAGGTCATAGGCTATATTTTATCTCGGTAGTTTTATTAGTACACCCGTGTAAAGCCGGGAGTGCAAGTCAATTACAGGGATAATAACTATACTGTATTCATCCTCATCATCTATGTATATCTATGTATTATATATTATATATTCTATGTATCTATGTATTATATACAGTTATTATTCTTCTAATTAGTCTTATCTATTCTTTTGTTTATCAAATCATTTCTGTTTTTGTCTGTACACAGATAGAGCCATCGCCTAAAAGCCTTTATCTCTTAGATGTCGCCCTATAGCACAATAAAACGGCAACAACATTAAAATAATATTTAACGTGGAATATAAAATAATTTGTTGTCATTATGCCTCCAGTGGGATGCGGAATGAGGGCACATTATGCGTGAAAATGTTTTTGTGTGGAAAAACAAAGAACTCATATATTTTGACAGTTTGTTTAATTAATAATTATTATCTACAAGGAATTTCCATTTGGATACACTCAAAGAAAATACAAAACTGAAAAAATAACAGGGACAATGACTTTCTTTTATACTAAGTATGTAGTATAGTATCTTTAGTTTTTTATTTCATTGTGATGTTCAATTCAAAAGACAAAGATATTTTTTGTAATAACAAAGAATTATGTGTGTAAGTCGCGCCACGTAAAAAGAACGATGAGGGGCACGGGAGGGGTTAAATTTGCGCATAGGTCACTCGCTCGCGGACCAATAGCACTTGCTAAATCAATGGTGTAAAGTCTACCGCGTCACCCCTCCACCAATCAAAACTAGGATTCTTTAAAATCGCCTACTGGCTTTAGTCCTCAGCGTTCTTTTTCCGTGGCGCGACAAGTTAGTGTATTCGACTTGCCTCAAGAAGTAGTCGTGCACAAACTCCTGGTTCTCATCAAGCCAGGCCTCGGTGCGGGCGCACTCCGCGTCGTAGCAGGTGGACGCGGGCCCGCCCCCCGCGCCCCCCGCCGGCTCCTCTATACTCCGCAACTGAAGACCTGTAACAATCGAGAACTAGTTTAGAACAATATAGTGTTCTTGGCCGTTTTCGTCTACAGAGACATTGGCTTATGCTCGATTTCTATAACTAACGTACGGACGTTGATGAAAATGATCAGTAATAATTTCTTTCAGATTTCTTATCTTTCAAGCGGTAGTGCCTAGAAAGAAACAGATATTTTGAAATGCAAGTAAGCTGTAAAAGCCTCCACAAACTTCGTGAAAAGTACTTGATGGCTTTTACAAAATATTAGTATGAGTAACAATATTTACTCGGCACTTTGGTCTCCCACCAATCACAACATCCACCAAACACAGTGAAAGACATTCGAATTACTTAGTAACTTTTAATTTTATTATAAGAAACCAAATAAATCAATCAACAACAAAAAATCAGAGCTGTCAACCCACGTGTCAATCTTAATGTCAAATATTGTCTAAAAAGCAAAAAAGGTTGCATTATCAACATAATACTACGAACTCATTGCATTTTCATTTCCAAGCAAAAAATATTATAAAATAATATAATATTTCTACTTGAAATTATTAAGGATACTTAGGAGATTTTCCAGGAATTTATTACAACTGAGCTTCAGTATCTACGAAGCAAAGCTCATCGATCGTGGATTATTTTAATATTTTCTTATACAAAGTTCAGAACCACTTAACGCGCATTTGCATTTCTACGAAAGTCCTCGGGATTTTACCCGAGATTTCACGGAGCCTCGATGCAGACAGTCGAAATGCCTGCTAGTTGTTTACTCTACAAATTGGCAAAGATATATTGGACAATATGCTAGCTAGCCAACTTCATATAGTTACTAGCAGCACGTCCCGGCTTTGCACGGGGGTGTGCTAATGAAACTACATTAAATAACCTATAACCATCCCCCCGACAGTCCATTCTTCACATCAGTGAAAGAATTTTTTAAATAGACCATTTTCATTGCTATAGTGAAGTTCATAAAAACAATCAATGTTTATATTTCAAAGAGCAAAGAACTTCTAAGGCTATATTTCTAAGTTAAGATGGTATAACAGGTAAGTTCCAAGTAGTGCTCAAGCGAACACTTGTTGATTGTTTACAAGTTCGCTAGAAACTTGTGAGGTAGTTCGTTCGGAATTAGCACAAACAATGTTGGACATTCCTGTTAAACTATTACGTTCTTGACTAAACAAATTATGAGTGTAGTTAGGTCTAGAGCACTCCATTTTTTAGGTGAAGTATTTTCAGGTAAAAAACCTTTTTTTAGCCTTGCTTGTATTGACGTGCCTCACTTTGTTTGGCTGGTTTCCTACTATTGTTAGACTATTATGATTGTTGCAGTGGCTCTTGCTTGATTTCTTTTCTTGGTGTGTCAGATTGGAACAAACAATAGATCTAAGAGTTTTTGATTATTTAACCTTTTTATTTAACGTTCATCTGAAAAGACATTTACTATGATCCTCGATTATATCTGTTTCAAATTTATATAAAATAAAAGCTTTCAAAAGAATAAAATCAGAAAATTGTTATGCATAACATAAAACAACTGGAATCCTAAAATAAAATGAACTGGATTCCCTCGGTACAACTTTATGCAGACGTCAGGAGTCCTAATTTACGATATGGCCGGAGCGTATGAACATCAAACGTACTATGAACAAAAGAATACAGTACTCAGCGATATGAGTAGCGTAAATAAAACGAAATGTAAAAATCACGTGCCATCTTCACACCTGATGTTTAAGAAAAAGCCCAAAACGTTATACAAGTATCATATCAGTCATCTGGTTACCACAATCATATCCATAACACAAGCATTAAATTGCTTAGCTTGGGACCAGATGACGCTTTTTAAAATGTCCAAGAAAATAAGAAAAATCTTTACATATTGTACAGATGCCCAAATTTATTTGTTTCAAAGACAGAGAATCGTAAAACTGTAAATTATGTCTTACAGCGCGCGTTGTATGTAATAACAAACCAATGGTCATCGTAAAAATACATAAAGAATTATCCTAAAAATTCTCATTGCACCACCGCATGTCACTCTAACTTACAGAAAGATACTAAAACTTTCGGAAAAGCAATTGGTCAAATAGGATGTGCCACACACAATTCCTCTTGGGAACATGGGACCTTTAGTTGCTGTTGCTCTGCGGTTGGCTTATAACTTGAGGACGGTTTGGGTCCCTGTGATTTCAGTGGTTTTATTGTTCTTGGCCGAACAAGCAATATGTATTTTACTTTACTGATTTGAGCGTCTCTGGAGTTTCGAAAGTTTATGTTTAAGTGCGGGATGGACCGTTTTAGTTAGATAAAAGCTTGGTACTCGTACACAAGAAATTCAACAATGACACTCCATAAACGATTACCTAAATTATAAAATTTTGCTACAATTGGTTTTCCAGGAAAAAAGTTCTGCCCTTATTTGCCTGTGCCAATTTCTCTTGTTTCTACATACCGAATTTCAGTTACAATTAATATGATGCAAAGAATTTTCCAACTGGGAACCACTGAGCAGCCAATCAACCATTAACCCTTTATTCCCAGGACGTTATGATCGTAAATCCCATCAATGGCGATACCATAGAACTCCTTAAATAAAACTTATCTTATCATTTGAAATAACTATTTTATACTCTGTGGTGTTATCGCGTGATGTTAATTAACAAAGCGACTTGTATGTTTGCTTTTGCCTAATTGAAATAGACACTATGTACGAGACTGCTAATTGAATGTTCAGTGCTATTACTTGGAATTACTCATGTGCCAGTCGAGGGCATTTTCAGTAATAGATAGCTGGATAAATGAGCGCTACTGTCTTAATCCACAAGGAGATTCAGTTATTGCTCTCATTGTAGGTTATACTTCTGAATAGACTTTTTACCAGATATGCGCACCTTTATGTCCCGACTTTTTCGATGTGTTGTAGGTATATAAAACTGAACAAACTCAACTTCAAAGTTCCATCGTGTTTCTAATTTAAATAATCATTAATGGTCTTCAGGAATCCACCCACTCATAGGGGAAAATCTAATTATAAATCTACGTAGTGTTTAAGGTCAAACCACAATACAAACGGACGTTATAGGACTTTATAGAATCTAAATCACATTATACATACTGATATAGCATTTTAGTAAGCAAGTTCATAAATTCGTATCCAACTCTGGTGACGGAGTTTTTTGGCCGCCTGAAGGCATCCTGGATCGACTTTAAAAGCCGGCACTGATAATTTCGCGAGGGATCGGAGTGAGTGGCGTAATAGAGAGGAGGCCTATACCCAACAGTGGGTGGAAATGGGCTGAGATGATGATGATGATGATGACTGATAATTTAACGTGTCATCCGAAACACTCTAGACAAGCTATGCCACGAGCGTTTTAGTGCAAACTTTTTGAATCGACCTTAAAGCAACTGTAAAGCTTCAGTTTGCGGGCTTTCGCTAGTCAAAATCGTAAATAAACCCGCATTTTGATATGTTAAGCTGACTCCCGGAGGCTTTGTTGGTTTCATATTAACTTAATTTACATATTCAACACTATTTTCCGACACTTTATCAGCTTACTATTTGCATGGAAATGATTTATTTAAAACAGCGAATGTTGATTAAAGTTTTGTAGTGGAACTATTTAATGTGTGCAGATTCCCGTACCACAAATACTTTAAGAGTTATCAAATATTTACATAATAACATAATTAATGTATGAATACCGAAACGCTACTTACTTAATTTAATTAAGTGCACTATGACATTCTTTTCACCTTTTTTCACCTAAGAGTATGAGTAATTGTGTCTTAGTCTTGCTCAGACTCAAAACACAATTTTCATATATATCAATTATATAAAAGTAGCCCCAAATATTTTACAAAATCTAAATACTTTCTCAAGCATATGTTAAAAGTAGAAAATTGTTTGAAAACTGGCCAAAAAACAGAAACTAAGCAGTGCGCACACTGCGCACTCTATTTACTGGACTGAACATGTCCAGAAGTCCAGATTCAAACATGAAAAATAAAATCACATCGGAACTTAGGGCGTGTACAAACGAAGCGTCTACAATGCGACCGTATTAGCTTGCCGTCTAGGTATTCGATTTCAGAAATATACACAGGGAAATGGTCTCACATTATTTGATAGAAAATAGGAAATACCGTTTCACGGATGTGTCCGTCAATTCGCTTAGGAAAAGGGTTATATTCTTACGCGAATATGACGAGACTTATAATTTTATTTATGTGCAAAAGTAAAAAACATTTGTTCTTTAAAGATTGGTTTGAAAATAAACATTTGACATGAGAAACTATGTTACAACTAAATTGTACGACTTAAATTTTTGATCTGCACAAAATTACCTTACTTCTATTTTATTCTATGAATTTGAGAAAAACGCTCCGTCTATAAAAATATAAAGTAAACATTTCAACAAACCGCGCTATCAAAATCCCCGGGGCAATGATGCCCCCGATGTCCATTCACCGGCCCGAGTTTTGCTTCGTTGCATATATTGTTGAGCAAACTTCTGATTTGTTTGTCCAAATGCTGATTTTGGCACAAGGTACTATGGAAATACTGGATGCTTTTTCCTAATGGTACAACAAAACAAAACGTAACAATCAACGCATTAACTAATACATATTTCAACAACTGTACAAAATACAATTAGAACTAGTTGTGCCACAAATCGTTATTTACACGATCTTTAGGTAGCTCAACATCTCTTTAGATGCAAACCACTGTCAGACGGAAGTATGCCCAAGACACAGCCAGCATTATCCCGCTGAATGGCAATGTTGATCGCTTGAGCCATATAGTTGTCAACCCTTCGATCAAGCCTCGCTTCGAATATTAGGCATTAATACGCAAAATACGATAAAAACTAACGAGTCGCGTTACGTTTTGTTGCGTCATAGCGAATAGCCACTCTGTCTTCAAATATTTGTTAAAACGCTACCGTGCTTGAATTATTCTATTCAAAATACATAGAACCAGAACATTGAGTGAGCACATTTTTAGTTTCTTTTTTTTAACATTAATTCCTTGGAATTCATTCCGAAGCATACAAATTACAATATAATGCAATAAACTCTTAAAATGTCAACATTGTTATTTTGATTGGCAAATTATATTTTCGAAAAGATCACAGATAAGATAAAATACGTAACTTAAAAAAAAATTTGAAGAAATAAAACCATTTTCTTTTCGTTTTTTCTTCCGTCATTTTGTTATTAAAATGTTTATGTATTATTTTATTTTATTTTTGTATTTTGTATTTGTATTTATGTATTTATTTCAGTAACCTTATATTCTAACATAACATCAGTGTAAAGACCCTCTTTTAAGTATATAATACTTGTGTTAGAGAATCTTGCTCTTGCATATCTTTAAACATTTTAAAATGTAAGTTTACTACTAAGTAAGAAGTGAAGCTAAGTAACAAAAAAAAAAAATTTTATAGGTAAAATATTATTCTAATTAATGAACTGAGTAGTTGGTTTAATATATACGTCTATAAATATAATATAAAGTCTGCCATGAATTTGCTTGTGTGAAGGGTGCGATTGTGTTTTATGCCTGTGTGTATGTATGCGTGTGTGTGTGTTTGCGTGTGTGTGTACGCGTGTGTGTGTGTATGCGTGTGAGTGAGTGTGTGTGAGTGTGTATGTGTAGTATATCTGAGTGTGTAGCATGTATGTGCGTTAGTGTTTGTGTATTGGGGTGTGTGCGCAAGTGTGTGTGCGAGAGTTTATTTTACTTTTAATTTAATTTAATTTAATAGTTAATTTCTAAGAGACCTTCTGTCTCCTCATAACCTTTTGTTAAAAGCCAGTTTGTAATGGTCATTTTGCAACTACGGTATCGAGTAGGGTAAATGTCTAAGGTTTTGTTTATTGTGTTATATAAACGTTCTGATTGCTTTAAGTATTGGTTGCTAGCATATGTAGTTTTAACAGTTAGTACTTTTACTGCCTTTTCTTTTCTTCTCTTCTGTTTGGTGTCCAGTACAAAATTAAGGTTCTTATGCACTCGTAATACGGTTTGTAAGATATATATTTTTCTTACTGAAAGTAATCCACAAGTGGAATATAATAAATCCGTAGAGAATCTGTATGGTTTAAAGTACATAACTTTAATCAATAACCGCTGGGCTCTTTCTAGCTCTACAAATCTGTATTTAGAGGCTCCACCCCAAGCCGGGATGCAATATCTCAGAATGGATTCAACCAATGCCTTATAAATGTTAATAAGTAGGGTCTTAGGGGCAACGTGCCTTAGCGTTTTAAAAATCCAGGTTAACTTCCTAATTCTGTTGGAGAGGGCTTCGATTTGAGCATACCACGTCAACTTTTGGTCTATTACTACTCCTAGATACCTAGTAGATGTTACTTTTAGGATGATAGGACAGTTACAAGTAGTGTGATTACATAAGTCGGTTTTAAAGTTGTGTATTACTAGTTTAAATTCAGTGTCAGGTTGAGTTGTATTGTAGATAGTGTAGCACATATAGTTAGTTTTTGAGGCGTTTAGGGTAAGTAAGTTTGATTTCAACCATTGATAGATCTTGGCTAGGCCCAGCAAAGCTCCCTCACGAACTTTGCTCCAAGACTTATTGGTAAAGACAACTGCTGTATCATCAGCATAGGAGAAAATTCTCGCATTTTCTATTTTCAAGTTGCATAAGTTATTTATGTAAATGAGAAATAAAGTTGGACCTAAGACACTGCCTTGGGGAACGCCGTAAGTAATATTAGCATCTTCACTAGTGAAGTTTCCAATTTTTACTTTTTGTTTTCTACCATTTAAATAATCGCTAAATAAGGCAAGTGATGTATCACGGATGCCAATGTTCTCCAACTTTTTAATAAGAATAGGGACATGGACAGTATCAAAAGCTTTTTTCAGGTCTAGATATACCGCTAGGCATTTTTTCCTACTATCAACTTGGTCTACAATGAATGAGGTGAGTTCTGTTTAGGGCGTGTAAAAACCGAGTTGTTTTAAAAAACCGGTTTTTCGGTTATTTTTTTTGAATAACCGGTTAAAACCGGGTTTTCGGTTTTTTTCCATTTCTACATAAAACCATACATTATTAACCAAAAAAAGTTTTATTTTAACAAATAAGCACCAATTAAATCAACTTGTAACGTCTAAATAAAAAAAGAACAAAAAAGTCAACCAAAGACCATCACGTGGCCATCAACTTAAGCTGATCCGTGACTCCACCCACCAACTTGCTGCATATCACTTCTTCAGCAACAGGGTGGTCCACAATTGGAATGCACTACCAGATAACGTTGTGACAGCTCCTTCTATCAATGCGTTCAAAAACAGGCTCGACAACTGGCTACGATCTAACAAATCAGTGCTAAAAAAGATTAACGATACATAAACCAAAACGACTATTCCAACACTGTGTACATAGACATACCAGCAGTAGCTGCTCGTCTATCATCGTTAAATAAATAAATAAATATTTTAAATTGTACATAATTTTAACGTGGTAAACATTTTAATGCTGCGACTATACATATATCTCACTATGACTTAATTATAATAAGTAACATGGTGTTGGATCAGATATAGCCACTGCTGGTGTAACTTTTAAATCGATTGAATGTTGTGTGCGCAAATGACTCCTTAAGCTCGAAGTAGGTACTGCTGCCTTAAACACTATCACGTTGGGTGCCCCGGACGCACTAGCTGCGTGCAGATGCTGCGCCCGCCCCGCGGCGGCGCAGCATCTGCACGAGCTCGAAGCGGTGGGCCTGGAATGGGTTATGTATTTTGCTACATTTGGCGCTGTTTCCGTCTCCTGCTAATAATAAAACCATATTGACGATTGATCAGCAGATTTTTTGTTTTCTTCGTATTTGATTTGCACTGCACCTGTGTTAACAGCTCTCTTCAGTATTATCTGGAGACTGAACTTTTGCAGAAACCTTAACTAATTAAGTTATTCAACTGAACGGTCTCTATAAACAATTGCGAAACTATAATTTTATAGTAACGCTACGCGAGATTAAGGCTCGGGCGGGACAGATACAAGGGGCGCGGATGCGGCGTGCTGTTAGTGCCTGCTTTTTCGAACTGACAGCGCGTCACCGCACCGACGCCGCGCCCGCGCCACGACCGTGCCTCAGAACATTCCAGAATAATTTTGGCCACTTAGGAGCCGGTGCCAATATTTGGTTCTTGTCACTAGCATGCTATCTGACTTTACTTTTACACGCCGCGGTAAACATAAACACCTCTATCTTGCTCCTAGTCCTAGCTTATTTTGCACGGCGACATTTTATGTGGTCAAAAGATATAAGTTTTCCGAGTACCTATGTATGGTATTTTTATAATTTTACTCATTATTATGGATCATAAGTAATTAGGTGCATTATTTATTATAATTTAATCATTATTTTTTATAGTTTTTAGGTCTACAACGAATAGATTGAATAAATTTGTCATTTATTATTACATAGTAAAAAACCGAAAACCCGGTTATTTTGAAGCAAAAAAACCGGTTAAAAACCGACGTAATATCGGTCGGTTAATCGGTTTTTCGGTTAACCGATTAATCGGTTTACATGCCCTAGTTCTGTTACTGCATCTTCAGTTGACTTACATGTTCTAAATCCATACTGTGAATCTGATAAGATATGGTATTTATCTAAGTATTTAAGTAAGCGGGAATTTAGTAATTTCTCTAATAATTTTGATATAGCCGGTAGGACAGAGATAGGCCTATAATTATTGACATCATCCATGTCCCCACTCTTATAAACTGGTGTGATTATAGATTGCTTAAGAAGGACAGGAAATATACCATTTGAAAAGCAAAGATTAGCCATATGGCTAATAATAGGAACCAAATGATTATTGGCCGCTTTTAGGAAGCTTGTAGGAATGTTGTCCCAGCCGGGGGCACTATCTGATTTAAGACTCATTAGTATATTATATACTTCTGTATGGTCAGTCTTCAAGAGCACGAAGGAATTCGATTGAGGCATAGCGTCATTGTGCAGCTGGGTTGGAGTAGACTTATCAAACAGTATTTCTTCAGCTAAGTTTTTACCTACGTTCGCGAAAAAGGTATTTATGTGATTGGCAGATTCAGTAGGAGAAGATTTTAGGTTTAACAATTTAATGTTATCTTGCTTAGAGTTGTTCATGTGAGTAATTGATTTAATATTTTTCCATAGCAATTTTGAGTTTTTCATTGACCCTGCTAACTTTTCTCTTTCATATTTTCGCTTTAGTTTTTTTATTAAGTTATTGCAATGATTACGATATCTTTTGTAAGTTATTTTTAGTATTTCATTGTAAGGGTCTAATCTGGTTTTTTTGTAAAGTTTATTTCTATTCCTAATGCATCTTAGTATACCGGTACTTATCCATGGTCTTATAATACGTTTACTGCTAGGAACATGCACTGTCCTTGTATTTTCCTCTATTGACAGTTTTATTTTATTTATTAGAAGCTCTATTACAATGTTTGGATCCTCACAGAAAAGCAGCTCAGACAGGTTTTTATCAGCCAAACTTAATACAGCCTTATCAAAATCTACAATAGTTTTAATTTTAGCACTAGTGTTAGTGCAGTCTTGGCTCGACAGATTTAGAAATATTAGGGAGTGGTCGGTAATGGTGGTATTCAAAACTGCAATTCTTGCGGAATAAATACTTTTATCGGTCTTAAGTATAAAATGATCCAAACAGGTGCTTTCTCTTGTCGGTAAATCATGTCCTGGAATCATACTATGCATACATAGCATGTTGAGATAATCATGCCTATTATTTCTTTCATACATTGACTCATTATCTTTAGGTAAGATATTGATATTGATGTCCCCTGTTAGTATTATGTTTTTATGTAGTTTTATAACATCTAAATGTGAGTTGAGAGAGTTTGTGAAACGATCGCAATTACTATTGGATGGGGAGCGGTAGATACCAAGAATTGTAAAATTTGCTGTCTCAATTTGTAAGCACGAAGCTTGGTCTAGAAACACTTCTTTGACGTTTTTTAAAAGGAGCCCATTTCTGACGTATACGACCACTCCATCATTTTGGTTTAGTTGTCGAGTTGTTGCATATGATGTATAATTTGGTATTAATGGAATTGGTTTGTTCGAATCTAACCAGCATTCTGTCAGGATAATGATGTCAGGGTCAAAACTTAGCAAACTAAGATGAACATTAAACCCATCTAGATTCGCGTATATACTTCTAATATTCTGTGAAAAAATCGTAAAATCATCTTTTTTAACTGCTATGTTTTTTGAAAGTTCTTCAAGTTCACATTGGACAGCTTGGGCGGTTACAATACGATCTATCTCATTCAAAGTGGAAAGAGAGCTATCCATTATAAGGTCCAAAAGAAAGTCTGCAGGCGTTATTAAGATCGGGCTTTATGTTAATATTTTTTATTTTTTTACTCAGGTTTAATTTAGTTGTATTTTTTCGTTCGATAAAAAAGTGTGAGTGAAAATAGTTGTGTGCACTTGTGACTTGCGTGTGAAAGAGTGTGTGTGTGAAAGTGTGTATTTCGCAAATTTGCGGTAAGACTTGAACATGCAAAAACATAGAAAAAAGAAAATATAGTTTACCAATAACTAACTCAACTAAAAAGGAATAGATCCTGATTTCATATAGTCATTTCTCCTGGAGAAGTTGTTGCACCTGGGCTTCGGTTCTGATGGTTATAATTGGCGTATTTTCATCTTTTCGGACATATACTTTTCCATACGCTGTCCAGCAAAACTTATACTGCTTTGACTTGGCAAGATCGCGTGCCAAGAAATGTAGGCGAGAGCCTTTAGGTGTCAGTTGCTCTGCGACGTAGATCGGCGTGTCCTCCGATGTACGGAAGCCAAGGTGCAGTGCTCGCAGTTTTGTTTTGTGTTTTATGTTAAAAGTTTTGCTCAACTTCAAGAAATCAGTCTTTAAGATGGTAGATGAGGTTTCTACTATTATCGGGGTATTTTGTGACCCGTCTTTTTTTCCTCTTACACGATAAATATCCTTAATATCATCCTTTCGCATGTCGCCGCCGATATTTTTTGATAGGCTCATTACCATTCCAATTAAGTCTTCTTTCGTTTCAGAAGTTTTTTTCGGGACATTTTTGATTTCAAAATTTGTTTTCCGACTTCCTATCTGCAGGTCCTCAATTCTATTCTCCAGGGTTACGATATATTTTTTATCCTCCTGAATCTTGCCTTCAAGCTGCTCAATTTTCTTTTTGTACTCTTCATTTTGAGTAGTAAGTAGTGCAACAGATGACTGAATGCTAACGTTGCTCTGCTGAATTTCCGTAAGCATTTTTCGGAGTTCTTGATCTTGATTACGTATCATGGATTTTATTTCATCTTTGAAAGTACTTAATTCCGAGTTATATTCCGTTGTTTTCTTTCTCTTGTAGCGGAGAAACGCTTTTTGTGGCGTTTTTTCAAGATCTATTTCCGGATCGGATACTGATCTATCAGCGTCAGTCATTTTGCTACTTATTTATACAATAAGCAGTGTAATTACAGGCAAGATAGTTGTGTAGCAGTTAAAGTCAATCAAAGTGATACAGATCGTAGCACTCAGCCAATGCAGTCCACGCGTAGACGCTGCTTACCGCTCGTAGCCAATTCGTAGCACAGTAGATAAGCGTAGCACGTTTATATGCGCCCGGTAATTTCGTCGCCTCCGCTCATGTACTGTTGGCGCAGTCAGATCACCGACGGACCGCAGTGCCAGCGACACCCAGTTCAAAACCAGGTAAGATGCAAAAAGTGCAAAAAGTGCGGTCAAGCGCGCACTCACCCGCTCTGTATGGGGCCCTCCGGAGACCGAGGGCGAAGCTCCAAGTAGATCCAACAGCAACGAAGGTTAGGGCGAAGCACCACAAGTCGAATTAATTACAGAGAGCGCGTCGGCGACACGTCCGTATACCTTGAAAGCCGGGAGGCAAGAGGATTATTAAAACGATTGTATTCCCAAGACTGGTTTTCTCAGTTCTTTTAGACATTTAAGATCCTTGTAAGATGTCTAAGTGGTTGTTTAAAGGTATTTCAAATACATGTTTAGTATCTACATGTCCACATGGAGGAAAAAATAGACCATCAGTAATAAACGGGTAGTATTGATCAATGCTCGTAAGTATATAAGTAAGGTATTTTTTGGACCAATATGGACAAATATATATGGGCCTATATGGGATTGCGGATTTAGTGAAACTATCTCAAAGGCCATTTGATTTTTGTTTTTAAAAACGATAGTTATTGTCATATTTTGTTCAAACGCAAGTTGGTCACGTAAATGAGTAATTTTGATTATTAACATGTTTTAATGTGGATTGACTCAGTTTCATGTACGGATTATTCAGTAGTAGAAATGTAGGTAAGTAATGTTCACACCTTTGCGCTAGACTTAAGTAGAGAATTGGATAACGAATGCCTTACAATATCATTTTGTTTAAGCTTGTTACGACCGTGTAACCTACTTTAGCCATGTCGCTTCTCTGTTGTTTCTATACTTACTAGAAAACATAATTTTATTTTGGACATATCGTGACGTTAAAAACATATTATAAAGCATGATACACGCTACACCGTGAGAATTATGTTTTCCAGTAAGTATAAATATTCATTCAAGATACAAGTAACGGCTAAGTTTTAGTAATACCTAAACATACCATGTTTCGTGTTGCGCAAGGAAAAAAGACGAGCTGCTGCAAACAGGCTCACTTTAATTGCTGTCACAAAAAGGCGAGCTGAATTTCGTGGTGTCTTTAACATTCCGTATTCAGAACGAATGCGACTCTGATTTACGTTTGGTATTTTTAGGCGATTCATTAAATTACTTAGGTACTGTATTTATTTATCATTCGGAACTAGACACATCTCTAAACTACAGTTATAATACACGCTTTCTTTTACCATGTAGAAAACAATTTAATAAATAATTATTTTTATGCTTTTTCCAATGAGATACACAGTGAGGTCCATTCTAACCAGTATCATAAGGGTTGCCCACTTGCACATACCAACCGTACATAATGAAAATTTGGGTACAAATCAGTGATGCCAAAGGATTACGTTTGTTTGTTTACTTAAAAGTTCAGAGCGTACTAGTTTTAAAACTTTAATTCTCTACTCTGCATTTCCGTGATACAAAAGCGAATGCTGGCACAGCACTTTAATTGCTGTCACAAAAAGCGGGCTGAATCCGTGCTCTGTATTCAGAACGACAGACAAGTTGGATTTCTTTTTGGCATTTTATGAGGCTGTATTGTCTGGTATTGCGGGCCTGACATTCCACTAATGCATGAATAACGCACGACTTTGGTATGTCACTCATATTTGGATTTCACGTAGCTTGTTCGTTTTTATATGATTTTTTGAATTTATTTTCTTAGTTAAAAATTCAGGAACCGATTTATCACGAATCACCTAAGCACCTAACAACAATCAAAAAATATATATGCAAAAGTAGTAGGTAGTTTATTTTTTGGCACTAAATTAGCTTAATTAGTTACTTTACATAAACAATACATAGATTAGAAACACGTGCTGGTAAATATCTAGTAGATTCAATATTTTGTATTCACAGATCCGCAAACAAAAACATTTTTTATTGACCATGATTTGTTAAATATTTAAGTTACGTATTTGTCAATACTTGAATACAGCATAAACAAATGAAAATTTGTAATTAATAAACCTTTTTTATTTCATTTTTATTGCTTTAAAAGCATATTATGACGTATCACTATAAATCGATACTCATAGCCCGATAACCCGCCAAATATATAGCATCGTAAAGTAAAGCTTCATTTTATTCATCATAAAAAACCCATCCTATATAGGAAATTAACTTGACTATAAAATAGGTATCGGGTGGATGCACAAACCGGTAGACAAGTGACATGTGAACAATGAAACGAACGCTGACGTAGTGGAACACGATAGTAAGCAACTTCATGTCAACAAGCATCGTTCATCTTTCGTCATTCATCAAAAAAATTAATGTAAAGCCTGATGGCTGCATGATTTAGCCTGAAGGCCAACATAGCTACAATTCATGTAGAAAATTACCTCAAAATATTTGCTAGAAAACGTCTAATAAGGGTAGAGTTCGACATTACTTAGTTTCTACCAAACATATTTTTACTGGATTTTCAACACGAATACTCTTTCCAGTTCTCTAACTAAAAAGAGCGTGTAAGATTATAAAATAATACCTAATCAATACTCACTTCAGTGAGTCTGTCAGTTAAGCAAAGCTTACGAGCGAATACGTACGAATGAAGACTTTCGTTTTATATCGACTGCCACTTGTCTAATAAGATTCAAGGGCATAACCAAGACTTCAACAGGAAACGGAATATTATTGCCTCGTAAAATTTTAAATACATAATTCAATAGTTAGATTTTAATTGTGTATTTATTTAACGAGAGAAAGAATTTTCCTTATATATTTACGATGAATTTAAAATCAATTATTTAAATTGGTACGAGTTAATATGGGTATTTATTTATTGGATATTATATTTATTTGATTTGTCTACTATAAAAAGTACCTACATAATCGTATAAAACAAATTAACATAGGTAGGTACAATGTAAAGGAAAATTATGCCAAGTCTCAAAATGGGACAGAACTTTGTCCAGCGCATGTATAAAAATACCTGTTGGTAGATATAATTAAATATAGTAGATTATAAAAATATGTTGGTGTAGGTTTTTCCGATTCTCCATTAATCATAATAATAAATTTATCTTTTACTGTCATATTACTTTATTAAAGCTTATGATGACATATTATGTGACGTGTAAAGGTGTTTACGAAATAAATGACTATTATTGACACTTTCATATCAAAAAACCGTGTTACATGTTTATCAAGCTAAAACTATCGAAAACCTCTTTGACATTAAAAATGTGGCGAAAATTGATAATTATATTCATATAAGTGGTGTAGGAACTTTAATTTCCCCGATAAAAAATCAATTTATTTTAAAAATCTAAATAAAGTTTCAATATCATAAAATTAAACTCAGCCTAATAGCCATATTAACATTTAATAATAAGATGATAAATACGGTCTAGAACAGTTATATGAAGGCCTACGGATGCATATTCACATTATTAATAAAATATACAATGAGCTAGGCTACTGAGGTTAAGTTGCCAATTAAATCCTTTGCCGTTGTCTTAAACAAGCAAATGAATTTATATCTCGAGAGCTATACCCCAAACATTACAACGATCTCTCTATGTATGTTTACTTCGAAACCCTAAAAAAAGTATTGCACAAAGAAGAGTTATCGAATTCATTCCTGTGACCGAGCTCACTGTCAGTTGTCAAGTAAATTCAAGTATCAGTGACGAGATGACTCAGTAATTACCATTTTTAAATTAATCACTGGTACGAGATTTGAATCTCACTGCGGATTCAGTTTTCCGACGATCGAAATGAGTTAACAGAGCAGCTGCTCCATTCTTGACGACATTCAAAACATGAGGCGGTAAGAGATTGCACGTTATCTAGCTTTTGTTTTCTGAAATCCATAGAATTTGTTAAAATAACCACACCGTGACGTGTTGCGTTAAGACATGGATAAGTGGAGAATACGGTGGCAGTTCTACATACTAGATTAAAGACAGTGTGCAAATAAATTTATAGGAATGTATTCTGAAGCACAAAGCCTATATTAATACTAAAACGGTATTGAATTAGTTTTGCGACAGCTCAGAACATGGTACCAAACAGTTAGCAACCAATGCTACTGCCTTTTGATTTACAAACAGCTGATTTCTCGCAAAACTAGCTAATCAATGGTCTCATCACGTGTCAAATTTGTTCTTAATTTGACACTAGTCACGTGATTTGATCATCGATTAGTTAATTTCGGAGATCATCTAAATACGTTAGTGAAACCGGCTAAAAGCCAAGCATTCCATCTGACAAATATGTATGTAGATTAAACTAGCCCGTTATCTTAATTATCGGTATATCGATAAAACTAATGGTTTATATGGTGATAAAATTCGAATTGAATTTGACAGTATTCGCTGGATTAGAAATGTTAATAATAGTTGCGCACACCCTACCATAATGTAGGTTTTGAGACAACTTTTAGGGTGTCAATATACGAGTACAAGTATTTACAGAATTACAGCTGGGTATCTCGAATTCCGAGGTGAACTTACTATAATGACTGGACCTTATAGGTTTCTAATGCCTCGAGTACTGATTGTAAAAAACAGAAGAGATGAAAAAAAACCGTAGTTATGTTTAAAACTGGTAAGTAGTTTGTGTTTAAACTTTTTAAACTAGAAAACCGAGGAGTCAAAACATTGGAACGAACTAAAATTGCAATTTAGGCTTCCGAAATAATAAACTACTTACCATAGTTTTTTTTTGTAGCAAGATTCTTTTGCTAAACTAATTCTGGTCTGGTTTGAAAGCAAAATAAAATAGGGTTTTTTCAAGTACCTAAAGATTTTATCGATGATCTGATAAAGACATTGGGTAGTTTGCTCTTTTAGAATCTCGGCACGTGTAAGAACATATTTCGTGACCAAATATTGGTGAGTTTCGTATTGAAAAACCCAAGGGATCTGTACCGAAACCAGATTTGACTTTACGAATATAATAACAAACTTAATGTTAAATGTTTGGTAGAGATACGACATACGTATTTCAAATCATTTTTGAAAGCTGGAAAACTTTATAAACATTTTTTTGTGATTAACAACTACATACTTAAAAAAAAAATTAAACTATCGGTTAATACTACGTGTGGCAACAATGCGACCAAAATGGTGAGCTACTTATCAGCAACTATTAAGAAATAAATTAATTGAAAGTTGACATTTTAAACAATGCGTATGTTCATTTAAAATTCACCACTCGTTCTTTAAAACCTAAAACATTACTCTTACTAAGATAAGGTTTAACTGTTTCCCTAGGGTATTTTAGTTGCAAGCATAACTAATGATAAGCGAAACTTAAAAAATCTCATAACTTTAAATTTACATTAGTTTTAAGACTTTCCCTAGGAAATAAAAATGCACTAAATGACAAATTGTTATTTAAAACTGTTGTATATTGCTAAACCAAGAAGGCCATCAAAGTAAGTTTTTGCTCTGATATCACGCTGTGCCGGTGCTGCATGCTGTGATTAGTATCTGTTTTATTTGAATAACTTTTTTTTCGAAAACTATTCTATAAAATTTTCAAATTTTGACCACAAAATCCCGGTAGTGGCCGTGGGTTCCGTTCAACTACTTTTTAGGATTCAGTATTCCTTCAATTGAATGTTTTCTATTCATCCGATCATCGTTATTATAGTTTTTTTTTATATTTATTAGTGTTGATTCTGATTTCGCCAAGACTTAAGGTGTTGCCGTCTCTTTCATAAAGATCATTTAAAAGCATTACGAGTATAACTATTTACAGCCATCAATAACAAACTTCGGCTATCAGGATAATAAGTTAATACTCTAGTTTGTAATTACAGTGACTTGTAGTAAATTGTGATTGTATCAGTTCCGTAATTTCCATTTTAGAAACTGATTATTAAAATCGTAGTAACTCTTGGATTGGGCTTTCATAAGTTTTTTGAGCAAGAGGTTTATATTGGGTCGGGCAGTGACCGAGGCGTGCCGTGAACAGTAGCCCTACCATGAGTTTACTGTAGTATTGATACTATCCTCGATACCGAGTCAAGTATCGCAAAATATATGAGAATCCAGCGCAGCGCCGCCCCCGGTAACTTGCATGAACTAATAATTTCATACATTTGAAATACTTGACTCGTTAGCGAGGATAGTTAACTATACAACTCGAAAACTCATGGTAGGGCTAAAGTTAGACAATCGGGGTATTGTATTGACTTTCAGGTACGGGCGCTGTTTGATACTACCGTCCAGGCGCGTTTTTTTTTTAATCCGTTATCAAAACTGCAAAATTGAAATATCTCATCAAATTCCAAGGACCACAATAACACCATAACAAAAACAATTTCAAAAGAAATAAAAATAATCTTGATCATGAACGTTGCGGAGTGTGAATGGCTTATAATAGGATAATGGGTTTGTCAGTTCCCATTACCAGGCATTACGCCACCGTTTAAGAAAAGTCGTTCCCGTGACGTCGCCATTACGTGGCCATTAAAACGGGACAGCGGAAAATTTCGCGGTGTCAGTTACACTTCAATGGAAAAACGAGAACGAGCTGAATACAAATGGGGAATATGGACAAGTGACAAAACGATTCGATTTATCTTTTCAACTCCAGTGAATGTTCAATGTGTGGTCATTTTTAAAAGCAGTAAGTAAAGTAGATATATCAGTTACATAGATTATATATCAGTTACATAGATTATATAAAAGGGTGAAGTAACAAAGGGAAAGACCAGTTAATATAAAAATACATTCGAAAAAATGGTCCCTTTCAAAACTGTAATTATTTTGGTACTACATAATGGTTGCTGTGATAAACACACATTTTGTAGGGATATTGTTTAAAATTATTTTAGGCAAGCCTTGCTAAAAAAGCTGTTTTGAATTGAATAAGTACATTTAATTTATGATATACTAATGTTTATTGAAAACTCAGCTATGCTGATGGTAAAAATGTCATTGAAATAGCTGTGCGCCTGAAAATACATTTGTCTAAGTAGAGGGTTCTTGGTATAGGATTAGGTACGCAAATCGGTTTACGTGTGAAATTAGCTGTTAAAACTACAAAGGGTTGTTTAAATACAATAGTTGAACAAACAAAATGTAAGCTGTAAGTACTTGTAACATTTAAGACTAAGAATTAAATTCTGGTACTTTATTATTCCATCAGATTAACCAATATGAGGTTTACTCGTATGTAAATATCTTTTTATACCAACCTATCACAAACAGTCTCCTCATACTTTTGTGTCAACATTAAAATTTAAAAAAACTGATATGGATACATGGATCTGTAGTGAACGAGTTGATCTATACTAATATTGAGAAAAAAAATTGTGTATGTATTATTTTACCATTAGAAAACTACATTATCACTGAGTAACATACGCTGATTAAAGAATATCCGTGTGAAGTCGGGACAAATAAAATTAAAATCGAACACCATATATATTACCCACAGGGATTCAACGAAGCTTGTAAACTAGCAAACCTCAGAGCAATTATCTTCCTTCAGAAGGAGACGACATTGTCAATTTTTGACATGCTTTCCCCGCAGCCAAGGTCCTTGGACCAACAATCATTCTCCATATGTAAAACCCCGCGCGCCGCTGGTTACGCGTCATTTGTCAATCACGGTACACGCGGAAGGATATAAGTATAAAATGCCAAATTGCAGAGTTTTCGCATATCCTAAAATATTGGAAACTTTCAGGTTACAAAAGGATGATGTGACTTTCCATCTGCAAGTATTCATTCCTCTAAATATTAACAATTTATGCACTAAATTTGAATAAAACTAAAATTTATATAATGTTGCCAACAAATCGTAACAGATTCCATTTTAGCGTATTTTGCTATGCCGCATGCCGCCGAGTTGGCCAAGTGGATTGCTACTTCGACTTTGATCCGAAAGGCGTAGGATTGAATGCGCATGAATTCCACTATTCCATCACTCATATTCATGCTACCTATTTATTTTGTTATCTAGCACGAATCCCGAATTATGAAAAATAATACTCTTAGTGGCATATTATATTTTTATTTTATTCTTTTTTTTAATTTGAAAAGTAGCTGTTCTATTTTCTGTTGCTTGGTCAATATTTGCAAGTCGGTTTAATTAAACGAATTAAAGTTCCTAGAATTTTTTGTATTTCCTCGTACTCGTTATAATAGATAAAAGCATTATATTTCTGCATTGAGTAAAAAAACAAACAAATAGGTAGGTAGGTAGGTACACAAAACACCTACATACCTACCTACTTCAAAACTAGTAGATAGTGCTTACCTCGGAAGAAAGACTTTTCAATGCACTTGAAAAAAAAATATTTGCAAATCATCCCGTGCATCGAAAAATGTGCATATAACAAAATACTACTTTTTATCTAGATTTATCATTATCGGTGCACAATAAATTAGGTATCTATACCACCCCTATACCTCCAACTTACTAATTATATACCTATGTAAGCTTTCAGAACGTTAAGTAGGTAGTTAAACTTCTGGCTGTTAAACTTCTGTTAAAATCATAGGTAAACTTTATTAAAAAAATATTTACCATCCTCACAATATCGCGGAAATAGGTATTTTTAGTTGGACACACTGCTTGTCACTGCAGCGAAATTAGTGAAGGGACAGTTCAAAATAACTTATCGATATTGACTTACAGCCCAGTCGGATAAGCTCACCAGTAGAGGGGTAACCTGAAATTGATTAAAGGACGATTTTTTTTCCGCCAATGATTGTATAGGTGTTGTTTATAGCTTAATCGAAAAACTCAACCAAATCCGACTAGAACATTAGCCGCCATTATTGGTTTAAAGGTCAAACCTTTTTTAAGCCATAATACCTATCTCCGTTATTTCTAATTTTTACAAAAATTAATGAGAACCAAAATTGTTGTGATTTTATACAACTTTGGACCTCTCAATTTTCATCGTATTATCAACATTTACATAAATAACTGCAAAAAACAAGATAAAGAATAATTTCGCCTGTATTTCGATTATTTACGAATTTAGCTAAAATTAAAGAAACAAAGATATAATTTTTTCCTTTGGCTACCACGTAAAAACACACCAAAAGACGCTGTGATGACAGAGAAGGCTTAAATATTGATTTAAGTATAAAAAAAATCAGAAAAAAGAGGGTTCAAAGCCAGTTTTGAATTTTTCGTTACAGAATTTCTGGATTCGGTCACCCCGCCAAGGCCCGCGATAGAAGCTATGCAATAGCTTAAAATCAAATCAATTTGTGATTTAATTTGTCAATAACATTAAAATTTGTCATACAACCAATACCTACCGCATTGGCCGCACTCATCTTTCTCTTCTCTTGTTTCTATTTTTACAACCTACCTTAAATTACTTTAAAATGTGTGTTTTTTGCGGGGCCGCAGCACACACATATACCTACGGCGCTACGGAAGACCAGCGCTGCGACAGATTCTCTGGTTTCTGTTGCAGCAATACGCTGAGTAGTTGCCAATTTTGTCAATGTCCTACTTATTTTAATGTGTCTTATGTGTAACGCGTTTTTGACAAAATAAATATTTTTCTTTCTTTCTTTTCTTTCTTTCTTTCTTTCTTTCATCGATAATAAACTATCGATAGCTTCAAGCACTATGACTTTTACACAAAAATTGACATTTACTTATTGACAGACAGTTCCTCGTCCCCCGCAGAAAGTGATCTTCTTAGCGTCATAGAAAATAAAACTGATGGCTCCTCCCCTTACTGCATCCTCAATGTAGCAAACGATCGACCAGAGTATAATACAGTATGTCCCAATTTAAACTGCCGTAGACCAAACTATAGCCTATAAATTCTCAATATGGGAAGCGATATCGGTATAACGGGCAATAAATTTTTCCGATATGTTTTACAACTTAGTTAACAACCTAACATCCCATTGACGCAGGTAGGGGTCTTTTCAAGAACGGTTGGTAACATAAATTTGGTGTTTCATTCAGTATTATTCAGTTCATTCAGATACTTAGTATGTTGGGAATCACAAAATGAAAGGATGATCCCACAGAACCAAAAAAACAAGGACGACCCCTAGCGCCATACACACATTCATTTTTTGTTTTCTGACCTAAAGTTCATTTGATTATTCTGTCAAATTTTAGACGCTTCCAAAAGTTTCGAAATCTATTTTTATAAAATGAAAAGTAATACTTTAAATCTCAACTTTGAAGTCAATACAAATAAAAAGTCAATTAAAGAGTTATTTTTGATGAGAATGAAAGTGGTCTATCTCTATACTTCCACTTTTATGGGACATCAAAAGAAAGGCTGTGGTTTACTGTTCCAAATTGCATCGTAGAACTATAATTAAGTTTCACCGAGTCTACGAGTATTGCACAGCTCTTTCATTTTAGACGCACTTAGGATTTTATAACCGGGTCTCTAGTGTCTACACTACATATAGTGTGAAGTTTAGCTTGACTTTAATTTCGTAAAGAAGGTCAGTTAGGTCAAAATTTGAAGTTAGAGAGTTTAAATTATAGACTGCTTAAAAACCTTGTACATAACATATCTTAGCTTCACGCTTTTAAAAGTCTTCAGCGTGGTAATAAATTTCCAAGGACATTTCACACAGCGTCATTTAGTCCCAAGCTATCTTAATGCTTGTATTATGGTAACCAGATGACTGATATAATACTTTGATACATGGTTCTTGGATTCGAGCTTTATGACTTCTTAGCTTTATTTCAACTTAATGTACACTCTAAAAGAGTCAACCATCATGGCATATGTGGGTTAAAGTCGTCAATTTCGAAAATAAACACAAGATGGTTCATTTGGTAGGAGTTAAGAGATTATGTTGTTGAAAATAAAAAAACTGGAGTGTCTACAATGTGGATCAAGGGCATAAAATGAGTATACCAGCTTAGTAATTTCAAGCGTAAGCTTGTATATGAATCATAATTCTATATTCTTCCTTTTAGTCTCACAAATATAATATAGAACAGGTAATAAGAGTCACCTAGTTTATAAGACTGTACTGTACATTTTTAAGTGAATGGTTGCATAGATGTTTGCTTAATTATTAGCTAGTTATTCATAGTTTGACGGTGTTGATTAAATGTTAAAAAATATTTATCTAGAACAAGACAAATCTAAAACCATCAACATTGGTATTTATAGATCATGTTTTATGTATGAAAACATCGTAGAACTACGATAACAGCAAACTACCCACGTTTCTTTCAGAATCCGTTTCGAATTCTGCTAAAACGTTTTCGTAATGCGTAAAATCATTAATAAGAATTTATAAGGAATTGTTTTGGCTAAAATATTTTTACCTTAAATTATTCAAGGCCAATTGTCGGTTTTCTCTCTTTTAATTTAATCTACACCATTATTTCGGAGGTTCGATCCGCGCTATGAGATAAGTATTTGTATGTTCTGCAGATATTTATTTCGTGACTGGGTGTTTCCTATCTTTATTATGTATTTATAACCAAAAAATGGATCTACGTATAATGACAGTCATCTGGTTACCATAACACAAGCATTAAGTTGTTTAGCTTAGGACTAGATGACGCTGTGCTGAGTTTCCAAGGATATTAATAAATTTATTATTATTCTTTGAGGGGATTTTATGCGTTAAAAGTCATGAAAAATCAACTTTTTTGACGAACAATTAAAATTTCCTCTACTATATAAAACTGATAAAGAATACATACTTTTCTTGTGGTGAAGACATGATCCGTGAAGGCGACACATGCTCGCCGCCTGCCCCATGCGGGCGCTACCCTCCTCGACTCTCCATTAGCGGGCACACTCTACTTACATACACTTTATCTATACATTTCGACACTTCACTGAGTACACTATTAGCACAAAATGTATTGTTTATTAGCACAGATGATTTGAATTCACTGAGTTTTGACATATGGGTTGATTTACAGTACTGGCATCTGGAGATTTGAAAATGATCTTAAGTTATTGTGATGTTTATACTTAATGGAGTAACTTAACGTTATTTTTAGTCAACTCAAATCAAAAACAAAATTAGATTACTTGCAAGAAATTTTTATTTCAAGAAACTAAAAAACTGAGAGAAGAGGACGTATAACAGAATTACTGCACATACTGTTTCATACATTTCATAAGATAATTGTATATGTTGATATTAACACTATTCCTACATGTCAGTAGGAATAGTGTTAATAAGAAATGTATTACAATTATTTTTTTCACCTTTTCACTGTTATTCCTATAAGCTACGAATTGATATATACATAACCATTACTTCCGTAATAATACCAGGATTAATTACAATGGAACTACGCCTATATATACGAGAATAATTTTTCTCCCTTATAAACTGAACAACAAAACATCACAGCATCAGTTATGCAGATTTTAATCTTCCTTAAAGCGGGAGCGAGAATGGAACGGCATGTAGGGATTTGAGTTCTTTGAGAATCGACGATCATTTAAAAATAGCGGTGTTGCTCTTAATTTTTACGCCAGTAACCTTTCCCGTATAAAAAGTGGTTTAGACAAAACTTTGACCTACTAACTAGTCTCTTTCATTGTGAGGTAATAATTTTCGCTTAACTAAAAAATGTATGCAACCAAGTACCAAAATCAATATTCTACTTTTATTCATTTCGTTTCAAATTTTTTTTATTTTTTTTTATTTAACCTAAATCGTCCCACTGTTGGGCAAAGGTCTCCCCCAAGCTCTTCCAAATACAAAAATAAAATTGTTGATTGACAACAAAGCCATCCAACAATAGTTACAACCACTGCAGTCTAAAAAAAATAAACATGTACCGCATAACAACAAAAACAAAACAAACGATATCAGAAATAGAAAAACAAATGACAACGAAAAACGAATTGTCATTGATAAATTATACAGGCGAATGAAATCGTTCATGAATGGAGCGTGTAGTAGTTTGGAAGTAAATCATTGTGCCCCTCTCTCCCCGCACCTACCCCTCTATGACGTACCACAATAGGTGGGATTTAGTGTTGTAGCATTTATGGAGCATATTTGTTACGTAAGGCGATGGTTTTCGATATAAAAGTATGCTAGAGTGCGAACTGACGTCAAGACGCGCTTGGCACCAGTTTTTATAACTAGTGAAATTTATTAATACTAGTAAAATGTTCCCGGTCATTTCTCAATATTTTGGATTAAAATTCATGAGCTTATTGTTAGCGACAATCTTTTCAAATTATTGAAATTCAAATTCATATTAGTTAGTATCTCATTCACGTTGGTAAATGGTGTTAAAAAATTAATAAAATAACTCATCCACTGCATTCACAGTTTGCAATGAATTATGCAACGATGACGTAGGTTAAGGTATGAGTAGCATTTAATGTGAAAATGTAATTATCCTGTCAGTCAATACCGTGGATTCATCGAGTTCATAAGGGACGAGCGAAGCGATGCTAAACGATGCAAGAATTGACCAATCGCAAGTCGCATGTTAGATCGAAACGCACCCTGATTGGCCAATTCTTGCGCCGTTTCGCACATCTTCGTTTCGGTGGAGTCAAGATCTATAAGTTTTTTGCAAATCACTGTTTAGATTGTACCCAGTTATTCAGAATAGTGAAAGTTTTATTACTGTTAAAGTTTATATTAAAGTACAACTGACTTTGAAAGAAACCTTTTTAGGAGACAGAAAAGAATGGGTTCTTAAAAAGATTAGGCCTTAACTTTTTATCAGACAAGAAGTTACATAAATCCTTTTCGAAGTTTTGTTTACTCGCTAAAAATAATCGCTACGATAAGAAATTGGATTGGGAAGTCAGGACGAATTCAACATTTATCATTAATATTTAAAGAGTTAAAACAAAAAAATATATTTTTTTTAATTATTATATTACATTGCACATTTACTAAATTAGATGTGATCGCGACAGTTTAAGAAAATACCTAATAAACTAAGTACTCTGGTTTGAGGTTGGCATAACTTAAATGAAACTGATCGATATAGCCGTAATTTCAACAATCTGAAAGCGGAACTCCGATAGAATCACACTGGCACAAAAGCGATCTAAATTCGTGATTTGATAAATCAGTTTTCGTGAAGTTCAGCAACTTCGGGCGTCTCAGAATCGTTTGTGCTAAATGAGTTAGCCAAATCAGTATGCGCTGGGGTTTTCTGTAGCACGCCACTTAGAAAAGTTTTAAAACTATGTCTGGCTTCACAGTGCAGTGACTTAACCGTGGGTGTAGCTTCCAATTTGTTGAAACAGCAGAAACTTAACAACTGAAGTTATTTTACGAGTGAAGCAATTAAAAATCATAGCCATGTAGATTGCAGTTGTTATGAGTTGATGTAATTTTGAATAATTTAACTTCTCTCTTTCTTAGCTTTAGATTAATTAACTAGAATTATGAATTACGTTATATTTTTGACCGATTTAGCGCAAGCTTTTCTAAAAATTTCAAAATGATATCGAATACCGCTTTTAAATTTCGTCATAAGCGAGCCGGTTTTGAGAAATGTTATCTAACCACGTGCGTATAACAAAGCTACTAAAAATCCTTTTAAAAATACTCGTATGATCATTCCAGATTCCCATAACTCAAAATATACGAGCATATTTTCTATATTTTGCAAAAAATCTGGTTTTAAATTATGACTCTTCCATGGAAATTGAAAGATACACATAAATCTTTCCAATTATAAAAAAAAATATCCCGACACTAATTGCTGTTGTGACGCAAATTGTTATCTCCCTTGATTTATCGCTGGTAACCCGAGTCTATAGTCTGGGGCGGCCATGTCTTTGGTTTGTCTAAATTCTCACTGTACCAAAGATAGGTCCACCCACACCTTGACCGATGAACGATGAAAATATTTAACTTACATTATCTTTTTTAACATGACTAATAATGACTTCTGTTCTTGAAATAGATTTCATTAAGACTGAGGCAAGATAGAATTCTTTATAAATCTTGCTCTCGGCATTGCTCTTGTGACAAAATTATATTCTAAAAATGTATATGTAGATCAATGTCTCACTACCCTACTTTAATAATCTATTTCAGTGACAATTTTTCACATAAATAAATCAATAGGGTTTATCGCTCCTCAAATTGGTATACAAACAAACAATGTTGCCACGATTCATCAAAACATTCATTTGGAATTTTAGTTGACGAAATTGTTTATCGGTATAATTTATATTAATAAGTAAATATTCCCTTGTTAATTAATACCATTTCACTCGTTTTTATATTTTCCAACTAATCTAAATGTAAATAAAAACTTATTTCAGTCTACAAAGGTCCTCAAGTAACCCGAGGCCGCAGCTAGTTCGACAAAAAGTATTGTTTGAGCCAAAAACATTTGTTCCTCTCTCGTTTGTTCAAGGAATTCCAACTCTTTTTGCTTTCATTAATTTCCTTTTTTGGTAGAGCAAAGTTTTGTGAAACGAAAATTTTTCATTGTGGTTTTACGTCTCGTTGTGTTATATTTTTACTCAATAAAACTCAGTAATCAGTACTCCTTTGTGAGAAACTGAAACTTGCATTTAGTATACAGACTTGAATTACCAGTTATTTGTAATTTAATACTGCAACAGCAGACAAAGATGTTTAAAGCTTAGGTTTATAGTACTTACTCAAATCTTTTAAAATATCTAAAGAAAGTAAGATAAAGAGTGGACACGAAATTACGGTTGTACTTCATTCGAGCCGAAGAAAATGAATTTGCTTCGTATACATTTTGGGCAAAATGCACACCAAAGAAAAGAATTAACCACAAATAAAAGAAGCTGCAAATAATGCCGTGAATTGCCATTCTCTGCATTAGCCCCGATAGAAGAAAAAAAAAATAGAATAGACAGTTATGTTCATACAATTAGCGCTAACATACATCGCTAATACAATGTTGTCAAACAATTTAAACTGTTCACTTTCACTTGAGCGGTATATTTAGGTCAGTAACATTCCAGGGCATGCGTGGGTTCGAATGCTATTATGTCTGTCTGCGTGTCTGCAAGGTAAATTGCAATTAATGACTTTATAAGACGTTACAGTATCTCTGCCTACTTCTTTATGTCTTGCTTCGGCAGTTAAATAAGGTTTAAATTAAATGATTCTGTCTTCACTTTAGAATCTTCTTACTGATGGATTGATATTGATAACGTAAACATTAGCGACGAGACAGAATATGAACATGGGTTTCTTATGTAACATTATATAGTAATTTTTATAATGTTTAATCAACCTATACCTCTTACACTGCACAAGTTCGTAAATACGGCATAAATATAAAAATGAATACAAATATAATTTTTAAGCTGTCAAAATTCCTGAGCAGATGTGGAAGAAGCCAGAAGCCAGCCAAAATACGTCTTTTGTACATATTTACATCCAAACGTTGATACTATAAAAATTGTTAAATGAAAATCATAATTATCTAATTAAGAAGAAACTTTATACAAGCTAACTGAAATGAAGACTGATTATAAAGTTAAATATACCGTAATATTTGAATAAGCTGAGAGGCCCGTAAACATAATGGTGCTCCCACACTGCTGTTACAAAATGTTTATAAACATTTTTGAACACTAAAACATTTACTAACAAATGTTGTCAATTGTTACATTTTGTTAGGAACTGTTATATGTTATAAGTGCTCCTACACTGATGGAAAGTGTTTACTACTGTTTACTACCCCGCCGTCACCTGTATAAAATGTTTACAAACAAAATTTTGTTCAAAAATGTTAATTAACATTTACTAACATGAAAACATTTTTTAACTTTTGTGATTAAATGTTAGCTAACAAATGTTTACTAACGTTACTTAACATTATATAACAGCAGTGTGGGAGCACCAATAAGGTTTAAATTAAATGATTCTGTCTTCACTTTAGAATCTTCTTACTGATGGATTGATATTGATAACGTAAACATTAGCGACGAGACAGAATATGAACATGGGTTTCTTATGTAACATTATATAGTAATTTTTATAATGTTTAATCAACCTATACCTCTTACACTGCACAAGTTCGTAAATACGGCATAAATATAAAAATGAATACAAATATAATTTTTAAGCTGTCAAAATTCCTGAGCAGATGTGGAAGAAGCCAGAAGCCAGCCAAAATACGTCTTTTGTACATATTTACATCCAAACGTTGATACTATAAAAATTGTTAAATGAAAATCATAATTATCTAATTAAGAAGAAACTTTATACAAGCTAACTGAAATGAAGACTGATTATAAAGTTAAATATACCGTAATATTTGAATAAGCTGAGAGGCCCGTAAACATAATGGTGCTCCCACACTGCTGTTACAAAATGTTTATAAACATTTTTGAACACTAAAACATTTACTAACAAATGTTGTCAATTGTTACATTTTGTTAGGAACTGTTATATGTTATAAGTGCTCCTACACTGATGGAAAGTGTTTACTACTGTTTACTACCCCGCCGTCACCTGTATAAAATGTTTACAAACAAAATTTTGTTCAAAAATGTTAATTAACATTTACTAACATGAAAACATTTTTTAACTTTTGTGATTAAATGTTAGCTAACAAATGTTTACTAACGTTACTTAACATTATATAACAGCAGTGTGGGAGCACCATATGATATTCGGTTAGATTTTATCAAAAAAACTTTATTAATATTAACGAATTAATAACCTGTATTGTATCTGATCAAAATCTTTAAAAAAATATGAATTGTTAATCGCCGACGACTTTGCTTGCCTTGACTTTTACTTCTGCCTGACCCCCTGGGGTTTTTTCGAAAACATATACGATTATATTGGATCAACTCTAAATTATAATGAGTGTGATTGACATTCGGTCAATAATGCAACAATTTTATATATATTCAGATTAGATAGTGGATTAATTAGAAATCAAAAAACTTGTTGAGAGGATTTTATATAATTTTCGAAAGTTAAGAGTTTTGAAAAATAATACTCTCTGCTAAAATTAAAAAGTAGACCTTGAATAGTATTTTATGTTTGGTTAAAAATATTGATATTTCAAAATTTTGTATCATAATAACGGAATAAAATTAAAATGTTGTTCGAAAATTAGTGCGAAAATATTTTTATATAATGCAACAAAAAGTAGGGGCTATGTATTCCGTTGTTGAATGCTAAGTAAGTATTGTTGACATTTAATATTCATCCACCATCGTTTAAAACAATGCTGTTTTCGTTCTGTGTTAGCTGTGGCCAACAATTTCACAACCTCTATAGAGTGGAAGACAAAGTGAAATTATTATACGAAATAACTAAACTTAACAAGTAATACGAGTACAAAAATATTATAGCAAAGAAAACAATAGTATTCTTGAAATTTGAGCACCACTAAATTTTGCTAACAAAAAACGCTTAATTCGCTTTATTAGGTCTTATATCTTCGTTTATGCCATGTTTCCAATGTGACTAATAAGTTAGAGCAATACTTTAATTTATAAAACACTCTATTCGTTATAATTAGTCAGCTTCAGTATTAAAAATCTATTAATATTTAAATCAAACAAAAAAACCCTAAAAAGGGAGACCTATAGCCTATAGCAAAGTGGCTGGTGATGATGATTTGACAACCAATTCATCTATACTGAAAACTCAACAGATTCTCGATCACGAAGCTGAAAATATTATAAACTTAGTTCAAGGCAAAGTTTTTCCATCATTGCTCAGAAAATGCATTTTAAAACCAATTTATTCAGTGTTGATGGACAACAAAAAAACTAGCAATATCGATGCAAATTTCATCAGTTGAATCATCAAATTGATCGCTAAAACAATATTGCTATCAGATCGGTTTATTTACATAATTGCATACCTCTGGCGCTTGCACTACTCATCAATCACCGGGTATTCGAATTAGTACTTTGTGGGTCGTTCGGCTTTTCTGGCGTGACTCATGAGTACATGCCTAGATACGTAGATGCGACCTTGTTGGCACTTACTGCTCTACGAGAAACTACAGACCGTAATTGTGATAAAATCAAGACTACACAAAGGCATGAGAACTCTTAGAAATATAGATCATTGTTAAACCTTTGGAAATCGCTCATACAGAAGGTTATATAGGATACTTATACTGGTATATCAACAATATTAGGCAGCTAGCGCATATGGCTAAGGCATGAAATACATGAAACGTATAAAAATATTTTCTTCACGAATAAACTGGAGTCTAAACAGTTGAACTACAACAAAGCAAGTGAAGCCAGCATCAACATTCTATAAGGAGTTTAATATACCTGCGATGCAATATGCAACGTGCCCCTCAAGGCGACAAGGTAAAGCAATCTGGCATACACTTATAGAATACTAAACATCTCTAATGTATTCGAACGGGGAAAATCGTAAGCCCATCAAAATATCGAAAATTGACACGTAGGCATTGTTCATCATTGTTACCTGTTAGGTCCTTCTAGGACACTCCGAAAAGGTAGAATGGGTTTTCGAAGGTCGACCTTACGATGTCACGTTGAGAAATTATATTGAGAAATTAGAAACCATCAATCATTATCATGTTTCTTTATCCAATCACAAAGCTTTTCAAAGAATGAAATAATGAAACCGAACAAAACTATATTTGTCCTGTAATCTCGGAAGAAAATCTAATCAGACCCGAATAATAATATCTAGTAATGTCAATAATAGGTACATGTAATCTGATGGGAGACGAGAAAGAACCAATTTCCGACCCTGTTTGCTTTGTCGACCGAAGGAAAACTCATTTGTTGTACAAATAGTCAGGCTTTTGCGACGCAAACGACAAAAATATTGTCCTTGTATGATAGCGGTTTCCAAACAATGATTTCAATAAAAAGACGTTTATTACATTTGCATGTTATTTTCATGTTATTTACTTTCATTGAGGTCTAAAATAAACATTCTGACCTCTCCTTTATGTTTAACAAATGTCAAGTCTTTTGCTCTGTTCTAAAAGGATTATTTGCTTGCAGACGTCTCACGATTCCCAGTTTCATAATCATAGCTCATCACATCAGTAGAATAGCGGAACAGCGCCGCAATTTTCCTGTTAAATAACACAGTCGTGTTTTCTTAGTAAAATCCTTAAAGACAGCTTGTTTGCCATAAACTTTGCAGGAAAACAATAAAACACATTCTCACATTGGTGTTGAGACCAGGTTCTCTGACATACAAGAAGTTTAGTATAGTGATAGAATAATTCACTTGAAGGATAAAACGAGGAAATTAGATGATTCCTCATAATTTGGCTTTATTGAGTAAATGCAGACGGTATGTTGCTTTGAAAAGACCGAAGCATTGTGGACACTACATATTTAGTTAGTCCTTGTCAAAGAGCCGTGCTGGCCGTATGGGATTTACCCTCGACTTTCCATCGCGCATAAATGGATTTCCGTTTCGAAATATGTATGTATACATCTATAATGTTAAAGACTGATACTGTATTAATCATCAAGTGAAGCTGCTTTATTTTTGTATTTAAACAAAATAACATCATAAAAACTGTTAAACGGAACAGAGAATGCGAATCTAAACAATAGTAGTATGCGTAGGTGATACAATTTTGTCTGATTTATAACTTCCTGTCAGCTCATCATTGGTGAATACTAGTTGTAATAGAACTACGAGCGATCAAACTATACTTACCACTAGATAAATGTACAACGGACATTTAAGACAGAAAGAAGTATCTCGTAAAGATTGAAATAATGTATGTGCAATTTTAGTATTCATCTATTCAGTAGGGGCATTGTGACAAGTTTTCATGCTGTAGGCATGTCAATCTACACGCGCCAGTGGCGTGTAGATTTCATTGGCAAAATGTCATGGTAAAGAACTGTGATGACTACATCCGGTTTCAATAACCTATTTATCTGTAGTTTTGCTTAGTGTTCAAATATTTTTTCATTTTATTTCTAAAAATATTTTTAAGAGCTAGATTATTCAAATTGTCTGTAAAAGTGAAGAAGTTCCTAAAACATGTTGAAATATTCCAACAAAGATATAAAAATAAATAAGTTTCGTATGTTATTGATACTCGTAAGCGAAAGCGACCGACTGTGCATAAGGACCGCAATATAGCAGTTTAATAAAACTTCGTGGAACCGGTGAAACTATGAGGAAAGTAACTTTGCCAGAAGCAACAAGTGATCCTATTCAATTTGACGCAAGCATCAAACTTTATACAAGTAGGTACTTACTGATTTTTATTAATACCATTGCAAAAAAAATTCGCATTGATTCAAACGATTCTTCTCAGGCCGGAATGTTTTATTACGCCGGCGGTTCAAAAATCTTGATAAGATAATTATTCGTTAATCCATCTACTGATAACTTTAAGTTATCTTCTGCATTGTCTCAAGCTGCTGAACAGTAATATTAAGATCTGACGGTATAGCTAATTCTATAGTTTTTCAATACTTAGCATGGTTTACTAACACTTTAAACATTAAAAAACATACAAATTAGATTAATAAATATTCAATTTCAGTGATTTATTGTTAAATAACATGGTTTTCTTTTTTTTTGAGATAGAAAATTAAAATTAGATGATATAATATGTACAATACCTAATGACGTAATCTGATTATAAACATACTAGTAGCACGTCCTGGCTTTGCACGGTTGTACTAATGAAACTACTGGAATAAATAAATAAATAAATAAATAATGTAGTTAGTAGTTTCGGAAATTACCTCCGACAAACAAACCAACATTACTACTTTATAATACATATTAGAATAGATATAGACGAAACGGAATATTTACCACAATTCGAGTTGTGATTTTTCCGATATTTCGACACAATTGGGCTTTTGAATGATTTTTTTTTCTTAGAAAAATGGAAAGATCATTTATAAGTTTTCATACAAAACAATTTTTATTTTTTTATTTTTCTCTATAATTAAAAAGTTATATCAAAATAAAAATTAACTTTTGAATCCAGTACCGAAAACGCGCCGACAACTCCCGAACAAATCCGAGCGCATTGTGACGTCATAATGTTAATTTTACTCATAGTAGTATACAGAGATAATAAGTACAGTGCTTTGAGCTTTAATATAATTCATTCTGTCATTGTTAAATACTCAAAAATATATAAAAAAATCAAATCTCAAAAGTGACCGCTCTTGTTATGTACCATTGTGTACAAATACTACAAAGACAACTCCTGAAAATATGATTTTAAACGAGAAACGTCGAAAAAAATGGTTTCAAGCAGTGCTTCGTGATAATCCTAAAACAAAATCAAACTTTTTTGTTGTAAAGATCACTTTAATGTAAATCATACTATCCTACTAATCCTACTTCCTACTATCCAACTTCCTATGCTACTTCCTTCCTACTTCTTACTATCCTATCCTATCCTACTTATAATATTATAAATGTGAAAGTTTGTGAGAATGTATGTATGTTTGTTATTCTTTCACGCAAAAACGGCTAGACCGATTTAGTTAAAATTTGGTATGTAGATAGGTGATACCCTGGATTAACACAAAGGCTACTTTTTATCCCGGTATTCCCACGGGAACGGGACTAACGCGGGTGAAACCACGGGGCGCAGCTAGTATTTCATAATCATATTGTTATTAGTTACTAGCTGCGCCCCGCGGTTTCACCCGCGTAAGTCCCGTTCCCGTGGGAATACCGGGATATAATGTAGCCTATGTGTTAATCCAGCTCGAACAGGTCATTTTTCAAAAAATTGGTGATCATAAATACCTATGTCAACATCAGGAATATTATCGGAATAGAATATTAGCTTTAATAAATCTTGTATCACACATAGATGAACGAAATTAACTTTAATATATATAGTTAATTATATAAATAATAGTTTTTTAATATTAAATTTACAAAGTTCTTGACAAAATACGTATAATAGCTGTAAACGCTGCACTGTAATCAAATTGCTTTAACATTATGACGTCACAAGTATGGTGGCCAATTGTAGTGCGTTCGCAGTCACGTGATTTTTTATTGAATTTTATCAATTTTTAATCGCTTATATTTAAATGAAAAATTATTTTTTTTTGTTTTTCACGTTACATATCAATAAAATTAATAATTTAGCTTTAAAATTTATAAAGAAAATACATAATTTTTTTTTTTTCAAAAGCCCAATTGTGCGACATGGTAAAATTTCCCGTGGTTGTGCCGAAATAACGGGATATTATTTAAAATAATGATACTTTAAGTTTTTGTAATCTAATGACTCCTTATTGTTTTTGTTGATCCCCAGTAGGGCCCTAAAAGTATATGCTTTTACGTATGTTTTTTATACAATAGACCTAAACAATAGTGACAGTTTTGGGTATGATATCATAAAGGAAAATGATAGGTCTTGAAGAACAATAACAATCTATAAGGAAAACCAAATGACCATGACTTGTATTCGCTGTGTTGTCCATAGGATGTGTTATTGTGCGAGTAAAATCATTGGGTTGCTTTCCACTGAGATGCCTCTGTATGTTTTTGACAAGATCGATATCTTTGCACAGCTGGGCACATAAGCCATCGCAAATATCAAAGGCAATTATTAATATCAGTAACAGAATGGAGCTCGTTCGTATGCCTGTGTCACTTTATCGTCTGAAGCGAGATATTCCTCGCGACCAAATGCTTCACAGGGACGTTTAAGTGACACAGGTATCGGGGCTCTTTGGGTGGGACTAAGTGTGAAATGTATTTCACAAAAATCGACCATAAGGTAACCGTTTTAAAGCTGTTAACTAATGTTGGTTCAACTTCCGAATTCAGTTACCACCAACATAAGCTGACCTGTGATTATTGGCACGCATCGTTTTTGATTTAAAGAGTAGAGGGACAGGTACTGTTCTACTCCCAAGCTAAGCAACTTAATGCTTGTGTTATGGTAACCAGATGACTGATATAAATACTAAGGTATTTTTTATAAATACATACACATTATAGATAGAAAACACCCTGATTAAATATCTGCAGAACATACGAACATCTGTCCCGTAGCGGGGATCGAACCCGCAACCTTCGCGTCCCAGCCTTCGCCCACTGCGCCACAGAGATCGTCGAATGAAACATTATTGCGACTGCACTGTAATATTCTGCGCCGTTACGATCGGTCAGCGGAGGAATGCCAGCAAGGTCGGGCTCGTTCAACGCCCGCGACTAAGCGCCAGAGATTTATACCTGTGTATTACTCAGAATAAGGTAATGTGGAGAATGCATGTTTCGTGTTTTACGGAAACATTCGTTTGCGTAAGTGACAACTGGTGAAGTTTACAGTGATCACGGTGTCTATATCGAGAAACTCAAAAATCTACGAACCATGGTGTATATAGTTTTAAAATGTTTTCAATATTTATATAAAAACATTTAAGCTTCTTTACGGAATATAAAACAATCTAAAAGCAAGCAGACAGACTCAGAGATGAGGCTAGCAAGGTCTGTATTTTTTCCTTAAGTTTTTTCAAACCCTTTAAAATTTAAATCTGCATACAATACTTCTATGGAATAAGGTTACGCAAAAACACAAATGTTTTATAAAAAGATGCCAGTACGTGACATAGAAAATTTGTAATTGACTCCAAGGTCATTTGATGACGATGATAAAGCCCCACTTCTAATTGCAACAGATGTTCTAATTAATAAGACTCAGTTATGAGTGAAGACAAACCTACATAAACAATACACACAATTAAAGATGTCACATGTCATGTTGTTATATTTGATTTTATTTATTAAAATTTGTTCTTTCGAAAAATGTATTTGTGAGTTTTATTTATATATATCTGTAATTTTTTTTTATGTTTGTCTGCATATTTTAATGTATTTATAAAACGTTTTTACAATGAGCTAGTAAGATAGATTTTAAATTTTCGTACACAACTCTTTATGACACAGAAAGTAATTAAAAAGATAATTATTATTCTACACAAGCCACAGACCACCGGATTTTATCAACTTAAATATCGTAGTGGTACACCTACGCATCAAGCCAGCTCGCTTTAACCTTGATTGCGGTGGTCAAGAATGGCTTGACCGATAACAAACCCATTAACAGATAGATACATTTGCACGATTAATTCTCACTATGGCACATCCACAAATTTCGGTCACCCTGATAGGTCAGTTGCTCGTGAAAAATATCGATGCTAATATAAGTATGTACATAAATCGTATAGATTACAACGAACTAGTATAGTATTCTTTATTATTATTTCGTATTTCGAGTTAAAACACCTTTTTTAAGGTTAGAGGCACGTCTTAAACTAAACATTTGGCAAATATTTTTACACTTCCAATATAATCAAGGTCGCAAACCCATCCGTTAGTACGTATCTAACTTTACGTACAAAGTTTTCTTCATCCCGTTCTCTTTCATCTTTTCATAAAGTACTGTCTTTATATCACTCTAGTTATTGCATTTAAATGTAAGAGGAACGAAAAGCAGCCCAAAAGCATTATTAATGGAGTTAACGAGTACGTGAACGCTATGTTGCTTCAGGTGGGCGTACGTAAGTAAAATAACAAAGAATTCAATATGAGTAAATAAGTTTTGTGTAAATATTAATACGAATCTCAAGCAGATTTAAGATAGTTTTGTTTGAGAAACATTATGATGGGTTTAAAAGCTTTAGTGAGCATTATTGAATTCGTTATTTAAAGCATGTTTTTTATCTATTTTGTATAATTAGTCAATAAACTATGCATGAAGCAAGCTCACGTGTTAGCAAATAGATATCAACTACATATTTATTTATTCAACGGAAGTATAATGTCGTTATCAACCTTATAAAATATTAGTCATGACTTTCCTGACTGTTATGTACTCCTAGTGTAATTTAATCAGCTGTTTTTGCCGCTCCAATCTGGTTACCATTCATATTTACATAAAACGACATTTATTAATCACGTTTTTATTATCTAGACCTGGTCCACAACCAAATAATAAAATAAAACATACCAATCAAAATAATTTAAGGGCCATCTTAAGATTTTTATGCTTTGAAATAAAATAAAAACATGAAAAAAAATCAAATAGGTACTAATTTCAACAGCTTTACCTTGAAATATCAAGAAATCATAAATCAAATAAATGATATTGGCGTGAACGAATTAAGACTTACGAAATTGAAATCATCGTTTACAAAACTTACTGTTTAGGTCTGTTAGGAATCAGCACACAGCAAGATATACCACCAAAATGAAAAGCAAGAGGCCCCTATCTTATTTCGAAGAGCAAAAATAAAAATACTATACCAAAACATTTTCTAACGAGTGGGCAATTCATCAAGTACTTCCACGGTGTGTGGGGTGCTTGTTTTTTCTTCTTACACCGCCTATGGGAGGGATGAGAGCACCGCTCGGCGGGCCTGTTGTGCTTCGTGAACATGCCGATCTAAGGCATCCGTACACTCACATCACTGGCAATAACTACACTGACACTGCCCACAGATCACGGGATCACTAAACAAAACTCAGCCGTAGCCATCACCGAACACTATAGCGTCGAAAACTGAAAAGAAAAAAAAAGAAAAATTGTAGTTCAAGCCCCGTGCTACTGAGGCAAAACAAAAACTTCTCTACACTTCGGGGTAGAAGGAATTTAAAAAACTAATTGCAGTGATGTTTATAATTCATATAGCTGCTGAATACACTAAAGCCTATCGACGAGTTTTATTCATTAACATAGTAGTATTCACATAAAAAATACTGACATTAACACCAGTTTCTTATCATCAAATCTTTATTACCAAATGGTAGTTGACACACAGATCTGAGTCGGAATCAATGACGAACTGGCAGAACTGGTAAAACGTGATTTAATATGACTCTCATTTCTGTGTACAGTAATAATTCGAGACAGAATTGAAGTCGCGACGCAAGGGCAGATGCTCCAGAAAATAAACCGGTTCGCCAAATTTCTCAGTCCCTGCAGTCGAATGTATCATCTTAATATTCTTGAATTAAACATTTAACTGCCCGAAAAACTTTACTGCTCTAAAAGACAACTGTAAAAATCTTTTAATGTCCTAACGACACAATTTTGTTTGCTAAACTCGTACCAAGGTCTCTCAAACGGTCCTCACGGGATAATTTGGCTCATTTGCGTTTATTCGGCTTAAAGCGGTCACAGACCGGGTGCGGAAGGTCAAGGCGCTCACACATACACAATGTGCACATACATAAATCTATACACACAGGCACGTATCTAAACAAGGACAACCTTATCGCTCTTCCGTTTACTTTATGAAAGCGTGTGTTGCTAATATGCGAGCATTGAAAGGTAGTTACAGTACCGATGTGTGCGTGTCAAGTTATAAGAATTTATTGGTATTATTACTAGCAAGTACTTATCTGTAGTGCAAGTTTACACTCGGCTATTTTCGAGTACCATGTCTATGTACTTCAATTAGCCTCTTTGTCTGCTCTATAAATACCAAACGCATCGTCTGACTGATATTCTGTACAATACGGGTTTGTATGATTATTGATTACGGTGATATCAGAAGAGAACAAGTTCCTATTTCAACATTTGTATCTAATTCCTGTATGCTACGAGTTCAAGTCTTGTTTGATTATTTGGGTTAACGGTAAATTACTTACATAGTAGAAAAAGAAATAGAATAACCGATTTCTCCTTCTGTCTAACTGCCTATATCCCCTCGATATAAACGTCAGATTTAAATCCAGAATAAAACTAGACTTTTTAATTGATATAGCCGCATGAACCCTTGAAGTTCCGCTTACTGGTAGCCTAACGAGTATGTACATTAAATTGAGTGCAAAAACAGCAAGCGTGTTTCTGTGAAGTCCATACCGTTTTAGGGAGCCCTCCACGTCATAATGCCCTATAGGGCTCGTGAGCAACGTTTTTGCTGCTTGTTTAGTTAAGGCGAAGTAGCTTTGAAAAGGGTTGGTATAACACGATGTGACATGATTTGTACGTTAGTAAAGTTTATCCGGCGTAAATTCCATAAAATGATCGAAATAAACAAAGGGTTGATTTTAGTATTGCTACACAAAAAATATATGTACAACAAATTAATCTGTACAAAACATTGTGGTTGTTGATTGAGATTAAATCTTCGCTATTTAGGCATAATTCCCAAGTACATTTACAGTTTCGTTTTGTATTAAAAAGTCTTATTTTCTCTTAAAAAGATTCTTCATCGCCTTTATTGTATTCTCTCTACTTATATGATACATTTCTCCTTAAGTCCGTCTCGATATGGCAACAGTTAGCTTCGATCCTTATGTGAACACCGCTTGGATGACTCACTGCTGACCAAATAAGGAACTTGACCAAGACCTCTGATGCACTGCGCTTACCTGTGCATGTGTCTTTCACTCGCCCATACATATGCACGCTATTTATCTGATTAGCCTTGTTTGTCTTATCTTTATTTTAATTGTTGTTTCCTATTCCTTATTTTAATCTTTATTTTAATTGTTGTTTCCTATTCCCTTCTGGGATGGTAAGACAGTGTTTTTTAACTGTCGTTCTCACGTATGACGTTTTTAAGTTCAGATAAAGTACTATAATAACATATTTCATAAGTTAAGTTTTTTATGTCTGTTTAACATATAAATTGCAAAGAACACTTCGCAGTAATGTTTAATTTGGTTCAATAGAATCGTGTACATATTCTCATTATAAGTTGCTTATAAAAGTTACCTTCAAGCTGCCCGAGAGACTAATATTTCTGAGCGTCTATATCAGGATTGACGTCATATTCAATAGATGGCAGTGCAATTATGTGATAGCTCCCTAAAGGGCCTAGCCGACCCTTGAACTGGGTCGGTTATTACAGGCACGCAAATTGAGTTGGCTTTTGGACAGAGTGGATTAATTCGCAATTAATGACATTGGGTTTAGACGACCATACTTTCAAGGGCCATTTGGTTTTGTAGCTTTGTATTTTAGTGCCAGACGCTTTAGGAATTTTATCTAATAGACTCCATCTAGCAAATGTAGTGGAAGTACTGGCATAAAGTTTAAAGCATGTCTTCGTACTTGTACTGTACATTCCCTTAATATAATAAACGGAAAAGTTTGTATGTATGTTTGTTATTCTTTCAAGCAAAAACGAATGAACGGACTTGGCTGAAAACTGAAATAGTCATTGTTTATGACCTGAAATAACACAAAGGTTACTTTTTGTGAGGTGAAAACCACTGAAAACTACGAAAGCGAAGCCGTTGTAATACAAGTGCATTCACAGTACATGGCCCTTTCCTGTAGTGGTAGGCAGAGACCATAGTTTTCCTTTAAATACGCTTGCATACCCCCTGAACTGAAAGAAATTGATGATTATATTGATTGGACCAAAGTTTCGTACTTATAAAGTCACTAAGCACATTAGAAGTGATATAGTTTCTTATTTTTGCACTTATCATCTTTTGATGTTTCCCAATATAAAACTTCGTTCCATATTTCCTCGGCCAAACGTCCCAAAACATGTGCCTCTGCGAAAAGTCCATTCGGCATAACGACAGCTGTTTTGGCTGAGTTATAGACGTTCATCGCTCGTGTAAAACTGACCAGGGGGGTTTCATGGGGTGTTGGGAGGTCATGGGAGGTGGCAGGGTTGGGGTCAGAGGGGATGTTCATTCATCTGAGGCGTGACGTCACGTCCGAGGTCGTGCCCTCGCGTTGCCGAGAGAATGAGCGACAAAAACGCGAATCAACATGACCTTTAGGGCTCTCCAAAATCCATTTGCGGCTTCAGTTGATTACTATCTTGAGACTTTTCGGTTTGTAAATCACTTTTTCTAAATATCACTTACCTACTTTTTCTTTTCTAGTTGCCAAAAATCAAGATAAAGCGATCATGCGTGAACGTGATCGATTATCCTCTTCATCTACTCTGATAGAGCCGATTTGTATCCAATGATTAAAAAGTTTAAGAAAGAAATATTAAGTACCTACTCGTTTGTGTACAAAAATAATGATGATTATCTGTAAAAAATGCAGTGTGTCTTTTTTGATAGAAAAATAAATAATCAATAACAATAACTGTTGTATTGGTATTATTACTCGTACTTATTTTGGCATGTAATGTTAGCAAATTTCATTTCATTACAAGCCACTTTTCAATAATCAATCATCGTTCATAACCACACAAAATATAAATCTGCCGAGGCTTTCTCCTGAACACGGCAATCAACGTAACGTGCACATATTATAACGATTTTAATTATAATCTTAACACAAGCTAGAAGTGAAGTAAAACACCGTGAGGAAAGCCGCGTCTTTAATCAGCGCGACACGTATTGACCATTGTCTTTCCAGCATATATGGCCGGCTAAGTTGAGAGGATGGTTTAGGTGCTAGGCAAGCCTATTCCATCTCAACAATGTCCCAGGCACTACAGTCCTGCTGAGCGTAGGCAAAGATTGTCTAATGACGCTGTGTAAATCATCTAGTAACGATGAAGGTAATGGCCTAAGTTTTTGCGTAGTATGAACGTCACCGTTTTTCAAAGAACTACTAATGGTAAGACGGAAACCCATCGGCAATTCACCACGTCACTTTCAGAGGGGTTCGACCCCATTTATGATCGCTTTTCCGATACCTACCACAGTAGCGACTACAGTAGCCGTTCGAAGAAGATGTGAGTATTATTAGTATTCCTGAACCGTCGAAAAAAAACAGCAAGGGTCACGAGGACTTCGTAGTTTGGACGTAATATTTTGGTAATAAGATTTGAAAGAAACTAGACAATCTAATGAGGTAACTTAGCCTTTTAGGCATCTCTCCGAGTTCTTTGAACTGTAATCTGTTTTCTATGAATCGTTGATTATTTTCTGTTGATGAAAAACAGATTTTCCTATACCCTTATTAGCTAAAGTTATACGCTTTACGGTCATAAAAGTATATTCATTGAAATTATTGGAGTAGGTTATCATTTATAACATGCTTAGAAAAATCATGCTACTACGCTTAGAATTATTGTAAATTATGGTCATAGGGTTTTTTTTGGGTAAAGTATAAAGTTTTCCTTCACAAAGTCCTCAAATAACCCTAAAAAGCTATGAATCAAAAAACGCGAGTCCGTTATCGGGATTTTTATCAGGCTAATGCATTTATAATGTTCTTTAAATGCAGGCGACGGATGTTACGAGTCAGCTGTTCAAGCCAATTTACAGCATAACACTTTTATATCTATTGGAAGGAACTACGTTTACTAATGGATATGATTTATCAGTACCATACAGCTGAGAAAAAGTTAATCTATTCATTGGCGGGATTAGTACCTAGAGACTAATTCTAATTTTTCAGGAAACAATTACCTAACCCCAAACCTTTAATTAATAACAATAGATATAATGAGGTGATGCAAAAAGGTTAAAGTTTCTTTAACTTTGGTTAGATGAAGTGGAATTGCTTATATGGCTATTCAAGTTTAAGATTCCATGAACACGTAACATATGAGTTTATTATTTTTAACGGCCACTTTTCCACAACTTGGAAAGACTCGGTTAAATGCCGAATTGGGTTCACAATAAAAACAAATTAGTTAATTGACAGTGAAATACAGTCAGTGTAATTAATGAGCTTGGGTTGCGACTGTATTCACTGTTATTGTTAACTATAGGTACAAAATAATTTAGCATAGCTTGTTCATTTCGGATTTAACTTGTGTATACTACATTCATGTGTTAAGAGCTTCAAAACTATACTTATCATGAAAACTTTTATTTAGTTCAGTCCATATTAGGTCTAAGCACAGCCAGAAATCCCGCAATAGGCTTAACGCAACACGGCGCCGGTTTCACAACACATTGTAGACAGATACACATCTAAAGGTAGGACTGCATTTCAGCGTTGCTGCACGACACTGCACGGCGCGACTTCGACACAAAGCCACAGCCCCGGCTAAAATGAGAGGTGTGATAGGACCGTAGTGTTATTTTGTGCACTTTGAGTGAACCTACTTGTTCTGCCTGGGGCAACGCAACTTTTGAACGGATAAATTGAATTTGTTTATTATAAATAAATAAATAATAAGATGTAATTTTCTGACAGAGTGTTCTTAGATATTTTCCAAAAAATCTCCCAAGTGACTATTGTCAGCTATTATCTAGTAACTAGTTGATGAAATGCCTACAGCGCCGCTGAAATGCGTCCAGCCGGCTTACTATGACCGTTTATAGCGATTCAGTTTAGGTCCTACTTTTGGTCCTGTCAGCGAAGTTACTTATAGGACCTAAACTGAATCGCTTTAAACTGTCATAGTAAGCCGGCAGTTTATAGTCAGTTTGTGACGACGCGCAGCGACGCTTAGCGACACAAAATGACGATCTGTGCCGCGACGTGCGGTGCCGCGCAGCGCTGCTCACATGCGGTCCGACCTTAAACCCAACCGGTCCACAAAGCAATAAAGTAATGCTTCGCGTTCGTAATGTTCCGAGGGCGTATCGATTGCATTAATGAGATGTGGGCACACGTGTGGTCCGGGCGAATAGTGCGAGGTTTAAGGACTTTATGGGCCATTTATGATTTAGAGACAATGGTGGTCTGATCTTTTGTAGCACGTTATTGGAGCGTGAACGAATTGCGCAGCTCTGTGGACTGAATGTGAAATTGGAAAATAAAAAGAAAAACAGTTATAGATTTTATTGTAGTGTACACACGTAGGTATTTCAATATAAATTAAATGCCGAAGATTTTTTTCATTTATAAACAAAAGTTTGTCATTCCATCTTGAAAACACCAGGGTTCACAAGTCCATATAAATCCTAATTTTATGTCTTGGGCACGGTATAATATGTTTGTTTTTTAAGACGTTCAGCCATGACAGAGGCCTCCAAGTGTATTAAAAACTCCCGTCACCAGAGCTGGCACATATGAACGTACTTACTTCATCTAGCCTAGGGCCTAGAGTACAAAGTTACTTGCTTTACTCTCTTAAAATTTGTTTGTCCCGATCCGTGTGTTGAATTGGGGTTAAGCTAGATAATTGTTTAAGTGCCGCTTAGTTTTAACTAGCGAAACTGTAGTGAGCTTAGACTTAATGTAAATGTTAACTCGATTAAACTAAGCTAACCCTAGTAAATGTTATTTCTAAAGTCATAATGAATAGGTTATTTAACCAAAGGTTTTACTTTGGGAAACTTTAACATTTAGGAAAGTTTATATAATTGTAACACTTAGGAAGTTGGAACATTCGAATTTGTACAATGACCATTCATGCGTGCGGTCGAGCCAACATTTTGGGTGTTTAAATGTTTTCATGTAATCAGAATTTCACAATGAAAATGTCAAAAGCCATTTTGGAGCTTCATTTATAAATTCTGGGAAACCTTTTTTGAATACAGTATATTTTATTCTTAATAATCGGTTAAGGAACCTATTTTTTGACAGATTTGTATGAGCAAATGTAAAATTATGACATTGATAAGCACCACTTGTTTTAAGGATCACACAATTCTATCTTACAGCACATTTTTCATTAAATTAATTCTTCATTCTCTTCCATTCAAATAAACCTCGAACTTGTAAGACAGTGCCTTTTAAAAGTATTATTCACAGAACAAAAAGGACCCAACTAATACCCAAGAGAACAAATACCACGCAAATGGACCTGTCACGAAAAATCCTCCTGGTAAACCGGGATAAAGCCATCCCCGGTGGATTTATGAGGGATTTTCACACCTTTAGGATCTTGTTCTTACGAGTTTGTTTAATCTTGCGAAGGCTCTAGTTTTTAACCTAATTTTAGGGACTTGAGGTCCCACGGGAAGACCTTACTTTGTGTTTATGTATTATAATAAATAAGTAAGTAAATAAATATATTTGGACATTCTACACAGCGTCATCTAGTCACAAGCTAAGCAACTTAATACTTGTGTTATGGTAACCAGATGACTGATTAATATATAGATACATTTTTTCTAGTTGTAACATGGAACAAATATTTGCAGAACATACAAACATTTGTCCCGTAGCGTGGATGGAACCCGCAACCACCGCGTCTCAGGCGGGCTTACGCCCACTGTGCCAGAGAAGTTATGTATTAGTATTTGTTTTATTATAAAACCAGCTCTGTCCTACGATTTCGTTTGTGCTACATATCTTCTTATCTTTAGATATTTATAAGATCTCATGTAGCGTTAGGACTACCTACAACTTATAAATATCTAAAGATAAGATATCAGGAAACTTTATCATTATAATTAATTATAATTTTATGTAAACTCGAAGTAATAGGAGGTAGGTCCGTACTACGAGTATAAGGACCAAAAACTTCAAATTCACGTGTAAACTAATATGTATTTTTCCACTTTAAAATTCCAATTTGAATGGTTTTAACATACAAGGTCGCAGGGAGTCGGCTACGGATATTTAATAAATTAATCACCAACATAGAGAAAATTGGTAACAATAAGATGTTTGAAATACTGGTTTAGTGTTTTATTGATACCTATAATAAAAAATTAATTCAGATTTCATGTTGCTTTATTGAGCGATAGCTCGTGTAATAAATATCCTTTAGCCAATGTTTTTATTTTACCTAAATAACAGAATCTACTTGTACGTAATTGTGAATACAAAATATAATGTTAGAAACGCTACAAATAAAGGCAAATAAATATTTGAAATTTGAAAATATACATGTTAATTAAATGATTTGTGTAATAGCCTCAACTCCAGTTTATGGTCCATTTTCAGTATCTCATCAACCTGTAATTTTACTATGGTAAATAGTTGCATGTAGCCGAACCAAGATAGTAGAAAAAACACTGCCATTGCCAGACGGAAGTGTGCCCAAGACACTGGCCAGCAGTACAAATCAGGCTGCGGATGATGATGATGCGGATATTAAGATTAATTTTATTATTGCTAGCGTTCTTCAAATAACAGAACTAATGACGCGTCATTACGATAACAGATGACGGGAGGCTTGTCGCGATAGCGGGGTCAAACATACAATATTACAGACATACAATATGTATATTGTATGTCTGTGTATGGATATTGTATGTTTGTATACAAACATGGAACATAGCGATAAAAATTATGGAAATGTTGTCGCATCGTTAAATATTGTCAAGATAAATTAGAAAGTAAACGTATTTTATTATTTTAAGTTTAAAAAATTATAAATTTGAGGTTACTTATATCTCTTTAGATTAACCAACTGAATTCTCAAACTAGCGGACATCAAAGATGATGTTGAAATTGGATCTTAAATGTAAAGTATGATAAAGTATTCAAATTAAACGAATAATTTTGTAATTTTCACTGATTAAAATTCTATAGAAAATGAAGCAGATCACTGACCGCAGGCACTATGCCTAAAATGTACTATCGTTGCCCGATAACTATATGAATCTGTTCGAGGCCTTTCTTTCTGACTCATAGTTTGTAACTCCAATTCTATGATCTAGAATTCTAGACATATTCAGATCCGAATATTAAGGCTTCTCAACTTTCTTTAAGTCGCTGAAATCTTTTCATTTCGAAGAAAACTGCTATGAATGTTTTCCTGGAAACCCTTTGAATTTGTTTGAAAAGAACACTATCAATTTAGATTTTCCTATAGAATAATCCAATAGAAAACCATTTGGTCATTGACATAGCGCGGGGAGGACAACAATAATAATTACTATTCCAGACAAGTCCTAAGGTTGTTCACCCGATGAATGAATGGTATGTCTAGCTTTAGTACTAATCTATGCTCCATCAAGGGACAACTCGTAAACAATGTCACAAACCCTAGTTATAAACGAGTACAATCTATTTCTTTAAACTTTCGCGATCACAATTCATACTTTTGAATTATATAAACACAGGTTTTACAGAACGCGTTAATAAAGGTTCTAAAAAAGATCAAATTACTGAATCTCAGAAGTTTAATTTCAGTACCTTTTTAGCAGGAAAAAGTTAAGCGAGTTTTGCTGTCGTTTCACGTTCAAAACGCTTTAGGGGTGCTAAATAGAAAAACTAATATTAAAAGCCGTTGTCTGCGAGGTAGATGACCTCTAGATTGATATTCTAATCGTTTTATCCTCAGAGTATTCTTTGTTTTTGTTGATTGCTAACCTCACCATTTGGCTTTCTGAAGGATTATTTGCATGTAATTAGTGTTGAACTATTGTTTGTATTGACACATTGGCTTTGTTCAAAGGTCGAACTACAATTGGTAATTGTCTAAATGTTTTTAAATTCTAATTGTTTTTTTTAGTGTTCCCATTGTCAACAAGTCAATTCGTCGCACCTCAGTTTTGCTCAGACTATCAATTTTAGAAAACTGTAGTTTGGAATACATATTGATCACTTATTTTGCTGCCACTGCTAGTGCAATCCAGTCAAAACGTTGGTACAAAATCAAATTGAGGCAAAAGCGATAAATACCCGTAAACATGTGTTTTATCGAGTGTATACAAAACACTAACTAACTAAGACCAAAGAATTTTCGCATTCAATGATGCCCTGATTCTTGTTGTACGAGTATCTGATAAATAAAAAAAATGTTCGGCAAGGAAAGGTCTGGGTTTTCACAAAATATTTTGTAACATAAATAAATAAAAAAAATCTTGATAAAGGTGTATTCGATGGAGAGGCACCCTCGTCCGACAATAATTCATTTAAAGAATAAAGTGGCGTATTTCAAAATTGATATTCACAAGCTTCCTCGAAATGATTTTTTTCCAATGTGTTTCAAGGTTATGCGTGCACCTTTTTTAAATAACCAAGGTTTTATACGAGGATAAATACATTTTCATGGCAGGTGTCAAGATGCCTTTGCATAAATATGTAAAATACCTTGCCTCCTCTCTTTAAAACTGTTTAAGGTTATATTTCAATAGTAACATACGATTCATCAAAAATTAGTCCAGGGATTATTTTTAAATACCCATGCGCACCGAGTTACATCACTTTTAACTTACTCGTATTTCGCATGTTTATACTTCAACAGTTTACATTCAATTGTTGTAAGTATGTTGGACATGTCTCTTAAACATATTAAAAGGGTCTTGTCTATGGCTACCCATAGATCTGTCGTCTACCGTGCATCGGTTATACGTTCTTGATTCTGAATCTTGTTTTAATTTGGCAAAGTAAGCATTCCTAAACGTACAGATATTTCTAGAAAATGCAGCGTGCAAGAAACTTCTACGTATTCAAGAAGCCGAGGGAGGCGGGGTATCTCACGCGAGTTCTTAATTATTGCCGTTCAGCAGCTATTTAGAGGCGCCAGATATATGCCACGGATAGGCACCAGACACTCTACAAACTCCATCGTGCCAATAATCGCAGGTCAGCTTATGTTGGTGAAAACTGAATTTGGGAGAATAACCAACATAAGCTGACCTGCAATGATTGTCACTCACGATGTATCGTTTTCGGTTTATAGAGTAGAGAGAGGGGCTCTATCTACAGTTCCTTATCTCTATACTTTCCATGCTTTACGCACACTAGCATTTACATACTAAGGTACACGGACGTAAATGTCCAAGAAGATCGTAAAGTGCAGGTTGTGGTACTCAGTTCTGCTTTTACTATGGTACAAGGTCGGAGCCATCTCGGCACAGTTTAAAAGATAGATATCACCGGCCTTTCGTTAGCGTCCGGGAGATAAACTGATTTAGAAATGATTCTGTTTGCAAAACTCTATGGCTGTATTTGCGAAACCTTTATTCCCTATCTATTTTTATCTACACCGTTTGTGATATAAGAGAAGTTTCAAAGGTGCTGGAACCTATCAGCGGCAACATAAAGATAAAGCGCTTTGATGCACGAGTTGATCTAAGTCTTGCAACATAAAATTTTCCACGGGATCTTCAAATTTCATCACTCAGAGTGCCAACAAACATTCAGTGGAAAACTACGAACAATATAACAGTTGTATGGATTTGCGTGACTCGGTATAATTTACAGTGCTGTATGATTAAATAGAAAACGTTGACATCTATGCTCACGCATATAGGCCTTAGATAATGTTGCTTATTATTACAGAAACATAACTTCGAGGAACCTCGTTGTTCGTCGCATTGCAATTTCTCGTGACTAGAAATACAATCTGTAAGGACGTATCGTGTAGCTTTCACCACCCATGGATTAATGAAATAATTATTTCCGTGTGTTTATGATTCGATAAGGTAATCTCGAGAAGTATACACAGAGATAGAAAACACGCAACGGTGTTTGTATGCGGCATTCATAGGCGATGTGTGAAAACAATTGGATGGATTATACATATATGAAGAATGTATGGAGTCGCTATACTCGCTGTGTGAATTTGATTGATACATAAATTTATAAAGGAAAAAATATATATCACGTTGTATTATGAAGAATGTATGGAGTCGCTATACTCACTGTGTGAATTTGATTGATACATAAATTTATAAAGGAAAAAATATATATCACGTTGTATTAACAAGGTGCGATAAACACACACCAATTTAACGAGGAACGACCGGGTTCGAGCCCACGACATTTAGCTCAGGGAGTCTACTCTGCAAATCGTAAAACGAAATTTTCGCATCAAATCCCAGGTTAGCTGATCATCAATTTGGAAAATTAACCAACATAATTATTTTTGTTTTCTAGAGTAGAAGGGCAGAAGTCGAGGCACGAACACTAAAGAGGCCCTTCGTGCAAAGAATCTTTCACGGCCTTATCGTCGAAAACGGTTCCTTCACAACAGTAGTCCATACAGTGCCCAAAGCAATGATTCCGCAGAACATCTGAAAAGGGCCATCAAAAATCGCTTAGCAGTCTGTATCATCAACGCAATATTTTGCCAGAAAATGTTCAGTATCAATATTTACAGTGTTGTTGATAATAAAAGTTAATCGTTGTGACAATTATGCTTGAGTCAAATTGTCCATTATCGTTTGCTACATTGTACCGTGCCCTCAGCACGAGTTCTAGAACGATTACCCAGTTTAACTTAATTTTCTTTAAAGGTCACGTCGCAAAAACGTTGACTTCAAATCAAAGGACAGAGTTTAGGGAGAGAGAGAGTTTTGTGTGTTCTGAACGTTTTTTTTTTAAGGTTCGGGACTTGTGCTACGTTCTGGATAGATTGAAGACTACGTCACTGACCATAATTGAACCGAAACTCCGAGAATTCTTCAGCTAATGTTTTTTCTTGTAGCTCGAGTAATGGCACATTATTGTGTATTACTTGTGTCAACATTACAGATAAATATTTTCTTTGTTGGCTAAAGAAAAAAAATCGTAACTTGTAACCTATTTCTTTCAAAGAATATCATGAAACATAGAAGCTAACCTGGACAACAAAGATAATTGTATTTGCGAAGAATCTACCATTACGTAAAGCTACGTGATATCAAATGAAAGTATATTAAAACTTTTTAAACTATCATGGTTTTGAACACTTAAAACGCGATTTACCGATTTGCGATTTAAGTTTCCCTAAAAATCGGGAAAATAAGGAAAGTAAAATTCTAAACATGTCATGCTCATGATCTAAATTAGTTTGAGTCGAGCAAAAAACAAAAAACTTTCACAAATATTCAGGAAGTAGAATCTACGGCCAAAAATTTACTAACATTCTGCGCATTTGGTGAATCATAATATTTTCCAAACTAATATGAAAACACATTTCCACTACATCATGTTTCAAACGATATGCAAATATAATGGGTCTTATCTAATTGGTTTTCCGCGTAAATGGACTACATACATAAAACGGATTTTAATATGACACATTAAGAAAACACAAATGGACGTTAATCAAAAATATAGGACACGCTACAAAAAAAAACTAGTGTATACGTACGTAGTCTGACTTTCCTTGCGAGGTACCTACACATGTCTTTGATCTGCATGTTAATGCCCTTCAATTAAATGGCAACATTAAAACATTTTTGTACTCACTTGACTATGTTTCAGAATAAAGCTCTGAATTTGCAACTGTTTTCGAAATCTCATTTGTTTCATTCTTAACACAATCCATCTATCTATCTTTGGTCTGCCGTTACAGTCTAATTCAACAGTAGAAAACACAAAATAAATTTTCGATCAATCGAATTCAAGGCAGTGAGTTGGCCTAATCTTTGCAAATATCGTCGACCTGTCACGTCGTGCTTCGGAACTCGCTCTAAAAGCTCACCAAGCAAGCTCATCTATCATGTGCTAGATTAATGGCCGTTAGATGTACGATCAATTTAGGAACACAATAGTACATGAAAAGGCTCATTGTAATCCAAAATTCATCATTTGAGTGCTCAGGCAAACAATTCGGGGTGTGTAAGGGTTTATACACATTTGTGATATTTTGTTCTGCTCACAACTTGAACGGAGTTTCTGTCACAGTCAGTGTTTTTCGGGTGGTTATAAAAACCTAATAGTCTATCCATCTCTGTTCTGATAGAGTCAGCGTTTGTCGGGTGTGTGAGTAGTATGCTATTGATCTAGTTTTTGACAGTTCACAACCAAGCGTCACATACACATGTAGGATATTTATTTATGAATGCGAATTTAACAGCAGATGACATTGCAGTAACTGAAACCGATATATGATCTTCAACACATTAAATATTTGATTCGCTGTAAGCCACATGAAACCCCGTGATTTGTCCTTGTAACGAACAGTTTACACTCCTGAATTTGCTATGCTTGTTTGTCACGGTCACGAAGTTACGGCGCGTCACAATGTCACAAATGTAAACGCACCCTAAAACTATTTAGTATTCTGTGATGCGTGACAAAGCGAATTAATGGGTTTGGGAACAAAACAAACTGTTTCAATGATCGTGTTGGTAGAATTTGGTTTGACGGTACTTAGTGATTCCGTTACACTATCTATCTAATCAACCGTTTCTCGGAAGAGCAGTATACGAGTAAACTAGTTGTCAAAGTGAACTAACTAATTTGCATTTTATCTGGATATTAAAATAAGAGTTAATAAATAGACCTTCCCCCCATCATCTATCTTATATCAATCTGTCTTGACTCTCGAACTTTAAAAGAATTTTAGAAATACATGGAGATTTGTCGTGTCGTCGCCAATACGTCGGGATATAAATAACGCGATAATATTTAAGTATTTCTAAAATATGACTTGTGATCACGAAAGTTTCAAATATATTAAAAACTCTTCGACCTCTTTATCTGTTCGTATTTATAAGCAAGTGGCCAACTCAAGAAGATCAATGAATCATTTTAAAGCCATAAAATCTATTGGACTAACATAAATAAAATTATACAGGCCACTTGCTCACGAACTTGCTTATTATACGGCAATACGTTTCTGTCTAAGCGCTATCCGGTATTTTCAATGACGATGCCAGTTTTACATTTTCGTTATGCTCTATCTATCCAATCGGTAAACCCCATTGTTGAATTAAGTACCCTTGTATAACGCCCTCTCAAGGACCAAAGTACAGACAAAGTAGGGGGGGACTGTCTAAGTGCCTTCTCAACTGAAGATTTGATAAATATCTTGAAATTATATCGTCTGCTTATTCTTAGTGGTGTTAGTGGCAGTTTCAATAATGTTTGTGATTTTACAGACTGCGGTAAGATTATTTTTTAATATAAAAATATCAAATCACAGTAAGCTAATGCAGTAATGCTTCTTATCACCCTTCCGATTTGTAATTGTGACCGCTCGGAACTTCAACTTTAACCAAACGAACCGAACGAAGCTGACGTTCTTGATAGATATCAAGAACGTCAAGCTTCGGCACGAGACCTTCCGTACTTCGGAAGGAACGTTAAACGGTCGGCCCCTGTTTAAAAGGACCCATCACTAGAGTTTGCCACGACTCATTATCTTACACTAGCTGTGCTCCGCGGTTTCACCCGCGTAAGTCCCGTTTCCGCGGGAATATCAGGATAAAAAGTAGTCTATGTTACTCGTGGATAATGTAGCTTTCGAATGGTGAAAGAATTTTTAAAATCGGTCCAGTAGTTTTTGAGCCTATTCATTACAACCAAACAAACAAACAAACAAACAAAGTTTTCCTCTTTATAATATTAGCATTAGCAAGTACAAAAAGTAAAATTTCAAAAAACATTACACAGTGTGATTGAATCTCGAAGTTTCAAATATTAGAACCAAAATATTATACTTTACCAACAAAAAGATTACATTTCACATGGTTACTTAATTCATTTCCTTTTCAATTCTATGAATAAATATATTAGCGTTTATAAATCTATCATAGTATACCTACGCATGATAAATATCACCGATCCAAGCTGTCTCCCAAAAGGCCAGAATGAATGAACACATCATGTTATTCATTAAAATAATTTGTCAGACAGATAGCGATCTTAGATATGGATCGGACTTTCTGATCCGTCGTTAATTATGTAGATTAGGTCGTTAAGGCATTCCGTATAGTATGAACATTGATGTCATATTCTATGTATTCTTTATTAAGATATCAGCCCGGTTTTGCTTGGGAAACTTACTTTCTGATATTATTATGAAACTTTTTTTTAAGTGAGAGTAATCTCGCGTACAATAATCTTATAGAAACAATCAACTTCCATCTGTTGACAATAATTTGTAACTGACCAAAATAATACATTAACTAACTATCCGTATTTACTCGAAGAGCCATGAACTCAAATTTTTTACTATTGTTTACGGCCCAAAAAAAATTACCTACTCATTGAGTAAACCCATACTAACATCCTACGGTTTTTTAAAACATAAAGTACAGACAGAAAGATTGTTTTGTGTGTAGATGTTCTCGATAAGCTATAACTAGAATTATAATGAGCATGAGGGCGTAAATTAGTTTATTGGGCAATAAACAGATAGTTGATCATGTGAGATACCACTCACATGTTTCCATGATGGGCATTTTACCGGTAATCTGTAACTAGATTTGTAGGCATTTTCAAAGCATCTGAAATGACTAAACAGATTTGAAAGAATTTGTCTACTACTTCTGTATTTAGACTGCTTCATTCCTGCAGAATTAATGTATGCAGAGGACATTGAACAAGTGTCTATGACGATGGGGATCAGTACCTAAAACTACAACAATTAAATTTTGCTTAAATTGAAGCTTGACTCTTGAAGTTTGTACTTTTTCTATTAGATTGATCATTACTAGATGACGCTGTGTGGAGTGGAATGTCCAAGGATATTATACCTACTTAAGTTTTTTTTAAATCTTACTCTTACTTATTCAAAGTCTTTTTGCCATGCCATTCTTTTAGTTAGATCGTTTAGATTCTATAACATCTAGCTAGAGTTTTGGAATAAGTAAGTTTAACTTTTATATATTTTATTTACACGAGGTGTGCTACTCCGTTACGCAAAACACCAAGCAAACATCACAATTATCGTGCCATAAACAAGTAGGTATATTTGTTTATCCTCTAAAACTGTTTACTTTATTTATCAGATAACAATAACGGATCTCACACAGACACACCCTTTGGCCATAAAACTAGAAAAAAAAGACGCCAATAACTTTATCAAGACACATTCTTACAGGTACAAAGGTTGCCGGGAAGAAATCGCTTTTAGCGATAAGGACGCTCATTGTACATTATTACTTTTTTGTTTCTCTTTCAATGTTTGTTTTTTTGTTTAAGAATTTTCATTCATTCATTTCATTCAAATACTAAACAGTAGCCAACATATCAGTGACACATGACCTCCAAGGGAGGCAGGTCCAATCATTACACACATTTGTGTCATGTATTGTAAACCGTGTAACTCAAGAAATAAGGTCGAAAATGATAACTCGCTTGTGTGTGTGCGTTGTATGATTGATAAAGCGCGAAACGCGGTGGAATTGTTTTGGTTTTAGAATCTTCACGCTTTAAAGGGGTAAGGGTCATATAGCAGACTTATAAGAAAGCAAATCTAATGAGATCTCTTATAATCCAAAGTGTTCTGGCTTAGTTATTAAATTATGACTCAAGTTACTACTTTTAAATAGTAATTTATTGGTAACAATCCGCCGTCTTTTGGTATTGATTTATTAGGTAACGATAGCGAAAGAGTCACAAACATCAATTCGTATCTTACCAATATTATAATCTAAGATACGTATTTTAACTCGACAGTTTAAACTATGAAAGACTAAGTAAGGATTTTAGTTAATATCGATCAATTGAAAACACTTCTACATAACAAATTCGCAAAGTAAAGCCAAAAACCCTTCCCAATTTAATAAATATCTTGTAAAACAAGGAAATTTCGGGTCCCTGTACCCTTATTCAAGAGTGAAAAATTGGAATTTACCTGAATGTAAAATTCTATCATTTTCACAAACGATTATGGAAAGGGAAAAGGTCGCTAATCGTGATCCTTTTTATCGCGACAAGGGTGTAACTTGGGATAACAAGACAATTTGCATTTTTCTACTTGGTGCTCTAATAAATTCGGTCAAATGTGAGACATACTAAGCATCAGACGCTTTCATATTATTCGTACAAAATTGTGTCGTTTATTTTGTTTAATAATTATTTTTCTTTTTCACAGAAATTTAAAACTTATATTACAGAAACTAAAACACAGTATAAAATAATTTAAATTCAAGTAAAACGATTTAAAATCGGTCCTTCGTCGTATCGAATCCTTTAATAAATAAATAAATAAAATAATATCTTTGGACATTCCACACAGTTTCCTTTGAGCGTATATTATAACTTTAATATAATAAAACTAAAGATTGAGTTTTTAATTTAGATGAAATTGATGCAAAATTTATTTATAATTAAATTGGGAAATTCAAGAGGGCACCAACATAATATAATTTGTTTTAAAACTCGTTCGACCCGAATCAATCTGTCATTCCCTAACAATTAATTGTTTTAAAGCCCAGCCGGTAATGCAAATAAAGAATTGTTTATAAGGTTCAATGTACACACTCGAGATCAACATTATCATCTAACGAGTACAGATGGCTGTTGGTTCAGTAAACATCAAATAAACATTATGCTTGTAACGCGGAAGACTAACAAACTTCAAAAACAAAAGAATAATACCAGTACGAAATAATGAAGTGTTGATAATGCAAGTAGTTAGGTACAATCAGCAGTTTCATGACTGCAAACTGACAAACGCACTGCGGAAAAATAATGTTTGGCACACAGGATAGTGTTATGAAGAATACTCAATGCAATATATGCATACCTACCTACAGGTTCGTGTAATAAATGCTTGGTTGTATAGACGCAGAACAGACCGCGACCACACTGCCATACGAATACGCACTGGCACATGTAAGAGATAAAGTACGTTTGTGTGCATAAAATATATGTTGTCTCACTCAACACACATTTGTTCCACGACACGACTTTGAGTTTTGTTATTTGCAAATATCTGCCTATTCAAGTTCATAATCTCCATAACTATCCATTGTATACGAATGTATCGCTAATGCGTAATGTTCTGCATGGTCTCAGTTAATTATGACACTCGGATAGATCGGGGACGTAAGAAGCCAGTATCGTAAATCAACCGGGGTCATACTTACAGATAACGTTCCTCGGGCACTAATGTAGAGGTTAACAACAAAAATCCGTCAACAAAAACACAAGAGACGTGGTGCAGGCGTGCTGCACACTGCGGCCGTTCACCCGGCACCGGCGGACTGCGTTTCGAAAACTTCACGTCGCCGAAGCGTTTAGAGAATATTCAAAAATAGACCGACCGATCGGATCAAACGCAACAGTAGACGGTAGCACGTCTTACTTCGTTACTCAAGTTGACATTCGGCATGAGAACGATACGCGGTCGTCGGAGCCGTCCCGAATTGCTTTGAAAAGTTTCCAGTGCACAAAGTTGGTGTGATCGCGAGGTCGGGCTCTACGCGGCGGAACGCGGCAGCCCCGTGGCGCTCTGAAGTGAACTGGCGCCGAGCGCTCGCGGTCCGCCGTCCGCCGTCCGCCGGCCGTCACACAGGAACACCCACACATACGCAATGAGTACGCACACGCGCGCAAACACTACCAGTACCTACGCTCACGCCGCCGCACTCCCACACGCTCAATACAAAACTGATAAACACCAAACAAAACATCACTCTGCAACTGCACATAATAAACATACGCAGTTCTATACAACACCCTTGATCTCAGCCATTGACTCTATTTTCACAAATCGTTTGGAAATTACTTGCACAAGATGATGGAGATAAAACAAAATACGAAACTGCAAAAACAGGTTTCGTTCGAGGATCGTAATGGGCACTCGACGACAGAAATGTCGTAGGTCGGACACAACGTGTAATGGCATATTGAACACAGACGAAGCAGGAAAACAAGAGTAATATACAGAGAGGTCGAGACTAGAGTACAAGGCGATTTACGCATTCGATTCTACACATAAAGGTAGAACTGAGATATCTAACCCCCAGTGCCTATAACCGACTTACGGATGGCCGTAGGACTTTCGCCATAGCAACGTTGTTATCTGTCAAAAAGTTTCATACATTTTGTGGTGTAAAAACAAAGTTGCTATGGTGATGGTCCTACGGATATCCGTACGTTGATTAGAAATCGGGCATAAGACAAGACGAGTAGAAGATAGTCCCGTGTAGTTACAAAGGACCAGCTACATGCCTCCTCCCAAAAAAAAACAAATTAACGACACCTGATATCTAAGAACGTGGCTGTATCAGGGTCAGGACAGGAGATGTGTCATGCTGTAGGTAAAACTGTACCTAAACGAATTTGCAAAAAACTAAACAATAACGCACGGAAAATTAAATCATAACATTGTTAATAAGTCATCTCGAATGTTCTTATTATTTAAATACAATCATTAACGATGAGTTATGTAATTCATAATATTGAATTAATTGATTGTAATGAGTATTATTAAGAACAATAATCCATGACAAACATAGTCTTATCAGGTCTAAGGTCTCTCTTTTAACATCAAAAACTCGTTTGAACAGGAATATGAGATTCGTTTAGGTCCTAAACTGTAGGACAAATAAAATTTGATCTTATATGCATTTTCACCAATGAGATAATTGTTTATGAATATAAAAGTATATAATAAAAAATTACTTACGCATGTAAAGCCCGCATTGTTGGTTGGTAATAATATTACCTGAAATAAAAACCAAAATATCTGAGGATAACAACTTAATAACAATAATCAAAAGTGAAATTGTAAAATAAACAAAAGTGTAATTGCATAAATTATTGTTGTGTGAATTGTCAACTGGCCTCAACACCAGCTTCGTAAAACAAACCAGTTTGGAATATTAAAAACTCAAAACATTAATAATTTAAAAAAATGTATACATTTTGAATTTTTTATAATTCACGAAATTGATATTTGTTAGGACCTTGAAATTTAAATGAGGTAGCACTCGAGGTTGATTGGCTCAAATCATTGTGAATTTTATCACAGGGTTATAAAAATGCAAAACCCTTATAACCCGTATAAAAAAAGAAGAATGCAAAAAGGTATGTAAAGTTCGTATGAGCAACTGGTCACTCTGATGACAGTTTTTAGGCAGAGATCTTCTTATTTACTCTCATTAGAGTCTTTCTTCACGCTCGCCGGTTGACTGGGTACTTTTGACTTGGCCCTTCTGCAAAATGTCACAGGTCCAAGTATGTTCGCCTAGGTTTCAAGATGATAGGAAAAACTAGATCAATTCATCAACTGATACCGATTCTGATAAATCAACATCGAAGATTCCCGCGCCTCTATATTATTAACAGAAAAGGTCTCACGACGAAACGTTTCGATTTACTTTGTCGCTTTCAGAAATTCAATTTGAGCTTTCGTAAAATCTATTTGTGTTTCGACACGAGTACGAGTCGGGAGATAAAAATGGTCCACGTAAATTGATTTATCTCAAGGGAACTTTTCACCTGGAACTGGAAAAATATTGTGTCTTGAGATGTACTTGAACTACCTAATATTTTAAACAAACACACTGTTTCATAATAACGACTACAAAACCATTTTTTAAATTAACCAAATTGGCATTTCGTGAACTTTGCAATTCGGCTGAAGGTTGTGACAACTTTTATAAAAATTTACAAAAATTCTAGCTATTTTACAAAAATATTTCTATGAACAATAATGAATTGGTCTAAGGTTTTGCAAATTTGTCTTATTCACTATTCAATAGAAGTATCCGCGGTGTTACAAAAACGTGACCGGCAAAAAGGGAAAGTTGGTTCGATGGATTGGGACAAAAAACTACGTTGATTTGCTAAATCTCTTGAAAAACGCTGACGGTACTATGGACAGAGACTAAGGTCGGATAGACCGCAAATGCTAGGTAAAATATATTGCTGAAGAATGTTGTGCTAAACTATATGATATTTTTTATGTAGTCCCCATAACACAAGCTATTTACATTATATTAACACAACGGGACATTACTCACGTAACATTACTGTCGATTTAGATACCGACAATGTAAATCGACAATAATTTTTACGTGAGTAATGTCCCGTTGTGTTAATATAATGTCTAGTACAACTCACGATAGTTTTGAAAGTGAGACAAGCTATTTACTTTGGGGCTACACCACAAAGTACGAGTACTTTGTAGGCTACTCATGATGTGTGATTTTTTTTCAAAGAAAAGTCAAAGTCATCACGGTCACCGCTATAGGTATGACGTCCGTAGTTTCGTAGCAAGTCGTACAGCATCAATCAATTTGCTGAAGACTCGTAGAATCATCAATCTTGATTAATGAACTCCGGTAATGAAGCTGCTGGCCACTGGTAGGTTAAATATACACATACGGAAGTGGTTACTTTTATTTATTTATTAAACTAATTTTGTTGAGATTAGAAAGTAAATATTTTTTTGGTTTTGATTCAATGTACTTTCTACATTGTATACTTAGCTTTTTAAAAGCATCAAGTTTTTTTTGTGCCAAATAACAAACTGCTATTGGTTGACATTCATACAATAATTCGTAGTTTTTGTATGAAAGAGTAACAAACATCTACCCATACAATACAAAATTTTGCGTTTATAACATAGGGATTATACTACTCATAAATTGTTTTTTTCAAAGCTGAATGTCAAGACTTTGGCTCCGATGTAAAGATGGATCTTTATAGGTCAGCCAACATTGTCTAAGTGAGAATTTTCCCTTTTTTATATGGAAAATTCTGCCAAGAATTGAAGAAACAAACACGGTCCTGGCAATGGAATGGCTAAGTTATTTATTGTACGCATGTTTAATGCGAGCCAAGTTATTCCGCGTTGATGCGATACCGAGTTATGTGCTACGATATTTAGAAATAGGTTTTTTAATTCCGGTAATAAACTCAGGCCATTAAATCTTTACTAGATGATTTATACAGCGTTAGGAGGCAACCTTTGCCTACACTTAACGAGACACTGTAGTGCCCGGTAAGAGGTGTTTTAAGTTTCCAATGTGCATCTGTGTGATCGTCTGTGTGAGGGTCAATCAGTTTTAATAGTCACTTTTATTGTTTGAAGTCAAAGGTAGCTTATTCGAAAGTGTTAATTCTTAACACTTTTTATTTCTATTAAAGTAAGTACTTATTTATCCCCATTTGTTTTAAACTTCAAGTTAAGTATCAACATAAAATATCTATAGATACGTATCTAAGTATAGCAAGTATCCTGGGACCAGCTATGACATTATTATCTTTGTAATTTTTTAATGTCATAGGTTTTTGGACATATCCACAGGAAAGACATGTCATGATAAATGCGTGTGGGGCTGACAAGCCCGAGGGTTTTTTGTTATCTCGCGTGATCTTTTTTTCACTGTTTAGAATTCGCTCGAATTCGTTCTACTGATGCACGGTCGGGATTCGAACCCACGATCTTCGGGATTTATAACACAATAGTCACATAATAAATGATAACCATAACATTTAAAACCTCAAGATAACAGAAAGCGTTAACAAAAGCCATTCCATAATGAAGACATTCTTTGAAAATAATACCGTTCTAAATAAGGCATTGTCTCCACGAGCGTAAGAAACGCGGCGATATTATCGTCGTGCGACGTACACACTCTCCATTAACGTGTCATACACGGCGATGTTAACGCGACTATACTACAAGCGACATTGTCAAGATTTAATTCGAATTATAATTGCCTTAACTACATTACCCGATGATTACCTCCCCCCGCGGAGGCCTTCAGGCGGTCTAAAAACTACATCACCAGAGTTGGCCACTTGCTTATCCGAAGTTACTTACTTTTACCCGATGGTAAGACGGAATTGTCGCGATATACTCGCCATGGAGACGGTGCCTAAATTACAGTCATTAGGGACCGAGTCTTTCAGATAAATTATCCACGAAGATATTTCTCAACTTACATTGTGGATGTTTTGATTGACTGCGAAAATGGTACCCGTTTTAGTAATCTACTTTTCTTCATAATTCTTTGGGTAGATTTGGGGACCATTAATCTTTCAAACATTTTTTATAAGTTTTTCTGCGAAAGGCAATTTTTTGGTTGGCGATAATGGAGTTGATATTATAGGTTGTTTTCATTATGACTAACTATGACATAAATAACGATTCTGTATGCAATTGTTGCATAATCAGCTATACATTATTTTTTTCAATGCCACCTATACCCTTTCCATTTTTTTTGTTGCTTCAAATGAGGAAAAATAATAAAAACACAAGAGAACATGAAAATTTAGCGATTAAGTTGTAATATTGCGTTCAGACGATTTTGTAACAAATATACATTTCGTTGCAGTCCACTAAAATTAATTCAATGCTAGCCCTGGCTTGCAAATGACCTCGTAAATTTGAAAAAAATAATATTAAATTCAAATAGTTTACTTTTTAATTTATTCAACGAGAAAGGTCAACTATCAATAATCTAATCGTTGTTATTCCGTTTTTCTAATCGTGAAATCGAAACCCAATTCAAACAAAACTGAAAGGTAAAAATAAAAAAAAACGTAGTCTTCGTTTCATTCTCGCACCTTTATCCAATCCGATGTCTACGTAAAAAATATTCCTTTCTTCCTATTCAGTGCTACAAGAATCTCGATCCTAGCGAGATAGAAATACAGGTTCGTTTCGTTTCGAAATTGGAACCGGATGTGAAATTTTCCACCGGGCTTGGGATTGTTCCGAATTGGCGGGATTCGTTCATTCAAGAATGTATTTTTGACGTCACGCCACAGATAAAATAACACTCTCCATAGATGTTTCACTCCGAAGATATTTGAATGTACAATTCAAACTTACAACTGTCGTAAAACAGACAACGCCTACAATCTCAATAAGAGTAGAAAAGTTTTTTACAAAAATAAACCCTATGGCTAAGACCATAACCGAATGGGTGGCAGGTGCCCAACGCAAGACGTCATCCGCGTGACAGGCCAACATGGAGATGGCGGGACAAGTCAAATTTACACCTTTAAGATTGCCCCACTGGCCCTGGACAAAAAAAGCAACTGAGGCCTTTGCCCATCAATGAGACAATAAATTGTTTTTCAAAATAGATATTACTTTGTATGAATCTTCAACTTCACCGTGTATTTTTTAAGTGAATCAATATAACAGTCTAATCATTAGAAGTACTTCAACGTCTGACGTGGGCCCTTAACTTTTTCTTAGAAGTATTCAGTGGTGTGGTGTGAAATGGTGTCATAGCTCAGACCGGGTTGCCGACCCCAGTGGGGCAATGCAAACAAACAGCTGATCGATAGCTTCGACCTTTGTATTGTACCTTTTGATAACTGAATTCAAACAAGTTGTAAAATTAAAAAAAAAACTATTAAATAACCTTCGATTTCGTAAGAAGAACTCGAACTCATCAAGATGTTTTCATTCAACAAGATCTTATTATCGACTTCGACCACTTTGACAAGTCACGTTCATAAAAGTAGTAGATTAGGTACTTATATTGCCAGAGAATCCAAGTTGTCCCTTTCTGCAATTTTCTTTATCAATACCAATATTATAAAGAGGTAATGTTGGTTTGTTTATTTGAACTGCTAAACTGCTCAGCCGATTTCAAAAATTCCTTCGCCGATGTGGAGAATGAACTGTTGGGATGGCTATAGGCTGTATTTTATCCCGGCAGTTTCATTAGTACACCCGTGCAAAGCCGGGACGTGCTGCTAGTTAAAAACACAGAAGTTACAGTAAGCCGGTAACCGTCCGTTATTTGCTAGTAAAAGTGACCTTAATTGAACAACGTAAGGTAATCTCCTCGACTGGTGACCCGACAGCAATCTTAGAAGAATTAACTTGTATTTGACTAGTGAAGATCTTGTGCACACTGAAATTCAATTTCATTTTACTGTTCAATACAGTCGGATTCACAATATTGTTGACAAAATTAAAGGAAATGCTTATTGCCTTATCCCAAGTAGAAATAAAAATATTACTTCTGGCTGTGTATTGTTTACTTGAAACATTCAATTCATACCATGAAACTACGTAGCTTTATAGCTATTGCCACAGATAAAATAATACTATGTACTATTGCTAAGATAACGGGTAATCATATGAGTTTAATTGGTGTTGGGTTTCATATAAGAGTCACAAGCAAGAATCATTCTTTAAACCAATGTCTAAATTGATAAATGTTTAATGAATAACGGGGTTAAACTATTAGATATTTCGCTGTAGTCAAACAAAAGCAAGCATACCTATTATCGGTGCGCGAATCTCATTCGGGGCGAACTACTAATAACTCAGTTAAAAGGGGTAAATGTTGCAATGCAATTTCTTCTAATCTCTTCGCTTGACTGTATTTGAGCGCAACTTCACAAAATAAACATAGATCTGGGAACTTTGCCTCGTAAACTGAAGATTGGCTGCAGTAACTGTTACACAGTAATACGTTGTGCAAGCTGCTACTTTATCTAAGATACTGACAAGTTCATGAACCTATTTACCTTGTATTGATATACGTACAAGCTTACACTCACGGCTTCGCACACTGAAGAGATAAAACGCCGCCTATGTGTTATTTCAGGACATAAACTGTACCATATACTCGTAGAGCTAGAAACATCTACTCATATTTTTACAAGCATTCGAGTTTATAATATTAGTAGGATGTTTGTATTAGCTAGGTTTTTAATTCGGGTTGAGTTTTTAAGATGCCTAAACGCCTCCCTCATGGCTGACAATTTTTCGTACCCTCCGAAGCACGGAAGAGCTAGCTGTTCATATTATTTGCGCTCACTTCCTGTCACGGATTTAATTTGTGCCCGTTCAGCCTCTCTAGAAACCAAAAACAATGTATCGTGACAATCATCGCAGGTCAGCTTATGTTGGTTAATCTTGCAAATTAATTTTCCACCAACATAGCCTCATACATACGTAACGATTTATCGTAGCGATTTCAGACTGTGCAGAAAAATCGAACTTCCCTAGTGCCTCCACACGCCTCCGATATCGACGTCGATCGGACAGTTCTTAGGCTTACCAAGGGCGGTATCTCCCTGTGTATAGTGTATTTCTTTCCAAAGATGTGCTCAATGCAACAACGCATGAACTGATTGCGCCGCAGTTTTTATTGCTATACAATGTTTGTCTACAACTTATTCCCTATTAATACAATAATAGTCCCTGGAATTCAAAATCACAACCTTACTACAAATTTTAAATTATTCTCTACAGCGTCAAGCTATGTATTTCAAGTAATATCGAGCCAATGAATCCAAAGTACTACTCTTTCGTCTTCCGACATGTTTCTGTGAAAGCAATGTGCACGTGCGAACACTAGCAAGCTCCGTGAAGTACTGCCGAACTGAGCGATCGCCGTCCACACGCAACGATAAAACTGTGCAAATGTAATCGACAACGATTTATTTGATAGAAATTGCAACTGCCACCGACGAACGATTATCGACAACGATTTTTCATACACACGATCGATAAAACTGCGCAAACTGGTCTGCACAGATTTATCGCTACGATAAATCGTTACGTATGTATGAGGCTTAAGATGACCTGCGATTTGATGCCGAAATTTCGTTTATCAAATCGAAAAACAGAGTAAACCCCGAGAACTACGCTTAACATCAACGATCTGTGGAATGTTTTCAAGATTGTTTAAAATTAAATCTGCCACAACCTGATTTTCCAAAAATACAGTTTCTTCTCAAAACATTTGTCATGTCTTGGTCTATTATTTTTATTGCGAATACGTTTAAGTCGATAGGTACCTACCACGAAATGCAATTAACAATCTGATATGTTGTTTTCTTTAAATTTATGGGTCGACTTGCATCAGTTCTGTTTTAAAATGGTCAAAAATTTTAAATATAATCAAAAAACTACATCAAAACGTATGGAAATTTTATTTTGGAATATGCTTAGAGTTGGCAATAAAATTCAACGGATTCTCGCAGCGAGCTCATAATTTATCACTTAAACTGCGGGTCGTCCTCGTAGAGCATTGTCTTTCTGCAATTAAAGTGACATTAAAGTGTGCTATCCCCGAAGGTTTGCTGGATGAAAACTCTTGCTGGGATTGAGTTTATTTAGCTATTTGGGTATTTATTTCAGGTGATATCTCTGGTGACCTGTCCTTAAAGCATGCCTGCAGACGTTATGCTTTAAGGACTTAAGAATATATACTCTCTAGGTGATCCCATTCAAAAACTTCAGAATCTGATGGTATTTTCGGAGTTGTGGATAAAATATCACGGAGAGAGCACGAAATTGCTCTCTTTTTACGAAACTGAAGTTGGTTTTATAAAAGTAATAATTTTGCAACTTTCTACTCAATCAAACCTTTCATTATTTCGACTTTTGACTTTTGTAAGACAGAATTGATTATTCTGAAAGACACCATTGAAAGAAACTAGCTTTGAATTAATAAGCTAAAAAGATAAAAAGCGACCACGTAGCCACGTACTACTACTGCCATAAATCAATTCACAGTAAAGCTCAACACTTGCAGTGCTCACTGCGACGTAGAGCCTTAATTAAAACGTATTGTGTCGTAAATCGCACAACAACTAGAAATTACTTTAAGCCCAGTTTGCGCTATTGTAGTTGCTCGACCGAGTCATTTGCTCGACTAATACGCGTGGCGATAGAAAAATGATTTTTCAATGTGCGCTAGACAAAATCTTTCACATTCATATGAGTCGTCTAAAGGAGGTAAGTCAGAGGTGTGTACATATACACACATATGGACTATTGACTTAAAACTTGAACTTAAAACAAAAACTCTGCCTACAGTTTCGTTAGACAAGCGTTTAGCGTCGAAAATTAAAATCTTAGTTTTTGTTGTATTAGACTAATTTTTGGTTTTGTACAAGACATGATTTTCAAAAATTCAAACATTTTTCATGAAATCATTTACTACGAGTACAATCTTCCTTCTTTTAGAAATAGACACAATGCAACTACACTTCTGTAATTATCCTACTAGCTCAGTGTGAACATATATATAAGCAGAGTACGACGCGTGTCATATATGAATGTATATATGAATATATATATATGAATATATGAATGTCAGTTTTATCCAGTTGATTTTAAATTCTCTAGACCTAGATACGGTGGATAATAATTAATGTCTAGCATATACTATAGTAGATAAAACAGTAATATCTTCTTTCTAACGGGAATGAATTATAAAATTATAGTGATGAACAACGATAGTAAAATAGAATGGACAACGTCATAGACCAATTCAAAACCAATTTATTTTAGCTTCAAGGTATTTCGACAAAAAATCAAAAATCCAATAACATTCGGCCTAATGTTTTTATGTATTTATTTAGTAACACAAATGTCGTTTGATTAAATTTACATGAAAAATCACTTAGAAGAGGAATGAATAAAGCCTAATGAAATTTCGTTAATGTGTTGGAGTTCTGCTTTTAATTAAAAAACCCATGAGGCTAACTGTAACATACTTATTGCTTAATAGAATAAAACTCTGTTGGATTTTAAAAGCTTTTATTTAGCTTGCAATGTAGGTATGTCGGTTCGGGTGGAATCTTGCAACTCAATTTTGAAGGTGGTAATGCAAACAATCCAAGATCTTCGCTTCCGTCTACGGTGACCCTGATAGATCTTCAAAATAAAGACATATTCAGCACGGCCAAAACATGAATGCGACCGTTAAACTCTTTCAGTGCATCAGTATTTCTGGATACACGTTAAATAAATAAATTTTACTAAACATTGCGTAAATGCCCAGAAAACTAAACAGGCATTTTGAAAACCGGATTAACTTTAATTTAAATCTAACTTGATTGAATGAATTTGTACAAATAATGAATATGGTGCAGTAAGCCTGTAATTGTAACGAATGATGTGTCAAGAAGAAATCAAGGTTGTTTTTTTTATGATAATGAGTGCAAAATTTAAATTCGTTTGAATATTTTTTAATATTTCGAATAATGCGTTAAGACTTATTCACGTCATGAGTTGCAAAGCGCGTTAAATATTTTACATTAAGATTACTTTCAATAATAGAATGATATACTTTAAGCTTAGTTTTATTGATTTACTACATTCTGGTAGATTTGATTGACATTGGATCTCATTTATCTTACAAATTACATACTACATTGTTATTGTTTATTCTTTATAGCTCAGATTAATCCTAGTTTAATTGACAGTGTTTATACTCAGAGTACCTCTACTACTGCTGAAAATAGTAATTAATAATAGGAGTTTATATAATATACTTGTTTGTATATAAAATAATTATCTCTTACTATTTAAAATAGCAGGCAAACTACGTTTTACGATTGTAGTAGAAGTACTCTTTGAATTAAACATTCTACCAGCAGTCTCTTAGATCTAAGGCCAGGTGCAAACTGTCATTTTGAGCACTAAAACAACCTATAAATAACAACGCAAAAGCAATTCCTGGAGATCACAAGAGTCGTAAGCGCGCGCTTATAAATTATCTCCAAGAAACAGCTTTGCCCGTCACTTATGTTATGACATGAAGTGCCTATGATACTGGACAGAACTGATACTCCTTCAATATATTAGAAAAGCTCATCAAATTGCAAAACGGCCGAGTGCTTTTCGGTCAATTAGTATTTGATTGAAAATAAATGGGTATTTCCTTAAAATCAAATTGTTCAAGTATGGACTATTAGAGGTGTGTCATTGAGGGTTTTTAGATTAATTTAACGTAACCGTTTTTCTTCAATGGTTAACCGGTTAAAAAATCGGTTAAATCGGTCAACGGGTTTTCAATAAATATTCGTATTATGCATTAATAGCTTCAATATTATGTCAACGTTTTCGATAGCAACTTCGCAAGTGCAAGTTTCGTGTAGGGTTACCAGATCCAAAAATAAGTTTTCCTGGCAAAATCCTTGCCGCCTCAGCAATAAATCTCCTGACATTTCGGCAAAAAGTAGGTAGGTACTTATATTTTTTTAAAAACTCGCGAGGGAGCCTGATTAAAAGTGATTTTATTATAATTAGATTATTAAATTATTAGATTTTGTTCTGTGATTATTAGTAGTTCATAATTTGAATTTATTTTAATATAGGTACCTAATTTCTTTTATTTTTCTCTTTTCATAAAAGTCTTCACAATTTCCAATTTTTCCTGTTTCCCTGCCAAACAGGTAAAATTCCTGTCATCTGGTAGCCCTAGTTGCGTGCGAAGACGTTGAAGGAATTTTATTAGCTTTTTATTTTTAACAATTTTTCGGTGCATTGCGAGATACGTTGACGTTGGCGGAATATTATTAGGTTGAAGAAAAACTGAATAAAGGACTGTTTTTCCTCAATGGTACACAGGTTAAAAAAAAGCTAATAAATCGGTCAACGGGTTTTCAAATAATCAGATTATCAAATTGAACGTAGATAGATTCTAGCTTGCAAGCAATAAGTGCTGTTTTCGTGAGGCATTCAATCTTCAATTTTATTAGCGCGGAAGTGCGAGTAAGAGAGGGATAGGTGCAAAAGGATCGGAACTATGCTTCATTACTCGCTTGCGAGTTGCGTGCGAAGACGTTGACGGAAATATTCGGTTCATATTTTCAACCGGTTATTTCGTTGAAGTAAAACAGCGCGAGTTGCGTGCGAAGACGTTGACGGAAATATTCGGTTCATATTTTCAACAGGTTATTTCGTTGAAGAGAAGCAGTTAATTCGTTGACGAGCTTAAAGCCGTTTATAAAAACGGTTCATTGATTTAACGACCACCTCTATGGACTATATGCTAAAACAATATTAAATTTCTGTCTTTCCTAAACTATAATAAAAAATATAAATGTGTTTTTTTCTTTCACGGTTTTTTGCATTGATTGGGGCGACAAGTAAGTTTCGCTTCTATGCATTAATATAAGAATAAATACGCCTTACTTTATAAAACCTCGTATTTTATGTTCAAGACAACAATGGCTCAGCTTAAGGCACAGTTAAATATAAGTGCTCCGGCCACATCTACTTCCAAATCATAAAATTTAATGATTTTTGTTTTATATTGTTGACTGCTACTGTTACTTTACAATCACTAACGTTTACGGAGAAAAATAAAATTTATTATAATTATTATCTTACGATATCAAGTGTCAGGAACAAAATCGATTATCGATAGAAGTAATGCGATAAAAGGCACCCCCCCCTCTACTCTTGAAGCTATCCATGGTCTGACGTTGAACGCCACATTACACTCGTCTTAACCTTACTCAATTCTTAAGAATCTGTATTTTAGGAGTAATATACGAGTTGCACTCCTCTGTATTAACTGGAAATATGGCAGCTGCTGAAATTGAACGTTTGTATTTCCCGAGGCATAAACTGAGATTGCCATTCAAAAGTTCTGTAGAATAAAGATTTAGCTTTGTTCCTAGAACTAGAGACCTTCATGCATCAACGGATTTATCGTTATAAATACATGCTTTTAAACTTTAAAGAAAACATCGTAGGAGATAAGATTTAGGATATGGAGTCGATGGGCTTGCAAACTGTCGAGTACGGAACGGTTTCTTCTAATAAATGTGGACATGTACCAAATAATTATTTGGATACTACTGAGACTATTATTAGACATCATCGAAATACTACTTATATATACTTAAAATTACATTTCTTCGTTTAGTTGAGACTTAGCTTTTGATATTTCTCAAAATAAGGTCAAAAGTAAGCCTTGTAGTTTTTGTTTGATTATTCATAACCGTCTTGTTACAAATAAAAAAAAAAAAAAAAAAAAATAAATGATATACAGATTAGCATTTTTGAATTTTAAATCATCTTGACTTTTTCGAAATATGTATTTACTTAATTGGTATACAGAACAAGACATTTTATACTCTGAGTAAAGTAATTATTCAAGTCTCTTTAATTAAATACCACTATTACTTAATATGTACAATTAACATTATGTATGTACTTACTTTCTACGTACGCGTTTCGCTTGCAAAGTACCTTTACTCGACAAAGTTTGTATGTATGTAGAATATATTGATAGATGTTTGATACTTTTTCCAGATAATACTTCTAATAATATTTCATTTTTTTTTTTTTCTACGGGTAAACGGATATGGCCGACACTTGGAATATATACATATTGCATAACCTGAAATAACACACAGGCTACTTTTTGCGAAGCAGGCACCGCGCGAGCCAAGATGCGATTAAGCTTGGTATATTCTAAAGTATTCCGCGATAATGTAAAAAAACAATAGTTACAGTTCCATTCCCGAAATATGGTACCGAGTATGTTTGGTTTGGATGAGTTGTGTGTGACGTCATCAAACCTGGAACAGTACCGTGACAGAAGCAACAAACACGGCCATGTGGCCGGCGCGTGCTCATTCATAAATACGATACTATATTGAACTAGCGTAATTAGAAATTGCTGCTTTTATGAAAGAATCTCAAACTTTTTACCGAAGCATCTGAGAATCTGAGAACTTGAATATATTCCTCAGGAGGTTGACTCGGATAAATTAATATTAAATTAGAGCCCGAACACTTAAGATTTTTTTAATATAGTTCGTTTGTTCATTCCTCTGGGCGTGAAAATAATTTTATTACATGAGCTAAGTGGGCACTTTTCACAAATCATTAAAAATTGTGAACCTAATATTTAGTCTAATTTTCACATTTCCGGAATTATTTGCAAGGATGACTAGACTACCAACTCATACAAACTAACCCGTAAGCGAATCTAGAGAAAGTTATTAACTCTAAGGAAATGAAGCGATGATATAAAGTTAGTTTTACTTCCGACGTGGGCGGCTGGACGATGTAGTGGGCGGTTCCAATAGCTAACTAGTATAGAAACATAGCCGGATATACATGTTGACATTAAACTTGCAGTGCCCGACAGATTCACTTGGTTTATTTTTAAAATTCAGCTCAATCGGTTGAATATATCTGCTTCAAAATTGAGTTGCAAGATTCCACCCGAACAACCCGAAAACTAAATAAAAGCTTTTAAAAGAGCTTAGATAGGTTCTCCTGAAGAAATGAACTGATGATAAACATCAAATGCAGATAAAACTATTTTTGTAATCTGACTGTAAGTTCTAGGGATATGCGCGTTCGTATAAACAAAAAATTAGATTTAATTATTCTCGCTTACAAGAACCGGTGTAATGTTTTCAATGATTTGTAGTTTTCTGCGAGATTGATGACTGTAACTGTAGACTGATGTTATGTAACCAAAATTATAACAAGATTATTGCATTGTGCTCACTATGGCTTATGATAATTTTCCTTAGCAGTTTTGAAGGAAAATAAGTCAAAATGGGAAACAACATGCCTTGAAAATCGAACTTAAAATAACATAATTGAATTAAGGAAAGTAATTTTCCTCTTGAAAGTTTTCCTTAAAGATTGATTCCTGACCTAGATTAATAAATTATCTTTAATCCAAGTCTACTGACGACATAGTTTGGTTATTTCAAGATGCTAAATATATTGAATGAGTTAGTTACTAAATCAAATCAGTCTGGGTGCTTCTGTGGATAATATGTTTACAAAACAATGTACCGTACCGATCTATGTAGTATATCAATCATCTGGTTACCATAACACAAAGATATTATTTATTAATGAACTGAAATTATGTAACCTTCCTTTGAAAGTCGGTTAATGGCATGAACGTCTTCTGTGTCTTGACTCTAGCGTGCCGCGATTGTTCACGGAAGTGGTCTTATCGTTAAATAGATACAATAGCTAGTATAGTATAGTAAATGAGCAATTATGATGGATATTTACTTTCAATGAGATAATATTTAAAATTTGGGTAACCTTCCACAGTAAATATTAAATGACAATGATGGATGGTAGTACAGTTAGCCGCAAAAGTTAATGAACTGTTCATGTTAAAAAACTTTGTAAGTGTTGATCAAAATCATGATTAGGATTTGAAGTATCGCCTTGTCTCTTTAATATGCATCATCTATCATAGTGACATATTAGAGCTTTAAAACGACTCTATTATTCATATTCATCTGACAAATTGGCACGGCTTTAAATAACTTTTTTTCTTGTCGCTTCTAACGTCCAGTCACTTTAGAGATAGAGAGGTTTTTACCACTGAATAAGCGATCTACAAAAATTGCAGACGCCCAAGAATTAAATCAATTATAAATAACATAGTAACATTATAAATAATATATCGTACTTTCGTTTCTGTAAATAGATGTTAGCAGAAAAAAAAACGTAGTGAAATAGCGACCTTTTTTGGTGATTGTCCAAACGATCCTAATAATTTTCCCGTGAACTACAGGTAGTAGCAATAATTAATCAACACGAACACAAACAAGCAGAATCAATTACAGCAGCAGAACAAAACACTGGATTACAGCAATCCGTCAGTTTCTGGAAACTTAATTACAATGGCACTACCATTAGCGTGACTACCGTTATAATTATGATGGAGTGCTTACGTTTTAATAAAAGCACCCGTATTGTTTCAAAATGTACGTAGAAATAAATGAAACTTTAATGCCATAAATTCATAATGTTCTGCTCTCCAAGTTGCAATGTGGTAAGTTCGTAATAACTAGCGTTACTTAGGTGACCGAGCTTTTAAGTTAAGCTCAACCTCTTAAAACATTGTTGAGCATCTGTGTGAATAAAATGATTTTAAAACTACTTTAGTGTCAGTAATAGCCTATTCCATCTCAACAATGACTCATAAATATGGTGGCCTAATAGCACACTTAGGATCAATACTTCAGTTAATTCAAAAATCTTCATTTAGAATCTATTTTTTAATGAATGTTAGGTTTATATTAAAGTTGGTTTATCTTTCAGTGTTCTGCAAATTAAAACTTCTAATGAAGATAACATGAGTAACCGTCAGGCATTTTTAAAGAGAATACGCAGCTTCGGAACACCTGGTTTCTGTTCAAAGAAACAAAGTAACACAGTTCTCAATTATGCGTTCAAAGGAACAAAAGCATAACGCTCCACCCAAATTAACTGTCCCACCAAATTTACAGTCTATATTTCAAGGGAGACAATTAGAAGGGGACCTGAATGAAATTCCCAACCTGCCTACAGAAACTCAATTACATATATCCTGACTGAAAGTTATGGTTTTTAATAAATTTAGAAAGACACGCTACACAAATGAATATTTAAAACGATTTGGTTATGAATATATTAACATGTGAACATTGTGAACAGATGGATTCAATTCGGTTCATTTGATGAGTCGTAAACAGTGTGATATATAACAATAGTGATGTTCTATGGATTGTTTTATGGACTCACAAGCTGAGTTTTTGCTAAAAGTGGGAATTAGTACAATTTAAACTTAGTCTCGTTAATTCCTAATTAAGTTAACTTTAGAAAAATTCTTTTAGACGTGTCTCTGGCTTACGGTTGCCATCCGTCCGGGTTTCCCCGGATTTGTCCTAGTTTAGAGGGCGTCCGGGGAGCGTCCGGGCGGGGTTTTAGTATGAGTCCGGGTTTTGAACTTGACTGAAATTGAGTACCTAAGTAGTAAGTACCTACTTCCAAAAAAATGTTTAAGGATGTGATGAAAATACTAAGGAGTTAAGGACCTCAGAGTGCAGAAAATTGCTCTCATATATCTTTTTATTTCCTCCTTGTAATTATTGTAATTCTTCGCTTCACTCGCTTTGTTCAGAGCTGAATTAGCAGTCTCATGCTATCTTCTTGAGTAAATTGCAACTATTTTAAGTAAAAAATTATAATTTCCCTAAGAGCAAAATTAAAAACCAACCTAACTACCTACGAAGCTTTTACTCATTGCAAAAATGAGTAAAATTGCTTGCATCGTTTATTGCTAAATAAGATTCGGCTTTAAACCAAATTACGTGCCACGTTACTTTGGGTTTTAACCAAAAGCATTTTTGCTCGCTTCGCTCGCATCGTTTATACCTATATGAGAACCGAGTTTAAACAAAATCATGTGCCACGTTACTTTTAGTTTTAACCAAATAAAATTTTTGCTCGCTACGCTCGCATCGTTTATACATATAATGAGACCCGGCATTAAACAAAATCATGTGCCACGTTCCTTTTACTTTAAACAAAAAAAAATTTTGCTCGCTTCGCTCGCATCGTTTGTTACTAAATATGGACCGGCTTTAAACAAAACCATTTACAACATACTTTTATCTACAAAAAATACTACGACTAGATGACCCTTCTTGACGCCAAAGCTGGATCCACTTTCGGACACACATTGTGCTACTTTAAAAAAACCTGTTTAATATGTCCGGGGTTTGGGCCCTAAAATCCGGGGTTTTCAATCGTCTTGTCCTGGTTTCAAAGTTTTCGAGATGGCAACCCTACTCTGGCTACGCCTCAAAGCAATGCCCTTTTCTAAGAAAAACAGATCGTGGAAACAGCTGTTTTCTTACCAAGGATAAAAACCCAGCCACATATTTCAGAGTTTTATCGACACAAGAAGAGTACCGCATCACCGTCAACGGTTGACGTAGAAAATATAAAATCCCTCCGTAAGCTTTTTGCTGCACTTTTCGCTCGTGGGGCTTAACTCGAGAGCATCTTTTATAATACCTAACTAACCCTTAGCACAAGTACTTGTACACTCTTCCTTCACACAGTCGTTTGAGATGAAAAGTTTACTGACATTTTACCCAATAACCTAGCTCACTCACGAGTAAACGTAATTAAAAATCCTGCAAGGTAATGTGGCACGAAATTCTATTTTGCCCTCGTAAAGGACAAAGGAACATACTTCAAGGAATAGTTTCTAAGTAGGCAAATAACCGCGACTATTCGGCCAGACATGTGACCATTTTAAATTACTCGGAGTCCAATCTGGAGATAAATTAAAGGCAATGCTGTCCATTTTCTGCTAGTTTTAAACCGTATTTAAATAATCATGGTTATATATACATCTGCTCTCTTCGCTTATGACAATAAATGGAAATAGCGAAAACGTCATATCCAACAGTCTTCACTACTACCCGACAAGTATCTGCCAGCTGTATTTTTACTTGCCGTGCACGATTTTGACTCTTTTCGCATTGCTAAATGATTTACCCACTAGCCAGTGCATCGATAACCTCAGAAGCTGATGCTGAGCTCGTACTGAGTCACAGTTCGCGAGATACTTTATAAGTGGGATTATCCAGAGACTTTCGACACTTGCGTCACTGAAATATTTTGTTGTCAAGAAAGTAAAAAGCAATCAAATAGCTACCTTATTTAAAGAAGGGCACTTTAAACAAGGTAGTCAAATTTCTCTTGAAAAAAAAACGAATTAAGCAGAAAGTCTGAAAGAAATTCTAAAGAAACTTAGCTTTAAAAATTCTAAGCTACTTACCCCCGAATACTGGAATATTGAAATAAATCGAGCTGTCTATAAATTTTTTTTTAAATTACACAAATCTGACAAATAGGAACGTCCTTAATAGCACAGAATAAAGTTAATAATACTGTTTTAAATATTTAATTAACGTTTGAGTATTTAAATAGATTTATTACTTTTTGAAAAATTCAATCGGGACAGCCGATAACGAGCTTACAGAGAATTGCCCATACTTTAAACGACTTCAAGTTATAATTTCATCTTCAATTAATAATATATCCCATCATGGTTAAACCCTTGTAGTCTACCATTTTAATCAGTCATAAATTAGAACTAAATCAAGGGTTATTGAACCCTTGATTTAATCTTTTTCTGAATTGTCAGAAGTCGATGCCAACGAGGCAAGTCCATTGTGGGGGCTCAATCCAAACATTCGCTGTAAGTGTGCTGGAGTCAAGAGCTAACGCAATTTGAGGGAGGACTCTTCAAAACTCTGCGGAAATCGATTGGTTTGCTCAGACACTTCGTAATGCTCCTGAATTTACTCATCTTTACTAATAATATAGAGGTAATGTCGGGTTGTTTGACGGTGGTAATCTCCGAAACTACTAATGATGTGTGGAATGGACTGTCGCGATGGTTATAGGCTATATTTTATCCCGGTAGGTTCATTAGTACACCCGTGCAAAGCCGGGACGTGCTGCTAGTAGACAAAATAGTAATGACACTGTGACAACCTTTTAAAATTCTTCGGCTAATAAACAAACCCGCTTTGTAGAGACTCAACCATAATTAGCGAGCATTGAAAGCTGGAAGCACTTTAAATGAAATTCAATTTTATTATGAAAGGTCGCTCTGGAACCCTCAAATCTGCGATACCGCTTTTGAGACAAAACTTTAGAGTACATAAAGTAATTAAATTTTATTGGTAGAATAGAATACAACAAAGTTTATAAACACTTAAAATGAGGTATTTACCATCTCTTTCTGTAGCGTGGGTAATCCTGCAATTTCGGAAGAAGGATTAACCTAATATTTTAACATAATTTATTCTACATCTAGAATGCTACACTCGTGACAATATTAGACTATTTGAGTGCATTTCAGCGGCACCGTAACATTTCTACAGATTTTATAGTTCACGAAAGAGGTCGAGAGATGGCAGTATTTTACGAGTTTATTTTATCATCATCGTTTCACACAGATCGTAAAATGAATCTTTACAGCTGATTCTGGCTAAACATATTTTCTTATAGAATCTACGTAGGTTGTTAATGCGAATTGTTTAGTCTGTTTTATTTATGTATCCGGCCACTATTCTCTAGATTCCTTTAAATGGTCAGCAAAGTAACGACTCTGTACAATATTGTTCAAAATTACTTGAAAATCTACTTCCAAAAACATTTCTGACTGTATTCGAATTTCGACAGTTCTATACTTCGACCAGTCATTTATTATTAGGAAAATACTTATTCCAAAAAGTTATTGTTTCGACCAAACTTATATCCGATTAGCCTCATAACATAAAACACTATATAATGTCGAGATCTGATAAGGATCTTCAAAGTTATACTTAACAGTTCTGTTTGCATCTCGCATCTCGAAAGTGTAGGAAATTTCTCTCTCCCTACAAAATTGAAGACAGTTTCATAATGTTTTCAATTACCACTTGTTTACTTTCCAACAGTTTCAAGTGTGTATAAGTTACAGTACTGTTTCGCTTAGTATCTCACCTGGCTTTCTCCGCATACGCCACTGCACCGGCGGCGGCGCCGGGCTACCTGAGCCCGACGAAGCCAGCTTGAAGCCGTCACCTGAAAAAATACACAGTTTATCATTTCAGTTTCAAAACTTTTGTGCTCAAAAATATTATAGTAGTAACACGTAACAGTTACTAGCTTAACTATTACTGTTAACTCTTTATTTTTGCAGTAAGTAATAACAATTATATGTTCAAGTGTCTGTTTTTATTGTTTTTCTAAGCACTTCTAAAGCAGTAGTATCGCTCTTAGAAAAAGAATAGCCAGATACATATAATATAAACTACGAATTTATGAATAAAGCTGACAATGGCAGCCGCATTAAAAGTGTGTTAAACTATCACAAATAGTTCTACGACTACTCGGCCGTATGTTCACGATTGATCGGACGTAGTGCGGAACCGCCCTAAGTGTGTCCAAAATATATATTTTTGCACATTCATAAACTTTAAAGTCTGACTGTAGGCTTTTTAATTTTATTGGAATACCAATCTTTGTTTTTGGTTGTTACTCATTTATGTTGCACTGTGCTCGTATTACAGAGTCATTGCAGAGCGATTTATTTTTACGGTTCCAGTATCGAGGCGACATCTCTCGACAGACGATCGTACTACGATAAAAGCAAGCGACTGGAAGCTTCTGCGTGCTCTTGGAGTTCTGTAGCCTCCGCATTGTCTGAGATAGTGCCGTTTTCAGCCGTAAGATGGCGCTTAATGTTCGTAAAAAATACGATTTAAGACGTTTGCTACTTTTCGTCCTTTGATAAATGCAAAAAAAAGTCGACCTAGACACTGACAAGTGGGAAGATATTTGTATAGTAATCTGTATTTTGATGATAAAAAATTGTTCCTAACTAAACAATAAATAGGTCTTTAATCTTCGGTCTTTGATCGTCTTTCTATCCGTTTTCAATAAACTTTTTCTGTACTACATTAAGGAATATTTTCCATTTCGTATGGAAAAAAACTTTTTAATCTGTAACATCCACCTTATACAACAAAATGTATATTTTTCTTTGATCCCAAGAAGATAATCATAGATCAGAATCAAGCGTAATTACAACTCATCCCTACGCATCTACAATTACATAGGAATCACGTACAACCTTACTTCGTACCTTCACGAAAAGAGTAAATTTTCATTCCGACAAAGGTACACTTTAATTTAGCTACACTTTAATCAGACTAAAAGCTTCCCACTTTTAATTGAGTTAAGTCTCGACTAATGAAGGTCTACCTGTGGATAAGTTGGTTAACTTAGTTTCGATACTGGTCTACGCTTGAGAGCTTTACGCAATACCAGCCTAACTTTCCAAAATAGAGGTACTAAACCCAATCTACCGTACGGTAAAAAAATTACCCAATTAGGTAAATTAGATATCAGGATTTCCACTAGATAACTTTTGCGAGCAACTATTGGTTACGTTTACACGGAACTATTTATTTATTTATTTATTGGATCGATGTGAAAAGTATTCAGGTAGCAAGCATTGGTGAATTAGCTGATCGAAAGATAAATGAACACATTGTTACAAAGGTAATAATTTATGATAGAAATCATTTTAAATCGATATCGATAGTATTCATATTAAATCATCGTCATTTTAAAATGCCATTTGAAAGATCATTCAGTGAAGGTGGTGGTGAAAAGTGGATTTGAAAAGGCTTTCAGTGTGAAAGAATGAGTCATTAAGTATGCTATCCGTTTCATATCATATCTTGAAGCATTTTCGTAGCACGTGTGCCTGTCTCTTACATCAGAAACTTTTCTTTAAAGTTCATAGAGCACGCAAAATGAAGTCTTAAATATCTGTAAAAAGGTGATGATGATAAAAATATCAGGATTATATACGATTACACAAAATATGGTCGGATTTAACCAAAACAATGGCCATTATAATTCTATTCTTGCAAACAATAGGAGAATATAAACGCGAATTTGAATAGGATCCGAATACTCCCAAATTCATTGATGGTTAATTGTATCTGTTCAGCAGTTTACGGTCTGTGAAACGCTCGTTTTCAGCAAACGGTCGGGTGGAAATTGTAACGGTCTAGCCAACACTGTTTACAATGTAAATAGGTTACATTTTACCTACCAAGTAGTGGGTATATTACTGCTAGTGGTTTAAAACCTCGTTGGGCAGATGTCCTACGAGGTTTTAAAAAGCATGGTTTGAACTAGTCTGAAGCCAGCGTTTGAGTTTTTGGTTATGTAATACTGAGGGCCTAACTTGAATTCCACGAAAACGAAGTTTTGTCTCAATTTTCAGGTTCAGCTTATGCTGGTAGATACTGAATTCGCAACAGTTCACCAACATAAGTTGAACCCGAGAATTGTAACAAAGCTTCGTTTTCGTGGAATTCAAGTTACTACTCCAAGTAGAGCCTGTGTATTGCATGTCATGAAACTGTGCTCTGTTTGCTTTGGTAACAATCGTTTGTTTTGCACTCGATGTGTGCGAAGGCCGCTCCATTTTGATTGGATTGGAGTTTCCTTACAGTTTCATGGCTACACAGACCCAAGGATGGAGACTGAACTAGTTTGATATATTTATATTGCAATTGTTGGAAATTTAACAATATATATGTTAAGAGTTAGTAACAACCTTCATTTAAGTTTAGATAGATAACGAAGTTTAAAATAACTAACGAAAAAGCTCTAGTTGCATACAGCTAAATCTTCAATTTTCTTACTTTTATTCTTTTATGAATGAAAGATACTTTTAATCTTTAATATCGTCCTGTACTAAGAATCCCAGAATCTCAATATTACCTACATCCAAAGAATAATACTATCGCGTTCACTGCCCATGATGCATGTGGGTTAGATGCAAGCTTTCGGCGGTAGCTGGACCGGGAACGGGTTAAGCGCTAAGTAGATGTTTAGATAAAAATCAAGATCAAATATTTACTGTTGTTAGCTGCTATTCACTTGAAATGGGCTTCAGAATATACCATTAATTTTCACAGTGAAATCTTGCGTAAGTTATGCATTGTTTCTTACTCATTAGTCAGTGCCAGAACCTCATATTGTAGTACGGAGAATGTGCTTGACATCAAAAAGAAAAATATTACACAGATTATCCTGCATTTAATTAAACGCTTGTGAGTCAAACGAGTTGAAGTTAGATTATATTCGTAAGTAACTTCACAGAACGAGTGAGAACCCTAAATGGCGCTTTATCAAAACTTCAGAAAATCATAATCTTACTTCTACTTCTTTGATGATTATAAATTTATCTATATCTAAAACAAAATATTTAATGAAAACTTAGAAAGGAATAGTAAATACTTTCTGTCAGTATATTTTATTTATTTATTAATTCCTTCTCCGAATAAAAATGTAGCCTATGTCCTTTCCAAAGGTTTAGTCTATGTCTATATCTGTACCGAATTTCATCAAAATCAATTCAGAGGTTTGGGCGTGTAGAATAACAGACAGACAAAATCACTTTCGCACTATTTAAAACAGTAATAGAGTAGGAAAGTACAGATTACTTAATAATAAGTGTTCCGTTTCGCCGAAGATCAGTGACGGTAACTGCACTTAATCATAGGCCTTGAAAACTCTTATCGTACCTACTTACTAACTCGAGACCTAAAATACGCTTGCTACATAGTTCTACTTCTAAATTGTATTTTATCAACACCGCTAGCCCACTCTGCCAGCTCTAATTGGGTTAGTTAACTTTGTACGTGCAGTTTCGTGAGCTTACTGCAGTTATATGGAGTTTGGTATTCTGTGTCTTCTGTTGGCTAACTTTAGCAATTGCTCTGTATTTTAGGTGAGGTTTATTTAACAAACTTGGGTTACTGTCCGAGCTTTCGCATTGCAGACTTTTAATCAGAGTTTTGTTGAGCTTTTAATTAGTATGAAAATTAAATAGATTAATTCAATATCGGTCAAAAAGGGCTAGAGGTATTATTTAGCTTGGACGTTCTTAATAGATCGACCGGCTCAAAACAAAGACTGATACGCAAATGGTACTCGTATTAACAGCTGAGCGCTTCCGTGCTTCCGAGGGCACGTTCAATAAGATCATGTACTCGTAGATCACTTTGAAAAGTCTTACGAGCTAGATTATTCTACAGGGTGTCGATTTACCAAAATCATAACAACGAACTATACTAAACAAAGCATAATCTAGCTGCAAGTCACGTGGTGCCAACATTTTTCATACCATCTACGCTATTCCTGCCTTGATCTACATCTACTCTTTCACCCAAATCAACTGTTTTGATAAGAAGATTTTTTCATTATTCCAAAAACAAAAAGGTCCCTCCTTTCCTTTGTTAGTACAGAACCCATTCACAGACACATTCCGCAATGATGTTGTTCTAAACTTTCACGAATATTATCCAAGTACCCACACCCCAAAAACCAATAATTTGAGCACCTGAACCCAAGAAGCAAAGTTCGAAGTGCTTTTCGACTTGTTGTTGAGATCATTTAGAAGATTAACGAGCTTTAGAAGTTAAGATGCTCGACTACCTCGTAATTAAACCTTTAGATTTAAAAAAGAAGTACTATTTGTAAAAAAAATTCAGCTAAATTAAAAAACTAAACATAAACACAACTTGGTAAAAACGCTTAAGATTTTTTCTGAGATAACCATCGTTAAGTTTTTTTAGCAGATCGTACTTTGGATTTAACTCTAATGGTTTCAGAGTAACATTCATTAGAACTCAATAAAAAGCCCATACTACATGCCTACAATTTGCAGAAAATAATATTACAAATGGAGCTAATATAACGTGATATTTGAGCCTTTTGGGGTCGACATAGGGGTTGATAGGTTACAGCGTTTCAAATTTATATCCTAACGACACGTGATCCGTCAGCTTACAGTTATTAATGGCTCATGTCCCAACTCTCAACGGATTATAACATACAATATAACAAAACAACTAGGTTTAAAAAGCCTTCGAATATTGTTTTCATATCATTCGTGATGGATTTATCGCCAGTCTCAATAAGCTATCTATATTTTATTTTGCTTACTGTTTCTACTACTTTTTCTAACGGTTTCCTGTATTGCAGTTCGTTGGCCACGAATAAAAGCAAAAATGTGTTTATTTCTGCAGGACCCCAAGGATCACTCAAAATCAGCCTTTGAAGCTAAGGTTTCTAGTTTTCAATCTACTTGTATTTGTATGTATTTCTAAAGCATTCTGTTTCAGTTCGTCAAGCAACCTCCTAACATAAGTGCTTCTAAGTTGGCGTGCAAGAGCCAACAGTGTCGGCTTCCGAGATCCCTTGGCGACCGGTCACTTGATGCGATGCCAAATGCGGAGCAAGGAGTCACGTGACCACATCTACATAAACAGTACTAGAAAACTATATCGCAAGGAACGATATGTTTGTAAATTGTCGTCGAAGATAAGACTCTATTTTTATGTAAATGGCAGATATGCTGTTTTGGCTAGTAGTGATCGATATTTTCATTGATAAAATTCCTGCGTATGAAACTGATGGTACAAAACCCCGTTTTTACTTGAGCTTCAAAATATTATTAAGCCAGTAGGTCCTTCAATATTAAGAAAAAAGATGATATTGGTACAAAGAACTAACCAAAAATGTTAAAGAAATAGTTTTAGTTTGGTCACGGTTGGTCACGGTGAAAAATGCCCACTGTGGTGAGTGGTACATACAACATAAGCACGTAGTTTCAAGCTATGAAACAAAGTCTCACGGGCTCGGATCACGCTATTCCGACCGAGTTTAATTAGTTCACGAGTTGAAACAAAACAAACATCTACTACCTACGCAGTTAGACCTTTAATAACTGTTAATTGTGTGATTCAGATATACCTAAAGATAAGCTGCTGACTGGCATTAAATCGACGATTTTCAAAACATGACGCTGTAAGAGATTGCACGTTTTCTAGCTTTTGTTTTCTGAAATCCATCGCATTATTCAAAAAAACTTCGCTGTGTCGCGTCGCGCCACGACAAGACTTGGTTATTTGGAATAAGGCGCCAGTTATCGAAACGATATACAATTCGACTGCCGTAGAAGCAGAGTTGGATCAGAGAGCATATAGCCATAAGAACATCGTTCAACCAACTAACCGTGTCCTGATCCTAGGATTACGGCTGTCCAACATTGCGGTCTAGTCTGCCAATTCCAGCATAGTAATCCTATAAAAGCCAGACTTGTAACAAACTACCCAGTATTATTGAGATTACGTAGATACGGGACCTGTTGCCTTATTTACAACGCTAGAACGAAGGACCTTTACTTTTTAAAGTATATTTGCATATCAGGGCTTTGCCCGGGACGTGACAGGGCCGAGACCCGGCAAGTTTCTCTGCACACACAGCAGGGAAAGAAGAAAAGATATTGTGACGTCACTGGACCTTCGCAGATTTATTTTTGTCCGATAGAATTTTGTATTTTATTTTTGTTATAAATTTATCTTGTATAATTACACAAGTCTTAAAAAGTGCCTGTATTGTCTTTAAATCGCAACCTATATTTAAGAAGCAAACAACAAATTAAACATAAAAACATCGACACTTGCCCGGACCGATACTCATGTACAAGTTCATATATCAAATGTACGTAACGATATTTTATGGAGCCTCTGACACTGACAGATAGCGAAACGTCCACGTCCCTGATAGTGTGAAAAGACCCTTTTTTGGGAATTGGAAAAATTCTGGAATTACAACCTTTACTGTGATCAACTTCGTCGAAACTACAAACAAGAATTAATTTAGAGAAGATATCGATTTTCTTTCATTAATAAAATAGTAAAAAAATATATTTTTAAAGTTAAATTAGTCGTAGTTAAAAATTGTCTTATCAAAAACTACGCAACTCTTGACACTACAAACACGGCATGTTATTGGCACAGCGTAAACTTTGCATTTCCAGTGCAAACTATTATCACCTACTAACTCACAACCTACCCTGAAACCGGTACTATTGTACATACATGCAAGTAAGTCAAGTGTAATTTACAAATACGTATCATGAAAACCTAGTTTTGTTTTTTATTACCTATGTATTTCGCTTTCACCGCTACCCTTTGCACCCTGAGAACGGCCTGCAGCGATACTTAATGCGTTGGCGGCACTCAATTTAGTGTAGCCAGAAATAAATTTTAAATCTGTAGTATAAGTCTAGTTTGAATCGGCGTGCGTTAGTCAATTAAATCTTTAACTATACATTTTCATACTTAATATTACCTCAAATAAATAAATAAACAGGCACGTGTTCTTCGCGTCCTGTGTTTATGTTTTTCAGTTAAAACGTCTACGAGCAAAGACAAACACGGAATCACATGTTCATGATATCATAATGGGCGTGACAGCTGCGCACACTTTGGAAATAACTGTGCCTGACTATAATAACAATACGTAGTGTGTGAGTGCAAATGTAAAGCGATTATTAGATTAGTGTAATTTATGCGCGTTTGACACTCGTTTGGTTAATAAACGCGTGCCTTACTTATGCCCGAATACTCAACGCTAATTAATTATTTTTTTTACTTAACCTATATTGTCCCACTGCTGGGCAAAAGTCTCCCCTTAAATAATTAAATATTTAAGGCCGTTTTAAACATTAAGGACGTTCATTTTTGACATATTTGTATGGACTAAATGTCAAATTATGACATAGATACGCACCAACTACTTTTATTAGCGTTTTAGTATTCGGAGGTTACACTGTGGTCTGTGAGCGTGTACACGCAATTAATTAATTATAGGACCTAAACTAAATCGCTTTTATTGGTCATAGTAAGCCTAGTGTTTTTGACCTGTGACAGCATTGGGTACCATATCTGCACCATGGGCGAAGGCAATCAAAGAATGGATAGGTACTACAAAGTATTTAAAAACTTGTTTCTTATATCATTAGCTAGACATTTGTCTATAAAAATATCTAATTACTTTCGCACTAGTAGACAAACATCTTCCTACACAAACATCCGTTAAGGGAACAAATTTCGGCTCCCAAAGTTAGAAATAACAAAATCTTAGGAACTGTTTACTTACTAAAATAATAACAATGGGATGTGATCATAGTCATTCCTAATTGCATTGTCTCAAACTTTCTTATCTTCTTTTCAAAGTAGGCTAATCCGAATAATTCGATGGTCTTATAAAAATACAAGTCTGGCTTAGGGATTAGGGTCCACTCGAGTGAAGAAGCGTTGTAACTTTACTAGTACTTCACTTTAAAAACATGAAACTTGTCATATTTATTAAGAAATAAGTAATAATAACTCATAAAATGGTGTGTGACGGTTGGCAATAAAGACGGCTACTGTCACGACATGTTTGTTATTTTCAGCTTTATGCATTTAGCGGTATTGCGCGTTTAAATATTTTCTATAGCTTTGTAAAATATCTGACGCCTTATTCTCCTTGGTGGGAAGCCTAAGGAGGACAAAGATATACCAGCAGTGGGACGATGCAGATATTTAAAAAAAGTCATCATTCTCCTGCCTTAAACCCATGCTAAGTGGGGTCGGCCCAATATGCTATTGACTTCAGTTCATCTCTATCATTCGTCAACTCCGAATTCACTCGTCTCACATTCATATCCTCTTTCACACAATCCATCCACATCTTCCACGGCCTTTATCTACTTGTCCACACTCTAGACATAATTTAAAAAGGTCGATGCAGCTAGACATAATTTAAAAAGGTCCATGCAGCAAAAGAAATCATACGAGCAAACGCGCTTAGTGCACATCGCACATAAGTCGACGCGCACCTTAAAAGTTATTTACCAAATATTGTTCAACCAGTAAGCCGCTGTATGCCGAGCACACACGATGACTCATAAGAAAACTGGGGCGTTGTCAGTCACAAGTCGTAAAGCACAGGCGGCTGAATCGAGATGGCAGGAGCTCGTAAAATATCCGATAAACCTTCCAAGTATTGTTTTTCAGTTATCATCTTTACCCCCTACTACTCTATCGACTGCAGTCGATGACAAAGTTTCGAGATCAGAATAACTTTTTTAGAATGTTTTTAAAACACATTACTTAATTAATTCGTCCATTATTTGAAGAATATATTTTTTAGGAATATGAAATTACTTCATTTTGGCATTTTGGCGTTATATTTTTTGAAATGAGAAATTAAAATGTATTGTTTAAAAAAGTAGAGACAATTGTAACAAGTGTGTTTTGTAAGTATTATTATCTACTACTTTTGGAATCGACACATAAGGTTTTTGTTTAGACTGTTAAGTCTACCTAAAAACCTTATGTGTCAAAGATAGCATGACATAAACGTTACATTGTGGTGGTCTTCTATAAAATCAGTAACATGGTATCCTGTGCCAAAGAGTTACCTCGTATGAATGCCAAGAAGTACTGTCACAACTCACGCATAAAGCCTCCATTTCCTATTCGAGATTCTAAATAAGTACTAATTCTATACTCTTCTAAATAAGTGGTAATTGTTTAGTTTGAACGTTAGCTTATTAAATAGCGAACGCGCTAATCTCTGGGAGTAGCCGTCAGATATGTTTAAATACTTTACTTATTGACTTAAGTACCTAAATAAAAACAAACATGACCAAATTATGGAAATTTTAATTCCAAGGTCCCTAGTAGGAGTCTAAACGGAAGCATTGCCTTTATCGCTTTTCAATACGCATGGCGGATATCGGAATATTCAACACGTGACCATAATGTACAACGCCAAATATACAGTGGACGAGTGATCTGATTTTTAACGACATCGTTTTTGGAATCATAAATCAACTGTTGTACATACTAATGTGTTCATGACGAAAACAAAATATCATCTTTAATCGGTGCTTTTACCGGAATATCATTTTATTGAATTAAAAATTATCTAGTTTCGTCTTCGTCGTTAAAGGATTTGTAGTGGAGTGGTAAAAGCAGTCCGGCCAAATGGCGATCTCTTGTATCTCGCGGGTTCGACACAGGAGTATTTCATATTAGCATCAATATTATGCCTAGCATAGAAGCGTTATAACTGGTACCTACACGCAAAATTAAAGTACAAGCCTGAAGTCATTCTCAATGTACTTAAATATTTATAAGATGTTTCATCTTACACTTTTTTGTAGACATGAATATGAAAGGACTCTTGCCACAGCTTTATTATGGAGAGTTTTATTTTAACATATTTTTAGAGGGTTTTAAACATACATTTTTCCTCTCTAAAAGAACAGCAATAAACAAATTAAAAAGAAAGGGTTGCTTATGCTTCTTGCTCTGGTTTTATTATACCTACTGTTTTTGAAATATTACATAGTACTTGCTGTCGCTCCCGTATTGGCCTTTGTTACTATACTAGTGGATTACGTACGGACTTACCAATCGGACGCTGCTTTAATCATCTCATGTAGATGTATGGCCAATAATGATGATGTCGTTGCAAGAAAATCAATTCCAAATTACCAGTAAGATTTAAATTATAATTCACTCAGAAGTTTATTGAAGAGAAATAAAATGGTCTCAGGAATTCACGACCCTCTAAAATCTTGGCCAAAGTGTTGTTCATGACTAATAAAATTCAGTAGTAAATACAAAATAGGAACGTATGAAATACACGGAAAGTCTGTTGACCCAGTGACGTCATCGTTTTGTCTACCCGTATTGGATTAGGGGTATCAGAGGATAACGCGTTTTATTGGACCCTTTTCTAGCACTGATATGGTTCAATAGTATCGTAAAGACAAGATTTTATTGAGGAACCCACGACGCAAGTCAAACTTAGATGTATGTAGAGATTAGAAGCAACCGCGTCAGAGAAGCAGATAAGAACGCAATGTTTGAGACGTCACAATAAGATATCTACATCATACACCTTCTTGTTAGTAGTTTTAAGCTATACTTTCAAACTATGACATTTCAATCAGAGCCCTACTCCTACAACCGAAAACGGTACATCTGGCCTATAATCGCAGGTCAGCTTATGCTGGTTCTTTCTAATTCAGATTTTTCCAGTATAAGCTTAACCGCGATTATTCGCACAATATTTCGTTTTAGAATTGAAGAGAGATTGTGAGAAAGTTAGTTAATTACCAGTATTCACACAAAGATTTCGAAATGAAGGTCCTTAACAAACAAAGTAGAAGTCAAACTATTAAACATCCTTTCCTTTCCCCGACCAATGAAATTAAAGTTGCCGACCAGCTTAAACGTTTTATTACTGTTCAGATTAGTTTCTGAACAACCGCTTCGAGGGACTTTCAACGTAATAATAGCCACGGGTCTGTTTGAAGTTGCGACGTAATTTCTAACGCTGCAATATTCTGTACTAAACAATATTGACGATGTAGGAGATAAGTCCGCTAGTCAAGTGGGTGGGCGGTCCACGTGTGTCTTATGCATACAGACAAATGGGCTAATATCGTCACATAGTGTCTTCGGACGGGCGTCGACGCCGATGCAGCCTCTCTACTCAACAAATCGAAACGATGCACCGTGACAATCATCGCAGGTTAGCTTCTGTTGGTTAACCTTCCGAATTCAGTTTCCGACTTGCGATTTGATGCCGAAATTACGTTTTTCGCTGTGCAAAGTAGACCCCAGGCCTCGAAGACACTGACGACGATATGATCTAGAAGCATTCAAGGCTGATTGGTGGGACGAAGCTGGCGATCGCAATGCTTAGAAGTTGATGGGACTTTAGCAGTGGAATAGCATATTTCAGAGATAAAACAAGATATTTTTCTATAATACGAAGTTGTTTAAAATCCAACGCAATACTTTGGGCGCATAAAAGTTTTGGCTTCAGTTGTAAGAGAAAATCTCTGATGACTACAGCAAATAGTTTTGATAACTCGGAACGGAAACATGATGGGAAAACTTTTGATTATGAATGGATTGCGAATACCTAATAAGAAATTGTACATTTTTGAACTAAAAGTCTAGACCAAAAAGCGGTGGATATGAAGGTGTGCGCCTCGTGACAGCTCCCAAAGCCCCAAACGGATAAACAGATTTTAGTTTCGTTTTTTTTTATGGTGATTTCATCGAAAGCGTTCTATTCGAAGCCAGGTTTGGTGAAAAGTTTTCATATATTTTTTTTAATTATCAAACTCAAATTCCTGAATTTGAGGGAATTTCGGCTTATATACCAAACTCCGAGCTTAGGTTACCACAATGCTACTTAATACTCCAGGGTCTCGAGTCAAAAACGTCAATGACAACGTTTTTCCAATTATTAACAATTCCCTAGAAAATAGTTGTGGGCAGATAACGGAATGGATGGCAATTTACCGCGCCAGTTGCCTGATCACCGCGAGCTGAGTGCCGTGGAGCATGGAGTTTACTGAAAGCAGAAGGATATCTACTATACATTCTGAATTCTGATATTTTTTTTTTTTATTTATTCACGTAAAATTGAATACATGTTAAATGTCTAAAAACCCTAATGGGTTTGTCTAGACACTCTCTAGTGTAGATCTTCACTACATATTTTGAAATACGGTTCCAGACTTTCCCTCAGTACTTATCCCTAACTATTGTCATGTCACTATTCGAACAATACGAGAATGCGAAATGCAGTGCTCAATTTTGCATTTTATTAATCTCAGAGTAGTATTCTCATCCTACAGCTCGAGATAGAAACAAGATTACTTAGTGTGGTGTAGCACTATATTGTGGTATCACTATAATATATTGTCAGGTATACGATCAGAGAATTTACTGATCGTATACCTGACAGAATATAGAAGTATCACAATAGAACAGTAACATAATATAGTGATACCACAATATAGTGCTACACCACAATAAGTAATCTTGTTTCTATCTCGAGCTGTGGGATGAGAATACTACTCTGAGATTGATAAAATGCAAAATTGCGCACTGCGTTTCGCATTCTCGTATTTTCCGCTTCAGATCAGTTTGTATACAAACTGTACGATAAACTGTGACCTCTACGTAGTAAATGAAGAATTAATCTGTGATATAATCTACCTGGCTGTTGATATTAGAGATTCGTATGTGTTTATATTTCCATTAGTGTCTGTCAACGAAAAAACAGAAGAAAAGATATGATTTTGGCCATCTTAATAAAAGAAGTAAATTGTATTTAAGTAATTCAAGATTTGCAGAATTATATAAAATTTACAGTAGTTTTTCTATATTATAATTTTTATTATTTCTTTAATCTATCTACCATAGCATCATTGATAGAATCGTGCGCAGATGACGTATTTCTGGCACGATTCTATTGGTCGAAATCACATCTATTCATGGAATAAGTCACGGTTATTGGTTCAAGATGTCGTGCTATGAAAACAATAGGAATAACAGATTATCTACACATGGAAAATAAAACATTCCGTTACTTCTTGGTGACGATGACGTGGAATCGCAATGTAAACAATACAGTCATCTGAACAAACATGTTAAAACACATTTCATCAACATAAAAGAAAATAAGTTAGTATTTTATGCTTCATTCTGTCGTGTCGCTATTCTTCATGACCACTGTTGCGGTACTAAATATACAGAAGTATTTTAAAATTTTGTTGTTGTAAAAATTTTATGACCATGAAGCCCAGACATGTTTCAATCAATCTATGAAATGTTCATTAGACTAAGTGCGTTCTCATACTCCCAAGCTCCAATATGAAAGTGAAACTACGAATACGGTCTAAAAGTCTCGCTACAATCAATCATTCATTTCCATTAGTAGGTAGGTACGGCCAAAGCTTTTACGATAATGTCAGCAAATTAGTGTACCGCGATATTACATATTTGCAGAACTAGTTTATTGCGTACGCCTACGTGTTATCATAGGATTAATACTTCTGGGTTACGGGTTTATTATCATGTTGCTGATAACCCTAACATGAGTGCTAGCGAATTAGCATAGATTCCTGATGAATGACAAGTCGACCGGGCTTAGCGAAACATGAGCGTTATATTACAAAAACACAATTCGACAAGAGTGTGTTTTTGTAATTTTATGCTCTAGAGTAATTGTTTCTAAATAAAAAACGATTGTGCCAAGAACTCTACCAGTTCTAGTAAAAGTCATCATGCACCAATGATAGTTTCAATAGGAGAACTTTCAAACTATCATTTCTACCACATGACTATCATTTTCGTGCACAATAATTGTGGATTTTAATTAAAGATACATTAACTATCCTTTTCTGTGTTCAAAGCTAAAGTAATGAATATTAGTAGACTTCTGCAAATATTTTTAGTGGAGTTCTCATCATTGCGTTTTCCCGGATATAATAAAATTCCTTGCTAATTTTATGCCTTAACAACCCGACATCCGAACTCGATCCTCAGTCTTTCTTAAGCTTAGATGATAGATGCAGGGGATTTGTATAAGAGATTCCATCTTGGGGGCGATAATAAATATTCCATTCAAATTATCTGGCTTAGCGATTCGACATCAAACTCGGTCGCCTGTCGCTTACTAACAAGATGTGCCAAATATTTACATTAATAAAGGACAATTACATCATAAGCACAATAATCAGAGCAATAATTCTGTAAAATAATGTTTACTTAAACCGAATAACATTTTGTGATTTGAAAACTATATTGACACATGTATGAGAAAATATAATAAAATATTTTAAACGATCGTGACCACGGTGACTGTAACGCCTTCGGAAACTGAATCATAGTATTGATTAAATAAAACTACATAATTTTAAATCAATAACAAACAATATCATTTCCAATTTTTTCAAACCCGAAGAACAATTTTCTGGCTCAAGTTCAAAGTTTTAGAATTACAGTTACGCTTTCAAATGTAATAACAACTTGGAGTATAAGCCACATTATTCGTCATAAAAGGAGACTGTAAGAACTCAAGAACTTACATACCCAGTAACTTTGTACTTAGTAAAATCTAAGTACAACAGTGTTTGTATTCGTTAAGTAATAAGTAACGAAATTATTATTTAAGTAGGAGAGAGTAGGAGCGTTCAGATGAATGAAGTTCGTAACTTAAGGGATCAACTGGGAAGTTGGACGTAACTTGGATTACTTGAACATGACTTGATACTTGCATGAAATTGAATCTTTATTAAAGCCCTGGAAGTTAAGATATGTGTTAGAATAAGTAAATTAATACCTAAATATTTTTAGACATTATTACTACACAGCTTTATCTGGTCTAAATTGTCGGTCCCAGCTTTTAAAGTCGTTAAGCCATGACGGAGGCCTTTAGGCGACCTAAAAACTCCGTCACCAGAGTTAGCCACTTGCTCATACGATGGAACGATCTGGTCTAAAGCTAAGCAACTTATTGCTTTTTTATGGCTATTAGATACATATTATTTGGTGTACACACATATTATTATAGAAACGCCCACACCAGCAAATATCCGCAAAGAGAAAAGAGGAAACCCAAAAGAACAGTAAACAATAAAGTGCAACATAAAATGTCTATTTTGAAAAGTAATTGCCCAATAATTATTTTCCAATAATTTTGATGGTCCTTCACAAACCCATTTAATTTTATGACACAACTTCATTATCATTACCCGACCTTTTAGCAAAATTGGTTCCAACGTAAACATTCAATAGCACGTGTGTTTTATGTAGTTTATACTTTTTATACCACAGTAACAAAACTCAGGCCTCTCCATCTTTATATTATATACAGCGTCGGGAGGCAATCTTTGTTCACACTTAGCGGGACACTATAGTGCCTGGCACATTGTTGAGATGGAATAGAATTGCTCAGCACCTAAACCATCCTCTCTGCTAAGCTGACCATATCTACAAGAAAGACAATGGTCAATACGTGTGGGGCTGACTAGCCGCCGGTTTCCTCACGATGTTTTCCGCGCATTAAATTTATTTACAACGAAAAATCCATTGAAACCGTAAGTTTATATCTGAAGAATTAGTTGTTCAACCAAGAGCCTAAAGCCTCCAAAGGTACCGCTGATCGAGATAAATGTTTCGGCATCTAGGGCATGCGACGCACGTTCGTTGTCGAGTGTTTGTTCGCCCCCTGACTTGACCTTATTTTTAACCGACAACTAAAAGGAGGTTACAGCACCATTATTTCTTATTGAGCTTTCAAAAGCTTTTATTTGGTTTTTCTACTGTCTATGCTTGACCTGTTTAGGATATATTTTTATATCCAAAACTTTTGAATTGATAACGTAGCAGATTCTTAAATCTTTATTATAAAATCTTATTTTTCTCAGTGCCACTATAAATGCTGGAGCGCTTCCGTACTTCGGAGCACACGGTAAAATATCGACCGGCCTTATAAAGTCGGTTATAAAAGATGGATTCCTTTATGCGGCCTTAAAAGTTCGTCGCTAGAATTCGTCATCTTAATTTACTAAACATTTGACAGCAACATCAATTTATTTATATTATTTTATTTTTTAAAAGGAACGGAGAATACATTACATTTTTCTTTAATAATGACAGTTTGTATTTAACACCTAGTCCTGATTATTATCGACAATTGACTTGACCTACAGTTATATGCGGAGCACGTGTGTAACAACAATTAAAAGAAGATTCCTCGCTAAGACAAATTGCCTCCTACGCTATATTACCACCCACCACAGAAGACTGTATCCGCGGAATACAGTCTTAGAGGAAATTGCAGTCAATACAGGATGGGGCAAAAGCGTAGGTTGCTTTTATTTTGTACGAGCAGTTAGAACATTTGTTTCAGAAAACTATAGTTTAGTTTATTAAAAAAAAAGATTTGAAATAGTACAGTTACTTGAGTAAGGATAATATAAAACTACTTTTTGTCAAAAATGCTGCGGCTAATAAGACTTTAGAATGGCCTTCCATCTTACTAACTTAAATTAAGAACTTGGCTACTCAAACACAAATTACGGGTTAAATTGCCCTTCCAATATACTCAATCTATAGGCAAGAATATACTCTATACATCCTACACCTTTTAAAAATTGTTAGTTAAGATGTTCTTAAATTGCCACGCCCGTTTAATTAACTGACTGGTTTGTAGAAGTACGTGCCTTGCATTTAATTCATCTAAGTGTTATTTCGTGCTATTGTTTCGACTACTAAGACCATTTGATTACATTAATAAATAAAATAACTTTTTCCAATTTAAGAGATTACGAGGATTGCAGGGATCGTCACGCCATGGGTGCCTGCAGATGGGCAACGAAGCCGGGGCAGGCCGAGGAAACGGTGGCGAGATGACCTCGACACCTTTCAAGAGGGTTGGTGGGAACAAGGAAAAGATCGAGAGAGATGGAAAAAATTGGGGGAGACCTTTGCCCAGCAGTGGGAAAGTATAGGTTAAAAAAAAAAAGAGATTACGAGGTAACATGTACACAACCAAGTATGGGGCAACTGCTAGTGGTTTTAACAATTGATAACAAAACGCTTCGTTCTTTAGGGGGCACTTTGAATTGTCAGTCTTATATTACGTTTTACGACTGTCAAATAACGCTATGTACGAGTATAATTAAAGTCCACCATAAATTATAGACCACTAGTGTTTATTCTACCAATATGTAAGAAATAGCGTATTCGAAACTTATGTTAAGTACTTACTTTAATTAAATGTAGTGCTAAAATTATAATTAAGGTCAAACAATTGGTAGGTTCAGTCGCAACATGTTTTACCGATTTCGGTGTGCAAATTGAAAGAAATGGCATGCTTTTATATAATAAATATCAAAATTAAAATGTCAATTTAAATCAGAACAAAACAAAATTATTAGTAAAATTATAAATAAAAAGGCAAAATGTCAAACAATTAAAACATTACTCAAATAAAATTAAAAATCAAAATTTGTCACTCATTACTACCTGGGTGCCAACAAACTCTGTCAAACCTAAACAAAACGACTAATTCATAGTTTTTCGTTTGCTCTCGGTTCTATTAGTGTGCCTGCACTAGCCGTAAAGCTATGAACATCCAACGAAACAGGAGCGTAACTTGCATTCGCAAACTCTTCACGGCTTCATACTTGGATACCATTCGCTTTATTAAAACTTCAGTAGACCTACTGTTTAAAGAACCAACTCTACTATTTTAAATAATTAAGATTTTGAGTAAAAACGTAGCGGATTGGTGGACGTTGTAAGCAAACTTGGCCTGCTGAACGAGTGTTGCAGAAATATACTTTATTTCAGTCATACCTGTTTCTTGATAAGGTAGTCGTATTTCGAGTTTTCGAAACTTCAAGGCGACTTCGAATTCCAGCGATAATAATTTGAGCAGAGAAACAGTTTTTACCTGTGGACAAAACATAGGATTTTAGTTCCAATTGCTCGTAAAAGCTAGAAGTTGAATACAATAGAATAGACCCATTAATGTGTTGTGGTAGTGTTATGGGACAAAAATAGTAGAAAAAAAACTATTTCGCAAAGATTACATTTGCTTAGTTCATTGTATGGTATTATAAACATTACATAATATACCAGACAACGGTTAAAATCCTACTCTTTGAAATCCCTCATTCTAATGTTTAATACGATTCATTAAGAATTCAGGAATATTTAGGTCATCTGTAGTAGGCTTGTCAACTAATACAGTGTCTAAGGACAGAAGCACTGGATCGCATCATACTAAAGTATCACTCGTACTTACATACTGATGTAGGTATACTTATCATAAACAAGGCTGAATTCTTCATTTTATTGAGGATATTACGTATAAAAAAAACAATAGAGAACTCCATTAAACATCTTGAATGGATGGAGAAAGTCTATCATGCCTTGGGAATACAGTCTATTTTTGCTTCACGTTGTCAACGAGATTTTGATATGAAAGTTTAGGTACAATAATAAACAAGTGTTGAGTCAGTTTTATAGCTCTTAATAGCCAAATTATAGCGTGGCATACGTAGATTATGCAGATATTATTGTAGGATGAATCATAATCTCATGTAGGTCATTGTGTAATGATTCTAAATAAACAAAACAATGCGGTTTGTGTCATTTAACACTGATCGTAGTTTTCCGCATTGTGGTTGCATGCAATTTATAGCGCGGGCATCTATTACCTTATTGGATATTCCTAGTACCTAGATAATGACTCTTTCTTACATGCAGTCAATGGACTGCCGATTTCGAAAATTCTTTCGAGAATCTTTGAAATCGGCTGAGTTTTTTCGTAGATTACTTCCGTCAAGCAAATAATCCAACATTACCTCTTTATAACATTATTGTATAGATGGGACCACTTCGGGAAAAATATACTTTAATATAATTGTTCAAAAATACATGATTATGATAAATAAACAAACTGTAAATCAATTAGAGATTTTGTTAGCTAACTTTGCTTCGGTTATAATCTTAAGTAGGCACCATTCTTATCTTTTTGCAAAGATTTGTCATATCAGTGCGGATTAAACGGATAGAGTCGATACATTTATCTGTTACATCAACGGAATACTTATCAAGTGTAATAATGTAATTCTCTCACCAGCAAAGTTATATCTAGTATCTCTAGTATATTAGCATTACCTAGACTTAAGTATCTATTTTTTTTTTATCGTATGTATTTTTTTCTGGCCCCAGTAGCGCTTATAGACCTCCGTGGCTTAACGGTGCTGAATAACGTCCATAACCAGAGGTATACGTATACCATCGATATAATATACAAGGATGTTCCAAACTTTAGAATATTACGTAAGTACCATAAAACTTTGTTAAGGAAAGCCACAACCGCAAAAGTACCGTAAAACAAGAGCTTGGTAAAATAAGTAAATAAATAAGATTAGGCGAATTTGAAATTATACAGAAAAAGAGCTAAAGAACTACTTCGAGTGGAATAATTAGGAAGAAAAACATCCAACTAAGCCGACTTTCTTTTATCTTACTCTGCCTAAGGGTTGAGCTTTTAAATTAACCTTTTACTGATATTATGCTTAATTCAATTTACGAGACGAGACGGTGGGTGAAATATGGACAAGAGATCAAACATCAAAAAGAAGAATTCAATCTTGTCCCTACCGACCTAATACGCCGAGAGATGGGTATTACAGTCCCATGATACTAACCCTGAAACCAAACCGGGTTGATAAGGATTCCACACAAAACGTATTCAGATGTCTACGTCAGAGATTGATTATGCCCGAATTACTCGGTGAAGGTACAGCCCTGTACCCTCAAAAGCCTCTAGCCCCTATTATGCCAGTCTCGTAGTTGAGTCGTCTGTAATTAAGCACAGATTGTCCCGTCATGGAGTCAACAAGCGACTTAATGGCCTCATGTAATTAATGGCAAATTGATTTTCTCGAGTACCAACCAATGTACAGCTTGATTTGAACGTAGGGAAAACAATGTTGATTTGATTGAGTGAGGTTTTGAATTTACGGCTCATAACAAGTAATCAAAAAATGAATGTTGGGTTATTTGTGCCGGGTATTAGGAGACCGGGTATCGAGCCGGGAAATTTAGCCTCGTTTTAGGTGATAAGTCTCCTATAATGATCGCATTATTATAGCTGGCCATTACTACTGGCATATAAAATTTAAAAGTGAAACATTTCTTCTTATTTTATCAGCTACTTAATATATATATAGTTTTTAACAGTCTCGAGTTTTGATAGCGAACGATCCTCATTTCTCGCTCAGGATGTCGATTCTCGACGTCTTTCAAAACATGACGCGAGAGATTGCACGTTATCTAGCTTTTGTTTTCTGAAATCTATCGCATTATTAAAAAAAAAACACGCCGTGTCGTACCACGTCAAGACATTATTTGTAGAATCAGGCGGCAAGTCAGGACCATTCTAAGCATGACGTTATAAACTGTAAATCGAATAATGTCCAAGAGGGCATGTGTCAAGAATGAATTTATGAACTGAGAGTATCATGAAATAAAATAAAGATCAATTGTCCTATTCATTGTAAAAGTAAGTTCGTATGAGTTTGTTTCATTCACCTGTATCACGCTGTTTAAAATCTTGCTCTATATCAAGAGGTAACTAACTCGCCATGTAATTCACCAAATTTTTCAACATAGGAACGTTTTTATCATACAAACCAATATTAACCTATTACGTATTCCTGTCAACGAATGTCCATGTGTGCACGCCACATGTTTTAGAAGATTTATGGTTTGCAATATCTGTCTGTTCTCTGTAGACTGAAATGCGTTTACAACTCGGTTTAATATAGCCGCCGTGTGACAGGGAAACCCATTTTCGTTCCAAGCATGTGGAGCCTATAAATCTTTTCGAAGATAACAGGACGATCTACTCATTAACGTGAGTCTGGAGAAGGATAGACAATAAAAACATTTAAATCTGGCAATAAAAAGTAAATACTATATCGAAGAGATTTAGAAATTTTATGTCCAAAAATATCAACCGCCCGTATTAGAAAATATTAGACGACGCATGATACAATATATTGGTAGTCATCACATAGTCTATAATCAAACTTCAATAGTATGTGCAATAGTATCTGATAGATTTCACAGATGTCTGTCAGATACTTGAACGTGACTCTGAATGCGATAGTTCTATTTTCGTCAAGTTAAAAGCGAAGAGTGGCTCCAAATCTGTCCAGATCCAGACGAAACAATAAACGTCTGCGCTCTATCATTTGCATGTGATTTAGGATAGGACTTCCGCAAAGCGTTGCGAGGCGCGAACTGGGATATAATAGCACCATTAGTCTGCACCGGACGGAACGGTTAATCTTAACCATGCCCTCGGGCTTTCTCGTTTGTCAAGCTTTTATTTTGTTAGACTTTTGTTCTTTAATTATTTTAAAGAAAGTAACTGATTAATTACATTCTTTTTACAGTTCGAAGGAGTCTCAACGACGTATAATCAAGGCAGTTTTTTTCGAGGACTATGTCGACTACCGCGTATCGTGCCAGTCATAGAATAAACACGTTATAGCAATATCGTGTTTATTTCATGATACTGTGCCGTCTGACGCCACAGTGACGGTCTAGAGAGCTAATTCACCAGCTAGTCACCTGCTAGTTTGCCAAACGCGAGGATAGTGTGCACGGTCACTGCTTGCCGCCTGCATTTTCTTCGCCATGTGTTTGGATCGATTGAGAGGCGCAGTTGCCGCGCCCTTTATTTGGTGGGCTTAGGTGTCATCTCATTTATCTATTTTTTAGTTGCCTGACAGCAAAAAATGGATGAATGGATGGAAAAAACGTTCCTATTCAGGTAAAAAACAGACCTTGACTAGTCTGACCTACTAAGCGATAAACGATTATCGTAGTTATGTCTTTAGTCGGTGATGATAACTCTGTTCAGTGCGACTTGAAAGTTACATTTCAGCTGAGAAATTCAAATATTTAAAAATAAATTTCGTTTTAGTTTCCTCTGAGTAATAATAGCCCCTTCTCTCACGACGCGACTCTGAAGCGATTTGTGTTTCGTACGCGTATCCTACGCGTCGCTTGTGAGTAGCCGCCATACATATTTAGCTAGTTTCGCACACGACGAGACGCGTCGACGACGCGTTTGATATCAGTCGCACGCGACCGTCTTGCTGGTCGCACGCTACCCGAGTCGAATACGCGTTGCATCAAAAAATGGCGGCGGAACAAATCTTTAATATTAATTTTGTTCAGGAGGTGGAAAATTATCCATGTTTGTATAATTATAAGCTGCCAGAGTACGTAAGAAAAGATGTTTCAGAAAAGGCGTGGATTGAGATTGGAAAAAAATTCAAATGCTCTACAATTGATATTTGTTTCGATGTACGGATGCACCCAGAATCTTCTTTTACATTTTCGTTTATTTTTGTAAATAAATAAAGAAGAACATTGTCTTCATCGCTAGAGTCACTAGACATCTTCGTACGAATGTTGTTCTTCAAATGATAAAAAATAGTCTCATTTGCATAGCACCGTGTGCGGAAACGAGTAGCATACCAGTAGGCGACCATGGTTTGCATCGCAGTCGCGTAGCATTTGAATAGCGTCGTGAGAGAAGGGCCTAAACTACTTGTGTCATCTAGCACATACACACAATCTCAAATACACGAGACTGTTCTAAAACTAAATCTTCATGAATGAAACAAAAATCTAATTTTGTTTTCTGTCCGCTCTGAAAAATAAAATAAGATTTACGACCTGCTTTGAAAAAACTTTAAATACGGTTTTCTCCTGCGGTTTATGATTTTATGCAATCATTGTTGGAAGAAATAATGTAAGTAACCTAAGGCACTCTAAAAATAGCCAGGAAAATAAAGGTAGAGTGTTAAAAAAGACTCCTACGTGAACAAAATGAATGAAAGAAAAGGGCCAGGGAGGAAACTAGTAATCCATCTAAGAAGTGTTCACATAGGCGGTAATCTATCACGCACTTCGAAGTTTTCGGGTATTTGATGGATCCCAGTAGGTTTACATAAAGTATAACTATAAAACAGCCATAGAATCTACACTAAAAGAAGCTCTTAGAAAAATATTATGAGGTCGCAAAAAGGCTGAGTGATTTTAAAGAGTGACCGTCTTAAAGTTAAAAACCACTTAGCCGACCACTTAAAATGTCTTTATTAACATTCATATTCCAAATTCCTTTGATTAATTTAAACTTTCAGCTCTAAATGGGATTTTGACACAAAAATTACCAAAATCCTCATTTAAGGCAATTTTGGAAATAAGCCATAGCTTTTAATAAGTACCTAGATGTTTTTTTATCTCTTTTCAATAAAATAACTTTGTTTACAGGAAATAACATATTAGAGAAAATTAGTACCTGTTTCTGAAATACGTACTACCTACGTTAAAAGCATAGTGATCGTCCTTGAAGTGATAACAACAAATGATAACATATTAAAACACTTAAAGGAAGAAATCTTTCATCAGACATATCTATAGATTTGCCCACTTTTAAATATTTTAAGTTATCATAATGGCATCTAAATCTTATCATGCCTACGAGAAAAATTGGAAAGTTCAATTATAATTTTCGATATTATCAGCAATGATTCTGCCATCATAAGAATGATATGATAACTTAAAATATTTAAAATCATCAGTCATTAATAGTTAAGTGTTTATTAATTTTATTCGACTCGTTAAGTTTGTAGAAACAAAAACCATTTTGTAATTTCGGTTTTTTATAAAATCCGTAGAAGTCTACTGATCTACATTCAAAACGTGTAACAAACCATTTACTATAATATATGCTACGATCTACCAGATAAAGCTGATACTATGATAAGATTCCTTCTGAGATTTGTATTTCCGATTAAGATGGATTTTGTTAAACAAGTGGTTGCACAATACGCAATTGTGAAATGTTATCCGATAAGATTTCGATCAATGATTACGTATTGGATTATTTTGAAAAAAAAAACATTATAAAATATTATTTTTTACTAGGTATAGTTATTTACAATTTACATCATTCCACAGGTGCTACAAAGCAATTAAGATTTTGTTACATTAGCAAAATGTCAATTGCTCTTTTATTTTAGGCAAAATTTAAAGTTCTCTCGAAGCCTCTTCAATTATTTTTTTGGTATTTTCAATTAGATTAAGGGCCGGCGCCCATTATCGGCATCGGCAAGGAAAAGGATTTTAGGTGGCAAATAGCAATATACTTTAGCATAATGGCAATAAAGTAGAAATTCATCCTCAAGCATACCGAAGCGGTATTTTTGTTATTACGACCACATATCACGGAAATTTCTAATGGATCTAAATTTTTTAAAATGGATTAAATAATCAGATTTCCTAAATTGACTGTCACTGCTATTAAAAAGATAAAGGATGACGGAAATTCATTGTTTTATCTTAAAAGCGAATTAATTGTGTATAAACACGTGTAGGTGTAAGAAAGTTCTAGAATTTGGGGGTATGAACTTCGAAAAAAAGAAGGTTGCGGGACGTGTGAATTTCACATATTTAAACTAGTTTTTATGTAAAATAAATAAAACTATCCTAAAAGAGGTGCAAGAGTAGATATCATAATATGTGTGTCTTAACTAATTGAATCTAAAGAATAATAATTTATGTGTACAGATTAAATTTATGAATGAACAATATCGGTACTGTATTTGTATTTGAATTGCTTCAAACTTTGTACGAATTCTCATAATCAGATGATGTATTGGGATTTTATAAATACTTCATCCATGTTCATCCTCCTTTAGGTTAAAACGAAATTCACGAGAACAAAGTCGGCGTCTCTTATTGTATAAAGGCTTGAAATATATTTCTTTGAAGTAATATAATATCGAAATCTCACTAACCTTGAAATCGCAACAATGTACGTTTGTAATCGTGTGCGAATGTACTTAGTATGTACATAAATGGTCACACCTTACTTAGATGTTATTATTTGTTTGATTATTTTATTGTAGGTATTCGCATACCTTGTTTAAAAAAAACTTAGGCATTTATATATTTACTAGATAAATTATACAGCGTCAGGAAACAATAATTGCCTACTTTTAACGGGATACTGTAGTGTCTGGGATATTGTTGAGATTGAATAGGATTGCCCAGCAGTTTAACCATCCCCACAGCTTAGCCATATCCACAGGAAAGACAATGATCAATGCGTATGGGGCTGACTAGCCGCGGGTTGTTAAATAGATAATATTATAGGTAAATGATCCACATCTTGATAGTGAACAAGAAAATCGTTTCATAACAAATTATATTGATCCAATAACGGTATTAATGAATAGTGGGTTCATTTATAATCTTCATTGATTTATTATGGATAGGTAGCATTGCAACGAGTTTGTTATGAAAAAACAGACCAGTTTTTATACAAACTTGTTGAAAATCTAATAAATAAAACTTGTATTAACATTAAAAAACATGCGAAGCTGGCCCCACATTTTTTGCAGTATTTTTTGCGACATAGTATTTTTTTTATTTTGCATAAAACCTACATCAATATTAAATATGTTGTAGTTGTTACGCAGAAATTGACTTATTGTTAACCCGGAATGTATGTACTTATCTACCTACTTAGTAGAAATGCAAATCATGAAACTAAATGTACCTTTAAATTTTATAGGAGACGATGATTTTAAGGACTTTTTTTTTGTATGAATGATTTGTAATCAAATTTAAAACCAAATCTTAGTTTTTGCGTGAGAATAACAAACATTCAAACAAACTTTCGCGTTTGTGTAATAAATTTTTTTTTACTTCACCTATCAGCCAGCAGTAATGTTTGTTGTACAACAAATATTTTTATTTTGCTTTTCGATAGCAAAATTGTTTATGCAAAGGCATGGCAATAAAACAGTGTATTCACCTTCAAACCTGCATGTGTGGGTTAAATTGTCAAACAAGGCCAACTGGCCAACCTTCCGTCCTTCCACCGGCCCATAACGAGAGCGCTTTGTTTATTTTGTTTAAATTTGCGGTCATGTGGAATTTCAAAGTCAAGGAATTGAACGATTTTGCTGGGTAAAAATATACGACGCGCCAAAATAAATATAATATCCTTGGACATTTCACAGAGCGCAAGTCCTTAGTCCAGTCTCTAGTCGAATTTTAGTAAATTCATGCTTACCATCAAATGTATTACACATTCATGCTTATTATGGGGATCGAACCAGCAACCTCTGCGGTCTGCGTCCATTGTACCTACGGCCAGTATTCGAACCTGACCTTCCAATCGAAAAACGAGGTACATTCCACTCAGTAACAATATCCGGTTTCTTTACTACTCAATTAAACGCAACAAAGTACGTAAGTTACTGATAAAAAACAGTCACTATGATAATTTGTTACACCAAACTTTGAACCGCGAAAGACCGTATTTTTTCAACTATGACATTTTTCTAGCTCTGCAAAAAGCGGAGCATAACCACATAAAAACATAATTACGGCCTACAAACTCCGTCACCAGAGTTGGCCACTTACTCATAAGTCAACACAAAAAATCTGACATTTCTTCTTAGTAACAATGCGATGCGATTCGCCAAGGATATCAATATCCTAGTCAACAAACATAGTATCTATTCGATATTGAATAAAGAAAGTCAATATGCAAATAGTTGCTACACGTGTGTTGCCTGCGCGACCACGCAAGCCTTATATTTCTCGGAAAACTTATTACAGTAAGTAATGAAGTGGAGAAAAACACTCTTTGTTCGCGTAATACCCTTTAGCTCATTTTAACAATGAGATTTGTGGTATTTGTAATACCTAATCGGATTACGAAGTTGGGTAGGTTTTTGTATTGTTAAAAAGGACGTCAGAACATTTTTTTTTTCTTGACTGAGTTTCACTAAAGATTTTCTCTCCCACGTAAGAGTTATACAGTATCATGACTCTTATTTGGGAGAGAAAAACTTAAAAAATCTGATCTTATTCTTACTTAAAATACATAAAGTGCTTCCAGAAGAATACTATTGTTTAATCTGTTTCAAACAGACTGACGTAACTCTATTGTTCAAGGATATCAGTGATGCATTACTCAATGTCGAACCGAACAAAAAAATCCATGAAGTCAAATAGCAAAAAACAACCTTCGCAAATACGCCGATCATTATGTTAATGCTAATTTTCTTTACGTACTTGTAGCTGAAAAGTATTTGAAAATAAAATGGTCTGTGCCACGGAAGGTGCATCTACAAATACATAATATATTATCACACCTCCTTCCCATAGGGTTAGACAGAGACCACGGACTTCCACTTAGTACCTACACTTCCACTTCCTAGTGCATCTATATCTCTTTTAACTTTTGTAAAGCAACACTGTGCAAATTGGTAACATTGTACACTCTGTGGCTACTTTTCACTATTTGTTGAATGTTCATTTCTATACCGCCAATATAAATAGTAAAAATGATCATAGAGTAACTTTCAGCAACAAGTTAGTAGCACGGCATAATGTTCTCAAACTTTTGCAGGCAAATTGAACAATATTACCCTATCGATTGTTACCACAAATTCATGTTGACACAGAAAAAAAATCTAACCGATTTCAATTTTGTGGGAGATAAATTTTTTGCAATCGCGGGGTAAGTACATTTCTGATCATAACTCTGAACATCATCAGGTCCTCAAATTTTTTATCCAATCATTTTTCCAAAAAGAAAACACGCAGAGAAATAACCTAATAAATCTCAGGAAATACTTTGAATAACACAAATCAGTAGAGATCAAGGTGAGTATCTTAAACTCGTTGTTTTGTTTGGATCGAGTGATCCGAAGCGTGATAAAATAGAATCTTCCAGCGTTATTTTCATTAGATCTCGATCAAATGTTCCTAAATTGACCCGACTACTTGGTAGTTCTACTACCTTAGGCCCTATCATCAGTTTACCGTAGCATGAAATGTTGTTAAGTACTATGAAATTACTGTTTGAAATTCCCAGCATTATTATTTATTTTATTGACAAAGGATTCTATTATCTACTACCTCGCAGTTGGTAAATAAGGTATTTAACGCGATAAAATCCTGTTTTTAGTTTTAAAATAAAACCAAGATAAATAGGTTATTGATACTGGCCGTTAATCTATTACTTTAGCTAGGTTCTGCTATTTGAAGCGATCCCTTCCGGTGCCATTCATTGAGGAAATTAAAGAGGAAACCTCATTGCTAATGTTATTGCGAGGTGTGTCCAAATAACATTGAAATTCATCGCACTATGTTGATTGTTTGTAGGTTATGCTCCTCCTACTGGTAGAATTGTAATTTTAAGACGGATATAAAATGCAAGATAGATTGTTTTTTGTAGAATTTAGACTCCAAAACCAACTTGAGGTAAATGTTTGAAGTACTTGCACGAAAACGGCTTGTTTTGTAAACATTCTTAATCCGACTTAAACACATCTAATTTGAAACATAAGGAGTAGCGTTGGAACAGGTAAAATAACCTATCTTGTAAGACAATGTCGAAGTCATCCTTGAAGTCCTCCCTAATTAAATGATTTTTTTTCTTTCTCTCATCATTACTTCCATAAGTATATTCCATAAATTGAATTTCAATATTTCCCACAGTGCACCAAGCGATACGATCTTTATTTTGTGTTCATTTAAAAAAAATATTTATATCTTACATACTTATGTTATTTTATGTTATTTTTACGCTTTAAAATGAAAACGAATGGAACGATTTTTTGCAATTCCAAAATGCGTTCACTTGAAACTAGTTTGAGTCAAAATAAGGAAATACAATTTGCCTTTTCAGCGTTTCTCAAAGTGGGCACTAGGAGCTTCCATCTCGTTGAATTAGTTATGGTTTTGTTGAACTATCGCAAGACTGTCTCGTAAGATATTTCTTGATAGAGCTAAACTAGACTAGATATTAATTTAATATTATGTACCTACTTATCAGTTTAATAATCAAATATAATTGTATAATAAATAAGTAATTACCCTTTGCTTAAAGCTATCTCTTGTTTTGATAACCATACTAGCAGCCGGGTCTTCGAACGCAGATCATCTTCCTTCCAAAAATCACGCGACAAGTGTCAAATAAGAACAAAGTTGACACATGACAAGTGTCAAATTATGAACAAATGAGTTCGAGAAACCGGCTGTAGAAAACCCAAAAAATGTTTGTGCAACTCTGTTCTGAGAAGACCATTTCAAAATACGAATAAATTATGGGAAAAATCTACATAATATTATGTGGCGTCGGCTCGTGCTAAAAACATTAAATTTAAATGCCGAATGGAATTTAATTCTGGACTTAACATCCTCGAAACCGTGCTTAATGGACGACCCAAATTATACTAGTGTTTTTTGATAAGGACGGACATTAACAGAAAGGGCATCCACGGGAAATGGGAAAATGAGTTATTTTTTTAAATTAATCTGATCAAACCCGACTTATTTTTAGCGAACGCTGAAATGGAAATGTTATAATAATATACTATAATATAAGTAAGTAGGTATGAATTTTATTTTCGAAAAGAACAAGAGTACCTACTTAAGTAAATAATACGATTTGTGCTACCAAATATCTTTACCCTGCCTGATTTAATTAGCCTGACCTTCTGAGGCATAACGAAATATGAGAAATATCGTCGTATTGTTTATTTATCCACAACAAAAGATTTGTGACAAATTGATAAGTTACAGTTGTATAGTAGTACTTTTGCCCAATAAACTGCATTGAGTGTATTTCACAAGTTCAAATAGTATAGGAAGTTAGAAAACACTGAGTTCAACGAATCGTTTTGTCATAGAAATTGCATCTTACGTATTCCCACGTGCTCACATCTATTTCAATATCCAAGAAAGTTGTTTTAAGGGGGTTGTTGGAACAAGTTGAAATAAACATTTGGTACTTACACGTATTTTATTTCAGCGAGACGCGCGGAGGGCTTAAGTTTTGCCCGGACAAGTTACATTGTTACGCTTACTGTAAGTCAGGAATCAGGATTAATGTGTAGCTCATTAAATGAGCAAAAATATGAAGGAAAACTTTTCAATTTTATAACTTCCTTACGTTAAATAATAATTTCAATCTAAATATAATTTCGTCGCGACTGTGCCCTAGAGAGAGTAGGTACAATTTAGTACTTCAAGTCATTCCCCACTAGACATTCGAGATTCTTTAAAGATGCCTAGGGGGTAGTAAAAGGCAAGTTTATTTGTCTCATGATAAAGCTAAAATAATCGAAAACAAAGCGCTCGTGGCTAAGCTTATTATCGTTGAAGTAAGCAACGATCTGATCGGTCATAACTTGGATGGGTGTACGCAAGTGGCATTGAGAGGGTTGTACTATACTTCATTTTTGGTGCGCATTTTTGTTAATTTTTGGTATTCTTTTGAATAAGAAACACCAAAAATTTACAAATTTTATAATACACTAGCAGCACGTCCCGGCTTTGCACGGGTGTAATGAACTATTAAAAATATAAAGAAAGAAAGCAGAAAGAAAGTATCTGGTGGTATCTGTTATTATCTGCTCATACATACAATAAACGGTATATATATACGAGTATAATATCATATACAGTTGAGAGCTAAAGCAATCTAAATTATTACTCAGGCAAGATAATATCAAAGAGATTGCTTCTTCAGATTGACGTAAATGAAACAAACGATTTTATTTATTAGTGGCGAGAGACGCTGTCAACAATGTTTTGTTAGCGGTTATGGATAACCGCAACTAAAACATTATTGTTTGATTTAGTTTGATTACGCCCTGGGGTTTAGTTTTAGTGTAGATAGATAGATAGATAAACACTTTATTGTACACAAAAGAAAACACAATACAGATTTAAAACTATGAAATAAAAATACAATGGGCGGCCTTATCGCTAAGAGCGATCAATGTAATTTTTGGATGAGCTGGATAGTTACACAGAGAAAATACTGAAAATGATGGACAACACGCTGTGCTGAGGTAGCCACTATGATATACAGGAGAAAACAAAGAACTTGAAGAATATCCTACAAGAATCAATTGGAACTCGAAATAGAGCATAGAGCTTAGAAATTGGTCTTTACTGATGTAAGTACTTGTTTTTAACCTGAATTTCGTTTAAGTACTCCATAGTCTTTTACAGTCTCAGCAAGACATCAGTTAACGAGAGCTATAAACGGTTTTATTTTAGTCTAAATGTTACTCAATACCTTTGAACGTCAGATAGCTATCTGTTAATTGGATAGTGCAATAAGGAAGACTGTTTTGACGATACTTTTATGTTATTAGACATATGAGTTGTACAAGGGACCTTATCACACCAATATTAAGGTGAATGTTAGTGTGTAAGTGTGTAAGTAAGTGCGAAATTTTGTTACTCCTACACGCTGAAACCGCTGGATGATTTAAATGAAATTTAGTACTAGGATGGCTTATATCCCAACTTAACACATACTTTGTTCCCGGTATTCCTACGGGAACGGGAACTTTTCACCGTGGGTAAAACCATGGGACGCAGCTAGTTCACAATACTCGTTATTTAATGGTACATACCCTTCTTTTTTTTACTTTTTAACATAAAGAAACGAGTTCTGACCACGGCTTTGTTTGCATTCAAAACAGTGTTGCTATTCAAGGTCACGCGCCTGCCTATCTAATCCAAGTTTCATTAAAAATCGTTCAGATGTCGATGCGTGATTAAATTATAAACTCGTCATTATATACACAAGGACCTATAATGTACCTGTAACCAAATACATTTGGCAGAAGCTTCTAGTTTCCGATTATTTATTCAAAAAACACATGTTGAATTTACGACCTAGGTTAGATATTGTCAGATGAGACATTCAATGGACAAATTGACGTCACAGAACGATAAATGCTCTGAAGATAAAGAAAACGCGTAGATGTAAGAATTTAATTCACAATTCTCTTCAATTATTTAAATGACGGTGGAATACGACTGCCGATGCCTGCCATACCACTCCACAAACTGAATACGATACTTCGGTTCTGTGACATCGGCAACGTTCCAAAATAGCAGATCAGCTTATGTTGGTGGAAATTAAATTAAGAAGATTAACCAACATAAAATGAACTGCAGTAATTGGCACGATGTCCCGTTTTCGGTTTGTAAATAAAAGGGCCTGGGTTACTTTTCAGATGGTGAAGGCGTAGCTAGAATATTTTAGCCTTATTCGCTTTATCCACTAGTGTCACGGAATGAATACTGTCCAGTGGCTAAGCCGCGGATTTCCTTATATATTTACCATTTACATAAAGCTCTTGCGCATAGGTGATAGTGTAGATAACTAGCGGCCCTCTTCTGCTTCGCACGGGTGCATTAATAAACTTTTAATAACCGCTTCAAAATCCGTTGCGTAGTTTTAAAGATTTAATCATACCATAGGGCCGGACAGACAGCGACAGTGACTTAGTTTTATACTTCATGAAGGGTTTCATGAAGGTATCACTTGACATGACACTGCGTCACATCGCAAAAAAAAACAGTGCTTACTTCGTCACATTTCGTCGACAACTATTATATGGTATTTGATATTTTCGCATTTACGTTACCGCGTGTCTTTGACCTGAGACAACGAGTTAATAAGGACCCTCCCTTTCCCCCCAATCTATTACCCCAGTTATGACGACAACGTAATAAACAGTAACACTTCCTAAGCACTCGTCCGTTGTTGACATTCCGAAAATAACTCGCACGCAAGTAGAAAAGTGTTTTTCCAGTAATGAAATACTGTCAATTAGAATAAAACGTAAACGGAAAATTCCTGAGGTTACCTACCTCAGGGTTTTGTTACAGATTAAATCAATTCTAAAAATAAACTGAGGAGAATTGCCTAAGGGTGATAATTATACTCGTAGTACAAACAAACGAAGCCTAAAATTTTCCTGATTAAGTAAGAAAGTTTAACTAATTTTTCATCGAATTCTAAAGGTCACTTTTGTCAGAGTTAATTTGGCGAACAAATATTGTTTAAATCCATCATTATCTAGGCCATTTATTGATCGGAAAAATTTTAATATAAGTAAGTAGACGGGTAGGTATGTACCAGTCGATGTCAGAAATCACTACTTACGTTTCATTGGAATGTGAGGTTACATTATTACGAAAAACGTGATAGAATTTGCAAATGAGATCTTTGAACTTCATATTTATTTTCGACGCAATTTTTAACGTCATCTCATTATGGATGCTTATTTTATTTTTCAACAATGATTTTGAGACATAGCCAATCGCTGAATGACAAGAGTTCTACATTTTATGACCATGACTGTATCCGCAGGGAGAAGTAGACATTTCTTTAGATTTTTAGGCAGTTATATTTCGATCCTAAAGATCGGATTCGAACCCACGACCTTCGGAATCGAAAGTCGAGGTAGACTAACCCTTTCGGTCAACTCGGCTCAAGTTTTATTGAATTGAATACCCACTTAAAAATCAAAATCGTACGTCGTCAAACTGTCAAAAAACAAATAGGTATTTTTCCGTGCTGTCCACTTGAAAATGTAATTTGCATGATTTTGAAATCAATAATATTATAAGTATCAACCTCACCTTACCAAAACTCGTATCCAAGGTCCTCAAGGTACGTTTTCTCGAGGAAATCGTTTCAGATTTATATTATACTTTGGGGACGAATGCGTCTCTTAGGTGTATACGTCTTACCTACTAAATTGAAAGTTTACTGTGTTATTAAAGTACACATACACACTACACACACACACACATACACAGACACACATTATAAACACTTAAAACGGGATATTTACCATGATTTGTAGATTTAAGAGTTTCCCGATATTTCGGCACACTTGCAAGCGCCATGATCACGGTAAGTAGGTAAATGATGTTTGAATCTCACTACATGTCAGTTTACTTTGTAATTACGATATCCCTTGTAATGTTAGCCAAATGTATTGATTTAGAAATTGGAGTCATTCCAAGTCCAAAGGTATAACATATTTGGGCTTTGGCACTTCATTCATTCCGTTGAGGTTGGCTTTGAATTCCAAACAAATGCAAATTTACAAAATACTGACATCATCATATTGACGGTAAACCAACTTTCCATACCTAGGTTGTCTGGAAGAAATCGCTTCTAAGCGATAAGACCGCCCTTTGTACAGTTATCTTAAGGATTTTAGTTCATAAGTTTATTTTCAGTGTGCAATAAAGTATTTTCATTTCATTTCAAACAGGGTACTCTCAAACTAAAAACAATATTATCGTGACAATATTCGTAGTTAATGAAACTAATGGGATAAAAATAGCCTAAAACTATCCCAAATGTTCATTCACACATATCGGTGAAAAAAATTTAGAAATCGGTTGAATAGTTTCATAGATTACCTCAGTCAAACAAACAAACAAAGCAACATTCCCTGTCTATAATATTAGGTAAATATTATAGACAAATGCGCATTCGAAAAACATGGTGTGCCCAGGCTCTAAAGTATATTGTGAAGGTAGCAGGTTACTTTCTAATAAGTGAAGTCCTTATTTTTTGCAGTGCGTATAATTAAGTATAATATCACCACCGGGTGACCGGGTGAGGCACCGGCCTACGAACTGTGTGCAAAAATAAATGTACAATAACGTTATGTCTGCGGTTGTACCGATTAGAAATAGGACGTTGGAAATGCGTGATGTCAGTCGCTGTAAATAAGCAATTAGAGTCGAACCAAATTGTGAAGGAGTTAGCTGAGATTAGGTAGGTATTTGTGAATGATTTAGCTTTGATTCTTTGGCAAAAAAGACTGGAATGTGAATTGAATATTCATTCTACTAATAAGATGCTACATGAATTTTAGAGTTTGAATGAAAAAAAAAAAAACCAATGAAAAGTGGAATGTTTGTTGTTATAACTGGGCATTGACACTTGTTATCCCTGTGGATATGCCCGGCTAATCTGAGAGGATGGTTTAGATGTTGGTAAGCCTATTCCATCTTAACAATGTCTCAGGCACTACAGTGTCCCGTTAAATGTAGGAAAAGATTGCCTCCTGACTCTGTATTTATCATCTAGTAAAGATGTAACGGTGCTGAGTTTGTGGTTAAATCGTACTGTAAGCAATCGATTTGTTTTCGTCATAGATACCAGCGCCAGCGTAAATTCCGTGCAAGATTAGAATATTACTCGTATTTATGTAGTTATTTGCCGTTGAAATCCAGCGTGAATGTGTGAAACCGGTGTCGTATTAGTCTTTACGAGTTTTGCGGCTTACCTTGTTCGTGAACTCACAATGTCACCCTGATCTTGGCCCTTCTAAAATCTGGTCAGAGCAGATAATTTAGTTGTTTAAGTGACAGTTTGTTCACCTGTCGGGATGTTGAATTTTGGCAGGTTTACTTGAAGATATTTATCTATACCGGCTGCGTCAGATAGTGACTAATAAAAGCGTTTAGAAAATTAGTCCTTTGAGAAAAGGACTAAGTCTGGACTCGGTCTGGACCGTACTAAAGGAGGTTAGGGTTTAAAAAGGTAACGGTTTTTTTTTTAATGGCAAATAATAAATACACGTAATATTGAAATTCGCAACTTCAATAAGTACAACCTAATTCTATTAGTTTCCTAGCACCTTGGCGTTATTGTATCTACTTCTATATAATCTAATAGGTCGGATACTGTTTTTCTTCTCAGAAATTAGCTTCTAAACTTTGAAATTAGCAGGCAGCCCGGGCGCCTACGCCTTTACAATATATATTTTTTCTGGTAACACAGGTTTATACCCGAAATCTCGACCTTTTTAAATGTCGTGTAGATATTTTTACCCAAAAGAATGGAAGGTCAGATGAGTATAACTCGACTACTACGAGTTTGTATGAAGAATGTGATAAGGGTGAAGAAGGTGAGATACATGCTCCAGGATTAGGAATAATGGGAAATCTTTGTTTACGGGCGAAATGGTTTTGTTTAATTAAACACACTTTTACATTTCGATCTAGCGGACCCTAATTTTAGTAGTAAGTACAAAAGTTTCGGTTCTGAATTACAAAGTATGTGTACAATAATAGAGTAACCTAAAGCTTATATAAGACTGTATTGTAAAGTGATCCTTGAGGTCCTACAGAAAAAAACTCAATTTTCTGTCTTTCTTTTTTACAAAACATAGTGGCCTATCAGCAATGATGGAGACTTCAAAGAGTAAAGCCTAATTGGACTCGAAAGTACAGCAAAAAGTGGTCTGTGTTGTAGATACAGTTACCGTACGGTTGTAGTAACTACCTATACCTACTAAATTTTATTTAAGCAAGCACGAATCAAAAGGTTGTTCGCGGGCGGATTGAGTCTAGGTAACCAACCATACTACTATACATACTATTATGTATGTCTACATTTATTTACAGAAACTAAACAAACATATACATACCCGTACAAAATACAAATAGGTAGCACTAGTTGAGCCACGATGCATTGTCACGATTTTGCTATATAGGCAGCTCAACTGATCCAATCCCAGACGGAAGCGTGCCCAAAAAGTGTCTTGGGCCCGCTTCCGTCTGGGCATTCAGCGTGACAATGCGGTTAGTGGACCGCATTGCCACGCTGAATGGCAATACGTCTTGGTTTAAAATGTGTTGTGCGATGCTCCTAAATCTTAGGCTCATATTCAATGACTACACTCAGACTTGAGTCTTCGCTCAAGTATTGTTTTTTTTATTTTCAATACGAAAAATCATGCACGACCGGGGTTCGAAGCCACGAGCCCACGACGTTCGTCAAAGTAGAACAGAAGTAGGTAGGTACTTTTTTTTACCACTCGGTCAACACGGCTTTAAACCTACCTATTCTTAAACATAACGGTAGGTAAATGATCCGATTATCCACATACCTACTATGCAGGTAGTTCACCTGGGTGAAATATATAGAACTCTTTTGTCGGTTAAATAATTGCAAGTCATTGACCTAACAGAGGTGTCATAAAAAAGGTAAATATCAAAACCCCTCAAGTCCATTAGTGTATCATCGGTAATATATAGGTACCTAGTATCAAAGTACCTACGCTAATAATATTCTTAAAAACCAGTTTATCAGGAGGTAAGTAAGTGTAGGTACTTACTTAAGCGAATAACTAACAAGATTCCTATCAGATGGATCTAGTCTAGTCAATTGTTAGGTAGGTACCTTGGCAGACAGAGGTAGGTAGGTATGCCTAAAGAGGTCCAATTGTTTTTATTTATAGGTATTGAATGCCGAATTATTCGTACATTTATTCATTTATTCGTAAACAAGTAGGTACACAATTTTATTTAACTTCCATCACAGAGGGATTGACATTTTATAGCTTGTACCTACTGTACTGTACTGTGCTTGTACTAGTTACTTTAAGTACCTACTACTACAGTTTAACAACATAATTTTACGAAGCCGAATAAATCAGGAAACACAATTTTAATAGTGCGATATTTTACAAGCTACAACAAAGATAACGTTTTATCTGCACCAAGATAACCAAATATTATTACATAAAACATGTGGCTTACCTCAGACGCAATACACAGCAACAAGTTCACGGTAAAATGAGCACACACAAAATAAATAAAACCGATCAGCACTTCGACAAACAATAACTTTGTAAACACAAAACACACGCGGACACAAAACTAAAATAAAATAACAGTAAGTACCTACTTTACAGACTTTACATAAGAAATAAACTGCACTCGCGTTTTTACTGTTGTCCAAAGTTCGGAAACTCAAATGCTTCACTTCAAGTCACTTGTAAGTGAAAGTTTCTGTGATAATAACCGACCAGAGGTTATGTTTTTGTTGTGATAGACAAATTATCGCGTAAACAGCCAACGTCAACACCATGCCGACTCCGCGCGTTTACTGCGCGATTTAAGCGATTTTAGTTTGTGTTGTTTGCTTTGCAAGCGGAACGAAATTTGCGAGAATGAATGGAATGCGGTTCGACGTTCGGTCGATCACATTCGGTGTGGAAAAATGTTGCCAACTGCATATTGTTAATGTTGATATATATTTCGATAAACATCCACTGAGAACTTTACTGAGAAGCTGAAAAGATGAGATTGTTTAAAATAGGTAGTTTTGAATTATTGTGACAGTTTAGAATTGCTACTGTCAACATTGTCGTAAGTTATATAATTTTAGAAACTACAGTAGGTAGGAAGGTACCTACTAAGAGTAGACTAGTATAGTACATTAATACATTAAGTTATGTGGGTATGTAACAATATTTGAGTAAAACTTAAGTTTTAGAGTACCTAGGTATAATAGGTAGTCTTGTGATAATAAGTTTTTTTAGTTTAGCTGTATGAAAATTTGGTTTTATGAATTTACAAGTCCGCAGTCCACATTGCGGCTAGTCTAGTAAGGGCTGTGGTTGACCGTAAAGCTGCCTGCGGTCGAGGTTGCTTCCATTATTTGCACCGTGATTACCTAATAATAATGACAGTTATTTTTCAAAAACGAATAGCAGAGCGATTGATTTTTTTTTTCATTTAAAAAAATATCACTCTTGCGTAGTAGACGTACGCAACCACAGAAGATAATACTATAAAGAGTACGCAACGCACGCAGTTTAAAAAGGTAAAATTGTGCGATGCGGTACCTAAAACAAATTAATGGTAATGTGCATTGCTCAGAGCAATCATCTTTGATTGCATGCAACCAACCAACGCAACGCTTCCAAATCAAACGAATCGAATTGGAAATTGGTTTACCGTTTTGTTCTGCGCCTATACTTAACTTAGTATTATCATAGATATTATTAATCTGTGCCTTAGAGCATTTATCTAAGATCTGTGCCGATGCCGCCGGCGGCGCCGCCACCCCGTTTAGCCTTTGGGAATACATAGAGGGTGTGGTGTGGGACAGGGTTTGTAAGGAAGTACTGAGGGCTGATTGTGAACCGTTTTTTTGACAATGCCTGCTTTCAGTTTCCGTCAAAAAAACGGTTCACAATCATAGGGCTGTTTGTGGAAAGAAGAATGTTGGCTAAAAAGACTTTCATCCAAGACAAGACTTCATTCTACTCCTTCAGTTTACATTTGATTCACTCACTCACTCAATCTATCATTCATTCATTTCATTTTTGAAAAGCCAACGTAAAGTTAAAGTTTGTTTACCAAATAAACCACAAAATCCACAAATTAAAAAGTTGATTTTTGCTAATTCCGGTTCTTGCTTTTTCATTATGATTAAAACCAAGCCTTGGAGCGGCGGCACAGAGCAAGAATATGAAACCCAGCACTTTGGTTTCGGGACTCAGCGCCTCAAAATTGCAGTCAGACAGATGGTAGAGCAGAAAATAACGAATGGAGTCAAAGACATGGAGTCTTATTTGCGAGACTCCTTAGACCTCAACGAGACAGACAAGACTACGCTGACGAAATCTTGTGATCAGCTGGTCCGCTTGTATTGTGAACGGGCAGGCCCGTCTCTAGACATTGTAGACAGTGAAATTGAGAGAATCCTGCAGGTTCCATCTAACGTGTTACTTCCAGAGGATGAGTGTCAGTTGGAGCAGATTTCGGATTCGGAATACGAAAAGCTCAAGGAAGAGGTAGCTGATCTTAGGAAGCAGGTTGAAAGAGGAGCGCTTATGGAGGCTTTACTCACCTCCGAGGAAGAAGAACTATCAACTGTAGATAATGTCTGTGAAATAGCTAAAAAGGATATGGAAGTTTTTGATTTGATGAGTAAAAACAGTGAGAATAATTGCAAGACTGCATTGAATGACACAATGTTTTTGTGTGCAAGTGTTAATTTTATGGATAAGACCGAATTTGACATCTTTAAAAATTGATTCCTTTTTTTAATCCTAATGCCGGTCATTATTTGGAGAACCATGTCAACCGATAGCGGGTAAACCATTTCACACCATTAGTTCAACAATCTACTAATAGTTTTAAGATACATTGAGATGTAAAGCCTATGTGAAGATGGTCTATGAAACTTGTATTCAGTTGACACCTACTCAACCATTTATTGTTTCACTCCTGCAGATATTGATTGCACTTATTGTAATAGTATAGAGTGTAGGTATACTTAATGTAATTTGTGTATAAATTATTAATTTTGCTGTACCTAAATTAATATAGGATTATTGTGTCTAGTAATTATTTTAAATAAAAAACAAAATCAACAGTCATTTTTATATTTACTGTAAAAACAGAACTTTTACAGATCTTATCTTTAACCAATATCAGAGAATAACAATACTTATTACACCAATTCTATTTTACAATAACACCATAAAAATGTAACATCAATTTGTACAGCACGGCCAACATATCTTGGCCGCCCTGAATTTAGCCAATTAGTAAAGACAATTTCAGTCCTAAAAATCTATTGCCTTGCCAAGCAAAAAGCCCAGCATGGCCAAAATACATGGGCAGCATTGTATTTCTTATTATGGAAATAATATAAGACTTACTTTACAATTATAATGTAAAACATGCTCAAAATCTATAATTATAATACAAGAAATAAATTGGCACAAAAATAGGTATAGAGTAGATTTAAAATCTATAATAAAACAATATAATTTTATGTAGAGTTTGAGTATTTAGAAATTTTAAAGTTATAACAAAATGGAAATATACATTTATGAAGCAAAAGATTCTAAATCTTTATTTTATACTGTATTCTGTTGAATGCAGTTTAGCTAGCTACAACCTTCTACTATTTATAGATTAAAACAATATTTGGAATGATAGCAGTCCACTAATTGATCTGAACGCATGGTATTCATGGTATTTAATTTATCTGTTCAAAAGTCCAGAATTGTTGTCGCTTGAGCATTCTAGTTTTATCTTATTTTGTAAGTATAGATTACATTACAATAACAACACATCTACACTGGATGATTCTAACATTAACAAGAGAAAGAAAAACATGTAAATACTTAAGTACTTAATTTTAATGCAAAAATAGATAAGAAAATGAAAAAAATTACCTATGAATATTAATTTGAAAAAAAATATTTAAGTGAAAAAGAAATGTAGGTTATTTCAATGTTTTAAAAGTTCTATAAAAAGATTTTTCAAGAATATTACTTACTAATGCCTTTAGTTTTGCTATAAAATATTTCTGATTCTGATTTACTATTTTGCTATACAAGTAGGCATTTTGTCAGTGGCTTAGGATTTATGGTAGGAACCTATTGATTTCCGAATAATATGATGAGGATAGTAACTAGCCAATACAAATTCAGAAAAACAGGAAATAACAGATTTATTTCATGAATCAGGCATTGCTGTCTAGTAGGCGATTGATAAACTATATTTTTTTTCAAGAACCTCTTACTAACATAAATAAGATTCAAAAAATATTCAATTGATAACTTTATCACAGATAAAAAAGAATTAAAAAATATAATACTTACTACCTAGTGAGTTTATGTACAACATTTTAGAATTTATGCTTCATTTGATTCATATTTACAATTTTTTAAACCTAGCTTAACTAACGATTGGTAATACATATCTTCTATGAATGATCTCAACTTCACATTTAGATACATGCCTATGCGCATTTAAGCCATACAACAGTTTGTTAACTTCGCTCTGCCCACGTTCGATTTTGTAGCTTGTGCACACGTGGCATACTATTACTACAGTTCAATGCAGATTAAACTTTATTGTCTGCCCTATACAGGAACACCATGTGTTCGCAAATTTTATTAAAACTGACAAAAATAAAGATTATAAAATTACACCTAATGGCTGACTAGCATAATCAATGGTAACATTATGGTATAGTCGACAAAGAAATTGGTTTACCACTTTTGATGACATCTCCCAGTAACATAATTATTCGATAAGGATTACTGTATTACATTAACGTAATTGGTTAACTGTGAGCCAATCACAGAGCAATGGTTAAAAGAACATGCAACTTGAACTGTGATGTCAACGCAATAGAGAATATTTTTTGAAAACACAAACCAACTTGTCCTTATAAATCAAGGAGGTTTATGCTAGATACCTACCATACTTAAAAAAAACTTATTCATTTTCGAATCGCTTTTGACTTATGATCTGTCAAGTGTCCGTTTTTGATCAACTCGAGTCACGTAATGTCAAGAAAATGTCGCGTAATTTAAACTTACAGGAAAGAGCCGAAATTATATCATTACATCGGTTACGATACAACATAAGTGATATTTCTAGAGAACTGAACATAATCGAGATATACGGCACGTTTTTGGATAAGACGTGAAGGGGAAGAAGGTAATCTTCAAGATCATAGGCGAAGTGGTCGGCGGCCTGCACTGTCCAGCGAGCAAAGAGAAACAATGAGACGTCAGTACGAAGAGAACAGCTTCACTTCTACCAGCGATTTTGCAGAAGAATTCGATGTTACGAAAGAGACCATTCGGCAGCATTTGCATAGTATGGGATTGCATTACAGACGTTACGCTAAAAAAGTTTATTTGACCGACGCTAACAAAGCGGCTCGTTTAAATTTTTCCCGGGAGTACTTGAATTTCGATTGGTCTACTACGATATTTACGGACGAAAAAACGTTTAAATCTAGCCAACATGGTCGAATGACTCTCTGGCGTGACAATAATACTAGATACACTCAAGAACATGTTGTGCCGACCACGGAGTCTGGTAGAATCAGTGTAAATATTTGGGGCTGGATGTCGGCAGATGGAGTCGGAGAATTAAGCAGACTACCTCCGAAAGCCTCCGAAGCTAATGGTGGAAACACGCGTTATTAGGCTGATATTTCCCTATAATTTTTTTTACAATTAAATGATACTGTTACGTTTTATGAAGGACAATAAAGTTATTTTTAAATGATAAATCATTGTTTATTATGAATCCTAAAACCCTTTACGCTACTAGCAGGAAATGGGACGTTTTTAAATCTATTAAAAACATATATAATAAAGTTCAATTCCCTGGATTCAAAATTCAATTATTTTACGTTGAAACTAAACAAAACGTTTTATTGCACATAAAGTAGCAGGAGGTTAAATTGCAAGCCAACAGTTCGGAGTTTATATAAACAGGAATGACAGATTCTGACGTAGCAGTTATTAATCTGTCAAGCGAAAATAGACCTTGATGTTTTGTACATGCAAATGATATTCAGCCTTAGAGTGGTAAACCAATTTCTTTGTCGACTATACAACAACACTTCTTAAACTAATTTACATCTAATATTATATATTCTAACAGCACAGTACAGTTCGGAATGTAGCCTATTTACCAAAGACAGTAGTAGCTTAATATCTTATGAAGTTATTACGAACACAGATCTTACAGGGACGTTTTAGTCCAGAAGTCCTACTTTCAAAGCAAAACTTCGTGCTAATTTTCATTCAGATTATGTTGCTGAAGTCTTGTTTATCAAGCCAAATAGAATTGCAGATTTCAAGTCTTCTAAGATTTCAGCTTGCTGGATAGGTACACTTTTTTGAGTCAAATTAAAATAACAAGCGTTAATTACGTCAAGTGTAGTTATGTAGATGCGTAAATGAAGTAAGATCTTTGCCGCTAATTGAACAAAGTCAAACATATTTTAAACAGAAGCAATGCAAGTAAATCTTCAATAATTTAAACGTCAATTATTGACTATTATTATAATAGTATTTTTGCATGTTGCCTTGATTCATTGCCATGTAGATAAGTAAAAACGGAGATTACAGATTTATAATGACTGGTAACACACAATTTACAGAGATTTTTACAATATTATCTTTAAAAATATTCCATATCAAGTCTATTATAAATTACAAGTAAACCTAACAAAAAAAAAAATTATTTTTGTTTTTAACAAATTCTAACTAATATTACGATTTACAAACTAAACTGCCCAGCAGAAATTACCTATTACAGAATAACTTAAGGTAACACCAACTTAAACTTAACAGCGACAACAGTGAAGCAACTACTAAGCAACACCGGCTTGTGATTAAGTCTGGTTGAAATGGTTACTGGCCATCTATTGCTAATCTCGCGATATTTTCGCCATAAAACAAAAACAATGTCAAAATCGATCCAGACAGAAACATAAACAGGGTGAATTTTTGAGACGGGTCAGTAAAGGAAAACGTTTTTAGGAGGTTCCACAAATTTTTAAGATATCCAGAAAAGCATTCACAGATATTGGAAATAATGTAGGAATAGTCAGTAAGATGCCAAATGCCAATCGATCCTATTTCTTATAACGATCAAAATTTTCTACTGGATTGACGGAGGTTTGGTCGAGTACTAGATGTCAGAAATCGCTAAAAACGTTGGCGCGAAAACGGCTGCTGTCACAATTTTCATTGAGAATTTAAAACGTATAAAAAACGGCCAGTATGTGGGTAGTCGCAACATAAACGTAACAGTTGTTATACGAAAGCCGGCGGGCGCGGGTCGATTGCGGTTAGCACGCGTTTAGCGGCCGGTCCCGGCCACGACCACCCGTTGTCGCTGAGGGCCACCAGTCACACCGGACCGCTCCATTCTGAGCTGTCCTGTAACACAAGTGTCTTTAAACTTACGTGATCAGGACAAATTAAAAAAAGTAACGTGATAAATAACCGTACATATCACTACATAGATAGATAGATAGATAAATCATTTATTCAGCACACACAACATAACACGAAGGTACAGTAGAAAAAAGACAAAAACAGAGAAGGACATAAAAACATAGAACATACATAGTATAAAACAAAATCGCTTTCTCTGTCACTGTATCCGTATGTTTAAATCTTTAAATCTACGCAACGGATTAGCCTTTAGGCGGCCTAGAAACTCCGTCACGAGAGTTAGCCACTTGCTCATACGAACGAACGAGATATGTATAATTATTGGACCCGTGCGAACCCGGGGCGGGTCACTTCACATTTAAGTAAACATTAGTAGGAAGGGTACTAACTTGTGATACATTAACGGTATGTGTGGGTGGACTCGCCGGGTTGGCGGTGAAGTAACCGCCGGGACGCGGTCGCAGGTGACGATTGTGCATCTCCATTTGCACTATCTTCATGAACTCTATCTGAGCTGCTAGTTTCTGAACCTCCTCCTGTAAACATTGATGTGTTAAGTACTGCTGTTTCTAATGCTACTTTAACGGACGGTTTATCGAACGCAGATCATCTGCGATGGGTAACTCCGGAAACTCCGGTTTGTTTGACAGAGGTAATCTCCGAAACAATTTAACCGATTTTAAAAATTATTTCACCGGTGTGTAGAATGGACTGTCGGGATGGTTATAGGCTATATTTTATCCCAGTAGTTTTATTAGTACACCCGTGCAAAGACGGGGCGTGTTGCTAGTATTATACACCCGGACTCGAGACAAATATTAGCAGATCAAGCAAACATTTGTCCCGCAGCGGAAATCGAACCCGCAACCTCTGCGTCTCAGCCGAGCCTTCGCCCGCTGCGCCACAGAGGTCGTCTATATAATATTTAGTATAGAAGTATAGATAAATACCATAATTAAAATGATAATACCTTCAACTCTTCATTCTCCTGGTACAAGTCAGGTGCTTCATCTGTGACCAATCCGATGCCGTTTAATGACGAGGAGGCGGGAACGCCGCGGGCTCGCGCGCGACTGTCCCAGGTATCACCTGTTCCACGTACTACGCGGAGAACCTGAATATATAGGATAAAAAGCTTTTAGAGAAGATATGAATGAAATAAATAAAAATATCCTTGAACATTTCACACTGCGTCGTCATCTAGTCCCAAGCTAAGCAACTTAATGCTTGTGTTATGGTAACCAGATGACTGATATAATACATAGATACATTTTTTTTATAAATACATACATATTATAGATAGAAAACACCGAGACACGGAACAAAAATCTGCAGAACATGCAAACATTTGTCCCGTAGCGGGGATCGAACCCGCAACCTCCGCGTCTCAGCAGAGCCTTCGCCCGCTGCGCCACAGAGGTCGTCAAAAATGAATGTATTTCTGTAGGACCTCAAGGATCACTTAAAAATGTACAGTCTTATAAGCTGTCTTATTGAGGTGACTTTATGCCTGTTCCAACGTAACTCACTACACCAGGGAAAGAATTAGGCAAGAAACTGGTGGTGTGGGCCTACCTTTGGTCCAAACACAAGTAGCACCGTGGTAGTAGTCGACAACTGGGTCCTTATAAACCCTAGTAGGTACTTCATATCCGGCCCGGCTCTTGGCAAAATCAGCAAACTGTTAACAAAATATGCATGTGTTAGGAGAAAGGATTCTTCAGACAGTTTATCTATCCTCGCACACGAGTGAAGTAGGCTTCGTCTGGTCTGTAGCCCTACCATGAGTTTTCGAGTTGTATAGTTAACTATCCTCGCTAACGAGTCAAGTATTTCAAATGTATGAAATTATTAGTTCATGCAAGTTACCGGGGGCAGACTCGTGAGCAAGGTTCGTATGTAAAACCCATTATATGGCTACAGTAAGTAGGATCAAATACTTACTGAAAGGCTATCATAACAGAATTGACAGTGAATATGTTGTAGATGGCGTATGATATCAGACGCGCCTCATTGTAGAGACTTTCGGCGTGACGGACGCGGTAGCATACGCGGACGCCCCATAGCAGAAATAGGATTTCACCTGAAAAGTTAAATAAAATATATAAAACTTGCAGCACGTCCCGGCTTTGCACGGGTGTACTAATGTACACCCGTGCATCATTAGAAACTACCGGGATACAATATATAATATATCTACAATCCCGACAGTCTATTCTAGAATTTTTGAAATCGGCTGAGTACTTTTGGAGATTATCTCCGTCAAACAAACAAACAAATTTTAAGTACCTCTTTCTAAAACTAGTAGTTCGCCTCGAACGAGATCTCGCTCGCCGGTGGTTGTGTATGTATATTCGTTTTTATCTGTGTTTGAAAGAATTTACTTCAGAGGTCTACTAAAAAATATTGAGGATCTAATGAGAACTAAGTACCTAAAGCCGATTATAGTAAAGCGATTTTGAGTGTGCATTATTTACAATACAGGTTTTGATTAAAAACTCTTTGAATTTAGAGTCAAACCTTAGGCTCTAAACCTATTTTATATTTAGTATGTCATGTTGGTTTGATCCTGTCATGGCACTACTTTCGATGACAAATGTGTTGCCCGCGGTTATTTCAAACATTTGTCAAAAATCATTTTGCACTATTTTACTTATATTTCTATAAAAAATACTTGATGGTATATGTAAGAGCATAAGTTTTAACGAGGGTGTTTCGACTTAAAACATTTTGGTATTTTGTTCGTTGTGAAGTGGCAGTAACATTGGTTCAAGGAAACTATTTAGTAAGTTGAATTCTTTTTCCATTAAAACGTCGTTAGGTTCGTCAAAAAGAGTTAGGAGTTAGAAACACCAACCAAAATAATAAAGAAGAAGAAGAACGATTTTCTGAGCTGCGATTTCACCAAAACTTATAGAAATGGGAGCTCAGGATATAGCAGTCATGTTTTTTTTACATTTATCGAAGTTATTCAAAAACTTTACATCTTAGAATAAAAAGTAAAACCATTTTGGAATGTATAAACAAAGCCCTTTCATATGACACCCCACTCAATGTATTTGAACAACTTTTATTTTTTTTCATCCCCTTCGGAACCAAATATCTTTACAACCCCTTGACCGATTCAGCTCATTAGGTTACTGGCTTACCGGCTTACCACTACCTATATACCTACCAAGTTTCATGAAGATTGGATTAACGATTCGACAGTTATGCCGGAACATACAAACAAACAAATGAACACAACATACAAAGCAAAATTACCCCACTTGCCACTAAGATCTTCGTTCGCTTCGCTCACTCGATCGATTAGAAGTAAGTATTATGAATAAAATTTTCTTTATCTTAGCCATATGACGTCCACTGCTAGATATCGATCCTTTTTTTTAAATTACAATCACAATCACATCTTTTTTTTTGTTTTTATTTATTAACTACAAGCTGCGCCCCGCGTTTTAACCCGCGTAAGTACCGTTCCCGCGGGAATATCGGGATAAAGAGTAGCCTATGTGTTAATACAGGGTCACCTATCTACATACCAAATTTCAACCAAATCGGTCTAGCCGTTTTTGCGTGAAAGAATAACAAACATACATACATTCTCACAAACTTTCACATTTATAATATTAGTAGGAAGAATAATGATTTGGAAGCAATCTGTGATGATGTAGTTAATTGTGTAAGTAAATAATTTTAATTTGCAAAACATACCTATTGCCAAGCTATGATCCCACCAGTTGTATGAGCATTGCATGAATTTCAGTCCAAGGTTGTCAGTAATCTGAAAAAAAAACAAGATAATTATAAATTAATCATAGTAGGCTACTTGACTCATAACAAATTTAACACAATAAGTTGGTATTTCCTGCGGTTTTTGACTTACGAAACCACATTATATCGATTTCAGTTAATTAAAGTTCAAGATGGTTGCATATTTTCAATTACAAAATTGTTGTTTATATTTTTAAATTCGAAAGCTGAAAACGCTGTCGGCCATTATAGCCGGATGTGATGTCATTAAACTCCCGGATGTGATGTAAACAAACCAATGTCACTTTGTCATTTTCATACATTTCTAAAATGTCAAATGATTATTTACGATTCGTATGACGTCACAACACAGATAGCAAAGCAAAATCCAATGTCCGTGCAAAGCATGGACATTGGACGTGCTTTATAAATCTGTTATGATACTTACAATTTCAGCGTCAGGCGGCGCAGACAGCGTCCAAGTGCCAAGGTACACCAGCATGATGAGCAGGATCGGAGCCATCCACTGCAGCAGCTGTTTGTCTGTTAATTTCAGTTTGTGAGCTGATTTCACGCGGTATGTTAGTGACACCCTGTAAAGATATATTTTAATTATAAACTCAGGCCTTTATATCTTTACTAGATGATTTGTAGTGTGAGGAGGCAATCTTTGCCTACACTTAACGGGACTTAGTGCCTGGGACATTGTTGAGATAGAATAGGCTTGCCAATTGACTAGCCGCGGGTTGCCACACAATGTTTTCCTTCACTGTTCAGAGCTACACACAATTCAATAAATCCATTGATGAACGGTTATGGAATATATTGGAAGAAAATCAGTAAGTTTTTTCAGATGTGCCTCCAATAACTTTTACAGATACTTTGATTTTGAAAAGATTTGAGACATCTTGATTAAAAAACTACCGACATGGTTATGTACTTCAATAATTGCCCAGAGAACCACTGATTTGAATCTTATAGGTTCATGTAGGCATTTATTTATTTAATAACATATTGACTTACCTCCAAGTTTTCATAAGGAGAGCAGTGTAAGTGACACAGAAGCCCATATGACGAGTCCATTTTGTGGCTATGCAGAAATATCTGTCCAGTACAGGAAATATAGCTGCCATCTGTAAAATTTAGTTTAAGCTTATTTTTTCAAGCTTCCTGTTACGTAACTGAAATAAATAAAACAAAAAATAAACATAACATAGTTGAGGTTGGCTGAATGATGATGGTTGGAGGAGTTTATCAACAACATATTGTTTAGATTGAAAATGTATACATAGAGCAGCTCAAGTTGATGGTTACATAATTTTGGAGCATTTAGATGTTTACATCTTAGTGCAGGCTGTGCCCCAAGCCTTTACATCTTTACTAGATAATTTATACAGTAGGAGGCAATCTTTATCTACACTTAACAGGGCACTGTAGGTGACAGGTGACTGTATTAATAGCTAATGATAATAAACACTGAACTTACTTCCATGTACATAATAACGCAGCCACATAGTGTGATCGATAGGAACACAGGGCTCGCCACTCGAAATACTTTGACTCGTCGATGATGCCTGGTGTAGCAGGATAAACACACCGTCAGCACAGCACAGGTGGACGATATCACTAGAAGTGTTATCCTGAAAAATTAAGAAACATATTTTTATAACAGTAGTTAACTGTGCTCTTTCTCGCAGTTATAATATAAGTTCTATTCATTCGATTTAGCGTGATACATACAGACTCACAAACTTTGCATTTTTTGACATAGGATAGGATATTAGGTATTTGAAGTAGATAAAATGGAATTATTAGAATAGTAAGAGTTGTGTTCAGGAATAGGTAACTGAAAACTAGCTCACCGGAAGGGCCAGTTGTATGTGGCAAGGCAGGGCTCCGGGCCACGGCAGGTGTCGCAGCCCGGCTGGCACTTGAGGCACTCGTAAGGCTCGTTCCAGTTGTCCAAGCCATTCTCCTCGTATTCTTGGTATGCGACTGTGAAACAATGTGGAGGTTCATATTTTAATTTAAAATATCGCTAAACAAATGTTATGGATGTTACTAACCTTTAAAAAGTTTAAGATCGAAGACAAATCGAATTGTAGTTAGCGTTATTCAAGTTTCATCAAATATTAAAAAGATGAGAAAACAAAAAACGTGACAATACAATATTTAATATAAAAAATAATTTTTCAAAATAAACAATGAAAAAATGAATGAAACACATTGAGTGATTGATTTGAGAATGAATGAAATATCATTTCTACAGATTAAATACCGGTGCTGCCACTATCGCGTCGTTTCCGCATCCGATTGACGGATATTGTACTTTCTCTATCCATAGACTAAACTAAGCTTCACTTAACTTCTTTGTAGTGGCAACTAAATTAAGCTTCCGGTTGCGCGGTAAAATTAAATATTTTTTTGTAAGAGTTCAAAACATCAAGATTCACGAGCCAAGCCAATTAAAACTAATTACTTTCAACAAGAGATCCATTGAAGCCCTCAGGATGGTGTAATGAGTAATAACCAAGTCGGCATCTGCAGATGTAAGAGCCACGAGCCCACCCTGATAATCTTGCACTTATCTCGCGGTTTGGTTTGTAATCACACTGGAAAAACATGAAATATTTTAATTATTGTAAGTAAGTCCCTATATTTATACAAAAAGTGGTAAAAACTTACAAAAGTGGTTTCGTTGGGGCATTTATGAGTTCCATGGAAAGAGAAAATCTGGTTTTCTTTATCGTCTGCATCAACTTCGCACTGGTTTATCTCCAGATTCGATATGTCTATGTCCAGTGAGACGATGCCTTTCAAACTGCAATGAAAACAAACAAAATAGGTAGGTAGGTATTAATCAAATCATTTAAAAAAATCCTGTATGGAGGATGGAATTGGATGATTTCCTATCTTTTAAATAAAAATAAATATCCTTGGACATTTCACACAGCGTTAGCTAGTCCCAAGCTAAGCAATTTAATGCTTGTGTTATGGTAACCAGATGACTGATATAATACTTAGATATTTTTTTTTGTAAGTACATACATAATATTATAGATAGAAAACACCCAGACACGGAACAAATATCTGCAGCTTTACAAACATTTGTCCGTAGCGGGGATCGAACCCGTGACCTCCGCGTCTCAGGCGGGCTTTCGCCTACTGCGCCACAGAGGTCGTCAATGATCAATGACTAATTAATGCGCCTGATCGCAGAACCCTAGCAAATGTTTTTTTCCGCAACAACTATACAAGTTTAGAAAGCATGCAATCGGAAGAAATCTAATGCATCCCACTATAAAGATTTTGTTTATTTACTTCAGCAAGATTTGTATGATTTCCCGACCCTGCGCCCACTGGCATCGAACGCAACAGGCAAGTCGTAGGCGTTTCTACTCGTATTTATCCGGTCAAGGTTATCATTTCATTGCTTTTATGTGTTATTCATGATAAAAGTTGCGCGTTGGCCAAGTGGGGTGGCCCCTTGACTTTTGAAAGTTCAAATCCCGATTAATCGGTCTGGTTTCTGATTGATTTTGAATTCCTTCGTGACGGGCATTTATAGGCCGCATAGAGGCCTCTGCCTCTTCAAATGCCCAATAAGTATGAGGACGTCCTCTGGCTACCCCTTTAGCCATAATTATTTTTGAATGGCTGTTTGTTTTTTTTCTATAAGTTTTGTCAATAAGTTTTGTGTGACTACAAGTATTTATTTCAAAACCACCTATTTTAAGACATAAACTCCGTTCATGGAAGTTTATTTTTACACAAGTCTCTCTTAAAGTAAGTTGTATAACTTTTACAACTCTTTCAGTTTTCTTCACTGAGTAGGTAGGTACTCGAGTAGCGTAGAAATCAAACTTGCAATAATATTTTCAAGTCGATCTTTAAAGTCTTATTTATACGATGCAAGATTCTTGCATGTTGCATACAAATTAAAACAAGACAACGAAATCACTTTAGTATGATTAATATTTGCTACGAGGTTACGAGCTTGCTACGAAGCTACGAGCCTGCGTAGCACATTATCACATTAGCCAAGAAACCTTGTACTACAAGGCTTGTAGTGTTCCCCGTTGAGTGTCTTGCATAGATTTATAACAAAATGAGCTTTTTGTTATCTACGAATAAATAGAAAACTTCTAAACGTGTAAGTAGCATGCTGATTGAGTATTCAACACACGTCACAGTTCTCGGGTAACCAATGTGAAGATAATTATCATGAAGTTGATTTCTTACCCTCGTATCGTAGTGACCGGCACGGTATAGGACAGCAGCCAACGCTGAGCTTCACAGCTGTAGTATGGATACGTCCACCAGCCGTCCATACTCGCTCCAGGCGGTGATGACATGAACTTGGGTGAGCGAAGAGTGTCACTCTCATGCGCTGACACGTACCTGGAATATTTTTTTTAATAAATGACTTTTTTTTATTATATTGACAATTATTTAGTACTTCGGGTTACTACTTTGGAAATTAGTAGGTATTTTTTGGTATTATGATAAATAGAATTTTAAGATCGTTACAGTAAAAAATAGGTAGGTACTTAAAGTCAACAATTTAGAACTACACAGGAGTAATACTAATAATTTTACATTTTATTAAATAACAATAAAACATGCTTGCATAAATTACAGATAATTATGATTTAATAACAGTTTGTGTTTAAAAAGACATTAAAAACATTTCAAAGACATTAAACCGATTTCATTAAAGTCACAACGTTACGACGTGATTGAGTAATAAACGTCTAAACTTTGCTAATTGTAATATTAGTCTGATAGTGTACGTGATGCGAAGATAATATCAACTTTGTAAACTAGTTTACCTAAATCTAATGTGTTAATCTCGTGAGATCATGAATTCACTTACCAAGGGTACTCAGGATCAGGTGGCTTGTCCAACTGCGGTGAGACAACAGCAACTGGCTCACCAGTACCGTACCGCTCCCAAGCCACCGCGCTGTTCACTACGCCACCGTCGGATTTTAGAGCCAGAGCTCTGGCACCCACCGCGCGTTCTGATGGCGGTATGGCCCCCATGACCAGACCATGGGACACCGCCATAAGCACGTCTGGGAAAATTATGTAAGCTTTAACTATAACTAGGTATCAATGGACATTTAGGAGCGGGAAAAATACAAGAGGCGCGGGCGCATTTGTCTCGCGCCTCACACAGCGTCATCTAGTTAGTCCCAACTCCCAAGTAGACTCTCCCAAGTAGAGTCTAACTCAAAGTTATGGTCACGAGATGACTGTTAATTAAATATACTACTTTGCTACATTTTTTTTTCATATTATAGATAGAAATATCTGCAGAACATACATAAATTGAGGGGATCAAATCAGCAATTTCCGCGTCGAAACCACCATAAAAAAGGATTTCATATTGACTTTGGTACCGTTATACGGTACCAAAGGCAGAGATTACAGAAACGGGTGTAAAGTGAAATAGGTAGATATTTATATTCAATACGAGCCGTGAAAATTGATATTCAATTTTATTCCAATACGGTTTTGATACCTGACAGAGATAGGGATCGAAACCAAAAAAGTTTTACAATATCGAAGCTTGCAGAGTGCCAATTCCAATATTGAACCAAAGCTTAGAATCCTGTATAGAGCGTTTTTTTAACTGCCAGTAAAAAATTGTGAACCCTGTATGTGTGTCACATCAGCCAAGCTAAGATAAAGTTTTAAAACTTTTTGTAGACACTTACAACAGCTACCTACCGTTGAACAATTTAAAACTCTTAAAAGTGTAGTATTATAAGGTACTACCTACAGTTTGTAAATTTAATAACTACTGACGGGTTCCCGGTAGATTAAGTTCTTATTAGGCCAAATAATGAATTTGGTACTTTAAGATCGAGTTATGATTGAACGAAAAAGAAAAAAAAGTGTGTATTTATCCAGGACCTCAAGGCTCACTTAAAAATGTAGGTAGGTACCTACAGTCTTAAGCTAGGTGACTCTATTGCCTGTTTAGTTTAGATTTGAGAACAGTGATTTCCATTTTTTAAGAAAATATTTCTTTGAATCTGATTTGACTGTTTGCATAGTGTATACAATGACTACTCTATTTCTTGATATGATGTTCTTACCATCATTCTCTAAGCCTAGCTGATGAAGGAAGTTGGCTGCGAGATCAGCCTGCGCCCTGGCGGTATCCCACCGCTCGGTGTACAGCGGAGCCCTGAGTCTTCCATACCGATGTGTCACGCATAGGGCTCCGGTCGCGCCTGACGCTACTGCGTGGACCAAACGTAGCGACGACTCTATTTCTTCCTGAAAATGAAAAAATAATATGAAAAAAATTCATTCAATTAAATAAAAATAAAAAAATAAATGCAATATGGTCACGGAGATAGTCCTGGAGAACGGGTGACTTTTCTTTTACATTTTTCTATAAAATATTAATTATGAATAGAATAGGTACATGGCAGCAATAAGTTGAACGATTCATTGCTCTCAGTTCAGCTCTCAGCTCTCAGATCTATAACTTTAGTTTTCTCGCTACATTAGCTACAATATAAAAAGTGTTCTTGTTCATCGTAAAGGATCAAACAACAGTAAAAGGATTTTAAAATATATGGAGCACATAAAACTACAGAGCAACAAAAACAATTCCTTTGTTTTTGTTGCTTTATACTTTGACAATACATACAACCTGCCTTCGATAAAGAGTTCCTACGGAAATTAAATAGTTAGTATCCTTATTTCTTTTGCGACACGGAGTTGTTTAATTTGCCACGCGTTCAGTGAATACTAAGTATCTCAGCAAAAAGAAATAAATGTTGAGAAATAAAAGTACTGAAAGAAGTTCGTTTCGATTGCTTACTGAAATTATTGTTCTACAAGTTAGAAGGAAATTATTTTCATTTTTTATTGGACACCCGAAACAACACTTACTGGTGTTTATTCAAAGGAAACTTTTGTTAAATATACCGTGATATTCATTTTACAATTTAATTTTTGTTTTATTTTGAGTAGCACGAAAGGGATCGAGTAGACTTAAAAGGGAGAAAAATAAAATAAACACATTTAAATTGTTTCATTTGTTTGAGTTAAGATGCCACCGCACCGTCAGAAATTAAGTGTCGGGATGGCTATAGATAGATAGATATTTTTTCCCGGTACCTAAATTCATTAGAACAACCATGCAAAGCCGGGACGTGCAAGTTTCATAATAAGTAAAGAAAACTACATAATATTTATCACTTCAAAACATTTTCCTTAGAACTCACATTACATTTTCTCACCACGTCAAATTTCTATAAATATTTAGATGAACTTAAGTAGTATACGAGTATCATGGAGATTTATGAGTAACCGCAAAAGGATGCTGCATAATCGCATACGAAATTGCATAGCCGCCAACTGCTCACTAATTTACCCAAGATTTAAATTATTCAAAGGCGGTTATATAGCTTTGACGAAGTCACTGTGATTATTGTGACCATGCCCATTAATTTTTTTTACAAAAAAATTATTTCAGTTTTAGAAGTACGTGTAAATTATTTCGGCTGATTTAAAGGCATCAAAATATCAGTTCTGGTTCTTACAGATGAATATAACGTTGGGGGTTATTAACCGACTTCAAAAAGGGAGGATGATTTATGTTTCACTGTATGTATTTGAAATCTCTTACTGGTTGAAAGAGTACGTACACCCCCAAGGTAAAAGAGGCATATAAGAAAAATTGAGAATCTTTGGAGATGAACAAAAATGTACCTCGAAAGTTCAAGAAATTGCTATCTTTCCACAAAATTGAAGTTCAATAAAAAAAAATTGCCACTTGTTTTACAAACTATTTGAGTACATATTATAAAAAGTGTGGTCACAGTACGGGACTGCTCGCGCTTCTATTAGCGCTGGCTTCTAATTAAAGCGAGGCCGCTTCCAAAATTTATAAACGTCGAAATGCCTGGCTATTATCACAATCCACACTGGTAGTGATTTTGTCAAATTAATCTTATTTCCGAAAACAGTATTTAAACTTTGGCGTATGAGTTGGGTTCGTGGCCTGCCTGACTAACCATGTGTATAATGATTTCATATTGGTCGCTTCGAGAGATTTTTCGGTACCAAAAAGCCACATTAAGCAAAATTTATTTTTATTGACTGCCTAAAATATTAATGACGTTATTTTTTAGCTGGAAGAGTTTGGGAGAGAACTTTGCTCTGAAGTGAATTTCTCTGAATTTTTACTTAGGTATTTAAATAAACTCTTGCAGACCAACCAGCAAACTTTTCAGATTTAACTTTAAATATTCACATTTTTTCATCCTCTAACTCTACTCAGAGTTTGTGCGTTTTAGCAAAATATCATACCTGAAACGGTGAAGATGGTTTGGATATTATAACAGAAATCCCTCGTATTAAATCCCTAATCAATGAAGGTGTGGATTACGATATTAATCCACAAGCCACCGGTATTAGCGTGAAGTTTCTAATTGGACTATACCTATAGGTATTCTGCTGTACCGATATCCGTGGAGTAGCCTCTTAGGCTGGCAACATTAGGGAATGCGGTTTTATGTTGCTTTTACGGCTGTTTTGATGGACGCTAGTATCGCAGCTACTTGTTGATTTATAACAACAAGTACTCTTTTCAACAGTTTTTATTTTCAATGAAATAGCGCAGTGACCATACCTTGATGAAGATTCTCTGGAAGAATTGGAACATTGTCGTAAATCGACAATATTTTTACATGTGTAATTTCCCGTGTGATTATAATAATGTCATCAGTTCCAGACTATCCTCAATTAACTGAAATAAAATACGAGAATACGAGCGAAACTCAAAACGCAGAACTAATTTCTGTTGAAATCAATTCAATACCAATTAGTGCTTAATTATGAAGCATGTGTTTGTTAATTAAGTTAGTTTGGCGGGAGAATTCATCAGCGTACGAGTATAATGAGTTTCGAACTACCCTCTCTTAAGTCCAACAGACACTTAAGCGAGTTTTGATAATACTCGCTTAAGTGAGTAATAGTAAATTGATACTACATAATAGCACAGAATCTAATACATCGAACACAAGATACTTACGTATATAATAAGCGTCAATTCACACCGAGATGGAAGCGAAGCCAAATGAAGTTTCAATGTCATGTGATTTTAAACTTTATGAATATGACTATAATGCGCATAGCGCTTTAAAAAGTGCTCTTGGCGCCGCTTTCCGTTTAAAGTTTCTAAAACGATACTAAATGTATGGTGAAGAAGATGATGATATTGATGAATTCCTAATAGCTTTCAGATTCTGTGGAGATGTCTAAGGGGTTAGTTAAGCATGTCCAATGGATATTTTTCACATTAGTCTCATTTTGTTAATAAATTTTTTGAACAATATAAAATTAAATTCCAAAACAGCAAAATAGTAATACCTATTGATATTCCATTGATTTAGAAGAATGCCCATTACAATTAAATCGTCGTCAATATTGTACGAAGGATGCAGGGAACTGAAGGTGTTAGGTTGGATTCCTTATTTTTCACCAATGATTACAAACTACATAATACTCAAAATAAAATTACTTACGTAAAAATATTGTAACGTGAGTAATTTTCCGTGTGATATAATAATGTCTAGTACAACTCACGATAGTTTTGAAAGTAAATACCTAATATAACTTTAATATTTTACCTATTTTGTATTGTTATCTTTCACATAAAAGAAAAAGTTAAAACACAAATAATGGGTTTGCAACATGCTACGTAAAACAAAGAGAAATAACAATAACCATTTTGTATTTCTGAAAATGTACCAGGAAATTTCTCATTATTTTCCAACAAATTTAATTATTGAAGTCCGAATTAACATAAACAAGAGAACTTGTTTATTACGCATCCCGGGATTTCATAATTATAAATTTCAAAGAATTTGTCGTGTAACGTTTTTATTGTTATTAGGTACTTACATTTTCCACTTGAAAGAAACACCATTTCAAAATAACTTACCTAAACATTTACATGACAAGTAATACCCAATTTTACACCCGTGCACAGCCGGGTCGTGCTGTTAGGTATTTATACATTTAGTTATTTTCTAATTGCAATTTTTTTATATACATTGAAAATGTCACGTTCATGAAATAAAACAGTAATTGCATGCGCTATAATATCTAATTGAAGAATCCTTATATTACATTTAAAATTGCATCGCTTCATCGCTAGCACGGCTTCAATTCAATTTGTACAGAAGCTTAGAATGTTCAAACCGTACGAGGTTTTCTGCCTTGCTGCATATTTGTAAAATCCAACGTCCTTCTTTACGTACAGTCAGACATAAAATAAAGTTAAAGAACTTTCTAAAACTTTTAATTCGTAATGTACCTAAACTGTTATTTTATTAAAATTGGTAGGTATATTTGTGGAAAACTTTATAAGGAACAAAATTTATTCCTAAACTAATAGATCATGGTGATGATCACGTGATGATGTTGATGTTGATTGCACGACTGATATAAATAAGGTTTTTCTTATTTAAATTTTCGAGTATGATTTATCGGTTAAAATTATGATAAATGGATTTAGTTACGTAACTGTGCTAAATACAATTAGAATCATTTTGAGCAATGGATTTTGGATTTTGATAATAAAAATTGAGTATTGTATGTGTTACAAATATTCAAATATCTAGAAACTTTATAGCTGACTGTACTAACTGCTAGTAGGTATACTCATATCTTTGGGCTCACTTGAGATCAAAAGGATTCATATTTCAATGCGGGTCTTCAGTAAGATTAGGCCGGAAAAGGTTTCGTATAAAGGAACTTAATCATCATCCACAGCCCGACTTCACCCACTGCTGGGTATAGGCCTCCATTAACTTGTGCCATTCGTCACGACAATGCACTAGAATCAGGTTATACAGGCGACCTAATAGTTCTAGCCTAGGTATTGTGCGAGCTCTCTGCTATTATTGACATTCGATGAGGCGTCGTAGGCTGTAGAGCTAATATGTACACGTGGAGTTCTGCGCTGTTTGAAGAAGTTAGGCTCGATTCACACCGAGATGGAAGGGAAGCGGCGCGCAGTTTTATTGTAATATCATTTTAAACTTTATCTTCATCATACACTATATCGCTTGAGAAACTTCAAACGCAGGCGACCACGAGCGACCATAAGCGGCGCCAAGAGCACTTTTCAAATCGCTTGAATACTATGCATTATAGTCATATTCATAAAGTTTAAATTCACATGACACTGAAACTTCGCTTCGCTTCGGTGTGAATTGACGGTTATGAGCGTCAATATTGAGTGATTCAATTGAAAATATTAAATCAGTCGCATAATGTAATGAAATGCGAAGATGAAAGAAATGATAAATATGGTTATGCTTGAAGGTATACTGCGGCGTTCATGAGCCTTGTTTTCTTTGGTTAAAGTGGTTTCTTGTTTCTTTTTACTTATAATGTACTTTTACACCTGTGATGCAAGATTATATATATTGAGAATAAGGCGGCTGTATTGACCAGACGATAGATTTTAAAAAACAAAAGCTAGATAACGTGTAATCTCTTGTGTCATGTTTTGAAAGTCGTCGAGAATCGTCATGCTGTTCAGTTGACCCGCGCAGCAACGCGTTACCGCGCGGTCATCAGAACCCTTTGTAACATGATTTTTCCCCGGCTACAATGATTCTTACCCGGTATGTGGTACTGTTCCCGTGTGAGGGAGGGATTGAAACATGATTTTTCCCGGTTACAATGATTCTTACCCGGTATGTGGTGGTGTTTGCGTGTGAGGGAGGGAGCGAGAGCAGCGCGATGGGTAGCAGCAGCGCACTGGACATGCGCCGCGGCCCCCCCATCACTGCGCACCATTCGCGTTAACACCAACCTCTCTGTGGACAAAGGACAATGATAAATCACACTATCACACTAATATTATAAAGGCGAAAGTTAGTGAGTAAGTGTGAAAGAGCGTAAGTGTGAATGTTTGTTACTTCTTCACTCTCAAACGGATGGACGAATTTGAATGAAATTTGGTACTATGATTTAAGTTTGATCAGATCATGACACCATCTTCAGTCATTAGGTTACTATACCACAAGGATTAAGTTGCTTAGCTTGGGTCTAGATGACGCTATGTGGTGGAATGGAATGTCCAAGGATGTTTATTTATTGTATTCAGATAAGCTCACTATGGCCAGAGTAAGGCATTTACGTGCTAAATCATGTTGATTCATATAATGTTTGGTTCCACAAATCCCGTCTCTGATCTTAATCTCAGCCACGACTTAATCCAAGACTTAAAATCTTTAAGGCGTTCGTAAAAAAGCTATTAATTTAAGCAGTCAATAAACAGTGAGTTTCTTTAGTACTTGTAACATTATTAACGACCTACAATAAAATATTTCCTTTATCGCAAAACCCTCTTATAAAAATTATGAAAACATTACGAAAAGGTCGCAAATTCTCCAAGTCACAAACATCATTACTGATCATCATAAAAATGTTTTTGCGACTTTCTTACTCAGAATTCTACTAATATATAAACGGAAATGTTTGTATGAATATGTGATGTAAAGGATGTTTCATGCTTTTTCACGCTGAAAAGTACTGATCTTTGGCTGAGACTTGGAATATTACATGCTTGCTGGAATAATATACAGTCTACTTTTAATCGAGGCAGATAACACCGAAGCGAAGTCGCGGGCTTAAGCTTATATGGAGAAAAATTTGATGTGCTACGAAAGTGCTACGACCTGCTACGAATATGCTATGAGCTCGCTACGAGATCCTATTTTGTGATTCGTTTTCCGAATAATATTTCTGAGTATGACTCTACTAGTAACAAAAAGAATCTTTCCAGATTTTTCCGGTTTTTCTCTAATCATATGAAAATAAAAAGGTATATGTGGAAGACGATACAAACGAGTATTTGTCGAGAGGCATATCCGAGTATTTTTAATATTGGAAAGGGTTTCTACGAGTATTAAAATGTTTGGTGATAAAAAAGGTCGCGACACAGTAACGGTGAGGGGAAAAAAAGCGCAGTAGGCGATTGTAAAGCATCTTAAGTAGGATTGGTGGAGAGGTGACGCAGCACACTTCACACCACTGATTTAGCGCGTGCTATTGGTCCGTGAGCAAGTGACCCATTCGCAAACATAAACCCTCCCGTTCCCCTCATCGTGTATTTTACGTGGCGCGACTAGTACAAAAGATTCAAAGCGTACTTTTCACGAAGAATGCTAGAATGCTAACGTTAAGTTTGAACGTCAATCAGGATACCTATATGCCAAGGAAAAAACTCAGTCATAAATCTGTAATCTTTGTTTAATAAATTATATCCTTTTATTTTCTTCTTAAAGCTATCTTTCAAGCCCAATTCGTTGGTAAAATATTTAAGCCATGATCCGCCTGTAAGCTTAAGTTATCAAAAGCTGTTGAAAACCGAACGAAAGGATGAAAGTCTCTTTGAAAATACACCCTTTATTTTCCGGTCATGAAACACAGTCTATACTTTTCACATACACTTGGTCACAAATTTTACTTCGACGGTGTAGTCATTTTGATAAACTAAGTTAGTATGTCAACGAATGTCCGTGGATCTATCGCCATAGTAACATTGTTTTCTGTCAAAAAGTGTCATACAATGTATGACTACATTTAGTGTTGTACGAGTATAAACCATTTTGCTATGGAGAGTTTGAGGATGTTTTTATATTGATAATATTTATCTTGATATGTACGACCAGAAGAGTCAACTGTGTGCACTACGGTGTACACTGCACTGTACCTGCCCTTCCATCAGTTCAGAGTTGTATACATAATGTTGTACACTGTCAGTACAGTCAGGATCAGAAGTTCTGTACAGGATGGTAATCTCTATCACTCATATAAACTCACCCCACCACGTTATCGTATTGTATTGTGTAATGTGCCGCCGCATATTGTCGTGTTGTTTTGCTGGGTCATATCGTATACCCAGTAGAATGTACAGCTCGGTAGAAAGAGCAATAAATTAAAAATGGTAAAATAGCTTCAGGTGATAAGCTCGGCTGGGTTTTCAGGTCAGCGCTGTTGTGCAATATACGTTTTTATTTAGATCGTACGATTTGACGACCTCGGTGATATAGCGGGCGATCTAATATGGATGTTTTACGAAGCTGTTTTTCGCAAGAACTTTTATTTTTTTAAATTAGTAATTGGGTTCACTACCTCGGTAAAGGAAACGGGGAAATAATACTGGTAATACTGGTTAATACTGGAAATCGTTCGTTTCGTATTAGTAAGTGTCCAGCTCTAGTGATGGAATTTTTAGGCTGCCTAAAGGCCTTCGTCACGACTTTAAACACCGTGACAATCCATCCGAAGCCCGGAAGCGCTTAGATAATATGCCACTTGGCACAACACAGCTTTTGATTCAGACAAACAATGAATACTCATTAATCAAACAGATAATCAAGGATAGTTTTAGTAAGTAGAGTTTTTAAAATCAGATGATGAATGTAGTAGGTAGGTATACTTAATGTTTGTATGGGCTAGCAACCAACTCTCCGAACGATATCCCTAACCATTAATTATCGTGCTTGCTGAAGCACAAAAGCTAGCGGTCATTCATCCATTTATTGACCGCGCAGAACATCGCTAAGTTAGCTATGCTAAGCTCGTATGAGCTAGTGTTGGATTGAGTATTTGAATTATTATATTTCTGAGTGTTTTAGCTATTTCAATAAAACAACTTAGCCTTAAAGCCCTGTCTGTTTAAATGTTATAAAACTATAGTTAGAAGTATTATAATTAAATAACAGTAGATAATTGCTCCACAGACAACTCTACTGACAGTGATCGGTTTTATTATGTAGTACTCAGATTACAGTAGTTATAGTACTACTTACAGTACAAAATAATGCTCAAAGCCTTTGAAATGGATTGACCAAAACCTACACATCAATACAAAGGCTGAAGGCTGATTGGACGTCTCAGATGCAATTGCATTCCATCTTGACTAAGCAATTGATGGCTCTCTCGTGCATAACTACTGATCAACCCTTGAATGTATGCATAGGCAAGCTGGTAATTTTGTTATCCGCTTTCAGCATTAGAATTGTGTTGGCCGGGTAGATTAGTATTCATTTTGGAAAAGTTCGATAAAAAAAATACATTGTAAGAACACCCAACGACCCAAGATCTTTGACACAATAACCTAAACGTAGACAATTTCATACGGATTTTTGATTCAGCTTAAAAGTTCAGATGCCAAGCCTCCTTTATCGCAATACAAGGGAGTAGAGAGAGTAAATCTCTAATTTAATTAAATGAACCTTTCATAAAAATGGTATCATGTAAATTGTACTTAACGTTTCAAGATATGCGACAAGAGTTGCGTGAGTGCAGGTTGCCTTGACACTGTATTCATCTATACTAACGGTCAGATTTTACTCTAACTATAGAAGTCAGTACATTAAGTAACTTACATACAATCAGTGTTTTCTCGGATTACTGTTATTTTTGATCCGCAACAATTTGATACAAGTTAGACAATCGGGGGGCTGAGCTCGGCCATTACAACGGAAGATTGTCATTAAGAAGCCAGCTAAGAAACTGGGCTCTTTTAACTTCCGTCAACCTTCCTTAGAAGACGATTAAGTCACTGAACTTCTGAGAGCTCTTGGATGGAGTACGTACGCTTTGAGTGTATGATTGTATCTTTCATCTTGTATCGTGGTATTAAAACTGTGTTATTTTGCAATTTCTGATAAACTTTTGTAGGAAATTTAATAAATTATAGTAATGTACAAACGATTGTTTTCAATGCATTCCATTTCATATTCGTTAAATAGGTAATTAAGACCTAAAATTATTCAAATGAGTTTTATCTAAATTGGTAATTGGTTTGCGAATGGTTAAAAACACAAACAGAAAACTCTAGTAGTAAAAAAAAGATCAATGGGTTGTGATAAGGGTGTTGATAAAGAGTGAATAGATACCGAAATGAGGGACTCAATCCCTTTCATCAACTATCTGACAATAGAGTGAAGTAAAATGTTATGCCTTATCAGTAGGACCTTTCTGAAAATGTCATGAAGATTGTGATTTATAAACCCAACTTACATTTTGTTAATCGCATATTAAATCTTTTGCTATCTCTTTTGGTTACCATATCAGTAACAAAAAATATATTTAAACCTATATTAAATTTAATTTTTATTTACAAAGGTTCGCGTTTATGTGTTTAATCCCTAGGGAATAGTAAATACTTCTTTGTTATAGATACGCTAGACACAAGTACAGTTACAAATAACTCAACAATCTGAAAACTATGAAGCATGAAGTTAAATCATATCTACACATAACTTAACTTAAACTTAGATGACGTCATGCGTCAAGTTCGAGATTGCTTGTGATATTTGTTTCAATGTGTCAACATGAAAGCTTGTAATCAAGTTGCGGTACAATGTTAGTTTACTACGACTGAGCAAGATTATTTGTTTGAAATGTCACTATTTTAGTCGAGTGATAACTGTCACACACTAATAATTTTATTATTTCATAATAGTTCCATAATCTGTAACAGATGTATAAATAATAAGTCTTCAAACTTTTCACACTCATTTCACATGAATATGGAGGAACAACACAAAAAAAGATTTACGATTTAATTATGACTAAACATCAGATAACATACAAAAACATAGTACAAAGAAATATATAAAGATATTATAAAAATGTTACAAAAGAAAAAAATTACAATCACAAACTGAACCTTACCCATTACGTAAATGGATAAAACTAGCAGGCCCACCCGGTTTTGCACTGGAATTTCACCGGGATATAATGGGGGTAGATAACCACGGACCACGGATCTAAAGTTGCTAAAAAACTACAGTAAAATAAATAAATAATAATACAAAAAATTGTAGGTAAATAAAAACCAATTTTGTTAAATATTGTTCTGATTTTTTTGTTCCATTGTGATTTTTGTTTGAAAGAATTATTAAATCTAAGGCAGAATACAAAGCACAAAACTAGCACAAAGCTATTCTCAAAACTCTAAATAAAGCTTTACAATCTCCCGGAAACAAAGGAAACTTTTTTGGAGCTAGCAACACATTCTAAGTTAATTTAAGTTGCTTCATTAAGATTGAGGCCGGCGGCAATTTTTCGTGAGATTAAACACATTTTCCCGTCTCTATCTTACTGTATAATTATCACAAAACGGCACCGTATACTCATGAATGAAAACCAAATTTTATTAGGGAAAAAATTGCTTAGTAGGGAGGTATAGTCTATCAATCCAAAATACTCGAAATACTTCCAAAGGTGTAATGTAATTTAATGTTATTTGTGTGTGGTTTTACCTATGTATTTATAAAGTGTGTAAGTAGCATCTTTTTTGTAGCGGTATAACTACAGAAACTACCGGGATATATGAAGCCTTAACCATCCCGACAGTCCATTCTGCACATCGGTGAAAGAACTTTTTAAATCGGCTGAGTAGTTTCAGAGTTTACCTCCGTCAAACAAACAAATCAATACCACCTCTTAATAATATAAGTATAGATTGGCTCTATTTTTCACAAAAAAACTAAGTGGTTCTATGTTTTCTTATATAATTGCTATGGTGTCTTTCTGTGCTCGTATTGTGTGAAGCAAAAACAGTCAGAACTAAGGAAAAATCATTTGTTTACTCCAAGAATAGATACATAAAACATACAACGCCATAACCAACAAGAACCTCTAGGGATGCCTTTTGTAATGAAAACTAACAATAGCATAATAACATGTCACCCTATCGCGACGGATACAGCGTTGCTCGAGATCACAATCCCAGCGACCCTTTGCTACAGCCTCTGGGGTTTCAGCTTGTTTACTCTATTTTTACTGGACCAGAAAAACCGGTGATAGAACAGAGTGGAGGAAGATTGCAATGAAATGAGATAGCAACAAATGTAATATTCGTTTTAGCTAAAGTAAGTTTACTGGTCGAATATGCTTATCGGGGTAGCGTTTGTCACATATATTAATACAACGGGAATTACTCACGTAGAAATATTGTCGATTTAGATAAGTACCGAGACAATGTTTCGATTCTTCCGGAGAATCTTCATAATAATATTTTTACGTGAGTAATTCCCGTTGTATTTTTAAAATGTCTAGTACAACTCACGATAGTTTTGAAAGCGTTTGTCACTTGCCTACAGTCCGTACTATCTTATTGTTAGAATTATCTAGCTACCTGTTCTAACACTGTGTTCTATGTATTCCGGCCTAGAACTTCACGGTCACATGAGTAGGGTTGTGTACACGACAATGCGTTACCACCTGTGTATGCGTAAACAATTTTACACCTTAAGCTAAGTTAAGCAACGAAACTTATTAGAATAAACAGAAAATGTGTTAAGAAATTTTAGATATTAATTTGGAATATGAAGGTGGATAAAATGAGATTAATTTATTAGAATAGATTGCGGTATATTAATAAAGATTAATTAAGATAACAAAGATTCATTTGATAAGGTTTTAAAAGAAAATTAATTTTTGTTGCTTTTTTTTTGTAAATATCTTGTTTTTTTAATAAATTCATCTGAGAAAAAAACTAGCCAGGGACTGTAAGATATACGTAAATCAGCGAAAAAAATGATGTAGGGGCAGTCTTTAGTGAAGGCGTTTTTAGATCGCCAGCATTACTTAACTTCATTGTTATAAACATCATTAACCACTCGTTAACGAGTTGATAAACACCAGTAAAATGATGGCCCCAATGCATAAGATCTTTATCTTTTCCCTAAGGGTAGGCGTCTTAATTTAAGAGCATTCAGAAGTTGACGGTTGAAATGTGTTCGGAGATCTGGGAACAATGCTTCTATTTCTGTTCCTACCCTGCCTTGTTGAAGTTTGTACTTTGAAGAGTAAAAGTTGAGGTATTAATGTGGGTTGGACATAGGATAATCAAGGGACATGATAATTTTAGGTAAGTGGGCGCAGGAACTTGATAAATAAGGGTTAAAAAAAGAAAAAAGAGGCATGTCAAGGAGTTTCAGAAGGACAGAGTCGCATTGGTTTCGTGCTTCAACCAACTGATACGTTACTTTGAAGTATATAAATTTAAATAGGTGGTAAAGAAAAATGTTGCCAAAAACAATTAACTCTTTGACGGCTAATGATTCCAATCCGAACCAACAAAAATACTAGAATGTTTGCATCCGTCAAAGGCTAATGATGCGGATTTGAACCATCGTACTACAGGTCATTTAAAACCTTTTCACAAGGGTATAGAGTCGATTATAGCATGGGAATTTTATATCCATCTGTTGTTTAGAGAATGAACTGTAAAATAAGCCCGCCATTCGATAGTCAAGTGCTATTTAGTTGTGACACAAACAGCTGTGAAGTTGACCTCCACGCGCGCGGTTCAAAGTTTTGTGTTGTTCTGATGTTTTAGTTCATTTTTATTATAAACTAGCATGAAAAGGAGGTTTGGTGGAAAATATGGTTCCTTCTTAGTGCCGGGGTAGATATTCTAGCCTCAAAATCGAGCCGAGAATGAAAGAAAATTACCTTGACAAAAACTCATCTATTTTTGACTTAGTGTTTGAAAATCAATATTTATAACTTTAAAAAAATTGTTTATTTGTCACCTATCGGATAGGTAATATATTTCTCATCAGAACTACATTTACAGCATACAAATCGGTTCAGTACTTAAGATTTTATGATAAGTTTATCAAGTGGTCTCGCCGGGCTGGCGCCGTGAGGCAAAAAAGAGGTGTTCGAGTGGCGGAAACATATCGCGCGCGTTTGCTCGCACTGCCAACTTCAAAGGGTTAAGTACCTATTTACGTGAACTTTCAATCTTACTTTACTTTTTGTGAGCTAGCTTCAAAATACTTTGACGATCATATTTAGTCAGGGAGAAGTACTATTGACTATGATCGCGATCTTGTGTACACCTCAAGCTTCTCGGCCACTCTAGGCTGATATTGGACATCTAAGTAAACTCAAGTGACAAGATGTCGAAGCGAATGGACTTCAAGAATTCCATCCAATAAATCCAGAACTGACTTCCGTAACTCAAATATTAATCAAGGAACAGGTCTTTCGACGAAAACTTTGTGATTGGATTTGCGTCACCGCGCGAAAATTTCATTTACGTGCGTTTATTAGATTTATGGTGGCAATTTGGTTAAAAGGTCGTTGCCGGAAGAATTTAGAGGTTCATTAGCCAATTGAACGCCTCCATGATTAGCTGATTGTAGGAAAATAAGTCCGGGTACGGTATTTAATTTATGAAATCTTGTCATTATCTGCCTCACTCTTCGAAGGAGGTTGCTTGCATACGATAATTATTGCGTATGCACTGAAAGTGATAGTGTATAACACATTCCCTGCCTCACCTCTGGCACACCTCTGTTAAGACCTTAATTTATTTAGAAATTTGAAGTTTTACTACGTTCCGAGAAACTGAACATTTGCATGAACGCTCACTTTGACACGGAAAAAGTCCTGTTAAAAATGAGAAGGTCTGTCTGTACCTAGCAGTGGGTAAAGAAAGGCTGATTATATAGATATATCCACTAAATACATAGTTAAATAATTAATTGAAATGAATTAGTACCACTCACCGTTACTTTGGTTGTGTACCTTTTTGTTGGAAACTCACGGTCTTATTCATAAAGATTTCTCAATTTTATATAGGTTTCAAATATTTAATATCGGTTTTAGCGAATAAAGCTTTAATGGTCTAATATGCATAAGGGGGTAATACTAATACCACAGACAACATTAGTCCATGCTAATACCAATGCACAAACAGTTCACGGAAATATCTGCGAGTGGTCACTAGAGATAGCGACAATTGCATACATTTTGGCTCTACATTTGGCCTAAATGTGCACAATTTTCGCTTTATTTTCCCTAATGACTCAATGCCATCTCCGCTGGTGATTTCGTGAATTGGCAACACTGCATCCGAGAGATCAGAGCTTTATCGGTGCTTAGGTGTAATTTCTTGATGATGAGAGCGAAAAATTTGCCAGCTGGCAGATCGACAAGCCTACCAATTCTATAGTTTTTGTATTTTATAGTGTTATATAAACCACACAGCAAAAGTTAGGCGACAGTCGAGCTATTTAATAAAGATTTACATAAAAGGTAAAATGTGTTGTTAGCAATTAAACGGTAGAGATAGTCTTAAGAATTACTGATGTGACTCTTTTTTCACTCTAACAAAAATACAATATTCTACCTTTCATTTAAATATCTCTTACTACAATGAATTAAAGCTGTAGAAACGTTCTGTCCGTAAATACCATAGCACTATAATTTCTTCAGCAGATTCCCGGCACACTTCCAACTTTGTTCCAAAGTGTCGACTATCAGGAATGTAGCGAGTAACTGAATGCACTTGCACAGACAGTTTTGGTATTCGAAACTCGTGGCAAAGGGAGAGATTTGCGGCTTTTCTTGGTTTTGTAATACTCGTTCACAAGTGCAAGTGGCCAACTCTGGTGACGAAGTTTTTAGAACGCCTAAAGGACTTCGTTATTTAAGAATTAATTGCCCCGGCCAATTAATTTAATTAATAATAATAAAATAATAATAATAATAATAAATTACTCCTCCGAAGCACGAAAAGTAAATCTATACTTAATTTGATAAAGAGGGTAAGTTAGTTTGTGTTTGTTGAGGTTCAACTCCGAAACTACTTATCCGATTTACAAATCTTTCACCGAAGTTTGGTATGGACTATCCTAATGAACATAGGTTATATTTAATCCCGGTAAAATAAGTTTCATTAGTACACCCATGCATAGTCGGGACGGACTGCTAGTTGTATTTGTAAAATTATTTGTAATACGACTTGGTAGTTGTAATATGGTCACTGAGCAATGCTTTGTCCGATTTACTTAACGAACTACAAATTATAGTTCAGTGAGTCTAATTATGGATATCAAACAATTCCTTTGTCTGATTTGCATTGTGAATCACTACTTCCACCAAATATGTACCTACCAACGTAGGTATTCAGAACATTTCGAACAATTCTATAAACAGAGGCACTTACACCAAAACCCAACACATTATAACTATTCACACATTATTTCAAATTTGGAATACCACGGTCTCAGAGCAATCATCTTCTTCCTCAATGACCACGGTAGACCGCAATAAAAAAAAAACTTTCAGGCCATTCTTGTAGGTCTTTATAAAAAAGGTACCTATGTAAAACAAAGCACTGAAATTACTTCATAAAGGTCGGTCAGTTTCCTTCTGGGAAATTACCAAATTGCGCAATTAAATCGGCCACTGCTTTTAATTTGTTTGCGACAAACAAAATAACACCTAATAACAAAACATTGTAATGGAACCAAATGGACCCGTTATTGCCACAATAAAAAACAGCGTCACAGTCGAATATAAACAGTTAGGTATATCACTTGAAACGTTTAAATATCTGAGTTTTAGTAAAACCCATTGCATTTTAAAGTTCGTTATAATATCTAACGCTTTTGGTTTTTGGAGCAAATCCATTGTAAAAATTTACATTATCATAATAATACATAACACTAATATAATTTCAAAGAATTCTCCTTGCGCATCTTGGGATTTTATCTTAATTCATTTTTTTTAATTCAAAAGAAATAATGCAATTATTTGAAATACTATAAGGAAGGGAAGCTAAATATCAACATTAAATTTATATTTATTGCGCATGATACATTTCTACCGTTTGCATTGTGAAGTTTTACTAAAATAATATTTTCTGTCAGACATCCAGCTGTTTTACGCGAACTGTGATTTGAGCTTTTATAGCATTTACGGGAGACCAACGACACCACAGAGTATACAAAAGAAGCAGCTTCGTTATAAAAGTACCTAATGGGTAGGATAAATTCTTTTCAATAAAGCCTTTTACTTTTCTTAACCTGAAGTACCTACCTAAAGAAAAGTAAAATGTAAAAAGTACCTAAAGGTATTATGCCTTCGGTGTTGCCCGTGAATAGTACCCGTTTAAGTGGGAATAACGGGATCAAAAAAGCCTATATGTTATAAGAATATAAATAAAAAGCTTAAGTATATGTAAATTCAGGTTATAAGCTATCCTGCTACCAAAAATCATTGAGCGTGAAGGAGTAACAAACCTTCACACTTACACATCAACTTTAATTTGATAATAATATAAGAAATATGCATTTAATTCAAAGTTACATGTCACATAACATAATGAACAGATTGATCTTTTAGCCGACTGTACTGTGAAAAAATAATTGATGAAATAAAAAAAGACGTGTGGCACTCGGGGACTGCCGCGCTAAAGCTATTGCATGCCACCTAGAGGCGAATTGCTGAACTAAAGAGACAAGCGTTAGGTTATTTTCGTTACGGAATTTCTGGATTCGGTCTCCACGCTCAAGGCCCGCGATAGAAGCTATGAAATAGCTTAAAAAGTATAATAATTGGTTTTGATATTATTCATGGAAATGAAATATCTAACGAATACACAGTATTCCAAACTAGACAAACAATTGCAATGGTAGCTATAGATTTTTACTCATTGAAGGTAAACGTGGGGTGATTGGGCCAGTTCAAATATTTGCTTTTCATTCGATACTAGCTACACAACAGTATTACGTACTGGGCATATTTTACGTATGTCTATACTAATATTATAAAGAGGTAATGTTTGTTTGTTTGACGGAGGTAATCTCCGAAACTGCTTAGCCGATTTCCAAAATTCTTAACTTTAATTAATTGAAAAAACTTAACTTTAAATTTTGAGCCAGGCTCGGTTTTTTAACACAAAAACGGAAATCTTAAAGGTGAAATGTTAGTGTGTACAAATTTGAAGTCGGGGGCTTTACACACGCTTATTATTAAAATTATTTTATTAAGTGTATAAATAACTTAAATATTTAATATCAAAACTACAAAGCATATCAATAATTGCACCAAATTCTGTTACAAAATTAGACATAGGGCACATTATACATAATGTTTATCTGTTCGCTGGAAAATGAGCGCACTTTATGCAAATATCAATAATTCCATTTTATGATACATGCAGCGGCACAATGCATGATATTTAATGAGCGCATTCATTTGCCTCATTTCACTTGACATGGCAAATTCAATTAAAGCTTCATCATAGCTCAGTCAGAGATGGACCGTGTTCGTTTGTTGATAAACAGTTGTGCAAGAAAAGTCAATATAACGATATTTGTGTTACGTACGAGTACGTAACGATAGTCCAAAAATAATGCTAAAGACACTTTTCTTAGAGACCAGATTAATTTGAAGTCTAAACTGACTTAGCGCATTGCAAAGTGTTAGTAAGTCTTACCCCAAAAGACTGAAACTTTTGTATAAAACCTTAGTTAGGAAATCATTTCTCTAGAGAATCCTGCATAAAATATAACTAGACTACAAAATAAGATTTGTGAGGGATGGAATATTAATCTATTATGGCCGTACAAAAAGGTTCAGGATTATTTTTAGTCGTAACGTCAATCCATCTGGTAGGGTAGACAAAAGTTCTTTCGTTCAAAGGCGTGAATAAAACGCTGAAAACGGGAGTTTTATTTACCTGTAGGCTTACTATGACCGTTAAAAGCGATTCAGTTCTGTATGACTATAAAAATGGTTCATAACCTTAACAGTAGGTACCTAATGACAGCAGATATTCTTCTAATCGAAGAAAGCTTATTATTCTTAGAGGTTGTCTTAAAGGAAACTCATTTCTTCACTAAAAGCACAATAAACGACGTCGTGTGATCAATTCTCGAACCTTTTAGATGAGGCAGGTTATTGGAAATGACAGAGGAGCTCGGATGCCTCATTTCCTGCGGTTTTGACACAGGCTAAATAATAATAGATACAGCTGGTACATTTAAAATAAAACAAAATAAACGATTTATTACGTCTATAGAAATATGATATAAAAAAATATGATCACTACTGTATCCCAGGGAACGGTAGACATAACTTTGAAATCTTTGTGATATTCTTTCGATCTTTTGAAAATGTCTAATGGGGTAGAGGTATGTCCAACCAAATACATATTTGGTACATGCCCACATTTTGCAAAAGTTAACTTTCCATATGTGACAGGTTGCAAGCCCATCGACGCTATAAAATAAATCTGAAGTCGAACAAAGGTGATATAAGGGAGTCTATTACGCAGGTCAAAAAGAGCTGGATAAGGCACCTAATGCGAAGAGATGGCGACAAGTAGAGGCATCTAACAACTGTCTATAGACAGATGTGTGAGAATTTTACATTTTTCTCCAAGTAATATTCATCAGCCGAGAAACCTACGACCTACGAACCGACTTTCGAATTAAAAGCTTTGTTATGGATGGGCTAACTCTAATGACAGATGTTTTTGCTTATCTCTAAGGCCTCCATCGTGGCACTTCGTCAATGTAACTAATTCCTTTTGTATTTTACCACAATTTATAGTTGTTACATTAAATTCAACCGCATGAAAGTAGACCAGCTGTTTATAAATCTATTCTGAACTATTTATCGAAGTAGAGGCGTCTAGAGTTGAGATAGTTCATTCGAACACCGAGATTAGACTTAGCTTTAACTTTGTTAAGCTTTCATTTCTTGAGAATTCCAATAAGAGCGTATTTTTTAACTTAAACGAGTTTATTTTTATATTTATAAGTTGATTTATTAAACTTATCTTGAAATGGTTTATATTTCATTATAGTTTTAAACCACTCTTATCATTGCTTTAACCGACATAATCTACTGATAGTTCGACTTCGATATTAGTGGTTCCGTGTCCAAGAGGTTATAGGCAAGCTTTTCGAAGCTGCCAGCAGGTTCGAAACTTACTAATGTTGCTTTCATTTATTAATTGCCGTCAAGAGTAGCTACCCCAGTTTCGTGCTGTAAAATTGTAAAGCAAAGCATGCCTATTCTCAATGGTAAACCATAGGGTACCTTTGAGAATTGGCGTGTCTCTCACTATAGAGAGAATATCGAAAAACAGCGTAGATACAATATCCGGAGGCACTGACCACACCTAAAAGTGGCCGAATTCTCCGAAACTTCATTTCCGTCGTGATTGACAAAGTTACCAGCGAAACGTGCCTAAAATAGTGAGACTGGTCGGATTGGCCTTGCGCCAGTAATGACTGATAGGTGTTAAAACGACCTTAAAATGCTGCAGAATAACTTACGAGTGCATGGGTAGTTTAATCAGATTTTATCGAAATTTAATTATTGGCTTATGAAAAGACGACGACGTAGCTGTTAAAACAATATTATTTAATACTTAAATTAAAAATGTATAGATACCTACAACAACTATCTCTATAATCCGTCATGGACTTAAAAAACCGGGACGGATAATTTAACTTGCCCTCCGAAGCATGAAAGCGATCAGTTGATAATGCAACTGTGGTCACCCATCCAAGTTGTGACAACTCAGAACGTTGCTTAACTTCGACTTTCTACAGTAAGCTTCGCCATGAGCGCTTCGAATAGAAAATAACATCTGGAAACTATTTGTTTATCTTTGATTTATAGCTTTACTTTTGAAATACTATGGCAATGTTTTGTTCCGTGTTTGTTTCCTATGGGAATAACGCCTGTCTTCTCAATTTTCGCAAGTTAAACCGAAATTCAAACCTTTTTGTATTTTGAAAAATATACAATTTTGAGAAGAAGAGAAAGTAGATAATGTACTGTTACTTAACAATGTCCTAAACACTTCAGGTAGATACTTAAATAGTTGACTTAAATGTATTTTTTTCCTGTATAAATCATCTAGTAAGGCCCGAGGTACTTAGAAGCTTTATCGGATATGCAAATATTAGCGCTAAGACAGAAACACAAATAGATTACGGCTACGCAGACGATCAGCTCTGCATACAAATGGATTTGTTTCATTAAAAACTTGTCGAAGCTATAGAAGTTCAATTAGTATAACTGAAGGACTTTGAAAAGAAAAGAAATTAAAAAGTAAAAGAATTTTTAGTATAACATTGGGAATGTGAAATGTCTTGATAGTCAGAGGAATGTCTAAATACCTACCTACTCGTATAATAATATTGGGCAAGACCACTTGACATGGGATGTTTTTTCCCAAAATTAAAATGGCTGAATTTTTATGCCTGTTATTTAGTAAAAAAACCATTACTAAATTCACACAAAGCAAGTTGATAAATAAAAGTGAAAAAATACGGATGGATTCATCTACGTCAAAGAAAATATTGATAAAATATACGTACGAGTATATTTTCTGATAGTGAGTGATGGGAACACATGCTGTAACATTCTCTATATCTTCTCTGTAAATAAAAGTAAATTGTAGTTTGTTAGTCTAGCTGAAACTCGAGAACAGCATGGCTGATTTTGATTATGATTTTCACATTGTGTAGGGATAGGGATGATTGAAGCGGTAAATAAATATATAACATTAACATAACATTAACTACGGCCCGCAGTGAATAATTTCCGAGCCCGTTAAAATACCGGGATCTAAAGTAGCCTATGTATTTATCTAGGAATTAAGCTTTCCTGGTACTTTTTTTTTTTTTATCAACCTATTTCGTCCCACTGCTGGGCAAAGGTCTCCCCCAAACTTCTCCAACCATCCCGATCCCTGGTACTAAATTATTTAAATCTGTCCAGCGGTTTGAGCGTGAAGGAGTACCAAATATTCGCACTAACTTACACACACACACATTCACCTTTAAAACATGCTAGTGTGATTGAGCATATATGGGATTTCATTTATTTTTAAAACCAAGTGCTTGTAAAAAATTAAATGAAATATAATCACGATCGTAGCTGCGCAGTTTGGTACTTACTTCACAAATATTTCATAACAAGCTGAACGTTTTGCTCGTAATTTTCAGTTTATTTGCGTACAATTTCTTGGTGTGAGGCAATGTTTAACACACGAACGTTTTATAGTACAAAAAAACTTGACTTTTGTAGCGAATATTTTAACTACTGAAAATTTTAAAGAATTGATGACTCCAGCGATTTAAAATGTCAAATCTATCAACTCATATACTTACATTTCATTCAACAATTCATTTTTGTTCCATTCTAAAGCGATTGCAGATGTAGCTAACATGCTGCAAGCTGCAAGCAAATGCTTCATGGCTACTCACCCTAATGTTGTCTTGAAGGATTCATGGTTAATTATTCTTCTTATAAATTATGTATTTTCATCGCTCTTTCAACAATAAACTCTGTGCTGACCACAACAATGTACAATGAAACAGCTCGTCTGTAACTGATATGTTAAAACTTATACTCCGTATGCAAAACAAGCCAATGTTGTTTTTGCATTTAAATTGGAGCCTTGGGGTATCCGTGCACAAAGGATGTGTTATAGAAAATGAAATGAAAAATAAACAAATTAAAATGAAAAAAGGCTGCAGATTTGCTTCTTAGTTATAATTGTGTGTGCATTTTCTTTCTTAAGCTATAATTTTTTTAAGTGAAGATAATATGACTAAAAAGATTATGTCGTGAAAGAAACTTTCGAAAAGAACGAACTTTCAGTTCAAAGACCATTTTAGAATCTTTGAAAATTTATTTTGAAATCATGAAATTTTACCCCATTATGCATATTCGACCTAAAACCTGTATAAAACCTGTATTAGCTAAAACGCATATTAAATCTGTTGCTATCTCTTTTCGTTGACATAATATGGGTGACAAGAAAAAAACGTTCTTAAAACCTGTATTAAATTGACAAGTTTTTATGAATAAGACCCTTAATGTTTAAAATTAAAACCTACCCTTTTATCAAGACTCCAGGTTGCGCTAAGACCTTTAATAGAAATTCTCTTTTACAACAAAATATAGGTCACGTGTACTCGGTGACCTGAAGTAGACGGTAACCTAAAATCACTCGTTTTAAGTCTAAAGAGTTTTAAAGAGTGTTAAGGAAAGGGATCGAAACAATACCCTGAATATTCTCTTATGTCTAATACTATGTTTCAAGTGGATAAAATTACCATACGCAATATTTTTTATTGTAGGTCAAAATCTGCTTTGCTGTTTGGAAGTCCCTAATAGCGGAACCAAATTTGACAGAATGTGAGTCTGATGAATCCAGACAGAAAATTAAGCATCTCTGTGTCCGCACAACTAAACGAAAGAAGAATACTTCCACCAACATAAACTTGACTACATCTGTCTAGCAAAACTTGGAACCGATACAAACGAGAAGAAGATGAATATATTCATCAGTAAAATTGAAAAATCTTAATAAAAGTTATGACACCGGCAGGATTCGATCCTGCGACGATACAAGCGATCTCCCTAAACGCGAGATGCCTCACCACTCGGCCACGAGGTCTTGTTCTATCGAAGTCAAAACTATCATTATGATCTTTCTATCGGTTATATTCAGTTTTACCTGTTGGGACATCACTGCACCTCATCAAAACTACGTGAGACAAGACTGACAGCCATTATACCGCTATCGGGCCCCGAACTGTCAACTAAATGGATACTTCTCGAACAGGAGTTATGTTATCAGATATCGGGAAAGTTGGAATGAAAGGTGATTGGTATCTGCTGTTAGTGGAACTTTCGTAGCGACCTCTTTTTATAGTGATGCAAAAAACTATTTTATTGCATAAAAATGAAGGTTCCTCGTTTATCAGTACGGCTATTGCAAAAACGAATTATCCAAATTGGGTCTGATTTGGTTTGGTTGCTATCTGATCTTGTTTCATTGACGAAAAATCATTCTTAAAATCCCTATTACATTAACAAATCTTTATAAATAACCGGGAATAATGTAATTAATCATTTACAACTTTAGACAAACTCATAACATTGGCATATGAGTCGTGCATGTAACTAAAATAAAGTTTTCATCGGTTAGCTTTCGCAACATGTTTTCCTTCCCTCCATTCATCAAAATTCATGAACTGAATGAAGGATAAACTTTTCAATGTAAGAAAACAGTCATCATTCTATGTGGAAAAGATAACATTCTACTTATACAACATGATTTAGATTTATCATAGTGTGAAAATGTATTTAACAGAGAAAATAGCCCTTATATTCATACATTTGGGACAGTGCATGACAACAATGATTTTAAAAGATTATTCATCAGCGGATCTGTATAGGAAAAGAGACACAATACAGCACTTCGTAAAATTAAATCCTCTTTGGTCCGCTAGTGGATTAAACCAACACGTATTTCATTTGCCCCGCTGAATTTTGTGTAAAAATTTTAAAATTAAATATTACCTATTTAAGAGTTTCGTTAAAAAACTTCGGGTCCGCGTCCTAAATATTTTAATCCCTTAAAAATCATTTCATTCTGTCAAAAACGCTTATAACTGAGGGGAAAGCTTTTGAGTAGGTTAGGTATAATCTGTCAATGATGATGATGATTATTTTTAGAAAGTATGAATGGCTTATTTGTTGAAGCTGTACATGCCTTATACATTCCAAGCAGTGAACAGCCCATATCAAGTACCTTTTAGCATTAATATCAGATCCAAATAAACATAATTTAATTAGAAAATAAAATATCGGGTATTTATCACAAAATTATGAAGATACCTTTATTGGGAAGCCTGGCTAAGCCACGCCTGGTGCATTTGACGAAAAGTCGTGCTTATTAAATAAAGGTAGTTAATGTAGTGATAATAATAATAATAGTGATACCTAAATATCCTTTTACTTTATATATTTGAATAAAAAAACAAAAGTAGTTCCTTACAAATTTAAAATATGTGTTAATCCTTATACATAATTCATACAATAAAAACTGGAGTTCATAGCGACGACGACGCCTTAAGCTTTAACAAGTATCCCTAATGAGATTTTCAAACCCTCAAACAACACCCTGTAGGTCCGGTGTGACAACGGGTGATGTAAAAACATTGTCGTCTGTATTATTTCATTTAACGGGAAAATCTCGCGATATGACGCGTTATATTACGCGTTTTCCCTAAGTATTATTGCTGAAAGATGTATCGTAAAACTGTAATAAAGTAAGTTAACGGAGAAAAATGGATTCGTTTATTAATTCTGTTATTTTTATTCCTAAGAATGATTATAGGTGATGCGAATTTGAATGATGATGAGAAATAAGTATGGAAGCTTATTTATTATTTACATGAACTACAAAGTAAAATCAACTCAAACTATTCTTAGTCAAATTATATTTCGATCAGAATAATTTTTTTAATCGAGCATTTTGTATGTAACTATGAGCTTTATCAATTAAACTCAAGTACGGATAAACAGCTCACATGTATGTATCAGTATGCCTGTACATTGTTATGTACTTAGCTACAAATTAATTTGTCAAATATTTTTGTTTGCTGTTGGGAGAAACAAATTATATAGTTACAATCAATTATTTCGAATACACAATATAAATTCGCTAAAATACGTCACAGAACTCAATTTACAAACTCAATCACCATCTATCTAAAGCTATTAAGTCTACTTCTACGAAATAAATTATTTACGTCGGTAGTAATGCCGAGAGCGAAGACAGGCAAAGGAAATGAGGTTATCTCGACCGTCGCTGGGAAACGGTGAATAAAAACACGAAAGCGCAAGCTAGTTAAACTCCAAAGGTCCCACCGGCGGAAATTCTATTATCTCATGAAATTGTGCCACATTATTGCACGGAATACATACCAAGTTACGTGTAAAATTGGGTAAATATGGGGGCTTCTCTCCCGAATTTATCAAGAATGTCACTGAATGCTGGCTGGGGTGGTTGAACTTGGCACTTTAGAAGATTTACCCCGGGATATGGAAATAAGAAATATTGAATTATAGGCGTGACCAATAGGTATTGTTGCTAGGCAGTACATAGTACTTATAATATAGTATGTGGCAGTACTTTTATGCAGATACGGATTCATATTCCAAAAATATCATTGATAATAAAGTTTTATTTTTAATAAACAGTCATGGACTACGGTGTTGGTCGGTGGTGGAATGGTATAGTGGGGTTTTCGTTTTAAAAACTATCGTTAGTTATTACAAAACATTAATAAATAAAAAAATAAATAACTTGGCACTTGGCACTAAGTGTGAGACGCGACCGTTTCCCGTATCAAGTGTGTTGTTTCAGATTATCCAATCCAAAAATGTCCAAAAATCCTATAACAGTCATATATAATTATAAAAACACAGAATTGTCAGCACATACCTAAATCCCAGAATATAAAATTTCAGTTATATTCCGAAACATAAACATAACGCACGGGTTTCTAAAACAATTCCGTTTCCACAAACTAAACCGAATTCCTGGCAGTAAGCACTTTTCGATAGGAACAAAGGCGATTGGATGGTGAGCAAAGTGATTTTTGTTCCAGTGTAGAGACCTTTACGAGGGTCAGGGAACATAATGGAAACGTATCAGAACCTGGGTTTGCAAGTGGCTATAGTTCCGACGTTAAGGCGAAAAAGGACAATCTATTGTTAGTTTTCATTCTAACTGAGACGCAGAGGTTGACGGAGGTAATCTCCGAAACTACTGAGCCGATTTCAAAAATTCTTTCACCGATTATATCCCGGTAGCTTCATTAGTACACCCGTGTAAAGCCGGGACGTGCTGCTAGTCTATTTTATTGGTACAGATGTGGTCTATATAGTTGTAATAGTAACTAAACCCACAGATAGAATACAAACATTGGCCCTTAATTTAAAATACAATCAAAGTTTTCCCAAATTCCGCTGCACAGCCAGTCAAATTAAAAATTTACTTCGGCTTATGTAAAAATAACCTTGTCCTTTCCCTCGCCCTTTTATTATGCGAAGAGGATTGTTATCAGCTCGCCTCAGGGTTGGAACTGTTATAGTTTGGAATCATATGTGCTGCGGCTGTGTAACACTACCTAGAGTTTGTGGTTTTCGATGTCTTAGACATACAGCCACCAGGCTAGTTACAGTAGTTACATCACTAAAGAACTGCTGAACGAATTTTTATCATCTTTGATTTCTTGGATTTATCTCAAGCTTTAATTTACGATGAAAATTCATTTCCTCATCTTATAAAATTATTAAGTCTTTTAATAAGCTGAGGAAATTATTAAAATTATTAAAATTATTTATTAATTACGTACTTACTAAAATGTTTAGTTAGACGTTAAATTTTAGTATTGAATGACGCTTTTGATGATCTGTATTGATACTTATAAAATGACCTATAACTTATCTAAAAAATCTTAGATCTTCAGTTTTGAACATTCTCCTATAAATTTATTAAAAGTTTAGGTACGTTTTCCGTGGCAAATAAGTGCTTGTTGAATTAAAACACTACTTACTTGTTTTACCACTAAAACACTACTTCATAATGCTGGTTAATCTTCGGAAGTCCTCAAGGATTACAAAAGGATTAAGCAAATCTACCTGCTAACCACGTCATAAGACAAATAAGGGTAAGTATATTTTAATCCCGCAGCTGATAAATGTGCTGTGTGGTCTCTTAAACTAAATCTCCTTAGTAACTTAAGCAGCCTTATTCTCCAAAAAACCATGTTTTGACGTGGCTGGCACGTTACGTTGAATGGTTATTTTGAATATTGCTATGGATTTTAGAAAACAAAAGCTAGATAACGTGTAATCTTTTACCGCGTCATGTTTTGAAAGCCGTCGAGAATCGACCAGCAGGATCGAGATACCTATATTAACACTTAACAGAATGATGTACAATCGCAGAACGAAAAGGATGACCAGTTTGAAATCAGCAAGCAATAACAGATCTCAAGGTGGTCAATCTTTTCATACCGCGACTGTACCTCGGAGATTGTGGAATGAAATAAGCTTGCCCAGAATGTCAACCAACATTGTGTTTGGCCTTATCCAAACACTTCCAAACATGTTCCGTGAGGGTCTGACAAACACGCATTTTTCACGACGTTTTCATGATGTGATAACTTTTAAGCCGGGTACTACTACACGATTAGATGAGTACCCAGGTTTATGTTAAGAAATATTTTTGTTGCTGGCTGGAGTTTGAACAGTTTCAATAAAGAATTGTTAAACTAGCGTCAATGCACTACCGTGCAGTTGAATCATATTAAAATTGTCTAATTTTGATATTCAACCAATATGAGTTGTCTATAAAGCTGGGTACTCACTTAGCAGTATAGCACGTAACGTATCAGATACGGTATCAAGTTCTAATACGGAAATAAAAAGACGGGCAACACATTTATACACATCGTGGCAACGCGTCTAATTTGTAATGAGTTTTCTCAAGATTTTCTTGAGTGATGTATACTTGCTTTGTGTGCTCAACCCAACCCTCTGAGTCACGTATAAAGTGTACTTAATCACCCTTCCTCTATTAACTTGAGATGATTTAAATTGAGCGAGAGAGAGAACAGGGATAAGAGACAAGAGGATTGCTTGTTTTTCACGTACTTTATTACTGCGTAAAAGAAATGAGGAAAACGTTCATGTTTACCTAAAGTTTTTTTAACGGAAATAATACAGGATAATACCACTTGGGCTATATAATTAATGGTAATATATTTGACTCGGGATCGAGGATAGTATCAATACTACTGTAAAATGGTGTTTGAGCCTCAGGCTTTAAATAGTCGACACCGTGCTTCGATTTGATAGCCTTCGTAGCACGTTCTACGACCGCTTTAAATTCAGGCGTAGCACTTCGTAGCTGTAGCGCGTAGCAAGATAAATGCATATTTGTTACAGTCACCGTGGTCACGAGTTAACAATAACAATGTTACTTGGCATGTAAATATACAGGCGGGATAAACACTAACCCTGTTATTCATAAAGGATTTGTAAACTAAAGCTAGCTTAGACTGTGTGGTTACCTCTGCTGCTGTCTCTTTTCATTAATATAATAGCAACAAACAAAAATTTTTATAGCCATCTTCAATCATTATGAAACGGCAAGCCGGGACCGACAGTTTAAAGCACATAAGCGCTCAAATTTTAGGTACCCTAGGCTGACTTGATCTGTGTGAAGATACAACTTTCTGCTTGACCAAAGCAATTCTATCAGAGCACTTGCTCTAAATCCCTAAATAAGTTATTGTTTACTTTATCAAGCTTCAAAGTCATAACAAAACCTTTCCGGAAAATAATCAACCTGTAATAACAAAGATACCAAACTTTTTCTACCTTTGAAATTTTATACGATTCGACTCTCAAGCTATTTTGTTTTTTCTGTTTGTTTTTTTAATAACGAGAAATCTTTTAATTTACTTACAAAATTTAATTGTGTCTTGAAAATAGAAAGCAATCTATATTATTTCTAAAGTTTAGTATATACATAACAGACTTCTGTCGATGCACTTTCAAATGGTAAAAAAAACTTTAGAGGTACAAAGATTTTTAATTTGTCATACGATTAGTGAAACTTTAATACTCACCCAAATCTTTCAAATCATTATTGAATCTGAAACAAATTAAATAGAATTAAGCCAATATTGCACTTCATTTAAAACACAAATGCGCCTTAAAATTTTCAAACGAAACATAAAATAAAATCATTACCCAAAGAAATAATAAACAAGAAATAATAGTTATATCCTCATTTATTTGCTAAAAGAAACAAACTGCTCAATACAATTCCTTCACAAAGCTAAAATGTTTTTGAAATCGTAATTTTCACAAAGGGAATTTCGCAGCTTAACCCTTTTCGCCTGAAAAATGAGAGAGGGGATTTTATAAGGCTATAGTGAGTTGAAGTATAAATTGTGAGTGACTGTTCGTAGCTGAGTAGGGATTCTTTTATCACTGGGGGCCAACTCTCGCTCTGTAACTCGATTCCCAACGTTATTTCACAGCTAGTTAATAGGACTTTTGAATACATTTTAATACACTTGAAGCTGTTGTATACACATACCTTCTAAATTTTCACCAGATGTGACTGCTGAAAGAACCTTTTCTTTGCGTGATTTAGACACAAACGAAGCCGTCATAAATTTTTGTAAGTATTTGCGAAAAATCTCTAACTTATTACGACTAAATAGCATGATTTCTTCTAAAAATCCCCTATCTTTAAAAAGAAAAAGAAATATAGAAAAAAAAACCCTTTGAACAACAGTCGTTCAGGTGAGGCGAGGCACATTGGCTTGTCGTGGCTTTGTATTATGTCAATCTAATTCACACCATAATGGTTTATTTCTCCACTTTTCATATCTAAATGGCTTTGGTCATTAGCGTGCCGTGACTTTATGTTTGCTGTTTTATATGCGAGTGTAACTGAAAAAAAAACAGTGTGTTCAGCTGTTAGGCATACTCGTTTGGAAAGTTTATGCCGCAAAAATTACACATTATGAAATAATAAATGTATGAATGAAACGCTTGTTACTTGGAAAAGTGTTTTTCCAAGTTACAATTTTACATTATAGGACAGAACTAATTTCGACATTATAGGTAAGTTTTAATATCCGAGGGGCTTTTGTGGCCTAGTGGTAATGGCTTGTATAGCTTTATCATCGCGGGCTCGAATCCGAAATCGAAACTTTTGTAAAATCTTCAATTTGTTTTATTTATTTTTAACAGTTCTCGTTTTGCAGAAGAAATAAGAATATTCAACATCTAATAAATACGCCAAAAAAGTTTTTTCATCAATCAATCTATAGTCCCAAACATCTGAGCATCATTATTATAAACATTTTGTGCATCAATTTGTTACAAGTGACAAATTACACTTCAACCCTTGCTTACCCTTGTCGTGATTTGAAATAAGGGTGCGTCAACTACGCCCCTGTTATTATTTCTTTAAGAGTTGTTCCTTCCAGTTCTGAAACACTCAGCTATTGACTTTTATAAGAATAGGATAGAATATAATAAGTATTTCATCCGTTTGGGAGCTACGCACATCTTCAACGGGGAAAAGTGAACAAAAAGTTCTCTTATCCCCATTGACGAGGAATTTTGACGGGGATTAGTGCAATAAGCCATATATTCTATTCATATTTCTGTAGGCATTAACATGATGTGCAACGTCTCGAGACGACAAACGACAATCAATAATGGCAAACTGCTTTAACGTACTACGCTAGAGTAGGAGAGAAAATTTTGTCGACGACGAGAATGTTTGTAGGCCCTCAGGCATTGGTATTTTCTAACCATGTAAGGTCGTTATGTCATGAAACAGCTGAAATGTTCCTTAAAAAGCTGTAAATCCAACCACAGAAAGCAAATACAGGCAGCGATCCGCTCGCTCGTATTACCCGAAAGGGTATGAGTTTAGCTATTTACATTGGACTTAGATTGCTTTCGACAATGGGAAACTGTTTGCGATGGATTCTTCAATTTTCATCTTGGAGAACGAATTTCGTAGACTAAATCGATCGGGGGAGAATCTTTGAATCTGGATGTTGAATTTCGTTGTTTTAACTATTTATATACTTGCTGGATCTTTCGAGTGCTTCATTTTGTATTTTTGGCAATTATTTTAAATACTGGTAAATAATACCAGCATTTTACTTCGTAAGAAATTTTGGCAAATAACTCTATAATAGAAAATTTGATACAGTCAAAAATCAAACCAGCCACTTACGCATTAAAGATCGAGTAGACATTCCACTATGGCTTTATTTGTTTTCGAAACCTTATAAATACCTATAGATCGAACCCATATTTTCCTCCAAGTTGTATATTGCCAAACTTCTCTATATTCAGAGTGCCCTTTAAACTTCGAAGGCTGAACAATGAATTTGAAAGAGGACTGGTAGTGCAAATAAGATTGCTTTTTCAGTCTGCTACTGGAGCAGGCACTTTACATAATAACTGTCTGCATTATGCATACAACTTTTAGAGCGGATGCTTGTAGCGATGGCTCTTCCTCGTCAATACTTTTTAACACGTTTACTGCCTATGTAGCGTGGGCTGGCTGTCGGCCACGGTTCTCTCCTTTGGAGACCACAGTGGAAAGCCGGGAATGGCTTGTGCCTACACTATCGCGTTAACTGCCGACGCACATGGATTAAGGTAAAAGCTTTTGCTCATGTTTTTTATCTGTATGTCTTAAGTGTAGTGATGATTTAGGATACCTATGTGAGTTCTTTCTGACAATTTTCTAAAGACTCTTAGATAGGAACACAGCCTTAATACATTTCCCACCAATTGAATATTCATTTTCTGCAGGAAAACAAATAGGCACAACTTACTAGGTCACGGTTGTGTTATTTTAAGCTAAATCAGTTACCTAAAGGATGTCATGAATTGAATTAATCATTAATCTTTGGATGCTAAACCTGAAGAGTAAATTATTGACATCAAAAAGTTTTGCTACACCTGGCAATCAGTCGGGACGCGAAAAAATAACCAGAAATTGACTCGGAATCGCATTTTCCGTGACGTACTAATAACTGGGACAGCAGATTACAGACACGTAGCTAGAAAAAGGGGTACAAAGTTCACGTTTAAAAAAATAAGAAATAATACGTATAATTTACTGTGAGTAATGAAAAAGTCAGACACACTGGAGATCTATGAAGGAGGTTTATGTCCAGCATTTGACGCTTTAAACCGAAAATTATGATGATGGTTAGTGAAAAACATTATTATCTGATCCGTGAGGATAAAATTACTAATTTAGATTAGATTTCTTAATGTTTTTATGATCTCATGGAGCTAGATTGTCGCATTTGATTACTGTATTTTTTGAAGAGACTTGTCATGGTGATTTGACAATCGTTGCAACAGATTAAGTAGGTACTTATGTAGATCGATTTATAGATAAATTCAAAACAGGTTTTACGTATACAATAAATCATTATTTTTAAAAATATGCCTACAGTTCTACTAATCAAATGAAATGAAATATAATCACGACAGTATCCTAGATAACGGTAGACATTTCTTTCAGATCTTTTTGTAGTTTTTAGATCCTTTTAAAGATGTCCAAGGTATGTCTAAATACACGTTTGGTACATGCCCAGATTTTGAAGACTTTCAATACGTGATCGGTAGCAATCCCATCGACGCTGATCAGACCCCTTTAAAAGCTCCTTATGACATCTCTGTTAGCGATTTTAGACAGGGCTGAGTGGTTACCTGTGCAATTCCAGCAGCGTAGGTAAATTGATTCGGAGTTGCGTTCTACATTATTTTGATTTTAATTTAGATTCTGCTTGAACGTAGTGATAAAATTTGGCATACCATTCGTGAAAAATTCAAACTTAGTATAGGTATTCTATCAAGCATCATTAGTTTAAAAAACCTGTACATATGTGTTATTTTAGTATAGTGCAGTGTGCTATCTTTTTGTTAATCTCAAATATTCGCAATTTAAATGTATTTGAAAACTCAACATGAGCACGAATATGTCCAAATATAGCAGAAAATATACCTGCTTGAGAAGTTTTCCGAGAATACAGGTATCGGCAGTTAGCCGCAAGATCTTTGCTGCCTCAGCTTCTCTGAGACGGTTGCGAAATTTCCTTCCTACTGCTACCAAAATTGCGCTAGCTCAATCTCTTTTGCTTCCTCTTTTAGATTACGCTGATTCCTGTTTTCTTGATTTAACTGAAGACCAACTCAACAAGCTTGAGCGTCTTCAGAATTTCTGTATTAGGTTTATTTATGGTTTACGTAAATATGACCACGTATCTATGTATCGCAATAAGCTTGAGTGGCTCCCAATCCGCCTTCGCAGAAATTTGCATATCCTTACACTTCTTTATAATATTCTTTTCCTTCCCTCCACTCCACTTTATCTTAAGGAACGCTTTGAATTTTTACACCTCTCAAACTCCCGTTCCCTACGTTCTACAGAAACTAGACAGTTAAGGACTCCTGTACACAGATCTGCTTTTTACGGGAATTCGTTTACTATTAAAGCTATTTCTCTCTGGAATGCGCTTCCCGTATCTATCAGATCTGCCAAATCCCTGCCTATTTTTAAAAACTTGGTGCGACGCCATTACTTATCATCGGTTTGCCCATTGTCACTGTAACTTATTTATTTAAATAGTAAGTATTTATAATCAAAATATTTGTAGGTTTTATATATATTTGTTTGTAGGTATATGTAGTATTTATTTATTATATTTATTTTATGTATTAATTAGTAGGTATTTTTAGTGTAGGTATATTAGTTTATGTAAGTAGGAAATAATGTATACTGATCGTATTTCTCTTTTAACATATTTTATGTACGCCACCGTCTTCACCTATTGATTTATATCCTGTCCATCCAAAGGTTACCTGGAAGAGATCGCTTTCAGCGATAAGGTCGCCCATTGTCACACTTGTTTGTATGTACTGTTTTTCTTTTTGTTTTGTTATTTTCCTGTTGTGGTGTGCAATAAAGATATATTGTATTGTATTGTATTGTAATACAATACAATGGAAGATAGCAAGTCGCGAGGCGAAGCAAGCATCTCGAAAATTTTATTAAGTTAAGTGCACTTTGAATACAGCTTGTTGTGTTGGATCACTTTTCCTTTCAAAGAATCTACATTAAATAACGAAAAACTAGCGAGCACGATAGAATAGTTACAAACTCTATCAACTTGGTTCCTAAACGAAAACTGTTATGAGATAGAAAGCTTCTACGAGTAAGTATAAAGCAAAACGATCAAAATTGAATTGGCTACTAACTTGATTTGCTTTGTATAATGACTCTTATCAAATAATTACTTTACGATTCAAAACCCTTATCTATAAATAAATATTATCAAAATCAATCGACATAATTCATTCGTGAAGTGAAGGCGCGCTCTGAAGAATACCTTAAAAAATCCTTGCGATATGAGTCTTGTGGATAAGGTGGCTGTAGTGACGGGGGCCGGGTCCGGTATCGGGGCGGCTATAGCCGTGAAGCTAACACAAGAAGGAGCTTACGTGGCTATCGTTGGAAGAAACAGAACAAAACTCGATAACGTCGCTGTTATCTGTGAAAAACAGGGCCGGAGACCACTTATAATAGCTGCAGACGTGTCCGACCACGACGAAGCAAAAAGAATCATATCTGCAACGCTCAATTGCTTCTCAAAAATTGACATTTTGATCAACAATGCCGGTATCGGTTTCTCTTGCAGTATCCTCGACGAAAATGCTATGGAAGTGTACGATAAAGTGATGAACACCAATCTTCGTGCACCGGTTCACTTAACGCATTTAGCTGGAAAGCACCTTATAAAAACGAAGGGAAATATTGTTAATATTTCGAGTATTGCTAGTCAGGTAGTGTATCCGACGGTACCTTTTTACACGGCACTTCGAAAGCAGGCTTAGACCACTGTAAGCGACGCTCAATTCATTCAAATGTCATTTTATTTACTTAGGGTACTTTTGCATATTTTATCATTATTTCTAGTTTTTAAGGTAGTTTTATATAGAATCAAGTCTATGGCGAACATCCGTGGAATCTGTGTCGCGCTCTCACAATAAAATCGGTTTAAAAGTTATAATTGCGTTTTAAGTGTCCTAAACATCCTCCGTCACCAGCTACAGTGTCCTTCGAGCCGGATTATATGTTTAGAACACCAACCGCGCCGCGTAATATGGTAATTACGTGCAGTTCAGTGCAGCGCGAACGTGCCCGCCACGAGGCGGATAACCCGAAACCGGACGGAGACCCGCCGCTTACAAAGCCCCAGGATCCTTCTTCGACTTTGAATACTACTACGGAGACTAAAAATAGTGACGCAATCAAGAATCCTATTTTGAGTCGAACAGCTATGCCAGCTAACAGTATCAAGTCGGAACAACAGCCGCCGCCGCCATTTGCATTACGTAAAGGAGAACGTAGAAGCTTGAAATCCCAAGGTTCCACTTATTCAATGCGAGTGAAACGGCAACAACTTATTCTGGAGGCAGAGAGGCAAAAGGCGCAGATTCGTATGGACCTTATAAATAAAAAGCTAGAAGCGGATCTAGCTAGCCTAGACGAAGAATACAGTCCACACAATGGTAGCCAATGTCGAAGCCGCGTTGTAGAATGGATGGATCGTAGCTATCAGGAGCTGACCAAGGGCCTGCCCGCCCCCGACGATGGTTTATATACGGGTGAGCAGTGCCAACAAGCTGGACCGCCGCCGGCGTCTTTACAACCGCCGGCACAGGCAGCGCAGGCGTGGTGTGTAGCACCGCCCGCGCCGAGCCCGGCAGGCCCGCCAGCGCCCACCCCGGCGCCGGCCGCCGACACCAGCTCGGCACCGCAGGCGCCGTGTGCAGCACCGCCCGCGCCGAGCCCGGCAGGCCCGCCAGCGCCCACCCCGGCGCCGGCCGCCGCCACCAGCTCGGCACCGCAGGCGCCGTGTGCAGCACCGCCCGCGCCGAGCCCGGCAGGCCCGCCAGCGCCCACCCCGGCGCCGGCCGCCGCCACCTGCTCGGCACCGCAGGCGCCGTGTGCAGCACCGCCCGCGCCGAGCCCGGCAGGCCCGCCAGCGCCCACCCCGGCGCCGGCCGCCGCCACCAGCTCGGCACCGCAGGCGCCGTGTGCAGCACCGCCCGCGCCGAGCCCGGCAGGCCCGCCAGCGCCCACCCCGGCGCCGGCCGCCGCCACCAGCTCGGCACCGCAGGCGCCGTGTGCAGCACCGCCCGCGCCGAGCCCGGCAGGCCCGCCAGCGCCCACCCCGGCGCCGGCCGCCGCCACCAGCTCGGCACCGCAGGCGCCGTGTGCAGCACCGCCCGCGCCGAGCCCGGCAGGCCCGCCAGCGCCCACCCCGGCGCCGGCCGCCGCCACCAGCTCGGCAACGCAGGCACCGTGTGCAGCACCGCCCGCGCCGAGCCCGGCAGGCCCGCCAGCGCCCACCCCGGCGCCGGCCGCCGCCACCAGCTCGGCACCGCAGGCACCGTGTGCAGCACCGCCCGCGCCGAGCCCGGCTGGCCCGCCAGCGCCCACACCGGCGCCGGCCGCCGCCGCCAGCACAGATGGTACAGTCCAAATGTCAGCCAGCGCGCTGAGAGACCTCGCCGCTGCATCCGCCAGTCACGCGCCGGACGCGAACCTGCTCAGCCGCATTTGCACGCCCCGGGAGCTCCCTGAGTTCTCCGGCGACCCCTTGGAATGGCTGAACTTCAAACACGCGTTCGAAGAATCAACGGAGCTATGTAGTTTCACATCTAAAGAAAATATGTGGAGATTGAGAAAGTGTCTCACTCAACCACGCACACAGACAGTATTACTGCACACAGGCGAAAACGAAGAATGCTTATTTTGCAAAAATAATTCACATCAGAAGATAACGGCTTGTTATAAATTCAAGAAGGCGCTTCGCAAAGTCCGTCGGCAATTTGTAAAACGTAGTGGCTTATGTTTTAAATGCCTACTTTCCCGTCATGACCGTGATACCTGCCCAGCCCCATCCTGCGATAAGGACGGCTGTGGGCAGCCACACCACCCATTGCTGCATTATCCCGCATCGACCGAGCTGCGCTCCGAGCCACAGCGTGCGACGCCGCCGGCGCCCGCGCCGCAGGAGCGGCAGCCGGCGCCGGCGCCGGCGATGCCGGTGCGTACGCCCGCCGCCGCCGCCGCCAGTTCCAGTGCGGAAATCGTGTCGAACATAAACGTAAGCGATAGTGAGTGTAAGGTGTTATTGAAGGTAGTGCCTATACGTATACATAGTGCTAACGGGATAATAAATTCTAGCGCGTTACTCGACGACGGGTCGACGGTTTCATTGATAAGTGATAAACTAGCCGAGCGCGCGGGCCTGCGCGGTCATACCGAAATGATGCGCGTGCGCGGAGCCTGGAATGATGAACTATCTTGCACATCGATCGTCACCGACGTGAAGCTTTCTGGTATGGACAATAAAATTTATTCTATTAGAGCTCGTGCCGTAAAGAATTTAAATTTACCTGTGTATAAAATGTCCGCAGTAGATTGCAACAAATATAAAAGTTTGTCAGATGTTAAACATTTGTTATGTTCTACCGATTTAAAACCTGAGATGTTACTTGGTCAGGATAATTATCATTTAATTATACCGATAGATATTAATATAGGTAGTTACACTGAGCCGTTCGCTACACTCACTCCTCTAGGTTGGTGTGTCCATGGTAAGTGGCACGTGCCGCGGAGCGCTTCTAGGCCGGCGCCCGTCTCTCATGCGATACTCACGCTAGACGCGGCGCGCGGCGCAGCGGCAGCGCCCGCTCCCTCGGGCCAGCAGGACCGGCAGCTGCAAGATCTACACGATGAGGTGAAACGTTCCTTCGCGTTGGAGTCGATGGGCGTCTGTGGTAAGCCTCGTCAAAATAAAAATGCTTTATTAGCCGTAGCCAAGCTGGAGAAGACCGCCAAACTAGTCTACGGCCAGTGGTGGGTTGGACTTCCGTGGAAGAACGACGACTGCCGCATGCCTGACTCCTACCCGACGGCTCTGAAAAGGCTGAAAGGTATTGAGAGGAAGATGGAAAAGGACCAAGGATTTTCAGAAAGGTACAGGGATAGGATAAAACATTTATTAGAAAATGATTTCGCTGTGTTCGACTCGGCTGCCAAGGTAAATGGTTTATGTCTCAACGACTACCTACTTACAGGCCCCGATTTGCTGTCATCACTTTATGGTATTATGCTGCGCTTTATGGAAAATTTAATAGCAGTAACAGGTGACATCAAAGATTTCTTTCTCAGGGTCAAAGTTCAGCCGGCCGACCAGCACGCATTCATGTTTCTGTGGAGAGACAGTCCCACAGAAAAGGTAAAGACATCTCTCATATTTGGTGCAAACTGTTCTCCTTTTGTTAGTCAATACATAAATATTAACACACGTATACATAAGTGCTACCACAAGATCGAAGTGCAAAGTAAGGCTTGCTCGGCCGTTCAATCGCACAGCCCGCAGCCTTCTACCGACGACGAGTCGTTGGGTGCGCCCGCACCGAACACAACGCCCTGCTATAGCCATCTACAGTTGCATGTGTATACCGATGCATCATCGCAAGCTATGAGCGCCGTAGCGTATTGGCGCTGCGGCTGGATAGGTAACAGGTACCTGGCGGCGTTCCGCGGCTCGCGTCGCTCTTATTTCATTTGGAGATGAGTGCTGAGCAGAGTCAGCACTAGGGGTGGGAGTGTAAGCGACGCTCAATTCATTCAAATGTCATTTTATTTACTTAGGGTACTTTTGCATATTTTATCATTATTTCTAGTTTTTAAGGTAGTTTTATATAGAATCAAGTCTATGGCGAACATCCGTGGAATCTGTGTCGCGCTCTCACAATAAAATCGGTTTAAAAGTTATAATTGCGTTTTAAGTGTCCTAAACATCCTCCGTCACCAGCTACAACCACTTTACAAGGAGTGTTGCTTACGAACTTGGACCGAAAGGCGTTCGCGTCAACGCCATCAACCCAGGTCCAGTGAGGACAAATGGACTGGAGAGTATGGGGATAAGCAAAGAAGATGCTGATGTTCATTGGGAAATGATGGAGAAAAATTCTTTACTCAAAAGAGTAGGTGTGCCTGAAGAAATCGCAGATTTAGTAGCTTTCCTGGTAAGCGAAAAGGGAAGAAGTTTTGCTGGAGCTGCAATTGTTTCAGATAATGGTAGTTCATTGAAAGGAAATTAAGTTATAGCTAAACAGTATTCTTACAATTTTTTGTATAATTAGGATAAATAATTAAACAAGTTATTCTAAACAATAATGTCGAACAATTATTTAAAGTACCTAATAATTCACACCTACCTTATTATAATTTTTAAACCCTAATTCGACTCCCTTTTTTTTTAATTATCTGATCGATGAAATTAAATGGATTAAAGAAGCAAATTGATAGCAGTTTTATTCATTAAAAAAATTTTGAAACCTGTGCTACTAAGCTAAACGATCACAATTAAATTATTTCAAATTAGCTCGTGGTCTGTTTGTGACTCTTATCAAATATCACCTAACAATTTAAGCACATTATCTATTTTAGAGATAACATTTTCCAATAACAAAATCAGTCTATTGAATTCATTCGTAAAAAACGCTTGTAACATGAGTCTTGTGGATAAAGTTGCGTTAGTGACGGGAGCTAGCTCCGGTATCGGGGCGGCTATAGCCGTGAGGCTGACTGAAGAAGGAGCTTACGTGGCTATCGTTGGAAGAAACAGAACTAAACTCGATAATGTAGCTGATATCTGTGAAAAACAGGGCCGGAGACCACTTATAATAGCTGCAGACGTTTCTGACCACGACGAAGCAAAAAGAACTATATCTGCTACGCTCAATTGCTTCATGAAAATTGATATTTTGATCAATAATGCCGGGATCGGTGCCTCTTGCAGTATCCTCGACGAAAATGCTATGGAAGTATACGATAAAGTGATGAATACCAATCTTCGTGCACCGGTTCACTTAACGCATTTGGCTGGAAAGCACCTTATAAAAACGAAGGGGAATATAGTTAATATTTCTAGTATTGCTAGTCAGCTAGTTTTTCCGGGAGTTACTTTTTACGGCACTTCGAAAGCAGGCTTAGACCACTTTACAAGGAGTGTTGCATACGAGCTTGGACCGAAAGGGGTTCGCGTCAACGTCATCAACCCAGGCCCAGTGAAGACTGATATTATAGAAAACATGGGAGCAAGCAAAATACAAGCAGATGAAGTTTTCAAAACAATGGAGGGAAATACTTTACTAAAAAGAATATCTGATCCTGAAGAAATTGCAGATTTAGTAGTCTTTTTAGTAAGTGAAAAAGGAAGAAGTTTTTCTGGAGCTGCAATTGTTACAGATAATGGTGCTTTATTGAAAGGACCCTAAACTTCAATTCAAACAGTACTTACCAAAGAAATCTGTGTAATTTGGTTAAAAATGATACGATATAAGTAATAAAGAAAAATTTGTAGCACATTTTGGTATTTATTTATTTTGAAAGATAGAGCCAATTATTATACATAATTAGGTACTGTATAGGTACCTACATTTTAAACCCCGTTTTGAACTCTTACTTAGAGAAGGATCAGGTTATAGAAACAAAATCTTATTTAATATAGTAGATACAGTGACTACAATTTTATTGTAAAAGATCTTGCATGTTCGTTACTTCTTTGATGGAGTCAATATCTTGTCCAAAGGGCCTAGAGCACTTGCACCGTTATCCGAAGTAATAGTAGAACCCGTGATACTTCTTGCTTTATCGCTTGCTATAAAAGCGACTAAATCTGCTATTTCTTCAGCATTTGCGATTCTTCCAAGCGATGTCATGTTTTTCCACGATTCAAAAATCTTTTTCGCAACTTTTGCGTCTACTCCAGTATTTTCTATTATATCAGATTTAACGGGCCCTGGGTTGACTGCATTGACTCTTACACCTTTAGGTCCAAGTTCGTAGGCTATGCTTCGAGTAAAATGATCCATTCCCGCCTTCGATGTGTTGTAAGAAAAGGAGGAGCTTGATAGAACGCAGTGAGCTGCGATGCTGGATATATTAACGATGTTGCCTTTAGTCTCGATTAAGTGCTTTGCTGTAAGATGCGTCAGATGCACAGTTGAACGCAGGTTAGTAGCCATCACTTGGTCGTATACTGACATGGCTTTCTCTTCGAGGATGCTTGATGAGTGCGCGATCCCAGCATTGTTGACTAAAATGTCCAGTTTCTTGAAAGTGGTCAAAGTATCAGCCACGATTCTCTTTGCGTCTTCATCTTTGGTAACGTCAGCAACAATTAGCAAAGGTTTTTCTCCGCGCTTGCTGCACGCTTCGTAAACTTTCTTGAGTTTACTTTCGTTTCTTCCGACGATGACTACTTTAGCCCCTTCCTCAGAGAACTTTTCGGCTATGGCGGCTCCGATGCCAGAACTAGCACCAGTCACAATGGCAACTTTATTGGCAAGACTCATTTTGTTGTATACTGTTCGTCGACGAATAGTGGAATGAAAACATAATCATGCTACGTGATCATCAATCGTTATCATACGCATTACTTGATAAATTATATCACGGAATGCGTAAGTGTTTATTATAACCAATGCTAATACAAAAGATTATTTTATTCACTAGGCATTGCTAGATTATAATTAAACAGATTTACGACGCCGCTTCCCTATACCATTCTTTGAGATTTCGGCACGAAAAGCATAGCGTTCAAATTATATTAAGTATGTCCATACATACATATTTTTATGATTACGTTTTGTATTTGTTGCATAACATTTTACAGAATTACGTTATCGGTTCAGTTATTAAAACATTTATCATATCTAATGTATATATTTATCTATCTTTATGTAAGAAGCCGTGTTGGCCAAGTGGGCTGGGTACTTCGACGGTAATAGGAACATTAGGAATCCCTATGGACCAAATAAATGGTGTTGAACCCGCTATCCACGTATGTCAAGTGTGATTATATCTCCTTGATTAATGCTTTAAACTTAATTGAATAACGTTCATTCCGAGGGTAAGCAGTGGGTAATGGGTTTTGTTATCTATTTGATTAACAGCCATATACCTATTAATTTATATTAACAGTGTAGTAGCTAGGTATCTAAATAATGACAACTTTTATCCGATCTTTTTAGATCCTTTAAGATGTCTAAGGGGTAGTCAGTAGTCCAAATACAAATTTTAAAATGTAGGTAGGTGGAGAAGTTGTCATCAACGCAATTAGAAAGCTTACTGTTTTACTCACGATGTTTTCCTTCACCGCATAGCGCTTGTGTTAATGTGCAATGAGAAACGAAAATTTGTGTCATTGATGCACTGGAACCCCTAAACACAGAACATGTAGTGATATTCTTTAATTATGGGAGCTTTAAATAAATAAACACAATTACTTCTATCGGAGCTCATGAACCGGGATCGAAAGTCGAAGTTCTAATCCAAGGCTCTAGCGAAAGGGAACAGCCATTATCTAAAATTGAAATAGGCCTACCTACCTCTAAAGAGTTAAAATAAAAAAATAAATATCCTTGGACATTCCACACAGCGCCAAGCGTGCTTGTGTTATTAACCCATGACTGATACATTGTATAATACTAAGATACTATTATTGACTATTATTGATAGGTACATTTTTTTTATGAAATTGCATAGGTACCTACATTACAGATAGAAAACACCCAGACACGAAACAAATATCTGCAGAACATACAAACATTTGTTCCGTAGCGGGGACGAACCCGTAACCTCCGCGTCTTAGCCGAGGCCTTCGCCCACTGTTCAGTAATTCTGAGAAATTAATCTATTAGTCTTGTACTATCTTGTTCAGCTTGTCAGCACCAGCTACCTTAAAATGTTCGTCAGAGCGGCAAACATTGAATTAGCGGCTTGGTTGGCTGTTTGCCGCTGTGAAACTTTAGCCACGGGAGCGTGCATGGGACCTATTTGCGTATGGTTATTTTTAATATGATCAAGTTTTTGATTTGACCTACTGTTACATTATTAGAAAAAAAATTGTGGGAAATAAAGATAAAATAATAAGGTAAATAAAATATGAAAATAACTTCAATAACAAACTCCGAAGAACCTCGTCAGATTCGCAAAATTTAATGAAAAAAATAAAAATGAAATCGGATCAATAACGACGGTGAATAAACTGGATATTTTTTCTCAGCGTTTAAACCTAACTTCAAGGTCAAAATTAGAAATTCTCGAATACATATAATGGTAGGTATTTTAAACATTTGCATTCTACAGGTAGGTATGAGTCTAATTAAAATAATAATCACATACACAGGATTTAACGGTTATTCAAAACGTATTGGCCAAATATTCTCGAACCGGTTAGGTACTCAATATCATTATTTTGATCAATACTCAAATTCTCCAGTTCAGTCAAGAGTCTGTCAATACAGTCCCGCGATATGCTCTACATAAATGCAAATTCAATTCAATTTTGTCCTATAGCATGTATTCCTTAAAAGTTTATTATTTTGTACCTACTTAGAAATGAAACTCATAAGACCTTAGCTTTAAATTTTAATGTAGATAACCTAAAGTTAAACTGACTGAGCCTAAATATCGGGAAACTCATAAATCTACGAACCACGGTAAATAGGAAGGAAGGACGGTAAATATCCTGTTTTAAGTGTTCATAATAATCTTCGGGGTTATGAAAAGAAGAAGTTTTAGAAAATGCTGAGAAAGTTAAAGCATCCATATCTACTATGTAGGTATTATTATAAATGGGTGAACTACCCATTTATAAATTTATTACTTGCTCATTTTTATTTTTTTATTTTTCTCTGTCGCACATAAAATAGTAGATTGCTATACAAGGGGATAAAGGCATTTTTTCTATGCACGAGATGGTTTATCGCGCGAGCGTCAGCGAGTGCGATAATAGTTCGAGTGCATAGAAAAGCCTTTTCCCCGAGGTAAGCACTCTGCTTTTCATTACGAATATAAGGAAATTACCAAAAAAATTGATGTAAAATTTAAATTTCACACACGAAAATTAGCTGTCTCGCTTTTTTTTTAAATCGACTAGTTTAATATTGACTAAAAGCAGCTAACGACGGCATGGCATAGCTGCGTTCCAGATTTAAAAAAAAATACTGATTGGTAGAATGGCTATAAAAGTAGTAGGCATTCTACCAGTAGTTTTTTTTTTTGATGATGAAAAAATTTAAATAAATGAAATAAAGTAAATAAATATAATATAATTAAGTGTAGAGAAGCACAAATTCGTGCAAGAGAGACATAATATCTAGCATCTGATTGAGTTAGAAGAACTTGAACACTTAGCATGCATCGACATGCCACAAAAGAAATGTCAAAAATGAAGTTGACATTTGACAGTTATTTACTTTCCTGCCCTAGGGCAGGAAAGTAAATGCATGTCGATGCATGCTAAGTGTTCAAGTTCTTCTAACTCAATCAGATGCTAGATATTATGTCTCTCTTGCACGAATTTGTGCTTCTCTAGCACTAATTATAATTTATTTATTTATTTTATTTTATTTATTTAAATTTTTTCATCATCAAAAAAAAACTACTGGTAGAATGCCTACTACTTTTATAGCCATTCTACTACCAGTCAGTATTTTTTTAAAATCTGGAACGCAGCTATGCCATGCCATCGTTAGCTGCTTTTAGTCAATATTAAACTAGATTAAAAAAAAAAAAGCGAGACAGCTAATTTTTGTGTGTGAAATTTAAATTTTACATCAATATTTTTGGTAATTTCCTCATATTCGTAATGAAAAGTAGAGTACATACCTCTGAAGAAAGGCCCTTCGATGCACTCGAACTATTATCGCACTCGCTGACGCTCGCGCGATAAACCATCTCGTGCATCGGAATCTGTGCCTTTCTTCCTCGTGTAGTAATCTACTATTGTAGGCGCATAGAGTTACACTTCTACACGCAACGGTTTTAATGTTTTATCACTTTTATGGGTCTATATTCAGATATCTTCCCCGAGGCCCAGAGGCACTTATTGTGTTACCAAGACATGTTTTACATCTTGCTTCTTTCAAGTAGGTAAACGTACATTTTCAGCACGAGACTTATATTTATGTTTTATACTCCTTTTCATACCTACAATTAGGTACCTCCTTAAAGTCACAAACGAACTGTAGACGTACGCTAGGTTTGTAGAAACCACTCGCGTCGCGCCAACACGCACAGTCATCAGTCCTACAAATTCATTCTGGCTGCCGTCAGTCTGACAATGTCTGCGCAAACTAACGAAACGGAACGAAGCCGTTCAATGCGCCAACACTGTCATGCCTCTCTTTCTTGCCTCAGTCTCAACTGCGCAGTTATGCCGAGCGCTTGTGTGTGATGTGTGCAACTGTGCACTTATTTTTTCTCAAACATTAAATCAGTTAAAAAAAAGTTGTACAGTTTTCGTGTAAATTCATAATACGTAAAACTTATAAGAACGCGGGTTTCCAAAGTTACCTACTAGTAAACATAACCTAGATCTTAAGCTATGTGAGTGAGTGAAGTGAACGTAGCTGCAGGCCACGCATGACGCAGCTTCAAACTGCGTAACTTGAATTGAATAAAGCTGAGCGGCAAAATTCGAAATGACCGAACAGGAAACATACTGCCACAGAAAAAACAAATACTTAAAGGAATTCATACTTTTATACAAAAGTTTGCCTTGTGTATGGAAAATTAAATCTAAGGAATACCATATTAGAGAGTTAAGAACAAAGGCTTATAATGAGTTAATTAAGAAGCTGAGAGAGATCGATCCTACCGCTGATCGGACGTCGGTTGTGAAAAAAATTAACAGTTTGAGATCTAGTTTGAGGAAGGAACAGAGGAAGGTGGCGGAGTTGGCAAAACAAGGAATTGTTTATGAGCCGAAGCTGTGGTATTACTCGCTATTCGATTTCCTTCACTTCCAAGAAAGAAGCAGTGTCAGAGATACGCATGGCAATGAATCAGAGGCTGTGTCAGAGGTGCGCAAGTCTCATATTTTTTACGTTTCGAAGAATTGCTCTATGACACAAATCCTAACAAGTAGTTCTGCCTAGATAGTGGGTTCGATTCTCACGTATGACAAATATTTTGTATGGTGGTGTGGAATAAATATAACAAGCATCTGCATTGTTTGATATTTTTTTATTAAAAAATTTGCTTTAGGAACCTAATCTAAAAATCTAAAAAAACTCAGGCCTTTAAATCTTTACTAGATGATAAGGACCCAGGTCCAGTGTCTGGAGGCAATCTTTGACTACACTGAAGGGGACACTAGTGCCTGGGACAATCGTTGAGATTAAATGGACTTAAAAATCTAAATATCTTTATTTATCAGGAGTAAAAAATATCAAATGAAACAGCGAGAATGCTGTAGTTTAACACAGACGTTTATAACTTCAGTCTTCAGACCATAATTTGCCCGACAGGTATTTTGGGTAGTAAAATAAGTCACTTTTCCTATTTAACATGCCAAAACAAGCCACAGTTTATTTTTCATAAGTAAAGCTGTTAACTATTTATTTGTGGTAAAACAGATGAGTTGGAGGCCAATCTTATTTGGGATATTGTTTATTTTTTCAGGAGGAGAGCGAATCGAATGTTAAACTGGAGGGAGTACAATATGATGTTGAATTTGCGGAAACGTTTGATGATGATGACCCGTTGGATTCATTCGAGAAATATAAAGACGAGTCTTCACGAGACGTCTCGTCTCTGTTACCGAAACGAGCAAAGATAACTAAACCCGAGTTTGCACAGGCAAGCTCGTCTAAAATGTTTCCGGAACGAGTGAGTTATTATTTTGTAGGATCGCGAGACTCGAAGTCAAATTGATCTATGATAGGCAATCTCAACTATTCTGACGGCAGAAATTGAACAGTGATGCTATAGAATGAGATATTCTTTTAATATTATGAAAATGAACTGCTTTTGGTTTGTCTTGTTTAGGTACTATGGCTGGATTAGGTATTTGGCAAATTTTGATCTTTATTGTGGAAGTACCAACAATGTACGTATAATGCACTCAGATTATTAAATGCCGATCATTCACACTTCCACGAATATGAGAACGAGAACTATTGGTATTTTTAATGGAAATAAATTGTGAAGGTAGATATAGGCAACACATAGATAGGTAGGTATATCTATCCGAAGGTTTGAGGGCATATATGAGTGTCCCAAATGAAGCAGTTTATTTTGCTTTTCAGGCAAGCAACATTCTTCATTACGATGACAGTCCCACCGTCAATCGCGAGGACCAATATGATCTGTTTGGCAGAAATGTGGCGGCAAAACTTAGAGATATCGCTTACAAGGACAACACACAGCGCTTGATGGCTGAGAAGATAATCAACGATGCTTTGTTTATAGCCGAACTTGGTAAACTCGAAATGGCACACTGCAGTAAACTACGAGCTGAGTAGATCTGATTTCTGGAGCTATTCCCAAATTCTATTGTTAAAAACTTATAATTCAAAATTAAGATATCTTAAATAAACTACGTTAGGTATATACTACGCTTGAGACATTTTAAGCCTGAATTTTAAGTTCCACTTAATGCTATTTGAAGCAAAGTAGCATTCACCACACCATACATGGCTATGAATATTTTTTTCACGTAGGTAGGTAATTTAAACCAAAACTGTTATTATATAGGTTTTAGATTAGTTTAAATAAAGATGAATGAATAATTTGTTTTGTTTTGAATTTATAACAACTCTATAGGTATTACCTATTAAAGATATTATGTGATAGCAATAGACTGAGACATCACATTTCAGGTCAAGTGGATTGGTACTTCGACTTTTCGTGTCGAAAACTTTATATGCGCTTTATCACGAGCTTTAAACTTGAAGGAAAACATCGCGAGGAAACAGTCGCCCACGTATTGACATGTCTTTCCTGCGGATAGGCCGGCTAAGCTGAGAGCTAAACTAAGCTGAGCTAAGATGATTTAGGTGCTGGGAGCCTATTCCATCTCAACAATGTCACAGGCATCAACAGAGTAAGTATCAAAAAGTTTTCGTTAAACGTAGGCAAAAGATTTCCTTTTGAAGTCCTGATGCTGTACTAGTAAAGTTCAACTGACGGACTGAGATTATTTTTAAGAGGTGAAAAAAATGCATAGTGAGATTTTAGTCGTACCTAGTAGGTAGGTACCTACCTATTTAAGTTACTTGACTAATAATGATGAATTGTTTAAATTCGTTTATTGTAGGTAATCATGACTTGGAAAATAATTGATATCTAGGTAGGTAGATTAGGTATGGTGACTAACGAATAAATGATGATTATGATAATGATAATTAGGCAGGTATATTATGGTGGCTAGTAAATAAGAAGCTTAAGATATCGGTATCTTCATTTTGATCTTGTGTATCGAACCGATGCGGACCTGGTTTACTTAGGTAGGTAAATTTAGCGGACCTCCACCAGCACCACAATTTTTTTTAGTAGGTACCTAAGTATAGGTATAGGTAGGTATTTCCAACTTTTTAACCCGCACTGTTCGACCAAATCGGCGGCGATTTGAGCGGCAATGACCTGGACTTAGATATACTTAAGTAGATAACTAACTGAGTTAACTAAGCTCGATTAACTAAGAGTACCTACCTAACTAAGCTATGTTATCTATAATGTCAACTATTTAATACTTAAGAAGGTACCTACCTACCGCTACTTGTCCACATTAATTACGTTTCACTGTCGCATGTTGTGTTCTCATCTAGAAGGACATGCACTAACTGATGTAGGTAAGTACATAATTGGTAGATTAGATACTATCTAATCATCTACTTAACTTAAAAGAACATAAAAAATATACCTACCAGATGGCTGTCTATCCAACCAAACCATCATGATGACTAGGTATTTATTTAATCCGGTACCTACCTAGGTAAAGCCATCATCATCACCATCAGCCATGTTTTACCCACTGCTGGGCATAGGCCTCCCTTCGTGATTGCCATTCGCCTCGAAAGCCGTCAATAATTATCTGTCATAAATATCTACCCTTTATCATTGCATATTAATACCTATAGGTTGGTATAATTATTTATTCCAACTAGTTTAGGTACCTACTAGCCCCAGGCTTCATCTCCGTTATACCCATCTGAATAAAACGTACCTACTTAGTCTAATACATAATTATAGGTCTTATGCCAACATAGGAAAGTAATTTCCAAGTTTCAGCCCAACCCTTTCAGTAGTTTTCGCGTGAAAGAGTGACAGACATACCTAAATCCATTCTTACAAACTTTCGCGTTGATAATAATTACCTATAGTAAGTACGAAGTTACTATGGACAGGGATCTCCAAATCTCCTACTGTTTCTTCCTTTTGAATTTTCGATCTTCCATCACTCTCAAGATAAACTGGTCGAGATTGTCCCGCCAACCCCTCTTCGCGTTCCTTGTCGCTTCCGATCTCGGGCACTCCTAGAGATAAATATCTAGCTTCTTTTATAGGTACCTAACCTATGTACCTACCGTAAAAAAGCGCCTTTCACGACTAGCCTACTCTGAATAGAGTTTTCATACCTAGAATGTACCAAGTAGGTTCATAAATGTTTTATGCATTGGCATGTAACTTGTTTAACACCAATTGGTTCAAACAACAAACGTAACAAACTTTCGCATTTACTGAATGTTCTTGCCCATGAGCTAGGTTCAAAAGTCAACAGTCACTGGACTCAGTCGTCCACTAACAATGATTCATTTCATTCAGTGGGACACATAAATTGATTTGAACTTGGCAATAATAAACGTGATGATGCACTTGTGGCTGTTATCAATTGATTCTAATGCAGTAAATATAACGATTTATTAACAAGAGCCAATTGTTTACATTGAGTTGTTGTTCAATCATTATTTCGAAACCAATTAGGATGAGATAACTATCCCACTTCTGACTGATTCAAAATAGTCTTGCCTACTAGTTCTTTTATTAATTTTCTTCTAATTCGAGTTAAATATCTACACTCGATTATTACAAACTTACATCCTTTACTCGCCATTATTATGGCGAGTCTTTTGAGCAAAATTTAAGTTATATTCAAATACCCAGGTGAGTGTGTTAGTAGGTACCTGCCTAGGCGGTAAGTACCCACATTTTTCTAGGGGCAAGTAGGTAGTTAGATAACGTCACGGGTCCCCTCCCTCCAGCCTCCACGCAGGGTCGTAACCTTTAGCCACCACTGACAAACGTCCTTCATCAAAACAAATCAAACCAATCAATATTTAATCAGAAACATTAAAATAAAACCCTCACCTAGACGTGTTAATCTCTATTCTTTCCAGGTGACGAAAGGGTAAACCACTGGTCAATAAAAAAAATCCTGGAACGGTTTTCTGACAGAAAACACGATTCCCACTATAATATCACTTTACTCATCACTATGAATCGCGCTCCCAAATGGTTACTTAACCATTCCACACAAACGTTTGCGGAGTCCAGAGCACGTGTGACTCTCTCCGCGGGTTTCAGAGGACTGAAAGCCTACGGGAAAATATTAAGCTTCGGGTCTGCCTCGACCGGGATTTCGTTGTGATGAAAATACACGCGGGAGGTGGGTGGTGCGCTGTCTCACTCATCCGCCTGACTCACCGCTGAGTCAGAACGAGTCAACCGGATCTTGAAAATCGCAGACTCCTAACGACCGACGAGGTTTCCCGAACCCGGCGACACGATGAAAACTGCCGCCGAAAGCTCAATGAGCAACGATAACTCATTATGAAAATTAAAAGGACATTTTTTCACAAGGTAGACCTACCTACCGTCCTTTTTGGAACTTCCTATATCTTTTGAATTGATTGTTTTGATAATAACAGAGTTTTGGAATGACTGAAACTCAAAGGATGATTTGAAACCTTTCCAAATCCCTTCACCGATAAGCTCATTAGATTACCTAGACGTAAGTTTACGTACCAACTTAATAGCACTACCTACGCCTTTAAAAACCTACGAAGTTTCACGTGAATTAGATTACCAGTCAGTCACACAAGACCATTCAAACATACCATACCTTACACATAATCGCCGAAGTTGTTACTAAGATCACTCCACTCGCTAAACCGATAAATTTACTTATCATACCAACCAACTTCAACAACAAAATTATTTCTTAGATAAGCTAACGAACAGCGTTGTATAATCGGTGCGATTAGATAATTCACTTCAATGCATGCTATAAAACAAACATGCTATTAGGCCAATATTCATAACGATCGCATAAGGATGAGTCTGGCAGGCAAAGTGGCAGTGGTGACAGGAGCCAGCTCTGGCATCGGAGCGGCTATAGCCGTGAAATTTTCGCAAGAAGGAGCCAAAGTGACCATCGTCGGGAGAAACGAAGATAAACTCAAGAACATCTCACAAATCTGTGAAAAAAGCGGACAGAAACCTCTCACAGTCGTCGCTGACGTCTCGAACCAAGACGATGCTAAAAAAATCATCTCTGACACCATCAAGACCTTTGGAAAACTTGATATCCTCATAAACAATGCGGGAATCGGGCCCCCAGCTAGCATCCTTGAAGAAACTGCAATAGAAGTGTATGACAAAATTATAGCCACGAACTTACGCGCGCCTGTGGTATTAACTCATCTAGCTGCGAAATATTTGGTCGAAACTAAAGGTAATATCGTGAATATATCGAGTGTTGCCGGTCAGAAAGTAATTTCTACATCAGCCTTTGCTTATGGCACTTCGAAAGCAGGATTGGACCATTTCACCAGATGCATCGCTTACGAGCTCGGGCCTAAAGGAGTAAGAGTCAACGTTGTTAGCCCGGGACCTGTGAGAACTGACATAATACAAAATATTGGAGTACCAGCGAATTTTGTGGATCAAGCTTGGGAGGATATGAAAAGTTTGTCATTGCTTGACAGGATCGGAGACGCTGAAGAGATCGCGGACCTGGTCGAGTTTATTGTTAGTGATAAAGGAAGGAGCATTACTGGATCAAATATAGTTTCTGATAATGGGGTATGTCTAAAAGGAATAACAGGTTCTAATTTAGAATTTAAATTTGAATAAAGAGTTTTTCCATGAACAGAATATTTTTTTAATGCCGTTTGACCATTCTAGTGGTTTTTATTTTTATTTTGGTAGGTAGGTAGGTAGGTATTATACCGACGATTTTAAAATCAACCCTTTTGAATAAATCTTTTAGTACCTAGTTCAGTTTAGACTAGAACGGAAAGCCAGACCATTTTTTTTAAATTTTGTAATGTAGGTATTAGCTGAGGTAAAGAAACTAATGTTACTACCATAGACAAAGTAGAATAATTAGTAAAACAGATCATTATTTTCCAAGTTCAAAGTTAAGTTTGCTTACCTATCAGTGCATTTTATAATTAGCTTATTATCTCTACTATACTAATTGGCTCGGAATAATACTATCCTATGATATTGTTAGAATGCCTATTGTCAATTACGGCAATTGACAATGAACAAGTTCATTAGACCATTCGAAGCAAAACAAATTTTCCAGTATATATTAATACAATAGGCATTCTGAAAATGCAAAGCCTATATTGAATTTAGGTATAGTCGCGGAATGAAAAGTTTGGCCACCTTAAGATCTGTTATTGCTTGCTCGGGTATTATTTGACAACCATTTGATAGCACTCTCGTCTAGTAAGTACGCAGTTATAAAGGTAGGTATCATAGTAACATGTGCTGTATGGTCAACCTTTTCATTCTACAAGTACATAGATACCTACAATAAAAGAACTTGTTAATTACATACACATTAAATAAAGTATAAAACGTTCATGTTCACACAAAGATGCTTCATATTTAAAAACAGCCGATTTAATACAATAGGCATTAAGAAAACATAAAGTATATAGGTACATACTTGGACGGAAACATTAAATGCTGAACAAAATGAGTTCAGCATACACACAGCAGCCACTCTTGGTATTTCATCATCATCATCCACAGCCCGACTTTACCCACTGCTGGGCATAGACCTCCCTTAGTTTGTGGCGCAGGATCGTAGTGGATGGTATTTCATACTTAGTTTAATTTGTCAATGCAATATTTCTCTGATAAGACATTTTAGCACTTCATATTTAACCCTATTCTTAAAAACTGTGAACATGAAATTAATGTTACACTAAAATATACTTTTACAAAAAAAAACGTTTTTAAAACTAAACACAATCATAAAAGATGAACGAATACTAAAACGATAATTAAATATTTAAGGCTGTATTAACCATTAGGGAGGTTATTTTTGACAGATTTGTATGGACAAATGTCAAATTATGTTATCTAGACAAGTACCTCTAGTAGGCGTTACAGTACCTATTCGAGCGTTATTTTATTATAAAACTATTTTTTTTACTATGCTTATGTAATAACATTCCTGTTTAAAATACATACTTGGACGGATACATTAAATGCTGAACAAAATATGAGTTCAGAAATCACACTTATAAAATTAAACATTGAACTTACAGTACTTATGCTTAAAAAACCCTAATTTTGTCATAATACCACTTTGCCATAAACTATTTAAATCATATAAGGCACTCCTCTTCACTTCATTATAATAATAATATGATATTTAATCACTGGACATGACTTAAATGCAAAGTAGTCTTAATTACTTATTTCAGTTACAGACCTCTGTATCTTTTCAATTCAGCCTTAAGAAATGTACAACATTCAATTATTATGTTAAAAACTTGTGTTATTGTTTACCGAAACAATACGTTGATTTCGCTCGCCTCTGAGTGGAGTTTAGTCACTTGTCACAAGATCCACACTGTCACTAGCTTTTATTAAAAGTGTAAGTACCAAACATATACTTAACATTGTTCTACATGAAACAACTTGAATGCAGCATGGATATAAAAAATGAATATAAATTATTTACTTGTATAAGTTACGACCTATAAGTTAGCTGAATCAGTTGCAAAGTCTCCTGATCTGTCCTGAGTCTTGAAATGAAAGCTGCTGTTGAATATTGGGACTCGCCAAGTAATTTTCTTATTATCTATTCTGTTACTTTACAAGTGTAAAGACATCAAATAATCAGACCATGTCCAGTAATAATACCCTTACCATAATACTCTAAAAGTCAATGCAGTACCAAACATTGCAGAAATAATCAATATTGAAGATGTAACATAAGTAGAACTGTTACACTCATCAGAGGAACAGTAACACTCTTCCCAGTATACTCCGTTCTCGTAGACCCCCCAGTTACAAACTCCTGTTACACCAGTCTCAGCGACGGAGGCACAGCGTCTTATTACCTGCCGCCATCTTCCGTCCCCTGGAAAATATTCATGTTTATCAGGCAGAGATTCTCAGCAGTATGTTATGACTTTGTTGACACATTACAGCACAGATGAGAGAAGGTACATCAAGCAATTAACCTTTCCAAAAAAAAACAAACGACTATCACACCAGTAATTAAATAGGTGAAAGATTGTGTGAAGTGTGAATTTTTGTTACTCCTTTACGCTCCGGCTGGACGGATTTGAATTATTTACACATGAATTTGGTACGAAAAAAGCCTTGCCACTTACTACTCTATTAGATGTGGCGTTTTTTAAGCCTTCCTCTGTGTGAGTACAAGAGGCAAATAAGGAGGTAACTCATGCTCGGGATACAGTCACAGCGTCTACAGCTACTTACAGATAAACCCTCTCGGTCCCTGTTGAGTCAGCTTCATACAGAATGAGCCTGGCATATGAGATTCGTCGCTTCCACACTCCACAGCTATATGACTTTCTCTATCAAACTTCTTGTAGGCACCGCATGTATCGTCTCCTTTACTGTCCTGTGACGAGGCGCATTGATAGCATCTCACACAGAAAACTGAAAGTTTCAAAGTTTAAAAGTTTTAGGAAGTTCGTTTTTGCTACAATAACGGTGAAGGGGTGTGTGGATAGAAACTTACCCGCTGGTAGAGAGCATAATGATAAAAGTATTAGAGATTTGGTTAACATATTGCAAGTTGTGGAGAAACACAAAACAAAATAATGCACTCAAAGAAACACACACCCACCCACTATATAAAGCGCGTCACACACGGTGAAGATACTATAAAATATATATTATCTTAGAGCATATTTTAGAATATCGCTCACCATAGAAATCCTATGAACCATCACACACGACGAAGTTAATATATATTTTATCTTCAGTATCTTAAGATACCGAGCGAATACGCAAATATGGAAATATATATTTCGTATCTTAATATGTTATCTTAAGATACGAAATATACACATCTTAATATAAATACATGGTGTTTTTGTGTCGGGCGTGCGGACGCAGCGCGGGGTGCTCCGGGAAGGGAGAGGAGAGGGGTAACTTCGCAAGAAAGCTGTTGCCTTCTCTGTCTACCTAAGCTAAAATACTCTTGAAATTTCTTCGTTGACAGATCTTCATAAAGGTTAAATTCGCCGCAGGTTTTTCTCTTTTTTATGTGAGGCTCTATCCAAATTTTTCTCCTTTTGGAATGTGCTATTGCAATCTGCTTTTCACATTCTATAACAGAATCATCGTCTGAGGAGCTGTCTAACAAATCAAGAAGTAAAGCAGTATCACTCATAGTCAATCACCCTGTATATAGAACTCTAACAAGGAATACGTGTGGCACCAACGCAGACTCGTAAGGAAATGAACAGGTTTTTTAATATTATCGTATCTTAGCCGTGTGTGATAACCTAAGATACTATAATATTTTATATTAGGGCATCTTAAGATAAAATATTATAGTATCTTCACCGTGTGTGACGCGCTTAAAACTATCGCAACGTAACGAACGACAATCACATCAAAACAAACACACCCAAAACAACGTCTTTCATTCAATTCGGATTAAATGAATGAGTTGAATTTCCTACAATGACATGACAGTGACAGACAACAACGTAAGGTTAAGAAGGCCAACCAATCGCGTCCTCCGATTGATTCAAGATCGAAAAAGTAGTTTTTTTGTTTCCATTCGCTTCGTTGATTGATTGTGATGGAATAAAAATAGGGATGTTCAATGTTCAATTAATAAATACTTAATCTGGATCGCAAATCGTTATGGATCGTAACGCGTTGTATCGATCCACGAGACTGAAAAGTTCGTATAAAATAAAGATTTATTTAGTAGATACCTACACCAAAACCTAAAGTGGACCTACCGAAATTAATTAAAATACTTTATGATCTTTTCAATAAATACTTACCTACTTACCTACCTATAACAAAAGTTGTAGATACCTACTTAATTCGAACCTACGAAATCGAATTAATACCTATCTATATAGGTACCTACATTCAATACAACTCATCATGCTATCATGCATGTGTTTCGATTTTCGATCCTATGACATTGTTTCGATCGATCAGGTAGATCGGATTGAACATCCTTACTATAAACTAAAAAAAAACCGGTTTCCCGTTACAAACTACCTACTACAAACAAAATTACAAAGAAAAGAACCATACCATTACATTGTAGCCTGTGTGAAGTAGGTACTCTGTGCAAACAGGCGAGGAATTAAGTTTTGTATTCCCTAAATTCGTGAAATTTTGTGATAGGTATTACCTACTCAAAATTTAAAACTACCTGAAATATAACTGAAAATGCAACCTCATATCAAAGTAATGGTCTTTATGACTGTAATACTTGCAGTTATTCCAAACGGTAAGTACGTTTTCTTCCGTATCTCTGAATTAACCAGGGTCACGCCCAAAAGCAAGGTGTTTTGTTAATGCATTGTTTGTATTTTCTGCAGGATTGTGTATTAAATGTTGGAGCTGTAGCTCCAGCAACGATCCGAAGTGCGCTGATCCTATAGATAACACTACATTGCTGATTACTGACTGCGAGCGAGAGAAAGGGCTTTCTCATTTAGCCATAGGATCCAGTATGTGCAGGAAAATCAGACAAAAGGGTACGCAAATCTATAGCTAGAAACTCTGCCTTTCAAAGAGATACAATTTTGCCATTGCTGTGAAACTTTGAATAAATACCGATAGGTATAGATTATGTAAAATTGTATGCGGTACCTAGATAAAAAAAATGTGGGTTATGTTTTGTACCTATGTTAAAATTATATCTGGGACGCTTCACGTTCATTCGCAATAAATAATTAATCAGTCATCAGATCTATTTGCGATCGATTCGATCATGTTGAACAACTTCTTGAACAAACTTATGACCAACTTCACTTCAAGCACTATAATAAGAAAAAGTAATCTTTATCACAGAGATTTCGAAGAAATGCTGTACCTACGTGAATTATTTTTAAAAAAAAAATTGATTAGGTAATAAAACCTTAGTAGAGTAGGTACTTATCAATAGAATAGTTAAATTATGACAAATTAATATAAGAAATGTATAAAGGTAGGTAGGTAAGTACTTAGGTATTTACTCATCAATATAACAAATTTTTATTTCATATCAGTGAATGGAGATTGGACATACACCAGGGACTGTGCCTACCTGGATGATGAAGGCATTCGTGGAGATGAGAAAACATGTTTCACGAAAACCGGGACGGATAACATTTACACAGAATACTGTACATGTAACAGCAAGGACGGGTGTAACTCATCTTTCACATTTACTCCTAAACCTGTTTTGTTAATATTAGCAGTTGTAACTGCTGGTTTGAAGATTTTTTTGTAAGGATTAGGAGTGAACCTGGCCCAAACTGGTTTGGGAATTCATGGCCACAGTACTTTATAGACTCTAAGCATACTTATTATTATTGTACACCAACCAGTTACCTATTACCAGACCTGTCTCTGTAGCTCGTATAGATTTTATTATTTTTAAACCTTAAGGTTTGTAATGTTCCATTTAACAAAATGTAATAAAAAATTGAAAAGTATAGTTAGAAAGCTAATCACGCCATCTTTATGAATCTCGTGCCTTTAACGTTTTGGTAGGTACTTACCTGTAAGTACTTAATTATTTTGTTGTGTTGATTGTTTATGTTTAAGCTATTGTGACTTGAATGTAGGTACCTACCTATGAAATTGTAGGTCCCTTTTACATGCTAGATATAAGTAGGTGGTAGCTAACGTTAAGTAGATAAGAAGGTGCCTAGTTGTAATCCACATACAATAAAATTAACTAACAAAAATTAGTACTTAGGTAGGTATAGGTACTAAATAATATAAATTGTAACCCCAGGAAATTATAATTAAGAACTAATAATATAATATACCTACTACTAATAGGTAAAAGCAGTGCTTTACCTTGGTAAAGTATTTGTATAAAATACCTAACCTACCCGTTTTGCTTTTTGCCCCTTTGCTCACGTAATAAAGTATTGATAAGATAGCTAAGCAGTTTTTTAGCTTATTTAGGTATGTGAGATTGATTATGTAAGTATTTGACATCTGAACAAGAAAATAAAGGCATCAAAGTATATTAAAGTTGCATTTTCACTGTGTTACCAGCCTGTGTTCAAACCAAATTCCATTTACTCAAAGGTTGTGTGCTTTTAATATCTAGGTATTTAAAACTGATAAATCCATAAATGCAATTTTAAAGCTTGTTAAATACTTAACCTATCGGGGTGGCACAATTCTCGCTTTAGGTGGGTGGTTAGGTAATTAAGTAGTTTTGTTTTTTATATTTTTTTTTAAATAATCCATCAAAGATAGGTAGTAAACAAATTACTAATACAATGATAAAAACGAAAACAAAATACTAATCCAATGAATGTTTTATTAATTCCTATCTATTAGACTAGGTATAACTAGTAATTCTTTTTGATTGTGGATCAACACAACGGATCCATTCAATCATTCACATATCAATCAAGAAAAAAAAGAATGAACAAGAAATGGGCGAAATGAATGAACCAGTTGCTCGCATTGCTTGCTTCGCTAACCGCTTCGTTCGATTGTTTGTTTTGTTTGGTGAAAAAGAAACGGCCGAGTGGTTGTGTAATGTTTTCGTGTTAATTTCTCATTATTAGACTTGAAAAGAAGTTTTATATAAATACATCAAAAATGCCATCCCAAATGCAACTAATGGTCTGCATGACTTTAATACTTGCAGTGATTCCGTACGGTGCGTGTATAATCCATGTTTTCCGAATTAGCCGGGGTCACGCCCAAAAGTAACGTGTTTTGTTCATGTATTGTTTGTATTTTCTGCAGGATTGTGTATTAAATGTTGGAATTGTCGCTCCAACAACGATCCGAAGTGCGCTGATCCTTTTGATAACAGTACCGTGCCGATTACGGATTGCATGCAAGAGAAAGGGCTCTCTCATCTGCCTGGGATAAGACCCAGTATGTGCAGGAAAATCAGGCAAAAAGGTACGTTATTTTAAAGCTAAAAACTGCAGATCCAAGTTATCAATATGATTTGCCTATAAGCAGTCTATAAACTCCATCATCAGAGTTGGCCACTTGCTCTTATTACAAGCATATAGATACTAAATTTTTTGATTCCAGCTAATAGGAACTAAAATAAACAAGGTAATTTTATTCTTACTTCGGTAACTATGTATAGTCTTCCTGGCCGTTTTCGGCTACATGGATTGTTGAATCTTATAGTAGGTACCTAGTTAGGATCTTTGGTAGGACCTAGAAAAATCTGGATTATGATGACACCCTGAAGTTCTTTAAACAATGTTAATGCATGAAAGTGGCTCGGCCACACCTGTCACTTATTTTGTAATCCTCAGTACTTCTGACAAACTTAAAAGTTTCGCCTCAAGCACATTTTTCACCAATTAAGTACCTTTATGGTATTTATCAAATTATTTATTTCATTTCAGTGAACGGAGAATGGCGGTACTTCAGAGACTGTGCCTACCTGGGAGAAGTGGGTATACAAGGAGACGAGAGATTTTGTCTCATGAGAACTGGCACATACAATATATTCATAGAATACTGCACATGTAACAGCAAAGATGGATGTAACTCATCCTTCACATTTAGTCCTGAACCTGTTCTACTATTACTAGCAGTTATGACTGCCGGTTTGAAGATTTTCTTGTAAGAATAATCCAAACTTGTCCAAATAGGTATTTTACTGATCTGCGCCCGAATACTGAAACACTTCCTAAACACTAACTCGTTGGGTTCCCAGGACGCACTCCCTCTAGTACCAGCAGCGCGGCGGGTGCTGGGCCTTGAATGTGTTAATGTAAGTGGTACCACTCACAGATAACATAAGTACAGATACCATCTCAAACATTAAAATAGACTCCTCAAAAATAGCCTGACGAAAAGAAGGAGTCATGTCAATGAGGTATCTGCACTTATGTAATCAGTGGTGGTACCTAACAATGTGATTATTTGATGTTTGTCTAAACAAAATCTGACAATGACATGATAATGGAATTAACCGTTTAAGATGCACTATCTTAAACGGTTTACATCCCAATTATTTAGGAAGCGTTTGAGTTTTTGGGCATTGGTGATTTATAGCTGTAGTATGGCAGCTTTTTACACTTACCTGTGTCCTGTGTCTGAGCACACTCTGCCGAACGAACTTACGCGATCGAAGTTCGGCTTGATGACGCCAATATCTGAGACGCCTGATATTTTAAATGACTAATGGCACATATGCTGATAATTCCGACTCTGTAGCGCAGTGGGCGAAAGCCCCAAACGCAGAGGTTGCGGTTTCGATTCCCGCTTCGGCACAAATGTGTGTTTCTGTGTATAATCTGTGTGTGTGTATAATAATGTATTTATTTAAAAAAAAAAAGAAATATAATCAGTCATCTGGTTACCATAACACAATCAGTTAGTTGCTTAGCTTGGGACTAAAGAATGCTGTGTAGAATGTCCAAGGATATTTATTATTACATTGCGTAACTTCGGCGTAAGTTCAGCAGAAGTTCCGCCCGGCATCTACACAAACTTAAACTAAACTAACTAAAGATATTGCTGTCCTTTTCCTTTCGATCGTTATGAAAAGGACGGCAACATCTTTAGTTTATTTAGTTTAGGTTTTAGCGACATCGGAATCGCCACTATTATCAGCCTAATACCAATCGGTATTCTGTGGTAAATACGTTGGGACGTAAAATCAAGTGCCGTACTTCGGCCGCGCAAGTTCGGCAAAGTCTGTTTATGCACTAATTACCTGTCTTATAAGATAAGCTATTTTTAAGAGTAAATCATGCTGCCTTTAAAGAATCTCGTGCCTTTTATATTGTTGTAATGTAAAGTATGTTCACTGTTGGTTTAAGAACTTATAACTTAAACTCAAACCTTGTACCTGTTACATGCTAGCATGGCTAGGCTTACGTATATCCAGATATATCTAGATATACGGTAGGTGCCTAGTAGGTATCCACTTACACACTATCGCGTTGACTACTCTTGACGCACATGGGTGTAGACTTGTAGAGTATGTGAGAGCAGTGGGCCGTGAATGTGTTAAAATTAACTTACAAAAATGGTCCTATTTGATGAATTCATGAAAGTAAATTTCTTTCAACCTTAGCACCATAATGCCTTCAAAAGATAAATTTACCATTTCCTTGTGTAAAGGCAACAAAAGATTACATTACACGAAACGTAAGCCCAGTAAAGAGGTGTATACCTAATTAATTACAAAATAATTTAAATATTAATATCAGAATTCGTCTGTCTGTGTATAATTATAATATAAGTACTATGTAATCTAAATTAAGTTAAGGCAATACACAATCCGTCCAATGAGCTTTTAGTATCTATTTGTATGTTTATGTTGTTTTTTACTAGCAATTTTATATTTAACTTTTTGTTATAGTGTATTATCATAATCACCTATTTTAATGGTATCTATCTTTTCTGTATTTTCTACACTTTATATCCGTAATAATTTCTTGTGAAGATGTTATATAAGACTGAATGATTAGCCGAGCCGATCTATGTATAATCTATCTATGTTATACACAATACGTATCTCTAAGTATTTGACTGTAAAAACAATAACTTTGAATATAATTTTTATAAACTTAGTCTTGTCCATAACTTTTTTGCCCACACATTCACAATGATTGCTTGTAGGAGTGAAGCTATTTTCATTGTCACTCTTTCTGAACTCTCTTTTCTCATTTTGGTTTACTGCTAACCTCAACAGGAGGCTTACCATGACGGACGTATATTAAACGATTCAGTTTAGGTCTGTACAAACTTTACGTCAGCGCCTTAGCTTACGTCAAAAGCTGTTCATTATAGGACCTAAACTGAATCGCTTTTAACGGTCATAGTAAGCCAGCTGGTCAACTTTTCGTTCTGCGACTATACATTTGTCTAATTCGTTCCCTTTCGAAATGGTGGAGGGTAATAAAACAAAATCTCTTGTGTAATATTTATTTGAAAACTCAACATTAATTCCAGAAATAGGCTTTGTTATATTGAGATTCTTTGTGATCGTAATTAAATGCGTTAAATTATAGTTTTGTACAAAAGCACTTTTCATAAGGCACATCGGTAAACCGTCAAGATATCAGTTTTTATTAGATACTTAAGTCAAAAAAACATTGTAAAATTATTATTTACAAATAAAATAGGTATTCCTTAACCAACAAGTAAATATTAAAAACTCTCAAAACAATAAAGAAATAATAGATGGTGCGAAGAATGAAATTTAAGGACACGTTAGTTACTTAACTATTAAACTTTTATTCGAGATAGCAGCTTTTAACAAATCCTTGAATATTTATTGTAATTCATCGAAATAAGCACATACCAGAAATTTATTGTTGATTTTTTAAATGTGGTCTTCAAAATTTCTGGCACTGTATTTTCTCATTACATACAAATTATTCTTATTTCGATGATAATTGAAACTTGGTGAATTATCTCGCGGTGGGTACTTCGGGCTAACAACCTAGTCCCACTTTCGTAACTTTTGTACTTACGGACGTATTGAAGAAACAAATACATCGAATCAGACTCAAAAAGCGATAAAATGAAGTGTGCCACAGGGGTTTATCTTAGGACCTGTTGTCTTTAATCTTTACAAAGAATGTCACAGGGCTTTACTATGGTTTAATTTTTTTCGATTAATGCCTCGACTTGATAATGCCTCGACTTGATAATATTATCAAGTCGAGGCATATTGCGTCGGGCATTACCTACCAGTAAGCAGAAACGCAATTGCAAAATTATGCTGTTAGGCAATAATGTTTGAAGTACTTGTCTAGGATGTAAACCTACTTTAAAGACAGAACCTACATACTAAAACCTATCGTAAAGACTTCTAGATGTTATCAATTCTTACGTCGTTGTTACAATACCAATTTGTTATAAAGATAGCCCTGTTTTGGTATAGAGGTCAAACCAAATGATTAAGTATAAAATTTTGAACATGATCAGAATGTTACCTAATTAGTTTTCTTGTAATAGTTTGGTTAAATCTCAAATTTTCTAGTGCAGCCAAGGTTTCTTGTTTTATAGAAACATTTAAAGATATTTTATCGAAACACGTGGACCTGCATTGCTTAAAAGAAAGCGCGTTGGTGTCTGTCGTAATGTTTACTAGAACGAGGTTATGCAAGCGGAAATGTCGCTTTCCAATACGCCATGGCTTTTTCAATCTTATCTCTTTCTAATTGAATCTAAAATGGAAGTTTCGTTTCTTCTTACTAATCTAACTAAAACTAGAACTCGTTAAAATATAAGGCATAGAAATCTTGTGCACAAATTATCTAGATCTGCATACCTACGTTTTTATCTGATGTTATATTTATAAATAACTTACGTAATGTGTATATGCGTTTTACGACTTCAATGTGACTTTATCGTGTCTAAATATTTACTTTTCTTGTGGAAGGAAGCAGTGCCGTTGGTAGTTTAGTCTATGACACTTGTGAGACAAAAGACTACCTAACATAATGACTGTAGCTTGTTTTGTTATGAATTGTTACGGCTTTTCTAGCTCATTTACAGAGTTACAATTCCGTTGAAATTTTACAGTGGGTCTAATCTGTCTTGCATGCCTTATAATTTTTAATCTACTTAAAGAGCAATAAGGCCAAAGGCGCTAGGATCAACGCAAGAGTCTTGCCGACGGTGGCGGCGCCATTGCACGCATCGTAGTCGCAGGTTTCACAGAATGACGTCACTTCATTGGCACCGTTGTTGGAAGGTGGGCAGGTTGTGGTGTAGTCGTCCTGACGCTTCCATGTGCATCCTCTTGTGATCACTTGTTGGCCATTGACTGAAAGACAAAATTATAAATAAAGTGCCTAGGTACTTTAGCTTATCGGTCTTATCATTTAAAATTGTGGTTTGGTAGAATGGGAGTGGTCTGTTTATAAAGTCTGTTTGTATTGTAGTATTTTCATAGGTAGTACGTACATATTTCATTTTGTAGTACAGAGGTGTCATTATAAGCTCTTCGGCTTACGCATATGAAAACAATGTGTAGGCGCACATTTTTTAGCTTCGCACTCTCTTCGCGCATTAGTCAAAATGTATTCGTTGAATTCTAGGTAAATAGGTAGTTGTGTTTCACGAACTGCCTATAATAGAAAGAAGTAGGGTAGCTACGTAATTTGTCTGTGTTATTTTATCTGTGGTGTGGAGTGTGGATCCACGAATATTGAAACACTCATAGAAAAACTAAGAACAATAATTCATCACTTCTAGTCCCTGTTAGTCCTTGAATAAGTTTATGATTATATCTTGGGGAACCCCTATGATATTTTTGGATTAAAACAATGAATTACCTACCTAATGTAGAGGTATCAAAAGTGAGTAGACCATGCTCAGTCCTACCAAGATAATGGTCGTTTGGGAGTTGAGCTAATTAGCGTGACCGTGCTCATAACCGATGACCTGAGGATCACTTCTCTAAACGAATGTGTCATCATTATTTGGCAGGCTCCTTCTTAATTAGATAAATGACTGATTTAGTGGAGTCTTTATGTTTCTGACTTTAGATTAGTTAGAAGCTTTCTTTTCATCGGTAGGAACAAAATTCTGTTAACCTATTATTTGTTATTCAATTTGGTAGCAAACTAACTGACTCTAGAGCTGGGCTAATTTACACGTGCTTTTTGGGGTAGAGGCTCAAAAGGCGATAAAACCGTTATGTTTTGAATGTGGAAATCGCTAGATCGCATTGAAAACACACCAGGTAGATGAACAAGGTAGGTATATGGTGAAATCATGACAGTTAACTGCAATGAAAGCGACAGGATTCACGGTGAAATGGTACGGTTTGTCCGGCCTATCATTTGCGCAGTCGACCAGTGTAAAATGTATAATTTGCCTTTGCATCAATCAACTGCCTGGTACCAATAGGTTACTCCCAGTTAGTTGATAGTGCAATTAGAAACAGGTACCTACCTACCTCTCTACTCTAGACTAAGATTGAGCTAACCGCCGTCAGAGATAGGAACTTAGATGTTACTTTGAATAGATTTTTCATATCAAATCTACTAAGGATCGTTGCATAGAGTAATATCAATGGATCGTTGCCTATTATAATGTAGGTAAATCAGTTCAGGAATTTCGCTCGCTATATGACATTTATCAAAATATCATTCCTTATATTCGCAAACTCATAAAACCGGTTGCTAAAATTTCAGTTTTCACAACTAATAGGTTTACCGTAAAGTAATTCTACTCGTACAAGCATTTGTTTCCTTTGTTGAAATCGGAAGCTTATCGTCAGTTTTTTTGTCATCAAAATCCATGGCCCATTTACTTCCTACTTCCATTGAATGAACATTTTTTTTGACGTTCTGTTAGCAATCTTGTGCACAGATCCATTTAACTTTTATATTTCTTCAACTTACTGTATTTCTTCTGCTTCTTGCATGCAGATTTCGAAGACGTCAGGTAAGGGTAGGTGGCGCCAGTGTTCGCGTCACAGTTCTCCAATCTGTAGGCGTATGAGTTGTCGTACGCATCAGCTCTGAAGGGATCATTGCAGAGCGGGTTCAGGTCTGAAGAGCAGGTCCAACAGCGAACTGGTTCACCTGGAAAGAAAAAAAAAAACATTTGTTAATCGAGATTCAAAACCGTTTGAATGAAATGAACCACCCGCATTGATTCAAAATGATTATTCTCTAGCCGGAGCCTAATCATGAACACGAATTAGTAAGGTAGGTTAGGTAGGTACCTATTGTTATTGTAACTGCACATAACATTTTATTTTAAAAACCTTCTGCGAATAAAATCAATAAAAGTTTTTTATCTTCAAGACCTTCTAATCTAATCTATTGAACCATGAACTCACGTGCCCGGTTACAATGGCTGCATCACAATCACAAAGTGTTGTCATAACCTTCAAATTATTCCGGCATACTTTACCTACTCCAATCTTTGAGACTGTAAAAACTTAATAGCATCTCTGCAAGGCCTTGGACGAATGTTTAGAACATAACCTATCGTCAGTCCGTCAACATAACTAAAGTAGTAAAGTGTGACTGATGTGATGACCAACGATCTATAAGTAGGTAGGTAGAAACGCGTTGGTGTGGCGCGGTAAAGATTTCTTCAGCAACCTTTCTTGAAAAAAACTCGGTAGGTTTGTTTTAAATTTTCAAGGAGCAAGGTGGTGCCAAGTTAGTGATTGGCACACATGACAGACATGAATGAGAAAAGCACTTAAATTTTTAGTTACTTTTAAAGGGTGCTTTTTTTTAGAGACAAGCCAAGAGTTATTTAGAGCTGCCAATGGTGATGATGTTGAAGCACTTACTTTTTACAAACTTAATATTTTGAAATAACTGTCACGCAGTGGTGACCATTGACAAAGAAGCTTTTTTCTCTAAGTTTATTTGTAACGTGGTGTAATGGATAGCTTCTCAAAGATGGATAGTGTCGATCTGTAAATGAATCAAGTTTTTTTTAATTTACCGGTTTTATTTGATATCTTTTGTAGAATCTTCTTTATGCAGTGGATGGATTTAACCGTCATCAATGATATTAAATAACAACCGCCATTGGAATTTATGTCGATAATACCGGCTGGCCATGAGAAATAAACCTACTTAGGCGATGCGCGATTGTATGATAAAATCATTGTTTTCTTGCAGTGGGTATAGGTACCTATACCTAATCATTAGTTTTCACAATGGTGTCACTACACATCACCTACTAGGTAGGTAGGTACATCACTGTGAAAACTACTAGAGGTATCTTTCTACTATCCTTCATACCTGGTCCAGACTCCAGTTAGGTATAATTTTGGTCTGAGGGTATAATAATTATGATGAAGGTAGCGGTGTTACACTGGATTCGAAGATAGTTTACTAAAAATATCTAATAATTATAATACGACTGCACTTAGGTAGGTAGGTACCTACCTACCACTTGTAAAGTTTAGTTGTAAATTCGTAATAGAGCAGCACCTACCTACCTACAATTCGATTAACTGTCATGAGAACTTACATGGTTTAAGCATAGACAAAGTAAAATTTAGTAAATATTTTTGTATAAAGCCTACTTACCTACATCATTCCCCTGCCCTTGTCCCACACTAGGTGGGGTCGGCACAACATATTTTCTTCTTCCATTCATCTCTATCATTCGTCAATTCCGTATTCACTCCTCTCACATTCATATCCTCTTTCACACAATCCATCCACTTCTTCCTCGGCCTTCCTCTACTTGTATATCCATCTACACTCATGCTCATAACTTTTTTAGTTATATGACTTAAAAACCCTACACTTACAACTTATAAAGCCTACTTACCTACATATACAAAAATACTAAATTTTAATATTTGTATTAAAGTATTACTCAAGCATTGTAGAAGTCAAACAGGTAGACAGGTAGGTTTAGCTTCAATTTAAATTTATGCAACATTTAAGAATCTAGCATCTTGTAAATGGACTTTATTTTTGGTGTAAAACTATGCTAGGTTACCTATATTTTTCAATATAATTTTATTTACTTACTACTATTTTTCATACACAAAAACTCTACCTTTAAAATAGACATGAACTCATCCACCAAGAAAGACGATGCTTTTTACTGCGTTACGTGCTCTTATTAACATATAGCCTCTAATATTACATCAAATAAGGTAGGTAGTACGACCTTAGATACCTATACCTATACCTACAAATAAAACACTGTTTGTATGACCTTCGTTCACTCAATTGCCTAAGATGGAGCAGGTTTACCTCATTCACAAGTGAGTGAGTCAAAGAGAATGAAATATTATGAGTCGTTTACTATTGGGTGCAAAATAATTACTCCGGAAAATACTCAAATTAGAGGACGTAATGTCGGTTACCTAATAAACTACTTATTTACGCGTCAATATTTTAAGTATTTATGGTATTGTTTCTGATAAGGCTCAAGCTCTAATTAAGTTATTTACCTACCTACCTTCGTCTTACTTACGTCGTTCGTTGTGGCACAGAATTAGGGCCCCCGCAGACGGCAGACTTTTTGTAGGTGGAAAAGTAGGTCGCTTTTTCGACCGATTTTGTCACCTACTTTGTCACCGACTCCAACGCACACGACCGTCACTTTGTAGGTGGCTAGTGAGGGGACAACATCGAAAAATACTAGAACGGTGGATTTGCAAAGGAAGATAATTAAGTAGATAATATAGTAGAAGATAAGACTACCTAGCTTTCTTTTCTTATAATGCAGCCGAAATATACTTCGGTTATAATCCTTTCTACTAATCCTACGAAAATTCCTACTATAATTTACTTATCGAAAGTTTGTGAGTATAGATAGATGTATGGTTATTTCTCTTTCACGAAAAAACTACAAAACCTATTGTATACCTACTTTGGGATATAGGTAGCTTAGCTAATGACATGGTATTATACATAGGCTACTTTTATCCTGATATTCCCGCGGAATTCGTTGAAATTACTTTAAATTACAATAAGTACTTAATAAATTACATGGTTAGGTAAGTACCTACTTGTAATATTATTATTATTAATCCAATAACAATAAATTATAATTATGAATGATTGAACCTACTTATCTACCAGAAGTGTACCTAGGTACCTAAGCAAATAAAATTCGGAGTAAATAGTCCACTTGCGGAGTAAGCTCTATCACTTATTCCGAAAAGCGCATCACTAAACGACCTACACATTCGGAGTCGGTGTCGGGTCGGTCGGAATGCCACCTACTTTTTTCTCACCTACTTTTTGTAGGTCGTGTGCGTTGCACTATTGTTGTCAGTACGTTCTATTTTTCGACCGATTTTTCCACCTACAAAAAGTCGGCCGTCTGCGGGGGCCCTAAAGATGGAAGTTGTGGTTGTGTTTCTGTTTATTACATACCTATACCTACCTACTTTAGGGCCCCCGCAGACGGCCGACTTTTTGTAGGTGGAAAAATCGGTCGAAAAATAGAACGTACTGACAACAATAGTGCAACGCACACGACCTACAAAAAGTAGGTGAGAAAAAAGTAGGTGGCATTCCGACCGACCCGACACCGACTCCGAATGTGTAGGTCGTTTAGTGATGCGCTTTTCGGAATAAGTGATAGAGCTTACTCCGCAAGTGGACTATTTACTCCGAATTTTATTTGCTTAGGTACCTAGGTACACTTCTGGTAGATAAGTAGGTTCAATCATTCATAATTATAATTTATTGTTATTGGATTAATAATAATAATATTACAAGTAGGTACTTACCTAACCATGTAATTTATTAAGTACTTATTGTAATTTAAAGTAATTTCAACGAATTCCGCGGGAATATCAGGATAAAAGTAGCCTATGTATAATACCATGTCATTAGCTACCTATATCCCAAAGTAGGTATACAATAGGTTTTGTAGTTTTTTCGTGAAAGAGAAATAACCATACATCCATACTCACAAACTTTCGATAAGTAAATTATAGTAGGAATTTTCGTAGGATTAGTAGAAAGGATTATAACCGAAGTATATTTCGGCTGCATTATAAGAAAAGAAAGCTAGGTAGTCTTATCTTCTACTATATTATCTACTTAATTATCTTCCTTTGCAAATCCACCGTTCTAGTATTTTTCGATGTTGTCCCCTCACTAGCCACCTACAAAGTGACGGTCGTGTGCGTTGGAGTCGGTGACAAAGTAGGTGACAAAATCGGTCGAAAAAGCGACCTACTTTTCCACCTACAAAAAGTCGGCCGTCTGCGGGGGCCCTTAAGAAATTTTAGACTTAAGTAAACTGAGCTTAGCTAACTTTAAGAAATAAATAGTTAAAGTCCCTTGCGATTATAATAAATTATTTTTAAAACTCATTGTTGAATAAAATTGTTGAAATAGGTAAACAAGCTACCTGTTGTTTACAATTTTAATGTCAGCTACAGATGTGACATTAAGTACTTCCATACGTAGAGTAAGTGCGCCAATTATGGACCACCATAAGGATTTTGTCAAATAAAACTCAGCATTTTAAAGATTTATTAGCGAAATATATTTTGATCAGTTCGAAAATTATTTAGCATCAAAAAGGATTAACAATTTTTTAAATAAACATGAACATCTTAGAATTATTCAACATTTTCTAAACATGTGTATTATTGTGAACTTGCAAAAAGTGTACAAAATATGGACCACATGGTTCTAAATATGGACCATAGTTAATTTGGTTCAAAACTATTTATAATAACTAGTCGTGTTGCCGGAAATTGAATACCTAAGTCAATTAACTTATCATTAAACTTATCATTGATATACAATTCTGCCACATATAAATCCACACTCTTCATGAGCCCATTGCCTACAAGATGCACATCGGATCAATTTTCTCCATGAACATTTTCAGAAATAAGCATTCTCATTACCCATAGGTACATGAAAAATACGCATGAAGTTGCCTGATCATAAGGTTCAAAGTAGCATTTTGCGTCCCCTAGGGTCGCAAAACTTTTTCCTGGCCTAGGGCAGGAAAGTAAATAACTGTCAATTAATTAAAATGTCAACTTTAATGTCGACATTTCTTTTGTGGCATGGCGATGCATTCTCAATTTCCCATGTTAGACAAACATATCCCATGTTTGTCTTGTCTTTTCTTTGGTTGTAAATCCATCCTAAAACATAAAAATAAAATATAAGAGCCTGTTTGTAATATGGACTACTAGTCCATATTTAAAACATGCTTGTGGTCCATATTACAATACACATTCATTTCTAGGTTAATTTGATCGTTCAGAAAAATACAAAAACTATTGGATAATGTAACTTCATATAAATTCTTGTAAAATAACTCACCTTTCTCCTGGTTTAATGCACTTTCTAATAGAGTTGTATTTGTTGAAATTACGAGCTTACGAACTTAGATAAGAAACAACATCGCGCGTTAACAAAAACGAAAAAGGGCTCCCGCGAATACAGCACGCTTTCTGCTAGTCTACCAAGCGAATAGCAGACTGCGGGATGGGTGAAGATTCGCGTGCGTTGACTGACGGCTCGATACAAATGACGTTCTTTGAGAAACGGCGGTAGTCCATATTACAGACCTGGTCCATAATTGGCGCTTTTACTCTACTTTATCTCTCCGATTAAATTACTGTGTAGTTTATGAGTCAGTTCGCAAAACGATGTGTCATTTAACCTTACATGAGTAACGAAGGCTGTGGTCTCAGGTACCTACTTATTCAGCAATTGTTTGTTTCGAGTACCCACCGTATCTACTTAGATCCATTGACACGTGATTTTTTCATAGCTTTTGTACATTTAGCAATTATAGGTATGAGTAGGTAGCAATTTTGCCATTTCAAATTGCTAAATGTTCAAGTTGCAAATTTTCTATATCTATCTATACTATTTACTACTTATACTATTATAAAAAGGTAAAATTTGTTTGTTTGTTTGTTTGTTTGACGGAGGTAATCTCCGAAACTACTCAACCGATTTCAAAAATTCTTTCACGGGTGTGTAGAATGGACTGTCCGGGTCTGTGGTTATAGGCTATGTTTTATCCAGGTAGTTTAATTACTACACCCGTGCAAAGCCGGGACGTGCTGCTAGTGATGAAATAAAATGTTTTTTTATTTCTTCAATGTTTTATGTAAGAATGCTATGATCTAGGAATATTTACTAGATCGCTTAGATGACCTTCTCAAACTTGACACGCAGAAGCGAAGACCGTGAGATAATTTTAATAAAAAAACAAAATAAGTACCTACCTAGTCTTTTTAATTTCAGACTGTTTCGACCTCGTTTAAATGTTGTTGTTATAATTTTCTTTTTTAAATAAATTCCTTGAATTTTATTTGCTGTAATAACGTCTTGATATACTTTTATCATGAACTTTAAACAACTTAGGTAGGATTCTAGTAAGTATCTTGCTACCTCTAATAAAGAAGAAAAGTAGTTTAATCACTTGCGTCGTGATAGCCCGGAAGAAGACCTATAGGCTATGTGTTATTCCAAATCTATTATGTAGTTTTTCGTAAAAAAATACCTAACACAATCTTTTGCATTTTTATTATTAATTTGTAGTACCTATTTGGGATCTAATAACTAATTTTATGAAACTATAAGCCACATTACGATGCGTTCTGTCGAAGCTGAGAAAAAATATAGAGATGAAGAGTGAAACAACCTAGCAAGCAACAACAAAGAAGGAACTTAAGAGAACCTAATTAAAATAATACGTGTTTATAATAATACCTGAGGTAACAAGTAAAATAACATGTGAGTGAGATCATTGTGAGTTTTTGTGTTTGGCTAAGATACCTATTTTATTTAATAAAGTTAGCTATAAAAATAATTTATCCTTTTTAATTACAACTGATTGTAATCTTAGTCAGAGGGAGACTAAGATTACAATCAGTTGTAATTAAAAATGTTTGTTTCACTAAACACCTAGGTATGTATTATTCTAGTTAAATTTAGATTTTATAATTATTTTCGTAACCTTTCTAACTTGCTGGAAATCTTATTTTTTTAAATAACTTTGTTTAAAAAATGCTTTTTTTTATATAGTTTTGTTTACTTAAATACAAAACATTCAAAGGTCTAAAACAAGTTTCGAAGCCTCTCGAAGGTTATGTCTGTCCTTTTGGTGCCCTTCTAATACCATACCTTGCGAAACCTATGAGATGTTGCAACCAGCCCACACGAAGCCTTACAATACTGCTGTCTTCGTCGCACTTATACAAAAGCCTGTTAATTTTTGGAAAGTGTCTTTCTGTCTCTTTCTACAACTTTGTTTTGGGCATTGGATTAATGGTATAGTTTAACTTTCATTTTTGAATAACAAAGGAATGTTAGCGTTGAAATTTTGGGCGTGAGGTTCAGGAGGTGAAATCTTTTCTAATGTTTCAATAGATTTTTCTTTACTAATACCTAAGAAAATAATAAGTATCGATTTATTTATTATTTTGTTATCTTGGTAGTTATTTGGGTTGCAAACAGATTTTATTTAAAACTAAAATAGGTAGGTCAACTAAATTTTTAATTTTGTTCCAGAGATTGATATCAAATATCTTTGCCTACCTGAAATAAAACTTATTTTCAGAAATTTATAAACTTCAATATTCCACAATGTTGAATGTACCGACCGTTCACTGCAATTTTTGCGAGCCATTTTATTGCACCCTGTATTTTGAAGATCTCCGTAGATTTATAAATTGTAAGTACACTTGTGGAGTTATTTTTGATGAATAAAATTATGACACTCAAGCGTGCTTTAGTAACTTTATGGTTCAATAAGTACACTACACGCATCACCATGTCAGCGAGGGTTAGTAGGTCACGACCTTAATTGAGTCATTTGACTATTTTATTGGGGGATTCTTTTTTACTAGAGACAAGCTTACAATCGTTGCATTCCTTGCTTTGAAACTTACCTAGGTACATTTAACTGAAGTTATAAATATGCTCTATAACTTAAAAACCTTTGGAAAAATAATACAAACTATTAACCTATAATATTACTCAGATACACATAAGTACCTGCTACACATAAAATATCTTCACACATACGTACGTTTTTTTACGTATACATTCGTAAAAAAAGTTCGTTATTTTATTTAGCCAGTAAAAAGTCAAAGCTCAAACCAGAAATGAAAAAACACTTTCTTATTCGTCGGACACCGAAATCCGGTTAGTAGTTTGAATGCGATTTCATATTCAAACCGCCATAGACCAGAATAGGAATGTGCTGGGCAAAAAATATCTTTGTTCCAAATAAAATGAGAAAACTAACTCTGTTCCATCACCATCACCGAAAACCGTAGAGTCCGTTTCACGATATAGGTAGTGTTTGATAGCGGCGCTAGTATCTACGTGTAAAAATAAAATTACTATAGGGTTTGTCATAAGTTCTGAAAAATTTCACGGGACGGAACTGCACTCTAGTCGTAGCGATCCAGAACTTCAATAATATCTAATTTAGGTACGGTCATTCTTGGTTAGATATGTTGGATTCATAGTGGTAATATCAAATTAATTGAAAATGTATGACCGTACGGAGAATCAACGAAAACGAAGTATTAAGTTGACTCCGACCGAAGATTGTCACGAAATTCGTTTGCTTATGAAACGCACAGGTAGGGCTCTTCATTATTTTATAGTTACTAGAGTATCTACCTACCTTCGTAAGTCAATTTGTTTAGCAGCATACTGCAAGCGTGACCTTATTTTAGTACATCGGTATTTGTACACTGTGACATACATACGGTTCAATTACAAAAATAGATCTTATTACCCCGAAATAACGTTCATGTAATTATTATACGATGTGATGTCATAGATTGGCATTGAGCTACGTCGCAGGTCATCGTTTCCTACGAAAATTGGTGGTATGCCAAACATTCGAGGAAGGGATTTAATTATTATTTTAATAGTAAACAGAAACATCTCCTAAACATGCTATTGACATCATATCATATGGATTTTATTTGATTCAAATTTATTTTATGTCTTTTTTAATAGGTACTTGTACAATTCTGTGAAAAAAACCTACAGAAGTAATAATTTGTCTATTTAAAACGAACCAAGCTTTAACAATTTTTATTTTATTTTCATTAAAATACCAACTTTATAGTCATGTACTTAAGTGAATTCATAAGATTTTATGAAGTAAATTTAGTACAACCTTTTATACCACCACATATAACCTACCATTTACAACCATTAACCTACTAGCAATAAAATTCTAAATTATTTACCTATACCACAGTAAAAAAACTAGTACCTATATATGTTTGCGCTTGCACCTTCTATTCGCAAAAACCAATTCGGGACACATTTAATAAATAGATTTATAGCTTTGGCCCTTAAACCTAATTCCCAGAGGCACTCACTGACAAGTACCTACCTACCTACTACGTGTTTATTTTTCCATTCAAATAGCGTCAAAGCCTTCGACCATTAATCACGTGCATACAATTTGTACAACAATGAACGGATTGATAGTACGTATTGTACTTTTAATACTTTGATGCCAATGCTACGCAGTAGAGTACCTACCTGTTTACACGAACTAACAACGGCACTTAGATACCTATAGCTGTTTTATAACCAAAAAATCGAATTCGTATTTAATCTAACTAAATAAAATTAGTACTAATCGTTTTTTAAAATTGATGCCGCACGATAAGCTGATCTTTATTCTGTGCCTATGCTTAAAATGGTTTAAGTATGTATAATTAAATCATGGAAGTCAAAAATTGCTTCAATTTAATTGTAAGCAACATACCTACAAGAATCTTGCATCATGTCAATGGATTAACATTGCAGATAAGCGAGCTAAAAGTCGGTTTTACCTACTAGCAGGACATAGGTAATGAAGATTTACACTGTTTACATTTTATTAGTGTAAAAATGTACCTACCTAATTTAAATCAATTAAATTCAAATAAAAAATCAAAACTACTTATATCTATCATTAACAGAAAAATTTTAGTAGTTAGTAGTTTTGTTGTAGTAGTCCTGAAATCAAAAATAAGTAACTCCATCTAGTACTAATATTTTTGATTGCAGGCAAGACCTAAACACTGCTAGGGGCGCCGCAAAATCAAACACAAAAAAATAGCCCGAAGAAAACCAGGAGTGAAATTAATGTTCTAGATGGACCATCTGTACATAGTATTATTTTATCTGTGGTAATACCTACGAATGATTTGAAAACTTCCCACTAAAACAAAAACACAGAATTTTAATTAGGAATCTCACGGAAAATACTTTATTTTCATTTTTATTTTCGTAGTGTAATTCAAATTAATTGCCCAAAAAGCGAATTAAATTACGAAAACGAGGGGTTAGCCATCAGATAAAATGTTGAAAAGGTCAATTTGAGTTCTTCCTGCCGTCCCCTAACTTCAAAACATACAATCAACTACCTATACATACAATCAACGTGAGAACAATTTTTTTTTATTAAATCCGATGTGATGAAAATATTAAAATCTATACCTACTTCTATACTACTTAGTATTAAAAGGAGGTAAAGTTGGTTTGTATAGAAGGTGATGTCTAAAACTACTCATCCAATTTCCAAAATTCTTTCACCGTATTAAGTGGCCTTTCCTATAAACATAGGCTATATTTTATCGGGCTAGCATCCCAGATTTCATTACGCCCGTGCAAAGCCGGGACATGCTAGTAACATTATAAAGAAAACAATTTCTGAAGAATGCAATAATATTACCTAACTGAGTCATCTGCCGCTCTGACCTCAGTTTACCAAGAGGTCAGGGTCCACTTACGAGACCAAAAGTCACTTGGATCTATTACAGGCTAATGGAATTAACAGGCTAAAGAGCCACTCATTATTCAATGCAGTAAAGATGGATTTGCAACCACTGCACTCAATAATTGACCGAATACTCAACCGCTAATTACCTAACCCCCTTATTTATATTCGACCAGTAAACCTATGCCAAAACGCATATTAAATCTGTTGCTAACTCTTTTCATTGCTATTTGAGTAACAAAGAAAAATCATTAAAGCTATATCAACTTGTCAAGTTTTTATAAAGACTCTAAAAATATTTATTGCTGTAACAAAGTTTCTATGGCCATCCGTAATTTAATTTTGGATATAGGAACCTGGCGTTATAGTTTGCAAGTTAGTTGCCTAAAAGCTGAACGAAAATTAATGTTTGAAAGTCAAAAGAAAAACAGCGATTTAACATTTCTCATTTCTCTTGTAGGTAATCAGGATCAATATTATAAACACGGAACTTCCGACTTTAATTATGTTAAGAGGCCCTCCGATAGTCATTCTATTCGATGGAAAATACGTAAAGAATGGCATTACCGGCTTAATAAATCAATGGTGTGATTTGCCATCAATGAAGGCACAATGGTCGCTATGGGGTCATGGCATTTTATTGAATACAATCTGTGATTATGCGGGCTTGGATTATAAAGGACTATGCCTGAGTTAAGTATGTTTCTATCATTTTATTATCAAAATTGATTGAGTCTTTTTTCTATTTTTCTGATGAGCAAGTGACCAACACTGGAAACTATTTTTTTAGATCATACTTTTAGTGTTTGATGAATATGAGTGGTACGCTGATATTTTAACGCAAAGCTTTATTTTTCCAAGATATTAATACCTACTCCAGAGTCTAATGGTTACTAGAATAGGATGATCAGGAAATCGTGTAGGAAGTATTTTTTTATTTTTCTTTGTTTTTGAAATCTGACATTCGTTACAAAACATCGACACCCATAACCAGATAATATATCTGACTGAATATGCTATTATCATCAATACTTATTTACCAAATTACTTTATCAGAACTGTTAACGAGACTAATAGATCAATTGTATTTTATTTTAAAGATTAGCTTTTTTCTTAAATGAATTTACTACTTACCTAGTTGGTTCACAAAATAATTGAGGATTGTTTTCGAAAAGCGAGGTTGCGAGGCCAACCTACTTGTCGTTTTCCCCAACTGGTGGGGAAAACTTAGTGGGTATGACAATAAAGCCTTCTACTTAGTATCTAATTTGCATTTTAGATATATAATAATAAACATCTCGTACCTTCAGGTTTTAGGATAAATAAAGAAGAAATTTCGTAAGACGTCCTATGGCATGATACGTAAATCCGGAACATGTCACGAAAAACTGTATTAGAAAGCTGAACGTCAGATTACTTTCTGATTTCTTTGCACTAAATAAATTACTCTGTTTGTATTAAAATACTTTGCTTGGCTATGCTATTTTCTTAGGAATAAAACGACGTGTTGATGAATACTAAGTATCTATAAATTTTAATAAGTTATTAATGCTGGCGGGCTGTTATAATGCCAGAGGCTGTAAAATATAATATAGTCGGAATTGTTCTAGACTTCTAGCACTTAAGTATACTTACATAGACCTAACTCTAGAACAGATGCACCGATTTTCATGGTTTTGGAAAGCGATAATTATGTATTCTTAAATCAATTGAAACATTGACAAAAATATAGGTAATAAAAGTCCCGTTACGAATCACTATGGTCTCCAGACTAGGAAAAAATAAAAACTGCTTAATTTAAAAAAACATGCCTCTACTCAATGCACCAAACTTCCTGTAGTATTTTAAGGCGTCTTGCTTGACTGACTGACAGTAGAAAAGGGCTTCAATGTATGTCAGTGCGTGATAAAGTAAAAGTGAAAGTTGTAGACTTATATATGGTTATTCGAGGACGTGCAACTTTTTTCTTTTTATTTACTGACGAACTTCCGTCTATGGCTTTACACTTTTATTCGACCAAGCTTTTCACACTTTTAAAGTCAAGTGGTCATCAGTGGATCAGAAGTAAACAGTGGATCACACTCAAAACTGGCATACTACATCTTTGTAGCTGTAAATGTGTTAAATAAGGGCACGTTAAATCGTCGGTCTTCAGCTTTCACTTTTAAGACGTAATGGCCTTTAGGCGGCCTAAAAACTCCGTATCTTATGGTAGTTTTATTTTTACTTATTGTAACTTAGCTAGTTTCATTATATTAAATTCAGTTTACGTCGGTTTTACTAAGATGTATCATACTTTTAGTAGGTTAGGTAGTCATTATTCTATTTCCCTATTGTTGTTATTATAATAAAATCTAGTTTCAATAATTTATCTAAGAATTATTCTTCAGCGTGACTTCCTTATTCAAGTTGCACATGTAAATTACTTAATAATAGTTTTTTCGAGTGTTAAGGAAGTTTCCTGAAAACTACGAATAAACAAAAAAAAATGGTTTTGGTACAAAAGTTCCACTTCCCTAATTGTTGAGTACAATGAACTCCCAAACTACCTAGGACATAATTTTTCCAGAACTTTTTAAATGACCATAAAAGGCAAAGCTCGTGTCAATGTTTAACGTTATTGTTATAAATATTCTTGGATATTCCACGAAGCGTCATCTTGTACAAAGGTAAGCAATTTAATGTCTGTGTTTGGAACCAAACCATATACAACTTATGACATGTCATCAATGACCTTTAACGTCTAATCAGATGGTTCAAACAGATAAGTAAATCAAAAATATTTCATATTTTGCGTTACAAATGAGAGAGCAAAAAGTTACAAGTTTTTAATAAAATTATAGATAGAAAATTAACCAGACTGAGAAAATCATTTTTCATGTGTCAGAGATCGAAACCGCTACCTTTGCGGCTCAGCTCAGGCAAATTATAAAAGAAGTAGGTACTGATTCCTGATTGGAAAATTACAGTTTGCTTCTGTTTAACCTTATAAATAAAAGATTGTAACTGTATACAATGCTCGCGTGGGTAAATAAAGAGGTAATGGGGTATAATGTAGTAATGGCCCCTGATGGGAACAAATTGATAAATTGAGACTGGAAATGCATTGATGGTTTTGTTGCACTTGTTTGCAACGGCTTTTCGTTAACTGTTTATTGTCAACGATAACATTTAGATCCTTTGAAGAAGACAAATTACGTCCCAAAAACGAATGAGTATAATACAATGATTATAATCTGAAAAACTATAACTTGTTTATTACAAGCCATCGTTTGCAAATACTTGATGCTTAATAAAAACTGGTAGAGCAGGTTTTGCTCGACACGCCTTTACCAGTCCACGCAACTAAGGTATAAATAGGTACCTACCACTTTATACAGTCAGCCATGTAACTTACACACTGTATAAAGTACCTACCTATAAAGGTATGGAAGGTACCACTAAAAAAAATTCAATAATATGGGGGATCGGGTAGGTTAAGTACCGCATCTTGAAAATACAGCTGAATATTGAGAATAAAGACTTATATTTTATTTTAATTTAAAAATTCTACCATTTAGGTTAGAGGAGATTGGTGCCAATTCTGATGTCGCCAAAACGAAACTAAACTAATTTACACACTAAAAATGTTGCCATGCCGTCCACGCTGATCCAAATTCTAAAGTGTGTGATAGACGGGCGAGCAAGTACGCGTACTTATGGCTCGACGACCTTTTTCGCCTGTGTGTCACCGTAAGTACGCGAACTTTTAAAGAAAAACACCGGTGAATAAGATCATCGAGCCACAAGTTCGCGAACTTACTCGCCCGTCTATCACGCCTTTAAGAGTGGCATCAATTTTAGTGCTGTCAAAATAGTTTAATTTCGTTTTGGTGAAATCTGAATTGCCACTAGTATTTATATCATAAATATTAATAGGTGCTACATTAATACACTCATTTATTTTTGTGGCTAACAGTACCTACTTAGGTACCTTTTTCTCCTGAGTATCTACAGAAGTTTGTTTACTCGATGACATAATCACAGATGTAGTAGGGAAGGTAGGTACCAAGTCTGTACCACGGTACCTATGTTTATTGATTTGCTTAGATTTGCATCAGATGGTACGTGATGATACTGATCCTATTGTTGGTAGGTAGGTAAGTGCTAAGGTAGCTAAAGAAGATTGGCTAAGAAAATAACAAACGTTTTTTAGTAGGAGGAACATTTTTTTAAATATAATAAAAAGGATTGGCGGTAAAATTATCCCTTGAATAGCCTGTAAGTAGAGCTGTTTACTATGTACCTATATATGGGAATATGAAACTTTACAACAATTAGGTAATCTTACATTGTGTCTCAACGAAAACAAAAATTAAATAGGAATTATTTATTTAAAACTTTCTTCTAAAACTCAACTTCAGTTTTTTAAACTAATCTAACCGGTTAGCTCAGCTATCTATCTATTCAGGTATAAGTTGGTAGGTATGTAAAGAATGACACACACTATCGCAATTCCCACAATAGAATTGCACATTTTTCTAAAAAAAAACTAAAACCGGTTTTAATATTAAAAAACTCACCGTCTTGCACGAAGAAAGCTAGTAGTAGCACGGGCACAATAATGTAAAGATTACCCATCTTGAATTATGTAAATAAAGAAAGTGCACTTCCACAGATTATAACCGAATTTTCGTAGGCGGTCGACTCGGAACGCGATCGGAGAGCGAATGGCGCCGAAACGCACTACGTAACAGCCACAACATTCTAGTCTTTACATAGGTGCGTGAAAATGCGCGGTCGAAACGCTTTTTTTAAGAAGAAAAGCAGTTACAATTACCTATAGGAAAAACATTCGGCATTAGGCACGCTACAAAAAGCTACCGACAGGGTTCATTTCAACGCTTTTTTATCCACATACTTTAAACAAATTTCCATAATACATTCAAGAGTGTGTGAACATGAAAAATCGAACGGCTGAAATCGTTGTCCTATAAATTTATAAATAAGTAGGGAAAATATTAAAAATAAATAATGACATACCTACTTACTACTAAGTACATACTACTTTGGAGTTTTATTAAAATAAAAAAAACTGAAATTAGGTATGGACATAATCATCTAAATAAAGGTACGACATTAGGTAAGTACTTTTGTTCTTTCTTCTGTGATAAGTTTAACTTTTTTATTGTTTTTTTTACCATTTCCAACCAATGTACATATTTTATTATCTGTAGGTAGGTAATTTTAGAGATATCACTCACACTGTTTTTTTGTTTTCAACTTAATTGAGAACGAAATAAGAACGTTCGAATTTAGGATTTTTTTAACTAGACAGCCACACAGAATCACCGCCATTAATAGGTACTTAAAGTACCTAAGTATTTCCAATTTTTATAAATTTTAAAGCTGTCAAACTCTTAAGGGCGCTCCACATTCTCGCGAGACATTCACGCGAGAATCTCCGGAGATTCTCGACGAGAACTGTAGCGAGAACTTCTTCGGGTACACACTCTCACAAAGTTCTCAGTACAGTTCTCGCGCTCGATGACGATAGACGCTTACGCAGAAGTAACCGCTGCTACAAGTATATTGTTATGCGCATTCGCCTATTATAATTATGCGTATGCTAAAGAGAAAAAAGTTATTTAAATTTATTATTAATATATTCTTTTAAATTTGTATTCTATGGATTTTTTAAATTTATATTTTATTTATTTATATTCCGTGCTATGGCACGGGTTCCGATTGGAAATATTCTAAAAACTTTAACTCCAGTTCATTCGTCCAAATTACGCTCATATTGACCAAACAATAACACGTGAGACGCCGGTACAACAACATAATAAACAACCGTTCAAGTCGGCGGCTCGCGCGCTACTGAGAAACATGCGAATGTGGAGTCAATACACGTTCTCGCCTGTTCTCACGTTCTCGCGCTCCTTTGTCTCGCGCCAAAAAACCGACAAAAAGTGGAGAACACCGCGCGAACAACGCGAGAACTTGAGAAGAATACGCGAATCGCTTCCACATTCACGTTTCTCGCATGTTTCTCGCGTTCTCGCGAGAATGTGGAGCGCCCTTCAACTATATTTTTTATGCGTTCTGTGACATCAGTGTAAATGAAAATAAACTTACTATTCTATAGGCGCGGCAGTTGGCGCGAACCGAGCAACATGCGTGTACGTACGCCAAACATAATGTAGCGCCTACATGGAAATTACAACTTTCAATAATGGTACTTACGTTACGTGTGGTACCTAGTACCTACCTACCTACTTAAAAGGAAATTCAATTGATTTGGGGTACCCACCTAAGTCTTAAGAAATAATTACATTTTTGCAATGTATTTTGTCAAAATGCTGAACTTCAATTTTGTACATTTAAATTTGAGCTGAGTTGCCAATATTTTTATGAATGGACTTTTAAATTGGTACATACTTAGATAAGTATGAATAAGTGCTAAATACCGACCCGTTTTGATATTAATGACAAAGCTTTGAAAAAGTTCATTCATTGTCCGAAAGCGCAGTGAGTTATATACTTAGGTAAACTTAATAAATTTATAATAAACCGATAGTTTATTATAAATTTACAAATAATTATATTGTTATTCTATACCTATTACAAATCATGATTCAAGTTTTTAAATCGGATATTCATAACAAAAACATTAAATACCAATTAATAACCGTTTAACTCAATTAATTATTCATCCAGGAATGACACACCGTAAGGTTGTTGTTTAATGTTTAAGCAAATTAATAAAATCGTTTCTTCATGTGACTCATCTATACATTCAAGTTTGTTTAAACTACTCTTTGACGCATCTTATGAAATCAACGTACCTATGGCCGTTTTCACTGATGCAGAATTACATAATTATTTCGATGTTGTAATGTACCTAATTAAACTTTCTATCTACAGTTGTATGCAGTTATTTGAAGTCGTTTATAATCGTCGACTACAAGGACACCTTGTATAAAGGACAATATAGTTAAATGCTGATAAGAATCTGAAACAAACAGACTATAAGCTCGTAAGTTTCTAGTTTTTGACAGTTCTCGATGGAAACTGCTTGAATCCACTTGACGTGACACGATTCACGCTTGATTTCTGAAAACAACTGCACCTAATTTCAGGGGAACTCACAACACACAAAACTACTTGGCTATTTCGATACAAAAATGTGTGTTATCTTAATTCGCTCGCCCTCTCTATTTACAAACCAGGAATAGCTTACGAATGTCACCGTATTCTGATTCTTAATTGTCTTCATTAGTAGGTTTATCTAGAGTTGAAGTTTTGAAATTTAAAATAAATAATTATCATAAAACGTAGTTTAGGTAAGTATAAAAAAAATTGCTTTGCTGAGACAAAGGCCTATCCAGAGTAAGAGGATCGCTGTCAACAATCCAAACTCTTTCCACTAAGTCAAGAATGATAGCAGCATTGTGCAAATTACTACAAACTAGGGCTATAGATAGGTGCCGTAAATGTAAAGAAATATTTCAATATCAAATCATATAATTTTTGATAAAAAATTAGGACAGAGCAATTTTGGACAGAATCGGTGCAACTATCAAAACCAGAATTGCAGCGATTGGTGAGTGAGAGCCATTAGCGCCATTGCACTTGTCTCCCTCGCACTCGTGGCAGGACTTCACTGTTGCGCCGGTGTCTGCACTGACACGACGTATTTCTTCACAGTCTCCTCTTTCTGATGAGCAGCCTCTGATGGACCACGGCTTTTCCATATCTGTAACAGCAATAAAATTCATTTATCATTTATCATTTATCATTGTAAAAGTAAGGTCGAATGAGCCTCTCTACTCTACAAATTGAATACGATGCAACGTGACAGTCATCGCTGGTCAGCTTATGTTGGTTAACCTAATTCAGTTTCCACCAACTTAAGCTAAGCCGCCATTTCGTTTTTCGCTGTCCAGATTAGACCCCCTGGTGTCGGAGGCTTAGGTCGCCACAAGATCTCCAACTTATATTAAACATGTTCGTCTTTATTATAATCACACGGGTTTACTCAAGTAAAAATATCGTCGATTTAGATACCGACAATGTTTCGATTCTTCCGGAGAATCTTCATCTGGATATGGTATGGTCACTTCACGTGGGCGCGGAAGAATCGAAACTTTGTCTGTACTGTTTAATCGACCGGGTTCGTAATACGGAAATCCGATGTCATACCAAAGGGGTAGATGTTGGAGACCGTATTATGAACTTAAAATGGAGTTGGGCAGAACACTTGGCAAGAATTGGTGATGGCAGGTGGAATAAGTCCTTAACAGAATGGTGGCCTCGCGAATTAACTAGACCTCTTGACCACCTGCCAGATGGATGGACGACAAAGTTGCCGTACCGGAATGCCGTAAGACCTGGATGCAAAAGGCCCAGAACCAAAAGCTGACAATGATGGTTCTCAGAAAATAATGGTCTTACCTGGATACTTCACCAAATATGTAACGCACTTCTGAGTCTTCAAATAGTTATACCTCGGACATTCTCTGAAGATAAAGCTTCTAGAGTTTTCATCACAGTTCGTACAAGAGATACAATTCAATTTTTGGGAGCTAACTGACTGCTGCAGTTTGGGTGTTTTGGGCTGTATTTCTGGAAGGAATAGAAGGATTAATCCGGTCGTGTTTCAATGGATTTTACGTTTCGAAAAATTATACAGAGGAACTCTAAACGGTAAAGGTACATCGGTTTATATACCAAACGTGTCTTTCCAGTGGATATCCACTGGAACAAAAGGTGATATTATTAGGAGAAAAAATATTAAATGTAAGGCGTGTAGTACCTAAACAATCCTCTTGGTTTAGTCAGACTATATACCAAGAGGATTGTAGAGACAATTTCACTGAAACGTATCAATTGATTTTGGTTCTCCATTTTTTTCAGTCTATTTTATTACCTCCTTGTTTTTTTGGACCTGCTGTGTCCGATTTGACTGCAACAAATATCAAAGCAAGAAAGCAAAGAGTTCGGAACATTTTGAAAGAATACAATGGACCATTCCATTATCGTCTTTTATAACCATGTCTAGGTCAAGCTTAGACAAGTCAGGTATTTTAACTACAAATCGTCTTGGATTCTCTTGACTTTCGTCAGGCTAATAACTAATATGAATTGCTGTTCGTTTGTCTAGTTCAAACCCAAGAACGGATGGACCGATTCGGCTATTTTTGATCTTGAAAGTTGGAAGTTTATGGTAGGATAAGAGAAAATTTTGGGAAAACGGTTTACTGGAGTATCAATAACAAGGTGTTTTTAAATTCAGTCAAAACGTCACGTAAGCAATAAACATTTGTTCAGCGTCGGGGATCGAACCCGTTACCTCCTGCGTCTTAGGCGGGAGCCCTTACCGGCTCACGATGCCATAAAGGTCGTTATTATGAATTATCTTTATACATTTAGAATTCAAATCCGGCATGAAAATTTCCGCTATGAAAAATTTTAGAAAGGTCTGGTGTACCCAAATATCTAGATACCTATAGCTGTATACCTAATTGTTGGAAGTAGCCAAACAATTCAAATTGTTTTTCATTCCCTAGAATAGAATTTAAAAACAACGTTCTCAATTTCTCACAAACATCCAGGCCTAAAAACTCCGTCAACAGAATTGGCCACTTGCTCATACGAACGAACAAACAAGCAAAATATTTGTATAGTTTGAATTATAACAATTCAATCAATAGGTGCAAACGCTCCAGTGCGGACGATACGCCTGTTTCAAACAAAATAGCAAATCGCTATTCTATTATCGTATATCGGTTAGCATCTAAAGGTGCGTAGGTATTAAAAGAAACATTTTGAAACATGTTTCTGAAACTGTCTACAGTTCACACATTGTTAGTTGGTTGCTAGGATAATAATCGGCAAAATTATTATTATAGGGTCAAATAACGAAAAGTTGACAAGTTTTGAAATCGATTCGTTTGACGCGTTGCATTGCAAGCACATTTTATTATATTTTATTTTATTTTTTATTTTTCACATTTTATTTTATTTTTGATATAACCATAAACCTACATAATTATCTAAAGAACTGGTGAACATCGACACTTATATGAAAATCATAACAATCACCGCTAAGGTTGATATTTTATGAATATTTGTGTAGGCGCTTTTTAATGATTGGTAAAATGTTAGTCTTAATTCTCAATCAATCATTATTAGTTATCTTAGCAATTTATCTTTGCACTTACTAATTGGTTTCGAAAATTCCAGTCTAATCATCTTAATGAGGTATTTTAAGAACCTGCTAAATACGGATAATTTAGGAATCTAATCTTTTAGATTCTTGTCACGACTAAAGTGATGATCGATATTTAGTAAACACGTGAAAACATACTTCCCTAATTTTAATATCACTACTGTGTTACAACAGCTGAGTGAAGATAGCATCGATGAACAGTAAATAAAGTGTGAAGCGGAGTACTCGCCTTGGATTTATGTATCTGTGATGTTATTCTAAGTTGCAAATAAATAATTGACTAAATTGACTGTTTGATAAACGCATTTAACGACTTTGTGTGCTGTATTCAAAGTCCTCATTCAACTAATTACCAATTAAATTTCATTTTACGAGACCTAGCTGTGGTTCTAACTCTAACATAAGACTCGACTCGTGTGTCATGTGTATTTTCTGTTCTGACACCTAGATTGTTTAAAAACGAATCTAATTATAAATTCTCATTTTAGGCCGTTAAATAATACTTAGTTACTTATAATTAAATATTTTTTTTATTAAGTAGGTACATATTTGTATTTTAATTATAGGTATAAAAACATTCTTAAGGTTAAGGACTTAAGCTCAAGTCTAAAACACAATGGTGGCAAGACTAATGCTAAGTTTTCTTGTAAGTATTTATACAACAATTGAAATATTTATTTTCCTTATTATAAATTATTACACACACATTGGTTATATAAATACTTCGAGCAGATATTTCGATGTGTATGTATATAGATCGCTACCAGAGCTAGTAATAACAGTGAAACAAATCTAACTAAATTGTCGTTGTTATATTGGGACACAACCACATTGCGACGTAGACAGACTTAGAAAATTTAGGTACAGATTTTAATCACAATCATAGATTTACTATTTCTTAAACCTTTGACAAATTCTGAAGGTCTTACAAAAATGTCTGACTGTTGGTTGTTTGCAAAGCAACAACCACTAACAGCCTAAAACGTATACGTCACCAAAAACCGGTTTGAAATAGAATAATTTATATTCATACGACTATCGGCCTAAAATAATGAACTAGGAGTGTAATAATAGTGACTATTCCCGCTAAAGGCTTGCCAGAAGAGTTGCAAAGATCTCCCGTGCATAGTTTGCAACTTGTGACGTTGCCAGTAAACTCTCCTATTGCCTCCTGACATCTTTCATCAGGTTCTTCTGACGCGAAAGAACAGCCGCGGACTACGTTTGTTTCTCCATTTTCTGAAACAGTAAGTTAGAGATAATTTGTTGAAAACTCACCATCTTTCTGCTATAATAAAATTTTGCTGACCGAGGAGATAATCTCCGAAACTTTTCAGCCGATTTCAAAAATTCTTCTTTCATCTTTATACTTTTCAAAGATCTGTTTAATAATCCAACCCTTACTTACATAATTTGTGTGTCTTGTTGTTTACAAGGGTTTGAGGATGTAGAACAGTTCTATTAAAAATATTCAGCGGACATTATGTGAGCCTTGTGGAACGTTAAAAAGTTAGTCTATGAAGGGTACATACAATGATACAACACATAATCTTCTCCTACAAACCTTGTTCATAGAAAGTAACGACACATCTAGCCTCTGATTCTGGTTCTACATCTCTTCGGATTCTAGTTAAAAATCGAGTTGGAATGTCCGGAACAATTGGTGGTAGTGTGGGTGGTACGGTTGGTGGCACTGTGGGTGGGACAGTTGGTGGTACAGTTGGCGGTATTGTGGGTGGTACTGTGGGTGGCACAGTTGGAGGAATAGTCGGGGGTACCGTGGGTGGAACAGTTGGTGGTACCGTGGGTGGAACAGTTGGTGGTATAGTGGGTGGAACAGTTGGTGGTACTGTGGGTGGCACAGTTGGTGGTACCGTGGGTGGCACGGTTGGAGGAACAGTTGGGGGTACTGTGGGTGGTACAGTTGGTGGAACAGTTGGTGGTACCGTGGGTGGAACAGTTGGTGGTACAGTTGGTGGCACTGTGGGTGGCACAGTTGGAGGAACAGTTGGGGGTACTGTGGGTGGAACAGTTGGTGGTACAGTTGGTGGTACTGTGGGTGGAACCGTAGGTGGTAAAGTTGGTGGTACAGTGGGTGGCACAGTTGGTGGTATTGTGGGTGGCACAGTTGGTGGTACTGTGGGTGGCACAGTTGGAGGAACAGTTGGGGGTACTGTGGGTGGAACAGTTGGTGGTACAGTTGGTGGTACCGTGGGTGGTACAGTTGGTGGAACAGTTGGTGGTACCGTGGGTGGAACTGTTGGTGGTACTGTGGGTGGCACAGTTGGAGGAACAGTTGGGGGTACTGTGGGTGGAACAGTTGGTGGTACAGTTGGTGGTACCGTGGGTGGCACAGTTGGTGGTACAGTTGGTGGTACCGTGGGTGGCACAGTTGGAGGAACAGTTGGGGGTACAGTTGGAGGAACAGTTGGGGGTACTGTGGGTGGTACTGTGGGTGGCACGGTTGGTGGTACCGTGGGTGGTACAGTTGGAGGAACTGTTGGTGGTACTGTGGGTGGCACAGTTGGAGGAACAGTTGGGGGTACTGTGGGTGGAACAGTTGGTGGTACAGTTGGTGGTACCGTGGGTGGCACAGTTGGAGGAACAGTTGGGGGTACAGTTGGAGGAACAGTTGGGGGTACTGTGGGTGGTACTGTGGGTGGCACAGTTGGTGGTACCGTGGGTGGAAAAGTTGGAGGAACAGTTGGGGGTACCGTAGGTGGTACAGTTGGAGGAACAGTTGGGGGTACTGTGGGTGGAACAGTTGGTGGTACTGTGGGTGGGACAGTTGGTGGTACTGTGGGTGGGACAGTTGGTGGTACTGTGGGTGGAACAGTTGGTGGTACTGTGGGTGGGACAGTTGGTGGTACTGTGGGTGGAACTGTTGGGGGTACTGTGGGTGGAACTGTTGGGGGTACTGTGGGTGGAACAGTTGGTGGTACAGTTGGTGGTACCGTGGGTGGCACAGTTGGAGGAACAGTTGGGGGTACTGTGGGTGGTACAGTTGGAGGAACAGTTGGGGGTACTGTGGGTGGCACAGTTGGAGGAACAGTTGGGGGTACTGTGGGTGGAACAGTTGGTGGTACAGTTGGTGGTACCGTGGGTGGCACAGTTGGGGGTACTGTGGGTGGTACTGTGGGTGGCACAGTTGGTGGTACTGTGGGTGGCACAGTTGGTGGTACTGTGGGTGGGACAGTTGGTGGTACTGTGGGTGGAACAGTTGGTTGTACTGTGGGTGGAACGGTTGATGGTGTTGTAGGTGGTTCTGTTGGTGGTACAGTCGGCCGTACAGTGGGACAAGTCTGGATTTGATCTGCCGTCAATTGCGAGGCATCTTTGCAGTCACGACAAACATAGCATTGCAATGCTCCAATATCTGAAAAGATAGATAGATAGATTACCATTTATTTATCACACACAAAAACATCGTGGAAACAAGGCAATGTTGGAGATGGCATGCGGATAGCAGCGGCATGACAGGCAATAGAGTCACCTAGCTTATAAGACTGTACTTTTTAAGTGATCTTGAAGGTCCTACAAAAAGAAACATAGTTTTCTTTCATTCTTTCTTTCGATGGACACAAAACAGGTGAGTAGGCAGGTAGGAAGGTACAAAAAGTAAAACAAGAGGTTATTTATTTATGACTATCATTATTAATCATCACATCACGTTGTCATTTATATCGGTATCGGTTAGATCACATTATTGTATAGAAGCTATTTTAGATTACAATCTATAGATAAATCTATGTGGGCGGCGGGTTTGATGCAACGTGTTGTAAATTTCGCATTTAATTTTATTTGCCTGATACATGTCATGCTCGAATACTCAAATGGTAATTAAAGTACGTAAGTGGTGATTGCCTATGACATAATTTGATATTTAATAACATAAGTCTGCCACAAAAAAATTTCCTTAACGGATAATACGGCCTTTAATATCTAATGAGCGTTTGAGTATTCGGGCAATACTAAAACATTGACTCGTGTTTCATAATGCACTAAAACCTATTATTGTCGTAAATCTGACAAGTTAGAGTGTCCTATGCCCGAATACACAAAAGATAATTAAATATTAATTTAAAAGGCCTAATAAACTGATAAAAAATATTTTGTGACAGATTTGTATGAACAAATGTCAAATTATGTCAAAGGCAATCACTTACTTTAATTAGCGTTCGGGTATTCGGGTGAGAGCGTCTTAAACAGTTAATCACATCCTAAATATATAAGTACCTATCAGTTTAGTATTGTTACCAAATTGTATTGTTTTTATTTATCCGAGTCTCTTAATTGCAAGGTATTTTATCGATCGCTGTAAATTACGCAAAGATAAGTTTGTATTTTGTCATTATCACAACTAGCAGAGCGAGTCCGTAGGCATTATCACAAACCCTGATAAGGGAATGCACGGGTTGTGGGTTGTGTGTGCCTGAAAACAATCTGCAGACTATTCGTTCGTTAGTATGACCAAGTGGCCAACTCTGGTGACGGAGTTTTTAGGCCGCCTAAGGCTTTACAACTTTACAAGCCGGGACCAACAATTTAGAAGCATGGAAAAATGTATCGAATTCGAAGACAGAATAGAATAGAAAAGGTTCTACAAACATAAGAACAATTAGGTACGACTTCAAAAATAAATTTTGAAATGATGTTTTTAACCACAACAATTTTAACGCCTCAAATGGTATTTTAAAAGTACCTACTTTCAAAAATTAAATAAGCTTTGAACTTAAGAATTTCCTTCTAGTTTTAATCCGTTACTGACCCTAAATCACAGATTTGGGTAATCTCAAATCTGTGCCCTAAATGCAGTCTGTATAGGTACTACATCTAAATAGGGCCAGTAGCCCTGTCATCAGGACTAGCACCGTTTTTTGTGTGTTTTGTCACAAAACTTTTGTGTGCCACTTGCTCATACGAAAAGACGGACGGAAATATTTTAAAAGCGATTGTAGATGTAGATTATATAATGTTACTTAGCGGGTTAAGCTTAATGCTTTATCTTTACGATACTTCTTAGTGTACGAGTAGACGTCATTTTAGCGCCTAATTACTAACCTTAAAACCTAAATAGATTTCTATACTCTGTTCACTGAGTTGATCGAAAAAAAAAACAAACGAAATGTGTTGTCCATAAATTTTGGTACATAGGTAGGTATTTTGCTAACGTGTAAAGAAACCATTAAGTATAGAATATTACACAAGGCAATGTGAACTCGCCCGAGGCTCGTTTTCGACGCCAATCACGTGCGTTTATTTTTTCAACTACCTATTCGATCGACTTATAGGACCTTGATGGAGTTCAAAGATTGAGTTAGCCATTCCCATCAGCCATCGTCAACAGTTGATAACCAAACCACTTGTCTAGCACTTACTAGATAATCCTTAAAGACATACGGCCTACCGCAGAAAATGTAGGTAGTTAATGTATTAATAAATGTCGATTATATGCGCATGTACCAAATGAATTTGGATATACCTCTGACTACCCGTTAAGTTATTTTCATCGGATCTAGAAATGCCTAAAAAATTATTTACTTCTCTGGGAATACAGTCGTGATTATTTTATTATTTTTAATTTAATTGTAAGAGTTTTTAAATGGTCTAATTTATAAATCCAAAGTATACTTACAATTAACATTTAAGATGAGCACCGACACTAATATGCACTTCCAATTATCTCGCAACATTTTGTTGGCTTTTATTTCTATTACAAAAAGCTATCGAAAATTAATAGAAAGTTAGTTTTAGTTTTTACACCATTGCATTGTCCACTAACATCGCGCTCTGAATTGCGACTATACAAAATTCACACAACATTGATGATAATTTTATACGGTCAGATAATTTGTAAGAAACAGATAATATTTACAGGCTTCAGAGAATACCTAGTTTTAGTTGTGGTCCTTTTTCTTTTTATGTTGTTAGACAAGGAGGAAAAGTTTTGGCTCAGTGCACCCAAACATTGATGACTCGCTGCAGTCTGCGGTTTTCTGTGGATTAAGTATTTTAGTTAGTGTTCGAAGGCTACATGAAGGAGGATGATTTTTTTAATAAGTACTTGAAATGAAATGAAAAAAAATTGAAATAAAAAATTAAAAATGAAATATGATAAAGCGTATACCAGGAGCGGTAGACATTATTTCAGATGTAAATACTCCAATAAATTTAAGATCTTATTCATAATGCCTACCTTTATTAATTTATTATCAAGATGAGCCAGAAACGACAAAAAAATGTAATTTGAAAACCCCACTATTAGACGAAAACAATAAATATTTTTTCATAAAAAAAATAGTTTAATGAGGTAAAATAATTATTCATCATACCAATTTTATGAAGAGAAAAAAATTCTTTTTTATTTATTTTTGAAAGAAAATTTAGAATTTCAAAAAGTCACTAAGTTAGGCTGATTAAAATAACCGTGCAAAGTCGGGCCAGGCAGCTAGTTAAAAACAAAACAAGTCAGTCGCTACGCATAGTGGAAACCTTGTCGCATCAATGAAATTGGAACTTGACCTTTTTAAAACTTCAAGCGAATCTCTTTTTTAGACATAATCGAACTTGGGACTACGATGGTGACTCTTCCGGACTATTTATTTTGGATTTTAATAACATTAACAGTATACCTACTACATAAATAAATAAAATATCGTTGGAATCTGTACTTCTGTACTTATAAGTATTATAAAGAGGTAAAGTTTGTTTGTTTGTTTGACGGAGGTAATCTCCGAAACAACTCAGCCGATCGTTAAAAACACATGAAACGAATGAAACTACTGGGATAAAATACAGCCTACGAGTATAAGCACCCCGATAGTCCATTCTACACATCGGTGAAAGAGTTTTTGAAATCGGCTGAGTAGTTTCAGAGATTACCACCGTCAAACAAACAAACAAACATTAACTCTTTATAATATTAGTATTAATTAAGTACATAACATTAACGACTTAATATAATCTTCAGTCCTCTGATTAGCATAGAAAAATGTTAAGAGTTTTTTTATACACAAGTAAAAGAAATTGCCTAGATTGGTGTAGGGAATCGCGTTGGAACAGGCAATAGAATCCCCTAGTTTTAAGAACGTGACATGTCAAAGTGGTCTTATGATCTTATTGAATAAAATATTTTGACTTTTGACTTTTGACTTTTGGTACTAAATGTATGGAATGTTTAGAGGTATGGAATGTCCTAGGATATTTATTTAAGTTTAGGTACTAAATAAAGTAAAAGACATTAAAAGTAATTACGAGGAAATGATAAGACAATTTAAAAATACCTCGAATCTGATCTAGATTCAGGGATTTAATACGTCAATGAATTTTTTCGATAATTTTAAATCTTATCATCATTATTATTCATAACCCATGGATACCCAACTGTTGGGTGTATGGAGACCTCCATTTGTAATTTTGTATCGCACTTTTAAGACAAAACACAACGACGACACGAAACAATCGTGATCATGTTTAGTTTCGCCACGGGTACCTCATCTCGAACATTGAATTCACTCCTTTTTCTTCAGGCTATTTTTTGGTGTTTGATTTTTGCATCGGATGCAGCAGTTGGGCATGCAGTCGGATGCCTAAACGCCACTAGGTGACTAGTGGCGTTTAGGCATCCGACTGCATGCTACTTAGCACTAAATGAAGTTACTTATTTTTGATTGCAGGCAAGACCTAAACGCCGCTCGAAGCGCCGCAAAAATCACACAATATTCGAGATGAGGTCTGACTTATGTAGGTAATTTGTGGTTTGGCAAAATAAATTTTTAGGTACCTACCTACGTCACATTAGGCTAACTTAAGTCGAATTACTTACTTAACATGCATAATCGGAAGATATAGTGACGAGTACCGCGGCTTCGTTTACATCGGCGTACCATTAAAACTTTAGTATCACCGTAACCGGAACCTTTTGTTATCTGTCACTTAAAAGTGTAGGTACTTGACCTTCAGGAATGTAAATCCTGCTAGCGTCGCGCGATAGTTAAGCGCTATCTTTTAGATAAAAAATACTAAATTTAGGTACCTACCTAATTGGAATTTATTAATATTGCTTATGTCAATTCTCTAGCCCTTATTTCACATAAAATTCTGATTAAATTCGATTATTTTTCAGTATTTTACCGACCATTTTATCGATATTCAAAATAAAGCTTTCATTGCTTTTATTGGATACACTTTGTGTATCTTGAAAACAGTTGAGCTACCTGTAGACCCTTAACAACAATACTGTTTTTTTTATTTTTTTTATTTGATATTATCACGACTGTACAGTATCCCAGGGAGCGATAGACATTTCTTTCAGGTCTTGATGTAACTCTTATATAGATCCTTTGAAAATGTCCAGGGGTGTAGTCAGAGGTATATAGAGAGACATAATTGGTAGGTATGTGTACATCCCTACATTTTGCTGAAGTTAACTGACAGTTATGTGACAGGTTGCAAGTCCATCGACGTTTTCCTTTACCGTTTAAAGCTTTCGACATGAAAAGTTCATTGATGCACGACCGAATTCGATCCCACGACCTTCGGATTGAAAGTCGAGGTACTTATCCACTTGGCCAACAAGGTTTTTATGTAAGTAATTTCTGTAAGTTGGCACCCAGTAGGAGCATTTCATGTAAGTAGGTAAATAAATGACTCCTCAATCGTTTTAGACTTGGTTCAAACTAAAACGTAAACTTGTCACAAACGATGAAAATGAGGAGCTGCCTTTGAAGTGTTATTCCCTGGCTATTGATTTACACTCAAAGTCTCAAACAATGATAAACGTCAATCTAGCCTACAAGTGGTTAGCGTCACGTAGCGGCTTACTATACATAGGTACCTATAAAGTATAATACTACTGGTATTTTTATTAATACTTACCTACATCCGTGCAAAGCCGGGACGTGCTGCCAGTATAGTATATTATCGGTAAACTTCTAACGTGTATGATAAAAAATCTGATTTTACCCTCAATAATGGTAAAGTTTAATTCCTAGCAATTTGTCTACAAATATCAATAAATGAAATAATAAAATATTATAAAAGTTTATCATTATCACTTATCTATATCAGCATAATAATCAATATAATTTATTAATTTTGGAGGTTTTATCTAAACTATTTATTGAATATTTCGTGGATTTCAGAGCGTGTGGGACTTTTATTACTGTTTTGACCTAGTGGGATAATAATCTAGATCATGGGTTCGAATCCCAGCCGCCAAAGGGAGAGCGGCTGATATTAGATAAACTCGGCGAACGGAGTATAGTAACAATTTGCTTTAGGTATACTATGTAGTTATATTCCTAGCTTTAGTCGACTTTATTTTGTGCTTTAGTTTCAGGTAATTCCTCCCACTTGTGTCATTTACATAATTTGTACCTAACTATACCTAGAGTTCTTCCAACATTTCCTTACTCACTCAGGTAATTCCCTTCATTAATTGAGTCGATTTGAGTCATAGCAATTAACTTCTTTAGTTTATAGCACTTGAGATAACATTCAAGAAAGGTTTTATCTAGACCAAACAATCCACACCTAGTATTTGTACCTAATTGCAACTTGGTTAAGATGCATTTGCACGAAGCCATCACTTATAAATAAATACATATCCTTGGACTTTCCACACAGCGTCATTTAGTCCCACGCTTAATGCTTGTGTTAAGGCAGAGACCAGCTTGATATAAACTGGTCTCTGGTTATGGTAACCAGATGACTGAGATACTTTTTTTTGTAAATACATACTTATTATAAATAGAAAACACTAATAATATAATAAAAGCTCTGACAGGATTCAAACCTGCATAGTCTGCGTCACAAGTCGCCAAGAATAAGCTACCTCCATTTTTTTCGAATGGACTTTTATGTTAAATGATTTTTTGAGACCTTTATAACTTCACCGAACTTTGGTGAGGGCAGAGGGGAAAAACAATCAAGGGCACCTGAATGTTATAGACTTGGGCTTGGGCTGTTGCCTGAGAGATCTGAGAGAGCCCGTCTCGGAAGGGGCAGAAAAATGCTGAAAGAAAAACGACCCCTCAGTCGTGGGGGTTCGGAAGGAACTATTCCATCATGGCTACGTTGGACGCGGTGATGTCATCATCAGGAAAAGATACCTCCCCAAAATCCAAAATAAAGTTGTGAAAGCGTCTGGTCATATTCATAAAGATTTATCAATTTTATGTAATTTTAGAATAAACTTTACACAGGTTTTTATCGCGTTAATTACCTTATTTATATCCCGACGTTTCGACTATGTTACAATAGTCGTGGTCGCGGGCAGACTGGAGTATGTATCTGAGTTTCGTTGTGAAGCGGCGGATAGTTATGCAGAACTACCCTCGCTATCTTCAGAAAATGAATCGACTGCATTTACACCACAACACACGACACTAACAGTATCTTTACACCGAAAGTTTATATTACGACGTGCACTGCATCTACTTATGACCGGATTCCATGATAACGGGTTTATAGAATAAATGTGTGTAAAATATGAATTTTGATCGCGAAAGTTTAAGAAATAATATAATTTTATGTAAGTTTCAAATATTTTTTTCTTGTTACTCCTTGGCAACGAAAGATAACAACAGATTAAATATCAGTTTCAGCAAATATAGGTTTACTGGTCCAATATGCATATGGGGGTTCGGATTTAGCATACCTAACTACTAGTCAGTGTATAACATCCTTACCTGCAAGCAATTTCTTTTAATTAGGCTGGGTTGATATAACAGGTGTGTACGTGTTACATGGATTTCGCCACAATAAACATGACTAATTTCGATAAATTAGTCATCATGATAAATTTTATTAATTTCTTATCTGTCTCATAAATAGAAAAAAACCTCTTTTCTTTATCGAAAAGAAAGTTTTTTTGTAAATTATGCTGTCCCTCTGTTGGGCAAAGGTCTCCCTTTTCTCCTTCTACGTATCTCGGTCCATTCCTATTTCTGGCCATGTGTCTAATCATCCAGGTCGTCTCGCCATCTTTGTTTGGGTCTGTCGCGTCGTCGTTCGTTGCCCGTTTGGCACCCAATGCGTTACGAGATTGGCCCAAACAACATCCTGTCGGGCTACCGAGGGTTTTTGCGTACTATCCTCGCTCGCGAGTCAAGTAGGTTAAATGTATGAAAACCAGAGCAGCGCCTCTCTCGGTAACTTGACTGAACTAAAATTGCTACCATGAATCGTGTGTCTAATGTTAGGTAACTGTAGGTAAACTAAATCGTGGATTAACTCTTCTACTCTACACTGGATGTATTCGAGTTACATGGCCTGCCCAATCCCACTTCAGACAAGCTATTTTTATGCCTACGTCTACGAAGCCAGTGTTTTTCGTGCGATCCGTAGGTAGGTACGTTTGACGCCGATGATGTTTTTCTCTTCTTCTTCGAATAAGAGTTATTAGCCCAAAATAGTTTCGTGATAATTAATTTTCAGGGTCAGCACTTCAGCAGTCATATTGATGGATATTTAAATTAGTAACAGTTCACCTGCTATGTCTATTATCTGTCTACAAAGGTAAGGTTTTTTGTTTTTAACCCCCGAGGCCCCGACTCAAAAAGAGGGATGATACCAATAAGTTTGAAAGATGTCTGTGACTGTGTGTAAGTAGGTATACTACATATTCTGGTTTTCTTTTCAAAAAGAAATTACCCTTGAACTATGAACCTATAATCTAAAAGATTGAATATTGATATAATATAAAAGATGGTATTTAGGTACCTAAATCAGGTAGGATAACAAGAAGATAAAGCTTTTGATAATACTTTTGACTGTTTTTATTAGGGGAATCCCATAAAATTAAAATCAAGGTTTCGCTAAGTAGAAAGGTTTACATTAGATGAACCACTTGATAAAAGTGAACTACTACATAACTAGGACGAAGGTACCTATAAGTTGGCTGACAACATAGGGTATAAGTAATTTAGGTAGCCTAAACTTTCCCACTGACGCAGGCAAAGGCCTCTTCACTGCCTCTCTACGAATAAAACAAACAATTTCATAAATTATTTACTAAATCACTTGAACAGTACAACCCCAATAGTAGCCACGATCATGTAAACTGAGAACTGCGTCATGTAGCCACTGTTGCACTGATCAGTGTCGCAAGTGCTACAACTGGACACTGCTGCAATAACATCCTCCACTTGGCATGGTGCTTTACTGTCTAGCATTGCAGGAGCACATCCTCTCACTATGACGTTATCCTCTGAAAACAAATGAAAATTAAAAAATGATAACGTCTGCCTTTCTTCCAGATCTTGATGTTATTTTTAGATTCTTTTGTAAAACAAGTAGCAAAATTAAATAAAATCTTACTTTTCATTACAACTTTGAAGCACACATAGTCCGCATACGTAGAAACACGACTCAGGCTATTGTCACAATTACAGTCGACTTCCTGAAATTAAAAAATGTTCTTATAAGTGATCAGTTGGTAAATTGTAACAAACGGGTTATAAATAAGTACATAGAAAAACATGACATGTTGGTGAACTGTTATGAATTCAGTATCCAGTATCCACCAACATACCTGAGCTGAACCCGAAATTAGTTTCCGTTCAATCCAAGAACTTAGGGATTGGCATTCACGTGTAGTATCCTTAATCAACATACATACTTACATTTTTGCAATTACATGCGGACTTGTTGGAGTCCATAAGCGATAGAATACTGCGTTTCGATCTTCTGACAGTAGGATCTGAAGGGCTTTCATTGGATTGTACTGGGGCAGCTGAGGATGTTGAAGGGGTAGATAAAGTTGTTGAAGGAGTAGATGAGGTTGTTGAAGGGGTAGATGAGGTTGTTGAAGGGGTAGACGAAGTTGTTGAAGGGGTAGCTGAAGTTGTTGAAGTGGTAGATGAAGTTGTGGATGATGATGTTGAAGAACCAGCTGAAGTTGAAGAAGTTGTAGCCGTCGATTGTGTAGGAGTAGGCGTTACAGGATCATCGCATGATACCAAATCAGCTTCGGTAGGAGTGGGACAGTTTTCGCAAACGTAGCATTGCAAACTGTTTACTGAAATAGAACAATGAATTCGTTAAGATATAAAACATTTATTTTACATAAATTCTATAGTGTTTTACAGAAATTACAAAAAAAGTACCTGTAGGGTTGAACTGTAGGGTTATTATAATAGATATTATGTGTTTTTTTACTGAAAAATGACTTCAACTCTAAAATTTAATTTTAAATTAATTAAAATCTAATCTATTCTATTTTTAATTAATCTAATCTATTTTAATCTAATAACTTGATTAAGTAATCGAAAGAAATTTAAAATCTCAAGAGTAGAGATTTTTCACAGTTACAAAAAAAGAGGAAAATGTAGCTAAATGAAAAGATTAAAAGGATTAGATCTTAAAACTTATAAAAGAATACAACCAAAATATGATAGAGCTGTTCTAGACTCTTTCTATTTCTAAGTTTGGGATTAAAGTTTCTAAATCGGGACGTCTTACAGCGCTGATCAGATCTACTCTGCACAGCGAAAACCGAAATTTCGGCATCAAATCGCTGGTCAGCTTAAGTTGGTGAAACTGAATTCGGAACATGAAGCAACATTAAGCTGACTTGCGATGATTGTCACAATGCATCGTTTTCGATTTGTAGAGTAGGTAGAGGAGCTGATTGGAACCCATTGACCTGTCTTTATTCACTCTGTATTTGAAAATTTACCTTATCATTGTTAAGTAGGATAACAGTTAAAAATAAGACTCAGACTTACCTCCCACAATCCCAACCAATAACACAGATAAGACACAAAGTATATTCTTCATCGTGTCTCTATCACAAACTGGATACATTTACTGTTAAATAATAAATTTATACTTAAACGTCATACTTCCACAGGGAGTTCGAAAATTAAATATAATACTAGCGACAATCCCCGGCTTTGTACGGGTTTTAACTATGTATAGCGGGCTGTCATAGTTATAAGGTGACTCCAAGTCCTTTAAATAAAAGATGTATAGATACTTTTCGGCGGGCTGGGTAACCTGCCATATCCAAATTTTCTAATATCTAATTTAGGACCAATTTTCAAAATACCTACTACTTATGTTTGTGGAAACCTACTGAGTTCGTAATAGCTGGGAATTTTGGTACGAAATTTTGTTTTCAGATATTCAGAGTAAGGCACCTGATTTTGTATGATGTTCTGATTTTCGAATTTCCTACTTTTTTTTAGATTAGATCAAAATATTTTTCTTTCAATGAAGAAATAACGGGTGTTCCCGTTTTATAATTCATTAAGATTATAAAAGTTAGCTAAGCCGTAGATTGTGCCAAGAACGAGGTTCTTTAAACAATACTTTGAGTAATTATCACACACCATGTGTAAACATGAAATCCAATACAAATCAATACTTCAGTTTTATCACATCATTAAGCACTTCACCTCTCTAAAGATAAACCATGTAAATTGCAAAATTCTAGAAACATAATAGAAAACTGATTTATTCAAGCACCTGATGGCGACATGAAGAAATCATGTACGAGTAGGTAGTCTATATAATTAATCACTTCATTTGTCATACATTTTCAAGTGAGTTTTGTTTGTAAAATATCTATTAAAATCTTTCCAATTCTTATTCACTCTGTGCGCAGTAACTATGTGATAAGTAGATAGATACAAAAATAATGGTGGTCAATTAAAATTTGGCTTTTCATTAATCGATCGACTAAGGTGTAAAATTTCAATAGATTGATGTGTATTCTGATATTAAGTACGAATGAGGCAAAAAATGAGAATAGGATAACTGAAAACTAAATAAAATGCAAGAAAAAGTTTTGTTGGTTGTATTTATTGGTGCATATTACAAATTGGGCAGCAGTTTATGTATATATTTTTAAGAGCCTAGCTTTATACGAATATTTTGTAATGCGTAATAAGTACATACTTACGTATAACAATAATATCTAAATATTTCGAATTCTTGAGATTATTGAACAAAAATACTTTTATCCAACTAGCACAATTAAATTATGCATAATTATAAATAGCTCACTGGCTTTTACATTTAATGTTAAACTGTTATCGTGCACACATACTTTTAACGATCAAAAATAATAACCATTAATCATTACAGAGATGTTTTCTTAAAATTAAGTAATGTAACGAGTTGTAATTTAAGTTCCTACTAAGTGGTACTTAATCAGAACTTATTGTTATCTAAGACTGTAGCGTACAAAAACAATTAAAAAAAAAATACAAATTAAATTTGAACTGGACGGTCGGCATGATTATTTAATTTAAAAAAAAAATACCTATAACTGTTTTGTGTCCTTAATAGCACTCTACACATTAAGCTTAAGCTAACCATTATCAATACCCAAGTCAATTTTTATGTCATATACAAGCTATAACCCATTCCCGGCCACTTTCCACGAGTGTGATGTGAGTTATGGGCAGAGAACGCGATTACTTCATCATCTCGAAGAGCTCCACATTAAAAGTTCGTATTCTATAAAACTCGATATCGGAAGTGACGAGTGTGCCATGGTAATGAAAATTAATCTCGAAAATGATCAATACCTTCATAAAGTTTTAACAACTATCACGGTTAAGCTGACCAATGGATATTAAAAATGGTAACAACATCACATTTACTGTTTGTACAACAAGTATGAGACGACAATAGTTAACGCGGAAAGCGGGAGGGAGACAGAAAGAGAGCCAGCTCCATTGCAGTTGTCCTTGTTGCACGCAACGCAGGACTTGACTCTCTTATCAGTGGAGGATGACTTCGACTCTTCGATCAGGGTCTTACAAGTCTGCTGCACGTCCGCGGCGGTTCCGTCTAAGCAAGTACGGATGACAGATCCAGTTTCTGAAACATGAAATACACTCTGTAAAAAGGAGTCCTAAAATTTGATTGAAACTATAAATAAGACGAATATACCTACTCTAGTACTGTAGGCAACTTTGATATTGGGACACTGTGGTGCCTGAAAGTCCAGCACCTAAACCATGCACTCAGCTTAGCCGGTCATATCCACAGGAAAGACAATGGTCAATACGTGTGGGGCTGATAAGCCGCGGGTTTCCTCACGATGTTTTTCTTCACCGTTTAAAGCTCGTGTTAAAGCGCATATAAACTTTTCGACACGAAAAGTCCATTGAATTTCAGATTCGATCCCAACACCTGTAGATCGAAAGTTGAAGTATCAATCCATTCATCCAATACGGCTAAAACCATAAAATAAAATAAACCTATGACCCTCACTACAATGACTATTCAAGTGGACAGACGTGGAAATTGTAACTCACCCAGCACAACTTTGTGGCAGTACTTCGGGGCGCCCTGCACTCCACCGAAGATTCCAGAAGGAAGCACGTTGTACAGGTTCAACTGGTTGAACTTCACGGAGTCCTGGGACTCACAAGACTGAAATATTTAAAGGTAAGAATTAATACGGGAAAATGAGACAACTGCGGGGCTACGCGTCGCGATATGGAGATTTATCGCTATCAGAACTAAACTATCAATTAATATGACAGTTTTACTGGTTTTACTGTCATATTTGGTGTACTTATTGATGGCGACGAATTTTGTTTCTTAATTTATGTTAATTCATGTGTGTTTATGGAAAATAAAACTTATTTCTATTCTATTCTATTCTATTCAATAGTCCTGCTGGTTTTCGATTCCAACCGGTTGTTCCTGAGAACCCCCCATACTAATATTATATCTGTGATACTTTGTGATAACATCATAAGAAAACATTGTGGCTTAGGCCTCTTGCTTGATCTGCGCTTTCGCTTGCACGTTCCGCTCAGGAACATGAAAATTTTTCGTGCGTGCAGCCGGCGTTCATAGATTTACCCACTAATCTTTGATGCAATAAAGCCAAAAATACTTACAAGTGCCTTGGATGTTGAAGTGAAGGTGGCAGCGCACTTCGGATCCATTTGAGAGGTGCAATGGAAACAGTCCAGACATGACCCTGGAAAATGAGAGAAACGGTTTAATAAACAAAAACACTAATAAACAAATAATAAATAAATCTTATACATAAAAAAAAATAACCAAAAGAATGGATGTGGAACGATTATTCCTTTACGCTAAAACTACTGAACGGATTTGGCTGAAATTCACGTTTTCGCAAGTTGCTCGGACGGAACTGAGTACTGGTGACGATGAAACAGATTAAAGACGGTACTGGATGCCTTTGCAAGAATGGGATAGCATGTTTTGACGATCGGCACGAGGTGACGAGGTGCTTTTGCGAGCTGATTGCACTTTGTTGCGTATTATGAGTTACAATATATGTATTTCCAAAAAGGGTCTGTACTTCCTGTACTTGTTTTATAAGTATTCTATTCTATTCTATTCTATTTTCTTTCTTGTTGTAGGTTCTGTGAAATAACAGGATTCCACCGTTTTATATTAAATACTTATATAATTATGTACCTATACCTACACGTACTCCAGGTCAACCTATATTTTTTCCTGTACCTACTTTATATCCTGTATTTGTTTCCCGTAGGTCCTGTGCATGATTTATTTATTGTTGATGTAAGTTATTATGTACCAACGTCAAAGCTTCATTTGTGTTCGATTTCCTTAAGTTGGCTTTTAATACGGGATTTATATTTAGAATTCAAAGAAGATGTTATTCAATGACAATTTAATTTAAAATGTATGTAGGTATTTAGCCCACTAATATTGTAAAGGTGTTATTTTGTGTTACTAGATACTTTCTGGTTTGAATGAAAAGTAGCTTGGATAACATATATCTTGGACTTGGATCACATAGGCCACTTTTGATCCCGGTATTCCCATTGTAACGGGAATAATTTCATCTTGGGTAACATCGTGAGGATCAGTACGTAGACTTATAACAAAAAATGTACTTGTATAGTCGACAAAGAAATTGGTTTACCACTCTAAGGCTGAATATCATTTGCACGTACAAAACATCAAGGTCTATTTTCGCTTGACAGATTAATAACTGCTACGTCAGAATCTGTCATTCCTATTTATTTAAAATCAGAACTGTTGGCTTGCTACTTTATGTGCAATAAAACGTTTTGTTTAGTTTCGACGTAAAATAATTGAATTTTGAATCCAGGGAATTGAACTTTATTATACTCGTATATGTTTTTAATAGATTTAAAAACGTCCCATTTCCTGCTAGTAGCGTAAAGGGTTTTAGGATTCATAATAAACAATGATTTATCATTTAAAAATAACTTTATTGTCCTTCATAAAACGTAACAGTATCATTTATTTGTAAAAAAAAATTATAGGGAAATATCAGCCTAATAACGCGTGTTTCCACCATTAGCTTCGATGACGGCTAACAAGCGACTTCTCATAGAGCCAACGAGGCGTGAACAAATGTCTGTCTCGCGCAAAGCCTCCCAAACTTCATGGCAATGACTATCGATGGCATCTCGAGTTCTCTCATTGCGGTAATGCCATCGCTGCACCATAAGTCCCCAAAGGTTTTCGATCGGGTTAAGATCTGGACTTTTAGACGGCCATGGAATCAAGTTAATGAATGAATGTTGATCAAACCAGTTACGAGTCACTCTAGCTGTGTGTAATCTGCAGTTGTCTTGTAGAAAATTAAATTGAGGCAGATCGCTTTCCGGGTAGACATTCCGGACGGTTGGCAACATAGCATTTTCTAAATTATCCACATAATCTAGAGCGTTGGCTTTCGGAGGTAGTCTTAATTCTCCGACTCCATCTGCCGACATCCAGCCCCAAATATTTACACTGAATCTACCAGACTCCGTGGTCGGCACAACATGTTCTTGAGTGTATCTAGTATTATTGTCACGCCAGAGAGTCATTCGACCATGTTGGCTAGATTTGAACGTTTTTTCGTCCGTAAATATCGTAGTAGACCAATCGAAATTCAAGTACTCCCGGGCAAAATTTAAACGAGCCGCTTTGTTAGCGTCGGTCAAATAAACTTTTTTAGCGTAACGTCTGTAATGCAATCCCATACTATGCAAATGCTGCCGAATGGTCTCTTTCGTAACATCGAATTCTTCTGCAAAATCGCTGGTAGAAGTGAAGCTGTTCTCTTCGTACTGACGTCTCATTGTTTCTCTTTGCTCGCTGGACAGTGCAGGCGGCCGACCACTTCGCCTATGATCTTGAAGATTACCTTCTTCCCCTTCACGTCTTATCCAAAAACGTGCCGTATATCGCGATATGTTCAGTTCTCTAGAAATATCACTTATGTTGTATCCTAACCGATGTAATGATATAATTTCGGCTCTTTCCTGTAAGTTTAAATTACGCGACATTTTCTTGACATTTGGTGACTCGAGTTGATCAATAACTGACACTTGACAGATCATAAGTCAAAAGCGATTCGAAAATGAATAAGTTTTTTTTAAGTATGGTAGGTATCTAGCATAAACCTCCTTGATTTATAAGGACAAGTTGGTTTGTGTTTACAAAAAATATTCTCTATTGCGTTGACATCACAGTTCAAGTTGCATGTTCTTTTAACCATTGCTCTGTGATTGGCTCACAGTTAACCAATTACGTTAATGTAATACAGTAATCCTTAGCGAAAAATTATGTTACTGGGAGATGTCATCAAAAGTGGTAAACCAATTTCTTTGTCGACTATACATTTTTTGTTATCGTCTACGTCATTATTACTAATTGTAATTAATAATGAAGAATAAGGACATAAGTACCAAAACCTTTGCTATTAGCGTTGTTTTTTCAGTAGAGAATAATAAAGTAGTAAATTATTTTTGCACATAATACATTTCTGCCAAAAAAAGTTTGTTTATCTCGAAGATATTTTCGCTACATCTCCATTTCTCGGTCGCAAAAACAGAACAATAAATTTGATCTGACTCGTTATGGTGTTGTTTGTTACGTAACGTTTCGAGCAGTGGTCGCACTTTATGAGAAAATTATAGATTTACTAGCTTACTCGCCCGTGGCTTCTCTCGTACCTACCTGGTTAAAATATGAGTTATGGTTATATACTATTTATATTAATTTCAGCCAAATCCGTTCAGTGGTTCATGACAGAAATTAAAAAAGTTAAGTTTGGAATTATTTTGGACGGTTAATTTCAAGAGCTGAATAACAAACACTTTTGAAGGGCAAAACGACATTTTGGGGGCAGCTTTTAGAATATAAATAAATAAATATGCTTCCTTATATAAATAGTTAAATAACGATTCTATTTGATAAAACTAAGAGCACAACATTATTAGCTTTCTGTTCTAAAGGAAAAAACAAGGCATAATTAACCTCGTTTGAAAGTTTATCGCTGTTTCTACCCATTGAGCGATATAAAGCCAATTTAAAGTACCTGATTGTTGCAATGAAACCAGTAACGTAAAAATATTGTAAAACAATAGAAAAAAACCGAGGTAAAAGATCAATGCCCCTTAGGTCTTGAGCAAAAAAAGATTACGTATATCTTTGGTTACTTCTTCACGTGAAAACTGTTGAACGCATTTGGCTGAAACTTGAAATAATCAAAGATCATGTCCTGGAATATCACAAAACTATTTATCCGGGTAATTAACACGCATTTATTATATTAGTTAGTAGTAGTTAGTATGTTATTGCTATCAATCGAAATTCCAGGTTTACTCTGCAAAACGAAAAACGGAATTTCGGCATCAAATCGGTCAGCTTAGGTATAATTATGCTGGTGGAAACTTAATCCAGAAGAACTAACATAAGATGACCTGCGATGATTGCCATGCTTCGTTTTCGGTTTGTAGAGTCTCTACTCTACAAACCGAAAACTGCCACTCTTGGCAGAGCCATATTACAACCGCTTAGTATTGAATCTATTTTTATCATCGCTATTAACGCTAATGCTTTGTTTTGACACTTGGCATATCTTAAACAAACATTCTTAAACAAGCACTCTACCTAGAGATCTGCAATCGAACATCGTTGCGAGGACTTTACCTAGAGAACAATAACAATTGTCACTTGGTCACTTCATGTGCAAGTGAAAATTAACCTTGATTAGTTACCTTGAGCGTCATGACGCTCAAATGAAACTCAACTGTAGGGTAGACCACATTTTTGGAAGTAAGTTACACGATTCATAGCACGTCGCGCTATGACAACGATGATGTCATCCTGTTGACGTTTTTGCTCTAAGGTCGCTATGAGCTCATTCACCTTGGGCCTCCCTTAGCTTGCTATCGCTATTTTGTTAGCAAAGCTGTTACCTTTGCGTCGTTATGTAGGTACTGAATGATTTATTGGAACTAGGGTATGCTTACAATGCGGGACGCTGTTAGGCAGCAATGTGATTTCTTTGAACCCGTGCAAAGGCGGTTAATAGGGATGGGGAGAGTAAAAGGCCAAACAGGCCCTGCCTGCTTTACAATCTACCATTCAAGGGATTATTGCCGCTACAATGTAGGCATATCCACGGAGCGCCTGCATCATACTCGATTATCAGTCGGTTTATCAGTGTTTCGAGACCCCGTCGCGGTCTCTAACCGCTATTTTAACATGGATGCCACAACATTCTGCCCTGACGTGCTAGATCAGAAGCTTCATTCTAACGCGCCCATGAACTAATGATGATATCTCGTTTGCTAGTTTCTAGAACAAACATTGACTGACATCATCTACGTAAAAAAACTCAGGTACACGTGCACCGGTGAAGGGGGCAATGCTCAGAGCCATCATTGGGGGCAATGTATCGAATTCACTACACACTAGAAATCGAAAAACCTGTTGAACACCGAACTAGAATTTAAATTACGTTTTGGCAGTTGGTTGTTCGATAACAATTTATTTCTTGTTCTCAAGTTGTGCATTCAAAAGTTTAGAACTGTCGTAAGTATATTAAGTACATTCATGAAGTTATTAAATGGTTTTATTAGACACTCAAGCATCTTCCAAAGCTTTACTACTATCACGTAAAACACCTGAAAAGAGATGCAAGTGCAGGCTATTTCCATGTTGCGAAATAAATATTTATCACCATCACGAATAAACCCACAAATGTGTCGGAAAATCGAAAAAAAAAAATCAGATATAACAATAAACATGGCTTTACTGCCAATGCGATCGCGGAAAAACTGACGGTGTTTTTCGCTATTTTCTGCCATACTTGTGTTTGCGACGAATTTAGCTTTGCAACAAGGTAGACATTATACCGACATTATACAGGTACCTATTCTAAATTTCTTACACCAAGTTGTAAATTATCGACAGGTAATACACAGGTATCGACAGGTATAACCAACCACATAATAAATATTAAGAAGTAGGTAAATAATACATCGTTTGTGTGGCGCAGTAGGTAGGTAGGTACCTAGTCAGTGGAAAAATAGGAGACGTCATAATTTTAAATGTGATTATCACATAAACTTATACAACCCATATTCTTACTCAAAGTTAGGTTAATTAGTAGTAATAGAAATTGTAATCAAACCAGGTTGTAAGCTTATAATAATGTTACCGCAGCTTTTCAGAAGCTTTTCTTTTATGTTTTAGAACCATGGAGGATGGAGGACTCTTGAACTTGTCGCTAAACAAAATTGATCGCTATCAAAGATCACAATTTGTACTCTTACAATGTTGCAGCAGAAACTTCTGTTTAGTTTAATTTATTTTACCTTATTTTTAAGGATTTATTACACATCAACAGGATAAAAAACTGAGAAATATGGAGCCATTTTCAACAAATACATACCTATAACCCACCCAATTAGCTAACACACAAAAAATCAACGTCATAGGGAAACAAATTGCAAATAGGTTAGTAAATATTTTATTTTATAATAACTGAAAACATAAATATCCGAAACCACTGATAAGGTAACAGACATTTTGACCTAAGTAGGTACCTACTTATCTGGTTTGCTTTCAATCAATTAAAAAAAAGGAGGATGTTCCATTGTAAGTAGGTACCTAGGTACTTGTTTTTGCTTCTATGAGTTGGAAACATCCACACAAAATTTTGCGTCTTCCTATTTGATAACGTAAAATTTTGTACAATAAGTCTAATATGTTTTGTATCCATCAAAATTTCGCGTTCATAATATTTATAAATAAACATGGTAGGCAAATTAAAATTGTATTTCCTAGAGGTACCGGTCCTATCATTTGAAATTTTCGGAGAAATATCCAAAAACGTATTTTTGCAGAAGTTGAAATACCATAATATTTTTCTAACCTAAAATATTAATGTGTAAGTAAGTAAATAACAGAAATGCGTAACTGTTTACCTATTCGTAGTCGTAGTTTATTCACACACACCACACCTACAACCTACAACACCGGTTAAAGATGAGGTCATTTTAAGTAGTAGGAGGTCATTAGTACCTAGTAAAGGCAAGGCAACACACCTGCCTACATAAAGCTTACCAACGTAGAACTTTTGAAACCTATAAAAAAACATGGCTTCGTTTATTACCCCACCACCCATTAGCCGCGCCCTCATGGCGTTACTATCGTAATGATGACGATGATTTATGTTGATGATCATAAAAAAGTAGCCTGTCTATCCTTGGAATGCAATTAATGTCTACGCCCAAATTTGATTGTGATCCGTTCACCCAGAGTGTCGTTACGTTCGTTAGTGTCCCAAAGAGTCACACCATCCTGTCACCAGTGAGGTTATGTTAGTTGTACCTACCTACTGGTTATGCGACGACAGAATGAAAACCATTATTTCCATGCAGACCTGACCTACCAATGATGTCAAGTGGATTTAATTTATTTGATGAGAATAAATACCTACGAGTTGTTTGGAGATTTTATTATGAAATAGACTCCTGTAACGGTTTTCTTGTTTTTCATTCATTTTCGAGGCACAAAGTAGGATGTAATAGGTGTTACACAATCTCATATTTTGATTGTTTACCTAACTACCTACTTGATGAATATCATTTTGTTGGTGGAATCTGTGCAAATAGGCCATGTAGGTAGGCAGACTGCGAACGCGTCGGTATTTATAACCAGTGAGATCATAAAAAACAACACATCTGGTACCGACGAATCTACAACTGAACCATCGACCTTTCTCCACTATCGAATAAGTACCTACTTTACTTACCTACTAAATATCTAAAATACCTACTATGAACATACTTTTAACTTGTTGGTAACGAGCGCATACGACTTTAAGAGAAAACATAACCTCCCTCGGTAACAACAAAGTTGTGTCGGTTAAATAAATCAAAGACGATAGTGACTCACAGATAAAAATTACAATCACAAGTGCTCTTCAGTTCAAAGTACAGTTACGAAACAAAGTTTTAACACTTACCTATTTCAATAAGGGCCAAGAAAAGGGCGAAGCAGGCAACACTTTTGTTGTACATTTTTGTTTTTTTAATCACAGACACGGGTTGACTCTAGATCGGTCTTTTACTGACTGACTGTGACTGGATGCCCCTCACGATCCCAAACCAGTCACGACGAGGTGACGCCATTTTTCTCACTACTGCTTATTCTGTGGCCGGTCTCTATACATATATTATAGCTGGAGATGTATCGTTTTATAGTATGTACTCTTAGTATGGGGTGGTATGGGATAGTTTTGTTTATTCTGATACGGATTGCCTGTGACTTTCAGTTCAGGGAATGTTTGCTGGAACGTTTTAGTAAGCTTAACTCTTTAAATTTAGGTTACTGCTAAACTTATTTGATCACAACTGTATTACTTAAGTTCCTCTGTACCTACCTATTTATTTTATTTTCCTTTTTTTCAATAATGTTGTAGGTTTTCTGAATTTGCCGCCACATGTAAAACTGCAAAACTGAATAGTTTACTAGTATGTATGTGTATACCTAAGTACTTAATTGTTTCTCAGTTCTACACATTAAATGTACCTAAACAATAACATCACATCCCTGGTGATTAATTTGAGTGACTATTTGTAATACCTACATAAATATTGTTATTTATTACTATACTCATCATAGTGAGTGAACCCACTAAAAGTACCTACATAAAACTGTGACCACAATACCATTATTTAATCAGAGGCAGGTGTGGTTGCGTACTTTATAATGACGTCACGTCCGCCTAAACATGAGCTATCATACATTATACTTACCCAACCAAATGAATGGAGTTTGATGAGTCTTTAATAACATCAATATTTTCAGCTCCAGTCGGTCTACTGCTTGGTGCCCAGTGCCCACCTCCTCCACTTTTATGCCACTCTTTTGGGTACTTACCTAAAACGAGGTTTTTATATAAATTTTAAAAATGTAGGTTAGGCAATGGCCCTAGATATACCTACGTGTAATATCAAATAAATTCATTCATCGGCTTGCTGACTAAGGAAAACGTACGGGAGCAACATGACCTTTAGAAGTACAATACTAAAGTACTGAAATAATAGACTGACCTAGGAAGAGGTGATTTCCTTACCATATTTTCCTTAACCTTTTGTTTAAGGCTTTTGTCATCATAGGTACATACCTAACTGATATTTTGCCACATTGATCTTCAAGCATTGATGACCAGGGATATTTAAAAACGCCTTGCTGTATTCTTTACCTACCTGATGTTGCGTTACATTATAACCTTAGTGTAATTCTTAATCACTTTTGTCATTGGATATACTTGATTTTGTTTCAACAAGTTTCTAATACCGAAACGCTTACAATGGACTTTGTTTACTTTTCAATTGATAACATTGCATCTAACTAAGGGCCCCCGCAGACGGCCGACTTTTTGTAGGTGGAAAAATCGGTCGAAAAATAGAACGTACTGACAACAATAGTGCAACGCACACGACCTACAAAAAGTAGGTGAGAAAAAAGTAGGTGGCATTCCGACCGACCCGACACCGACTCCGAATGTGTAGGTCGTTTAGTGATGCGCTTTTCGGAATAAGTGATAGAGCTTACTCCGCAAGTGGACATTTACTCCGAATTTTATTTGCTTAGGTACCTAGGTACACTTCTGGTAGATAAGTAGGTTCAATCATTCATAATTATAATTTATTGTTATTGGATTAATAATAATAATATTACAAGTAGGTACTTACCTAACCATGTAATTTATTAAGTACTTATTGTAATTTAAAGTAATTTCAACGAATTCCGCGGGAATATCAGGATAAAAGTAGCCTATGTATAATACCATGTCATTAGCTACCTATATCCCAAAGTAGGTATACAATAGGTTTTGTAGTTTTTTCGTGAAAGAGAAATAACCATACATCCATACTCACAAACTTTCGATAAGTAAATTATAGTAGGAATTTTCGTAAGATTAGTAGAAAGGATTATAACCGAAGTATATTTCGGCTGCATTATAAGAAAAGAAAGCTAGGTAGTCTTATCTTCTACTATATTATCTACTTAATTATCTTCCTTTGCAAATCCACCGTTCTAGTATTTTTCGATGTTGTCCCCTCACTAGCCACCTACAAAGTGACGGTCGTGTGCGTTGGAGTCGGTGACAAAGTAGGTGACAAAATCGGTTGAAAAGGCGACCTACTTTTCCACCTACAAAAAGTCGGCCGTCTGCGGGGGCCCTAAAGGATACCTGCCTGAATAATAGCATTACGAATTGCGTCATCAATAATTAGGTACCTACTTGTTTTCCAATCTGTGCATTTTTTTATATAAAACTTTATTTCCTTGTTTTCTTCATTTTCTGCAATACACGCCTTCGTCCGCGGTTTTTCCCGCATAGGAATCACCCGGATTAAAATGCCTATGTATTATTCCAAGTCATAAACCAATGTATTCCAAGTTTCAGCCAAATCCGTTTAGTAGTTGTCACGACTGTATTCCATCGGATTTAATTATCGATTAAATTATCATCCTTCAATTCCAATAATTTAGCCTGTTCTACTTCGCGCAAGACCTGGTGGTACTGACGCCACTCTGGTCACTGAACTCTGACCCATCCATTAGTGGAATAGAGGAACCAATTAATTGTGACAATCTTTTAGCAAGTGCCGGGCTTGCAATCCTGAGTGTCCATTTTAACAGAATTCAAATAGGAGGTTCTAAGTTCCACTTTATGTATTTTGTGTAAAATGTCCAAGGATATTTGATATTTAAGTACTTATTGTAAATATGAATAAGTGACTTAATCAGCCATGATTTATTCCCCAGATTCGTCATAAACCAGATGTTGATGTTTTCGAATAAAACAATTAGGTTCATATAACTGCACTGAGTCATCATAGCAGAATACTCATAATTATGTAGTAAAGTTTAATAAGTTATTTCGGTACGTTAGGATTAGGATCCTAGTGACGTGAAGTGACCAGTATTTTCTATGAATGACAACTTTTAGCTTTTAGTGCCCGGTCTCGAATTCTGCGGGCAGCGGGGCGGCGGCGGCGCGGGTAACGAGCGGGTAACGAGCGGGCAAGGAGCGGGCACTGACAGTCACCATTGCCATAATAATTCACGCTCGAATACTGAAACGCCAAATTAATAGTGTAAAACAACGTCCTTAATGGTTAACGGCCAGTTTTCGGGCATGAGTACCTCAATGTAACTTGGAGTCTGTACATTATCTGTGATCTCTTCACTCACCTCTCCTCTCTTCACTCTCCTGTCATTCGATATCTGAATCCACTATTCTTTCAGTTTTCATACAGTCAAATCGCTTATTCTTCGATCTTCCTTTACCTGAGTTATTGTAACGGTCACATCCATTTCCATAACGCGTTTGGGGAGATTTCATCCCTTCTCATTACGTGTTTATAGACTCCAGTGAAGAAGGGTGCTGACAGATCGTTACCTTACCACGTCTATAAAAATTCTAAACACTTTCACATTTGACAAAAAAGCTAATTTTAACTAAGCAGTCCTCGTCCCGTGCAATGTGGCAACATACAATGTTACTAGAAATCTATAAAAATACAGAATGTTTGTCTCATACAAACATCTAGTTTATTTTCTACTTCCATTAGTACTGTAGGTACTGTTGGAAGTGGGTCGATGCTGTGCTGCCAGGCCAAATGCAAAATTTCAGGATGAAATTGCAAAACTAGGGATCAAATATTGAAACAAAGATTTTTATGAGTTTCTTATCATCGGTAAAGTGGTTGGATTCGATGATGATGGTAAGCAAGCACCTAGTCTACGTAAGAATCAGACATTGCATCTATCTACGGTTGCCATCCGTCCGGGTTTCCCCGGATTTGTCCTAGTTTAGAGGGCGTCCGGGGAGCGTCCGGGCGGGGTTTTAGTATGAGTCCGGGTTTTGAACTTGACTGAAATTGAGTACCTAAGTAGTAAGTACCTACTTCCAAAAAAAATGTTTAAGGATGTGATGAAAATACTAAGGAGTTAAGGACCTCAGAGTGCAGAAAATTGCTCTCATATATCTTTTTATTTCCTCCTTGTAATTATTGTAATTCTTCGCTTCACTCGCTTTGTTCAGAGCTGAATTAGCAGTCTCATGCTATCTTCTTGAGTAAATTGCAACTATTTTAAGTAAAAAATTATAATTTCCCTAAGAGCAAAATTAAAAACCAACCTAACTACCTACGAAGCTTTTACTCATTGCAAAAATGAGTAAAATTGCTTGCATCGTTTATTGCTAAATAAGATTCGGCTTTAAACCAAATTACGTGCCACGTTACTTTGGGTTTTAACCAAAAGCATTTTTGCTCGCTTCGCTCGCATCGTTTATACCTATATGAGAACCGAGTTTAAACAAAATCATGTGCCACGTTCCTTTTACTTTAAACAAAAAAAAATTTTGCTCGCTTCGCTCGCATCGTTTGTTACTAAATATGGACCGGCTTTAAACAAAACCATTTACAACATACTTTTATCTACAAAAAATACTACGACTAGATGACCCTTCTTGACGCCAAAGCTGGATCCACTTTCGGACACACATTGTGCTACTTTAAAAAAACCTGTTTAATATGTCCGGGGTTTGGGCCCTAAAATCCGGGGTTTTCAATCGTCTTGTCCTGGTTTCAAAGTTTTCGAGATGGCAACCCTACATCTATCTAAACTTGGACCCTTACATCTTTAGTAATTGTCATACAAATTTTTGCCTGGACTGCATTGCCTGTGACGGCCATATCCACAGGAAATGCAATGTTCAAATTGTGTTGGTTGACTAAGCCGCGGGTTTCCTTCCTTAGCGTAGGCGCGCACTAGGCAGCCAGGCTGCGGCAGCCAGTAAAACATATGACGTTGTATAGGAGCCCGCGCACTAGGCAGCCACGGCTGCAGCAGCCACGTCATATGTTTTACTGGCTGCCGCAGCCTGGCTGCCTAGTGCGCGCCTGGGCCCATTATAGTGCAATAGTTTAACATTAAATAACAAACATAACATAGGTATATAATACCTATCTCCTAAAATATCGGCAAATTCCGCGCAAACCGAGAAACCTGGCAACACTAAGTCAATGGGGATGTTTATTAAATCGCACCCCTCACTGACCTTGTTCCTTCGTTCGCATGGCTGCTTTAATGGTAAAAGTTGTTTTACTAGTGTTTTCGACAGAATCATAGATTTTTATAGTAAAACCTTCAGACTTCTAGTCTCGGTCTTGTCTATTTCAATATTAACGTATCTTCAAAGCATTCGTGGCGAAGTTTTGCTACAATTAGTTCTGTCAGAAGTGTCTTGCATAAGACTGCAAGTGGCATTAGCTGAGTGTGTGCGTCGGAGGGAATATTCAATCTAATTTAATTTTGATACACCGTTGAATAAATTAAATTAAATAATGGAATGCACCTAGGTAGTAGCTGTGTGTTCTCTAAAATAAAGATATTCTTATTTTTATTCTTATTCTTATTCTTAGTATTGAACATTGTAATGTAGGTAGTTGCACAGGCAATTTACCGGGACACATATTTTGAGGATAATACTAAAAGAACTTAACAATAGCTAGGCACCATGATATGAAAAATAACATATTGTTTTTACTTATATATATAGGTAATAGGTACCTACATTACCTTCCTTGTCAGTCAAACAAAGGTAGGTACCTTCTTACTAACTAAACAGTCATTCGAGGAAGTTTCCTTGGAGCATGTTTACGAATATATGGGTTATTTTCAAAATAATTGTACAGAGTGACACAAAAGAAACACAAGAGAATTGTTACACACAAGAAAAATGTTACACAAAATAATTATAAGCCACTGTTCGTAATGATTTTATTTTTACCTATAAAATTGAGTAGAAAGAAACAGGTACAGTAAAAAGTTTTTCTGACGTTCTGCTGCAGTCATCCCCATTATTTTTCGTCACCTAAAAATAACCCATTTAAATTAATACTAACAGCCAAGTTTTGCACAGGTTTACTTTTGAAAGGATAATAAAAAAAAATCTATAGGTACAAACAAACGAACGAACAATCTAACTTCACCTCGTTATAGGTAATATTCCTTAAGTATAGAGGGCTAGTTGTGTAATTTGTAAAAATTTACACCATTTTAATTTATAATAGTATCTAATAGATTATTCATCACATTTTCTATTCACAACTTAAAATAGTTATTTTATGCTTTGTAAATGCAGCTTTACCTATGATTTTACGTCACACAAAAGAAATGTAACGGAGTATGTTACACATTGGAACGAAAAACCAAGATGGAGACACAATAAAATATTCGTAACAAAAATTATACCGTCAATTATTGCAAACTATCATCTTTACCATAATGCTACTGAATAAAACTATACAATACATTGTAATGCTTGTGATTATCATCAGAACTTAGCAAGATATCTCGTTACACAGACACAATAATTTTTTTCATTAAAAACCTGAACCACCACATTTCGTCGAATAACAGACAAACCACAAAGGCTGCGATTTATTTTGTTAGGTTGGCAGTTCCGTGTAGTGTTGCAAGGTTTGAAAAATTATGGATGCGTTCACTACTCGCAAAATATTTCGATTGGGAACAGTTACAAACTCCGTTACACAAAAGAGCGAAAAACGTGACCACAACTTTAAACTTAATTAAATATATGACATTTTAATATTTTAACACCTTTGTTACCGATTTGAAATAGAACAACATTTTGACTAATGGTTTAAAAACTTTTTACAGTAATATTTAAAAAAAATATATATTAATTCATGCATTTAAGTCGTCCGCACCGACGTGACCAACACAAAATTTGTACTGAGAGTAAAATTGGCAAAATTTTCTGTGTTGATTTAAATATAGTAATTAATAAAAATAAAACTAAATAATGCATTAGATTTATAAAACGATGTTCAAGCAACAAGAACCTACAATTTTGAAACCTGTACACCACCCAGTTTTTTTTTTATTTCAAATTGAATCCGTGACCATAATTTTGTGTAACTATGTACAATTATTTTGAAAATAACCCATATAGGTATTGTACCTACTTTATACCTAGTTACACATAGTTCAAGACAGGTAAGTATATCTGCACAAGAAATAATAAGGCCACATGATTCATTATTGCAGGTTCACCATTGAATTTAAGCCTTGGGCCCAAAAACGAGGTCGGTAGTGTCTAGATAAGGCACGAAATTAATTAGGGTCTACTGGTATTACCTACCTACTGATATCTGTTCATTAGTATTCGACACCATCATTAATACCGTTACGCCTCAGAAACAGTTAACAGTTGCCAATTAGGTCCTACTAATTTTAAAATGATGCAACTTGCGCCATCTGTTGATAAACGTTTAAAGCTTAAACTTCAAGCTCTCGGGCACGACTCTTTGCATCGTGAATTACGCCAATCTGGTTCTGATAGAAATAACTAGATGGCGCACTAAGTGTTCCAGATTTAAATTTAGTGCGGTATTACAATTAGTAGAGTACACAACTAGCAAACTATACTTCATTTATTGAAACGAGCTAATAGGAAGAGAAATAAACACGTGATTGGTCGTCGAAAATAATTGGATTGGCTAGGCTAGATTTGACAATTGACAATAGATTTGACAATCTAGCCAATAACGAGAAAGATAATTATTTTCGACGACCAATCCCGTGTGTTTATTTCTCTTCCTATTAGCTCGTTTCAATAAATGAAATATAGTATGTTAATCGCATATCTAATGAGGCGATAGGTGCGAAGGTTATTTGAGAGTTGAGACAGCGGATTGATCATTTCACTGCTTAGAGAATAAGTTTCACTGCTTCCTGCTTGGCGAGGCTTACAAGGTACCTCTACACCATAATAATCGCGGATTTATTTGTCGCTGCAGACACTTAAAATCCCCAAACAACGAATAGTTATCAAGGGGTTTAGCATTTTCTCCAAAATTTGGTGAAAATGCTAAACAATTCATGATATTAATGCACTTTATGAATTGCTAGCAGAAATGCTCGAAACGGCCTTTTTAACCCCCCAGACCCCAGTACTTAATACAATATTTTCTATACATATCTAATTATATTTAAAAGTGTCTTCAAATTAGTCAAAGTCGCTTTCAAAATTTCAAGATTCCGCCACAATACGGAAAACAGTTAGAATGTACTTACCCTACTTATTTATATTAAAAAACAACTCATAGGTACTTAATAAAGTCATGTTAAAATAATTAGAAGAAGGATTACAGTAGAATAAAAAAGGAAGGAACTGTACTTAACAAAATCTAATTGTATTGGTTCAATGACACCTGTTTCATTGAACCAATACACCTGCCCTGTGGAGGTCCACAGGGCACGGTTTTTGGGGCATAACCTAGTAGGTAGTTTCTGCTATGACATTAAAAATAATTTGAAAGTGCAAATAGGAAGAGCTGAAGGTATTGAACCCAAGATTTCTGGAAGCTCAAAGTTCACGGTTGAAGTAAGAATGGATCTCGGCATTCAGTGACCTTTCGGAGGAACGTTATTTAATCCGTGTTTCTGTTTCGAAACCGCGAAATGCGGTCGTAAAAATATATATACAGAATACGGGCTACCGGCCATATATATAAATCTTTACTAATATTATAAAGAGGTAAAATTTGTTTGTTTGTTTGACGGAGGTAATCTCCGAAACTACTGGACCGATTTCAAAAATTCTTTCAATTTCATTCAAATTAAACAATTTAAACTTTCGCGATCATAAGACATAATTTATATGAAAATAATAATAATAATATTATTTACTTATATATTATTTTATAATATTTATAATATTTATACCTTATTATTTTATAATAAGGTAAATACGTGATAAAGTCCCGTAATTTTCATATAAATTATATATATTTTTAAACATTCTTCAATCATCTAAGGTTTTACCATTAGCGTGCAAGTAATACCTTATCATGAGTAATGAGTAATGAATCCTCGATTGTGATAATTGAATCGGCGGAAGATCTTCCGAGAAATGGATAGCGGTTCAACCGGTTGGGCATTGTTACACTTGTCAGATAGAATGACAGAACTTACCTTAGAAAAAAGGGAATTCCTAGTTGTATTATGGGGTAAAATTGATACAGTTTTTACAAAAAATATAAAAAATCGATTATAAAGACACCACGATTTGTCTAACTAACACTAACACTGTGGAACAATTTATAAATACTTTATTTTATTCATAGGTACTTAGGTATTTTTATCCAAATTTCGAAGTCATAAATCTCAAGTGAATGCAACAATACTGTCAATATTAATTAACGACCAATCGTCGCACGATTGCTTTGTTCCTGCGTTCAAAGCTTTTAATAAATAACTAATCTGATAAAATATCAATTATGAGTTGCCAACACCTGTGTGACGTGGATAGATGTGGACAAAGACAAAGGATTGTAAATAATAGACGCCTAATAAAACAGTTCGTCGAGAATCACGACTGCTGGACCTTTGTTAAAAATTGAAAAAAAAAATGCATTTTTTGTTGTTGATTTTCCGTTTCTAAAGGAAAAGCTCTGAATGGTAAAGCTAAACATTGAAAGTCAGTTAGAATATTTAAATTCGGTAGGTAATGGCAATAAGATTGAAAATTTTTCGGAAGGAGAAAAACAGGGAGAGCGTTTTGGAGCTAGCGGTTAATTAAGATTTTCAAGTTTTTGACCTGAAAAAACCTTTTGGGGAAAGCGGTTTTTGGTTGAAACACCTCTTAAATTTATCTTAAAATCTTAGAAAATATCTACCGTACCTTGAGAATACATTGATACCCTACTATGTATTTCGTTAATTAATCACAGCTTTTGAACTCAGAACCTGAATTTCCTTAGCAACAGACCCGCCTCAATCTCTCATAAGTCATAACTCAAATATTCCAAGTTATCTGTTGATCGGAACTTAATTGAGCGTAAATAAGACTGTAGAATTCGAATGACAAATTTATTGTTCATGATTGCGGCATTACGCATTTTAAACAGAACAAATCACGAAACCCCCGGGCGCTGCCGCTACCTGAACCTTGGAATAAGCGGACGTCGAACTGTTAAAAAAAACTTGGCTTTTTAATATACATAATCTAATAATATAAGTAACAAGGAATCATTTCTACCACTACTTAAAGTATTATTATGCCACAGATTTTCTCGAATCTCGAACGAACGAACCGTTTAGAACTCCAAATAAACCAAAAATCCTTTGATGTTTGTTTAAGTTAGTATAGTGTATAATTGCGAGTTCAAATTCTACCGCAATTGAACATTTTGGTACTACTCATCATCATCATACCCCCCATCAACTCATTTCCTGCCCTTATCCCTCTAAGTGGGGTCGGCATAACACGTTTCTTTATTCCATTTCCCTCTATAGCTCGTCATATCAGTACTCACTTCTTTCACACACATTTTGGTACTACTATAGTTTTTATTTATTTATGAAAAAAACTAATCCTATGGAATATTATGACTCAAAGCATCATCAATTCTATAACTCATGTTTATCTAATTTAAGTGAAAATTTCGGGACTTCATCTTTTCTTTATTTTTTTTTGTATTTTTAAAACTACACTTGCTCGCACTTTTCCCTACGTTTCGAGTGCGTTACAGTAATGGCTCTCGTGGTCACAACACAAGTAGACATGTTCATTCATCTATTATTTTATCAATGTCGCCAACTTCAATACGTCAGTTGGACTGTATATCATTGATCAAAATAATTACCAGTTCTTTGAAAATCAATCAGTATAGGTCACATTTGATCTAATTTATGTCATTTTGCTATTTACAAATGGATGACGAATATTTAATGGCTTTTTTGTCAACTGGATCCGCCTTGTCTGTGATTTTTAATTGATTCTTCGTTTGATCTATTTAAATAAATTAATTATCATATATTACATAATAATGGAATGTAGGTAACTTCTGCAAAATGTAACCTATGTATGAAAATTGTATTTGGACACACCATTGAAAACACTAGGCATAGTATTGATGTATTTCTGTTTGTACCCACATGTTCTACCCAAAAGCAAAAAGTAATTATAATTATTGGTTATTGACAATCCCTTTACTTAAAAGAGTTATGTACTTGTAACTCAGGCAAATTTACTCAGATGGCGAAACAAGAGTTCAGAAATGTAATTTCGAAATTAAATTTAACCAAATTTAACTAAATAAATAGACAAACATTCTTTAAATCATATTAAGTTGACAAACTCACAGTTAAACTGTTTTGTATAAATCTGACTTCCCTCAACTAATTCGTAAATAGTAGACAGAAAGGTGCATTAGATGGAGCATAGGCCATTATTGAAACGTTGAAAGTTTGTTATACATCACGCACATGTTCAGAAAGAAAGAAAGAAAAATGTTTATTTCGTAGGACCTCAAGGATCACTCAAAAACGTACAGTCTTATAAGCTGGGTGACTCTATTGCCTGTTCCAAAACAACTCCCTACACCAGTCCCTACATCAGTTTTCGTGAGTGTTGTTATTTCAACCTGTACAAATTAAATTGCAATACAAAAACAATCTTTCTTTAATAATGTCGCCTTTGTATCAGATAAATGCCTAGATATGTATCATTAATTATTTAAATGAGTTGGTTATTGATACCATTCTATTTCCTCTTAAATAAAGGTCACTTAGTTCCTCTATGTACACAGATACCTAACTATAAGTAGGTAAATATCATAAACAATGCAGGTTCTAGTTAGAGTAACTCTTATTATCTAAGTAACTATTTTTTGTCCAATACGATTAATAAAACATTTCGACCATACATTTCAATTGAACTCTATTGAATATGTATTTTCAGCAGCTGAAAATTAGAATATTTACCTTTGATTTTACAATTATGTTTTTTTTAGTTTTTGTTAGTTTACTAAATGATTTATAGATCTTAGTGGTATTGATGTATTAAAATACAACAAATTGTTTAAAATGAAAACCTGTAGTCTCTACAAGCAGAAAATCACACTATCAATCCACACATCTATAGTTACAAAGTTCTGCGTTTCTAATACGAGTATTCGTAGGAAGAAGATTTTATTTATTCATCATCATCATCATCATCATGTGCAGCCCGTCTCATCCCACTGCTGGGCATAGGCCTCTCTTCGCTTGTGCCAACCCTCCCTATCCTGCGCCAGTCTGACCCATGTACGACCTGCTGTTTTGACAATGTCGTCGACCCATCGAGCAGGCGGACGACCTACTTTTCTATAGCCCTCCCGGGGGACCCACTCAGTAACAACCCTGCTCCACCTGTCGTCACCGCGTCTGGCCAAGTGTCATGCCCAGCTCCACTTGAGTCCCAATATTCGCTTGCTAACATCAAGGACTTTCGTTTGCTTGCGAATTTGAATATTGGGAACTCGATCTAAAAGGGTGATATTTATTTTAAAATAATTAGGTGAACTTTTATTTTAAAATAATATTTTTATTGTATGTAACAGGCGGGCGAGTAATGTCGAAGGTTTGGCCGTAGCTTTATAGTTACATTCCACTCGGCGAATGTGAGCGTTAGGCCCCGCCCTGACAATAAAGGAGCTACCGGACTGTTAAGGCACATGATAACCAATGTCTATGTCTTAATCCTTTAAGGATGTATTTTGTCTGTAATAATCTACGCATTTTTTTAATGAATAATTGAACAAATAAAAAATACAACAATAATTGCAAGTTATTTCAAGGAATCTTTTAGTGAGGTGGATTTTCTGCATTTTTTTCTTTTATGTATTCTGTGCTATAACATAAAAATCACTCTAATACTAAAAACAAACACAAAAAAGTAGATAGTTATTTTTTTTACGTTTAGACTAAGGTCAAATGTCATGGATTCGCATAACCATTAACAATAGGTAGCGTTTCAGACACCTTACTGGGAATCGACGAAAACGAAGTTTCGTGACAATTTTTGGGGTTAGTTTATGTTGGTGTTGATGGATACTGAATTTGTAACAGTTCACCAATAAAAGCTGACCCAGAAAATTGTCACGAAACTTCTTTTCGTTGATCCCCAGTAATGTAGCCTCAGCATTCGGGCGTAAGTTACCAAAGTTTAATTTCGTTTCCCCTTAACACTGACCAGTAATAAAACCGACAACCATGACATATTGCTGTCGCGTAGTTTTATTGAGCTCTTATTATAAACCAATAATATTACCATAACAAGCCGGATGCTGTATTGTCGTCTAGAAACCCCTACACACTGCCATTATTTTGTGATTCAGAGCAGGTTGACAGCAACGTGAAGTTCATTAAATCTTACAAAAACCTTTGTCCGAACTGACTGTTAATTGTTTAAATGTACAGTCACTTCTAGGTCTAGAAAGCTTATATTACCAATCTAATAAGTTATTTCTAATTACATTGGTTCAATGGTCTCTGGATGCGATCGGCCCAACACCGGAAGGAGTGGTTAAGGGTGGAGGAGGTCAACCTTCAGGCTTCAATGATGATGTTGATGAAGCATACTTTATTACGTTTTAGACATGGGGTAGGTTTTTTTTTTAACTAAACCTTTGAATGAGAAAGGAACTGGAAGGAAGACAACAGTCCTATAGTATGAATCCTTTACGTACCAGTAAAAATTTATAAGCTAACAACGTCAGGAACTTGAACTTGTCTACGCCCATTAATCGCTGATTTTAGTCCTCAAATGTAAGACCTTTAAGGCTTTATACTTAAAAAAATATACTAATGTTCAATCAACGATAAAACAATAGTTTAATCGATACCGGAAGCGGTCTAATAGATCTAATCTGTCAAATCAATGTTGCTTTTCCAATGAGTGAATGAAAGAAACATACTGTTGATAAGACAGCCGAAAATTATGCGCATACAAATTCAACCCAAAAATAGACGATTAATCAAAGTTTTAAGTAACATTTTCGCATCACTTTGAATAGATTAGAGACAATTATAAAAATAGTTTTAAAACATTTGAATTTTTATTTTTCTCATTGATTTATGTATTAGCTCTGCCTTCAGTGCTACAGGTCGTGGGTTTTCCAGCAGCTTGTTGGTAGATACTGAATTTGTAACAATGCACCAATATAAGCTGACTCCGAAAATGGTCACGAAACAATATGTATGACCAGTATGACCTCAGGCATTTTTTTAAAAGTGTAAATTAACGGCTATGTTTTCACTAAGCCCTTCGACCACGAACTAGTTTACAGATAAAACAATAAGAACCTGTTTATTCCACTTTAATTGTTTAGATTCTAGACTATGGTTATATAATGCATAGTTGAATTGAATTAGTATGTATAAATGTATGTAGTTGACACGCTACGGGAAACCCTTACTTCCGTCACTGATGGAATTTTCATCGCGATGACGAACAGTCATGCCGGACATTGTACATAGGTACTTACATATTTTTTTTTGTTTTATTACTATCAGTTTTCGAATTATATCCTAACTATCCTCGCTAACGGGTCAAGTATTTCAAATGTGTCCAATTATTAGTTTAGATATGCAAGTTACCGGCAGCGGCACTAGATTCTCTCATACATTTTGTGATACTTGATTCGGTATTGCGGATAATGTATTAGTAGTAGATACAGTAAACTGGTGGTAGCGACTCGGAAGCGTTCTAGTGTGAATTAATCTATCTTTTACTCAGTGGGAGAGAATTCGAGAACTAATACTGCAAGCCTCTTTTACTGCAAGTGGTATCCCATTGAAACTTGGTAGTTTTAATTTCGGAAGAAATTTAATAAACGAAAAAAATACTAAGTTCCATTATATCCGTGTTTTTTTTCATTATTTCACATTACTTCTATACAAAAATAATACAAATTTAGTAATTTGTCAAAGACAGTAAGCAAAACAAAAGATGGACAGGTTAATGAAATAGATGTAAGTAAATTGAGTTCGTTCGTGTGAGTCAGCAAGTACTTGTCATTGTCAAATCGACATCTTTGAAAAGAAATCTAAACGCCTTGAACATAAAGGTCAAGTGTTTGGTAGATGATGCATTTCTTATTTGTCATGAAGTAGGAAGCTGGTCCATGATTTTTTACATGATTTGATCATTGAATAACATGATTTTAATTGAACATAGTCAACATGCTTTTTATAGTTCATTTTTGATGATGCTTGAGCTGTCAACTTAATGTCTACAAACACATAAAGTCCCACATACATACAGTTGAAAAAAAACTTTTTGATTTAATAAGAAAAATTACGTTGTTTCTAAAGAACAAGTACCTTTACACAGCAAAAGGATTATCTAAGTAACGAATTTTCGTCAAATATTATTTGAAACTTGTTAAGATTGATTAAGATGAATTTCTATGACAACATGGTAGGTATAATGTATAAGAAATCGTTGTTACGAAAATTATTTGCAATCAATAAATTTAAACATTTTGAATTGTTGATTGCTCATCCATATTTAATGTTTGACAAGTTTGTACACATATTTGGATATAAATAGAAGTGAGTCATTCATCATAAATATAGCAAACATTTCAAACTTTCCAATGGTAAACATCAAAGCAATTAGCAATATAAATGAAAGATAGGATCTAAATTGCTTTTGAGAGAGCTTTTTAGATCTTCACTGAAAGAATGGATTAGTGTCAAAATCCTCTTTAGAGCTAATGTAAAAAAAGGGAATTAATCAAAGGGATTTTCGCACATGATGATCGAAGTGTTGATAGTGATGTTATCAAACAACTATTCAAAGATAATTATTTGAGACAAATAATTACGCATAACTAAAATCAGTACCTATAAAATCTTAACAAAATTAAAAATCCAAAGCCTCGTTGAAATCGATATTTTCCCCAGTACAAAAAAATACAATTTCTTCAACAAAACGTGTCACCATTCATAAGCGAAAATACCATACCAATAAATATGCAATTTGTAAGGTCCAATCCAGTTTTCACGTCCGTGATGGGCAGCATTTTTTACGAAAGTGGTTTTTCCAACATACCGAAGTAACGAGTATTCGTTGTAGATCCTGCTATTTTTAAGGAATATAGCATTGGACTTTCTCTTCGTAAGACAGCAATTTCCTGGACTCTCGAGATGCGTTTTGTTCATAATTCCGAAGAGAAATACTTATCAGATCATCAAACTTTTTCAATTGGACCTCCTCAGGAGCACCGATAAAATCAGTCTATTATTGACGGAATACTGAGCATACAAAAAAATCTGCATTTATATTATAAAAAAAACTCTGCCTGACAAACACACAAACAAAACAAACAAACAAGACAAATTTTACATTATAAGTTTTACCAATAGGTAAAACTTATAATGTAAAATTTGTCTTATCAAACTTTTCCACCTTGGAATTAGAGTCGAGATCATAATATTATAATTTCTTTTTAATAAAATGTTACATTACACTTCAATGGAGCGCGTTGAAGTCTTTTGTATCAGAAATAAGAATAAGTTGTTTAATTATAATTTAAAATGGCTCAATTAAAATGCTAGTTGCCAGAATTTTCCTATATCACAAAAACTTTATTATAAAACACAAAAAATTCGCTGACTTAGTTTATAATGAAAATAACGACCTTGTTACGCAAACATTGAAGCAATGTAGGTACTTACCTATAATAATTGTATGCAAATTAAATCAAGGGTTCGCACATCAAGATATCCAAATATTTAAAATATTTTTTTTATAAATTAAAATTACGATTTTTTTAATATTTAGCCTTTCTTTTGATATGGCAGCCAATATTTAACCGACTTCAAAAAAAGTGCTTCCATGTTTCACTGTAAGTTTATTGTTTTTAGGATGTTCCGTGAATGACTTGATTTTTGTAAGAAAGAAAAGAACAATTTTCTGCCCTCTTACAAAATTGAAGTCGGATAATTTTTTTGTTTTAATTTTGTCGCTGTTTCTTACTTAATTATTGTATTGTCATCGTTTTTTGACAAGGTGTGAAAAGTTACAATTATATGATTCGACTGCTTTAACTGGGTGCAAATACTCCGTAACATACAAAAAAATCAAGCTAATTGAAACCGTTTAAAAATAGAACTTGCTAATTTCAAACAATCCGCTCTACATCCTTCTACGTAAACCATAAATCCCCACCGGACATGCATCATCGGAAGTTTTACACTGAACTCTTTCGGCCAGTGACAACTAAGGTCTTTAGTAAAAGGAACCGGTCATATTTACCACACTTTACTCTCAGTGCCCGCGCGATCGCGTGTGCCGACGCACGTGTGCAAACCTCCTTGCTAAACACAGCCCGCCAAAACTCGAAGTGTTCGAATTACAAACGTGACAGTTGTTGTGAAACTTTAGAGTTTTTTTTAGCAGACAACAGGACTTGAGGTAATTTTCTTTTAATAAAAAAAAATGTGTCGTGTCAATCAAAGTTTATTTGATCTTTTTACGACCGCGGTAAACATTTTAAGATACTAAACTACAGTTTATAATTCAATTACTATGAGTCAGAGTTATTGTATAACATTATTTTAACGAGTGATAATAACTATTGGTCATTTACTATTTAAGTTTATTCGTAAGACATTTTATTTTTAGCGAGGCTTTTTAGGAACAGCCTTGAATGTGTCGCCAATATTTACGCAATCGTCATCAACGATCAAATTGAACCAATGACATAACATCTAATCTAAGTCCCATTTACGCGTTGCAAGATTCTTGCATACAATAAAATTGAAGCAATATTTGAATTCAATGGCTTAAAAAATGCTTAGACTGTGCAAGTCGTGATGACGGTAAATTTAATTGTATGCAAATGACAAGTAAGTTGCGTCGTGAAAATTGTACTTTTACTCTAAACTACCATTTTAATCAAAAACGAAACGATACACATCACATGGTACTATGTATACTAATTACCATGAAATATAAACATGACTCTGGCCATCCCTCTGGGAATCTTAAAGAGATATTATGCAGGATGATTTATTAATGCGCTAGCTATCAAATTGGTCACCAGTTAGGTTTAAGAAAACTTTTAATTTAAAGTGACTATGACAAGAACTAGGTTCTTCTTAAATTAAGGGCATCTTGTACAACACAAAGTAAAAGAAAAATGGAAAAATCAAGTTATTTTTTCTGTTTTGTGCTTGGGACTGTCAAGGAATAATATGTGTATTGAACTAGCCTAAATATGAACAAAAGTTTTTTTATGAATCACCTACTAATAGTCCAAATATTACCAAACAACAAGGTTATCAATAAGACACACAGTAAGCAAAACCAGCGGGAAAGATTCTACGTAAGATTTTGAAATGAATGTGTAACTTTGTGGCTTGGTTGCGTCAAGTTGCTCAAAAGTAGCATAAGTTTTCGTATAGAATATTGATGGATATTTTCTTATCAACTTTAAGTTAAACCGCGATTCGTGTTTCTTCGACATGATGGTTTGATAAATCACTATCTTTTCTTAATGCTTGTAGACTAATTAGTCGTTTTCTTATGTTGGAGAAAATTACATCTGGCTACCCCTCTTTCATGTTCAAAATCTAAATATGTCTATGGTTATTTTTGATTTCATTTTCATTTCTCAATGGAATAGAGGATCTATAAAATTGTTATTTATTAAAACAAGTCTTAGTCAAAAACCTGTGTGAATTTATAGAAAATGTACCTAACTGAATAACTTCTGTCGCGACTCTCCCACGTTTTATTATGACAAATTATGACTCATTAACTTACATTAAAAAATGGCGCGTGTAATGTTTATTTAATTTAAGAATAACGAAATCACTGTAATTTGAATCAAATTAGAAAATGTCTTCGGGCTATTTTATTCTGTCATAACATTAAATTACATACCTCTGTTTTTGATAACAGAAGTAGGTTATAATTTATTAATATTAATTAGATGCACAATGGTCTGATAATTATCAAGTGTTAACCATTTCAAAAATAGAGACTTTATATTTTTAAAAAGCAAATCATTGAAGCAAACCACCCCTGATTAACCGCCTAACCTTCGGATCTTAAGTCGATTTAGATAGGTACTATGTCCCTGCACAAATGGTCTTTCTTTTACTTTAATTTTTAAAAAGTAATTATGCGTACTTCTTTGATATACGTACATACGTCGTTTATATCGTAGTGGACAATGGATCAAACCTACATGTCGTATAACTTTTTGCGGCTACCAGGAAATCGTTTTTTCTGACCTTAAATCGAAAGTCCGTAATAATTAAAACAAGTTTTAATAGAGAATATACACGTGTATATGTATACATCATTGTACTTTCCGGGTAGCCTTGTCAAGTCGTTGACATGTAATTGTCATTGAAGAAATTGTATCGAAAGTTGTAAAGGGATTACCCAACCTTTTGGACTTTATCAGTCAATCTTAATAATTCACCTTTCGTTTTGCTTACCGCCAGTAGCTATTTGACATTTTTTGTATGAAATAAATTTCAAATATCAACCCAAAGTAAGCAAAACTAAAGATAGGTTACTAAGACGTAAGTCGTTTGTGTACGAGATTAACAAAAGTAAAAAGTCAACAAAGAAAATGGAACTGGAATTGTAGTAGCGTCACTTATGAACAACAAACAGACATATTTTAAAAAGCATCATTGTTATCATAATGCGAAATCATTTTGCATTTATTTACTAAAAGCAAAAAAAAAATCGTTTTATAAAATCTCAGTTTACGTCAAAGCAGTCACTTTGCAGTTTTTATGGTCGCTATCGAGGCCGTAACCGGTCGTGTATGAACTTTATGATAATATTGTTTCATGAAATATTTTAAAAGTTAAACAATAAAATAAACAGATACTTACTGACATTTGATTAACTTACATCCTTTTGAAAATCTCTAAAGTTCTTCTTCTCTCTATTTGCATGACCACTTTTATTAAGCTTTGGTCCATTTTCATAACTAGTTTTCAGAGAAGGATATTGCTTTTCCGTAACGTTTAGTTATGAAAATGAACCAAAGGCATAAAGCGGCGATAGGCTTGCAACCTGTATCACACAGTTAAATGTCATGTTGACTTATTATGGTAAATGGTGTTGGGGAATAACAAAATTATAAATAGGAATGCTGTTTTAAATGTCTTTGAATGAACCATGATTTGGTGTGTAACGTGAATAAACATCAAACTTTCGTAATTTAAATCGGATATTGATTATGCAAAAGTATTTTTATGGATTCGCTGCGGATATTACATTTTTTTAAATCTCACTTTTCCACATAAACTATTTTTTTTACGAAGTACCAAATTTAAATTAAGACTCGTTCTAATATTTCTTTACTAGTTACGTAATGCAGAGTCAAGCTTTCCCAGCCTTAAAAAAACAACCTGTACTTACCTTTATTATTTTTAAAAAGAGTAAAGCTGCGTTCGGAAACTAGTTTCCGAATGAAACTATTGTAAATTCAATGTTAGCATTGCGAAACATTATAAATATCAATAAAAAATAAATGATCTACTTTATTGGCAGTTAAATCTTAGTTCGATTGACCAATTGATTGCTACTAGTTTCATTGGTACTAATGAAGGAATGAATTATGTGCATCCATAGGTTGAACTTAAGTATTTCGACCTAATTCCATCAATCACATACTGATTACAACATGGCTGATGCGATCTACTTTTTGGTTATTGAATGTGAAGCAGGTTTTTTTAAGGCGCGGTGGTAGGGGCCTTGGGAGCTTTAAACTCTTATCCTTGGTTCGAATCCCAGTCTAACATTAAAATCTCTTGGTAGTGATTTTTAGTTAAATATTTAATTAGGTACAATTACTTTTATCTCACACGTGTAATATTATGCACCTTATTATTTTGTTTGTTTTAATAAACCTCTAAAAAAGATAGATCGAAAGTAGAATCTTATCTTTTATTATCCCCTTGGGAATTTAAAGTCGTGATAATATTTACTATTTTTACTTCAAGAAAACAACTTATAATTTTATAGATCAAGTATCAATTTGTACTTGTAACTTAATCATTTACAATCGACCTATTTAAGGACATTTTACCAAGTAAGCCGACTGATTAATTAATGATCTTGAATTTATTAGGGTTTTAACTAGGGCATATCAATTGCACCTGTTGTGTTCAATAGTGTTACAGAATGATGCCTATTAAGGTGGTCCAATTTTCATAGTACCTATATATCTATTATCATCCAAAAACAGAATAAAAAAAATTAACTTTATCAACACAATAATGACAAACAAACTTTTTCCGTTCTGAATTTTTAAGATCGGGCACTTTTGTTCAATAACTTTAATAAGCTAAAGGAACACATAGAATACCGTGTTCTATGTGATTTTTGGGGTACTACTGACAAAAAAAGGGTTTTTTATTAAGTACATTCTATCTTTACTCATTAATAGCTAAAACGTATTTCTAAATTGTTACAATCTTCATCATCACATTTTAATTTAATCGTCTTAATAACCGTTAATTTGAATAAATTTTGTAGTCTAATCAATGTGACAAGAAAATGAAGTTCGCCAGTCCATCTATGGATTTTAAATGTCAGTGTAAACTGTCAACATACTGAATCAGATTTAAATAATTTAAATGGCTCTAGGCCGAACATTACGGTGCTGGCACCATGTTGACACATGTCATGTTGTTTAGTCGAAACGCTGATAAAATATTCTTGATACTTGACGTACGAGCAAGTACGCGTAGTCATGACTCGACGAAGTTTTCGCCTGTGTGTCACCAGTTTTAGGGACACACAGGAGAAAAAAAGTAGAGCCACAAGTTCGCAAACTTACTCGCACGTTTATCGCGCTTTTAATTATTTTGATTTTAATTTTTAATATCCAAAATAATTTACTACCGCAACTAAGGGCTACAGTCCACCATTTTTTACATGATTGAAATTCAAGGAAAAGTATAAACTTTGTTGTTTTTTATAAATAGTTTTAAACTTGGTGCCTATTCCTTTCTCTGAAGTATAGGTACTAAAAACGACAAACAACATTCTATAAATAAATTATATCTACCACTTTAGAAGAGCAAAGAACCACTTAATATTTTGTTCTGGCAGTTCTGCAAAAGATAAAGATGGTGAAATTTAAAAACATTCCATTCGATATTTAAATAAATATTATATCGATTCGATTGGCGAACTCGACCTTGGTGGATTAATTCGAGCAATCCAATGGAATGCAACAATGACCATGAATTAGTCAGATTTTTTTAACAATAAATACCTAGGGATTAAAATTAAATGACATAATTTTGTTCTAAGAATTGCAAGCCTAATGATGATTGTGTTGCAATTTTTGAGTTAGTTACTTTGCAAGAAGGTTAATAGTTTCAAGTACTTTCGTGATTATTAAACAAATTACACAATAAGACAAGTGATTGAATCGTCTGGTTAATTAAGTTACCCCCGAATACGGAAACTCTAATTAAAGTAAGTGGTGCTTAAAAATGACATAATTTGACATTTAATTTTGTCCATACAAATCCGTAAAAAATTACTTCCTCAAGGGTTTATACGGGCTTAAATATTTAATTTGTGTTTGAAAATTTGGGCATTAGATGAAAAAGTTAAATGGTTTTAAGTACCTGCTTATTCTCGTATTTTTTTTTTGGCTAAATTAACACTTACTACAGATTTTATTTAATAGCCTCATATTATTTAAGTTTTAAGTATTTCAACTATCTATGGAGACAAAAATGTAAGTATTTTAAATCACATTTTATCCAAATCTCAAAAGATATTCTTAACATTTGCTTTTCTTGAAATAGTCCAATAGATCTTAATAATAACAAAGTGACCATCTTATTCTTTTGGTTTAAATATGCAACCTTGTTTAAATTCAAATATTTTGTTACAAATTCAAAAAGTGAACTTAGTCAATAAAATATTAAAGTTAAACCCACGCATTGTGTTTTACGATCGTGTTCTTAGACTTAGATTTATTGGCATATTAAAATTATATTTTAAGCAAATACTTAATTAATAATTAACCTTTAATATTTAATTAAGTGTATTCCTAGTAGTTTAGCACTAAAACCCAGGGATGCAAATCAAATCAATCTTATACAGGCTGGAATTTTTCAATGTCTTCTGGACGAAAAATACTCTAAAAAACAAAGACAGGTAATTTTACACTACGGAATCATTCTATTTATTTTGAAAACTATGTTTAAAATATGCTTTCCACTGTATTATCAACAGCTAAAATTAAAAACCACTCTTTGTACTTTTATGACATCCTAAGGACATTCTGAAAGAGGGGCATTAAAAAATTCCACCCTGTATGTGTACAATGATAAAATTAAAAGGTAGGATAAATGGGTTTGGCATAATATTCTTAAGATGATAAGAAACTAATTAAGACCTACATAATCTACAAACTAACTTTAATTATATAACAGTACTAAACCTTTTTACTCCAAGATTCGTTTTCATTCCCATATGCATGTAGAACAAAAGTTTCCCACGAGTTGACAACTTTACTTAATTACAAAATAAACCTTGTGCATTTGCAAATTGAATACATTTTAGAGTTTATTCGTGTCTCGAAAATGTATAATCGTGCATTTACCTAATATTGAAGTAAGGTTATGTCAGACGTGATGCTTTTTGCCAAAATTAGTGCAGAATTGCCTCCGTTTTAGGTCAGAGCATGGCATTGATTATTTTCAATGGCATTTAGGTAGGTACTTAACCTGTATATTACCTACATAAGGACACAATCATGTATACACACCCACCACTGCGCTCGCGTGGTACCAACTAGGATAAAAAGCCGCCTATGTGTTATTCAAAGTCATAAGAGATTCCAAATTTCAGTTCACTACAAATAGGTACTTACAATAAGGTTGCAGGAAAATAGGTCTTGCTTCAATAGTTCTATTTATAATACCTAGGTACCTACAGTCAACTTGTTTCGTGGAAATATGTAAAGTGAAGGGACAAATAGCTAAATTGTTAACACTGATCTGAACAAATACAATAAATTATAAAGTAACTAGCCGCGCCACGCGGTGTTACCTGCTGTTCCCGTTCCTGTGAGAATACCGGGATCAAAGGTAGCTTATGTGTTTAGATTATCCAGAATATAATTATATCTTAGTCTCAAATTTCATTAAAATCCGTTCAGCGGTTTGAGCGTGAAAGTCACTCATAAACTTTTATAATATGAGTAGGATTTCATTTATTCAACATCTATTTGTGATCGTAATAACAGTAAAAACTATGGTTTTTGAACCTTTCTTCACGGTTTTATAAACGCGGTTAATTTTAGAAAAAAAAAATCGTAGAAACCCGGTACTTGGTCAACTTCGGGCGCTGGAGACTGCGACACAGTTTTTTAACTACTGCAATCTCCAGCGTACGCAATTTTACAAGTTACCTACATTTGTATTTTGTTCCGAAAAATAAATACTTTATACTTATACTTATACTTCGAACGAATTGACCGTGTTCTATCGCTTATTTGAAATAAATATTTTATAGAGGTAAAATTTGTTTGACGGAGGTAATCTCCGAAAGTGCTCATCCGACTTCCGAAATTCTTTCACTGATGTGTAGAATGGACTGTCGGGATGGTTTTAGGTTATATGTTATCCCAGTAGTTTCATTCGTACACCCGTGCAAAGCCGGGAGGTGCTGCTAGTTTGAATTATGTTAGAATTGGTTTGGATGCTGGACTATTCTATCATAAAAATACTAATACGATACTAATTAATACTGCTTTTGCCCTACCGCCTTATTCTCCAAATAATGTGGCCCAACACTACAAAACAAATAACCATTAAATTGACATTTTGTGAGTATCACGAAGACGCTCGGGTTTCCCCTGGCAGTGCCGAAACTGAAAGGATCACGACTCGCCTTTCAAATCGATGCCATTTGTAAGTGGCAAGGATATCACGAATCGCGGGAAATCCAACTATAAAGTACTTTGGAGCTTCGCGGTTGCTCCAATTTCATGTACTTTTGAATTTTTATTTATGATCTATTTTTATTTTCTTCATATATGAAACTGTGTTTTTAAAAAATGTCTTTTGTCGATGTCGATGAAAAGAGTTGACAAAATATTAAGCGGTAATTAAAACTAAAAGAAGCTGGTTACTTTAGATTTACTTGAGATTGAATTAAATAATGAGATTCACATCGCAATGAGATTCGCTAAGGAGTCGGTTAAACAATACAAGCATAGGTTCGTTGATTCGTTCTAATTGTGAAAACTATTTTTATAGATATTGAAGTAGGATAATAGACATTTAATTTATTTTCTATCAATACAATAACGATTTGTTCGTTGTTTCAGATTCACGAGTGCCGCAGTGTTGAAGTGTAAAATCTAAATCGTGTAGTGTTGTGCTATCATAATGAGAATACGTTCGGTGTAGATCTCACGTGCAATGTCGCAACGTCTATAACGTAACACAATATTGATTTAACAAGTTGACATTTCGCGGCAATGAAGTAGCAATGGCGTTGGCAAACTACACAATAGCGACCGTCGGAGTGGCGACGCCGGCGATTGCAGCCACATCGGCGACCCCCCTTAAAGTCAACCTCGACGATCTTCTGTACTCGCCCGACGACCACCAACCAGATGCTCCCCAGCAGAGCAACGAGCCCTTCACTCCTCCGAACACAAGGAGGCCGAAACTGCGGAAGCGAGCCGGCACCGCCTACCTGCCCCCGCTGAACCAATTCGCTCGCTACCCACAGACCAACGTCCCACATAACCCCTACAATCTCCACACACAAGTGTACCAACAGAACACTCGGCTGGACATTCAGATAGAAAATCAGAGAGTGCACGAAGTCAACACACAGTACGATAACAGTGGACAGTACCACCACGATCCTACCGGAGACTATGACTACGAGCAGAGGAGGTTAAACCAGAACCCACAAACAGTTGGTTACAGTCCAGGGTACGCGGACACACCGTACTCTCCTCTGACCACACCGAGTCCATCTAGTCGACCATTCCCCAACCAAAACGTACCTAACTTCAACTTTGTGAATAGAGCCACTGCTCCCACCCCTCCTAGAACAAATCCTGAACCACCGAAGACCAGTAGCGGGCAGGGAAGTGGGCAAACACAGACACCCCCGGACCGACCAAGAGGGTTCACGAAAGTGGAGACGGGAGCCTCTGGTGGAAAAACACAGTTACATGCAGTCCTAGACTATGATGATCCCGATGATTACTATGATGATGTCCCCGGAACAAGTGAGTTTCATTTATATTCAAGTAGCTTAACAGTCCAACAAAAGATGTTTCTAAATGACCTTACATTGGCATTTGATGTACTCGGAAGTAAGGTCCTCAAACATAAAGGGTACGTTCCACTCAAACAAAAAATAGTCTACGCATGTCAACCGATTAAAAACCTTATCGAATCAGTGCTTTTCCTATTAAAAAACGAACAAAGCCTCCGATTAGCACGGTCCAAGGTGGTCAACAACAATTAAATCCTGTTAGCGCTCGTGTTGATTATGCCAGAAGCCAGACAGTCGATCTTATCCGAATGTACTCTCAAACCTAGCTAGGTAGGTACGTGGTCTAGGTTTGCTCCTATGAGCTCCAATTATTATAATAGCCATAGGCTAGGTACTTTACTTACTCATTTTCTTTCGCGCAGCTCTGCAAATTCGAGTCGTTGTTTATAGACAAGTACCTATGACTTTTTACTGTTGTTTAATTGACAGAGAATCCATGATTGATCCTAGCTAGACCCAAAAAAAAAAAAAACCAATTACCGATTACTCACCAATATTTTGAGAAGCTGGGAACTAGGCAATATTCGAATTGCTTTAGGAACCCGCCGACAGATCTTATCCGAACGTGCATTATTCGTAGGTCTATGGAACCTCACGATTGGTCCAGTTACTTCCACTATCAGTCGATAGCCACTAGCCTTGGCGGCGGGCGGAATTCATAGAAATGGAGCGTACTTAGTAACTTGTTTTTGGAACAAGTTCGCAGAAACCCTTGGCCTTCTCTCTTAAATGTCTCAGTTGTAGTGATTTCTGGTGACACTCTTTCTTTGTTAAAATTTGCCGATGATTATGCATTTTGTAGTTGTATTATTGAGATTTGATATTGTTGGTCCTCTGGACCGGGCTAAGTGTCATAATAGAGAGGACTCTTAGGTATAAAACCCTCACTATATCTACTGGACGGTAGATCAATCGCTTCAGTCCCTAACTTGGTACTTGCCATGGTTAGCTTTAGGTACCTACTGGCGACCAGTCGCCAATGCCACGCAGACAATGGACAGTTTGCCGCGGACGTCGATACATGTACATGAATATTGTTTGTGGCCTAGAAATCTAAAGATCAAACTAGGTTAGTCCGTAAAATTAACCTTTTGGAAAACAGAATAAGAGTCAGGCACTCAATTTTTACATTGAGTGAGTAAAGTCCCGTTTACACGATGCAACTTTCTTGCCTGTTGATTAAATAGACTGTCATCATGACTTGCATGGTCTAAGTATAGTTTGTTGAACCATGCATGGTAGTCAAATATTTCTTCAATTTACTTGTGTACAATAGACAAGACTATTGCATCGTGTAAATGAAACTTAAACTTGATATTTCGAGTTGTTGCCATTGCATTTAATAAACACTATTGAGGCACCAGGCACCTATTTTTGTATAACCGTGATCTTTAAAAGATAGCAATCTTCACCGCGTTTATTTCAATGTCAATATTCATTGTCAAGTTGGAGTACGTAACCATAACAAAAGTATAACGTAACTTTTACTTGTTTAATTGAAGAACCACTTTGTGGGTCTACGTGAGTACAGTTTAACTGTATGTACTGACACGGCAAGTTATTTATTAATCAAGTTTAGTGGAACGTTCGGGTGTTGAAAGAGCCTATGTGGGAAATATCCTTTAGGTACATCAGACAATTAACTTACTTAACATTGCGTAATTTGCGTATGCAAGCTGTAAATAAAAACATTGATTAACAATTAATACTTATTCTCTTTACCTAGAAAGAAGATTTGTTAACGACAAAAATTCACTTAAATCTATTGCAAAATAAAATGTCATAGGTAAAAGTTGCTGGATTAAAAGATAATCTGAAAGTTGGCAACGTGTGGATTAAGTTTCCTAACTTACGGAGTAAGGTGAGGCTAGTGGTCAATAACACGGCTCTAACGAGATGCATAATCTTTGAAGATCGCGACTGGCCTTGGTTGTACCAGAGCTTGAATCACAGTTGGGTCAACCACAAACAATAAAAAACTGCCTGTGGACTAAATTGATCACAAATAATGACAATGTATTGCAATATCTTTGAAAGGTGGGAACATGTTTTAAAGTTGGATTTTTAAACGAGAACACGAATGGTGTAACATTTCTAGATTTATTTCGTTGTTCTTCTTTAACTAAACGATACAGAAAATTTTAATTACCTAAATCTCTATAAATTTTATCAGCCTATAACCTACTGCTAATTACCTACTTTTCACGCCACCTTTTCGTCATATCACTTACTTACACAGCCTACATCAGTTTCTCTAAATGATTCTAGTTTCCTAAGTATTTCACCTGACTACCAATGACTTTCGTCATCTGTCGTTTTTTCGTTCCGGAAATTTCTTATTAGGTGATATGACTTCAATAATGAACTTGCCATGTGCGTATGCACTGTGGAAATACTTTCGATCTCATGTCGAGAGGTCGGAGTACTCTACTCCACTTACCTTAGTGGCCCGGTTTTTAACTTTTTGTTTAATAAGGTACTTACTCACTTTAGTAGGTTGCTCCTAGTCAACTGTTTATATGGCCAGAACTCAGAACAATCATCTTCTAAAGACAAGAACTCACGCGAATCTGTGAACAAAAGCCGCCCTTTTCTCCAAATAATCATGTCTTGACGTGGTATGACACGGAGTGGTTATTTTGAATAATGCTATGGATTTCATAAAAAAAAGCTAGATAAAGTTCAATCTCTTACCGCGTCATGTTTTCAATGTCGTCAAGAATAGAGCAGCTGAATTTTGTGGGTCTGTCTGTTTGTCCATCTTTCACGGCAAAACGAAGCGACGAATTGACGTGATTTTAAGTGGTTATAGTTGACAGAATGGAGAGTGACATAAACTACATAAACTTACATAGATATTCCCGCGGGAACGGGACTTGCGCAGGTGAAACCGCAGCTAGTTTTGTATATCCTTGTTTTGTATGACTGAAAAGAAACGTCAACAGCATTTTAATGTTGCTCGTTCTACGTTGTTATAGTTATGAGTCGTGATAAACTCGAGTTTCCGACGTCATAAATCAACTGACATGAGGTATGCACTTCCGACGAAGGTCTCGTTAAGCATACTTGTGCCGAGTCAATAGCAAAGTTCAAACAGTTTTGTTTTAGTTACCTTTAGTATTTTGAAGTGTCTACCTACAGTCACTGAACCAAAGTAGGTTTTGAAACAAACTTAATATAAGGTAGGTACCTATGTTTTTTCTCTTTATTTTGGACACACACGGTTTGTACATTTAGCCAGTCAAGAAGTTACACGTTTTAAATTTACAACTTTCGGAAAACTAAAGTCGAAAAGTTCTCTACCATCGCTGGTTTAGAAACCTTTCCGTACCGACTATTTCTTTATACCTCTATTTATCATATGCCATACGTTGACAGGCGTCTGTCGTTGACACTATTGATGTAATCAAGCAGGTTGTGTTGTAATGAGGAGTACATCTCGCAACGTCGCGAGAGGGGCGTGTGAGAAGCCATCTTTTTTTGCACGTTCGAATTTCGAACATCTTTTTTTGCTGGTTGATAGTGATTTATTGGATAATTTGAATATGGAATACTGTGTGACGTAATAAAGTGGTCAGTGCCTGTCTGTGTCGTGAACTTAATTTATATATGTGTATTACGTAAGATCGAGTTTTCTCGTGATTTTATTTCCATTGCTATTGGACCTTCGCCAAGAAAACGATATGTGTAACAGTAAGTACCAACTGCCTAATTTATAAGTTGCTTAATTCGTCAGTGTCCTATTACGAAATGCAAATGAGATACATACTTAAATTATTGTTCGTAATACATTTTATCAAAGTCAATAGTGTCGGTCATACCTACGGCATTGTCACAATCACACCCTGCCCTTTCAAATACCAGTCTTGTTAGTCAGTGTCCCCGAATTCTTGCAGGTCAACTTGTTGGGGAAATGTTAATCTAAATAAGTATTAGTTTACGTCTTACAGTGCGCAGTCCAAATACCATAATACGATTGACCATCCATTTTTGTACGAGTGCGCATTCGTGTCCAAACGGCATCCGTTTTAGATCAAAAGCCTTTCTTGTGTAATGATTTCTAATTTTTTTTTAAACTTGTATCAAAAAAACTCCCTTGGCACTCCTATTTTTATCACTATAAACACCTGTTTTGTCGATTATTTCTAACGAGTTGACTCATAGCTGGCAACTTTACTTCTAATTTCCACAAAAAACGTCCTTCATAAAATCTGTTTCTATGCAATAATCTGAGATGAGCACATAACGGTTACGAAATTAATGATTAAAACATAGATACAAATGCTAGAACATTAATGGACCTGTTTCTGCCATCTGTTCCGTTCTTGATGTATATCTTGACATTTTAAATATTGATGCAATCAAAAATTGTAGTGTTTGTCTGTAAATAAGTCTTAGTTCTACTCCAAGGTTAGTTTACTTGATTTGACTGTGAATAGTCTCAGGCTAAGAAATGCTAATCTATACTAATATTATTAGCAGAGCAAATTTTGTGTGTTTGCTACTTGGACCTATAAAATAATTCGGAATTTGACGAATGACAGACGGTATAGATAGGTATAACGAACGGCTATCTTCTGTTATGCTTACTGTACATACATGTTTAACATTTTTGTTTGAATGTGTCAAATATCGAAACTGTGAAGCACAGATAGTTTAGGCCAAGACTGCAAAGTACCTACATACTAAATCATTATAAGAAGTGTTTGTGAAATTATACATAAAGAATATTGCCTTTTCCGGTTCACTTTGAAAAAATGAAAAAAAAAAACTGAACTTCTCAATAATATGCCTTGAAAGGTTAAATGAAGCATCTATGTTTCTTTGGTCGATTTTTCTTTAGAATATAGGTCAGTGACATAGGAAAACTAGTTCGCAGAAGGAAAGATATACCTACGTTAATTCTTTATTTGTGTTTTGAGATTATTACGTTTGTTTTACATCTCATGGGTATTTATTTACCTATACATATTACTTAATTTAATGCTCGGCATCGCTCGGCTGAAATTCCATATTACAATATTCACAAATCTTGAGCAAGAAAAATCTACCAGATCTAGAAAGTTTATAACAAGTGGCAATTGTTTTTTTAATTAAATATAAAAAATAAGCACTAACTTCTTAATGTACTGTAGGTAAGTAACAATCGCGTCATTGTCTGTTTAAAAAATAAAATAATTCAGTCTTGAACCTGCAAAAGTAATGATTCTGTTTTTATAATTACCCAACCAGAAGATAAAACGCGTAAGGAGAATGAGTTAACTTTACTACAAATCAATCTCGTTGATTTTTTTTATAGAAGCTGATTAAGTGCATTACTTTAATAGACAATTACAATTACAATTACAAATTCCGTTTAAAGATGCGGCATTTATCTGTAGCAAGGTTGAAGTGTGAACTATTGTTTTATATCATTTCAGTTTTTATGAGCTCTGGAAGGAAAACCGCTATTCTAGTGGTGGGCGAATTGTATTCATAACTCTATTATTTTACGACTTTAAATATTCAATTTAGTATGGATCGTATTACTTGAGCAGTCAGTAATAAATTTGGTTAAATGCTCAGTACATTCAATCTTACGCCAAAACATAAATATACTGTATATTTATGTTTTGGCGTAAGATTGAATGTAGAAACGACAGGTAATTTTAGTTTCAGACACGTCTTATGATTTTGGAACAAAATAATTGGTTTTATTTTGTACGTTTGCGACTCTTTCCCTCAGTAATTCAAGTAAGTTAAAGTTTTAAAGCAATCAGACAAAAATGTAAACTTTTCTGATTATTGATGTAAAGTCAATCTTTATTGTCAGAATACTAAAATAAAACAAGATTATGACTCAAATTTTAAATGTCATATACAAAGGCTGGCTGTAGAAGTTGTCGGTATAAAATTGCAAAATATAATGACTTGAAAGAAATGTCAAGTCAGTTCATTACTCTTCGAATATTAATTGGTACCTATGACACCAAATATTCCGACTTCATAATTAACCATACAGCGGTTCATTATCCTTACTTAAGAATCCGTAATAAGTTTACAAAAATATCTTTTAAGATAGGTATAACAACACCTTACCTGATTACAACGATTAAAAATAATTAATATAACTTAACTTTTTAGAAAATACCTACATTAATTTCCATAAAAAAAACCTACATAATTACTAAAATGACCTACAGTTTGCAAGATTAATAAATCACGTAGTATGACACAATACGTTCGACGTGACACACCTAGAGTAATTACGCCCGAAATTATACTTCCATCTCTCTTTGTTGTGATGTTAAATGTTACAAAACTACGTAACATTATGGAGACATTGTGTAGTCCTGAATATTTTTGTCTCTCACTGAGATCAAATGATATCTTTAAAGTTTTAAAAATTTGTAGAAAAGTAATCAAAATAAAAGCTTTCAAAGACACTTTTTGTTCGTTTTCATTGGTCGACTAGCAGCACGCACGTAGGTACTAATGAAACTATCGGGATAAAATATATACCAATTTTTTGAAATCGGTTTATTAGTTATGGAGATAACCTCCGTCAAACAAACCAACATTACCTCTTAACCCGCCGGTGCTCGCGTCACGTTTTAAGACATGAACAGTCGCGCGAGGGTCGAAAAGACCCAGACTTTGAATACATTATTTTCAGTAATTTAATGATATTTTGAGGTTATTTGTCAATTATATTGAAAAAGGATAGTAAAACAAACTGAAAAATAACAAGTACTTATTATTTTGATCAAAAGATAACAAGTATTACCAAATTCAAGAGATGACTACGAAATCTTACGATTTTTCATTCGGGTACCAAAAAATTACTATAACTTTTTTTTTGAAATCTAGAAAACTTTAAATTCTTCTTTATTTTCAAAAATAAACAATATACTTCGAAATAGTGGAAAAACCTTAACCATTAGTTACGTAAAATTTTCTATAATCAGTCAACGAAATCACATACAAATCTACTATAAAATAGTTCTTCTTTTTTTCTGTCACCCAATCTTATTCTTACTTTTAGTTAGTTTTGGCTAAGTTTTTCATTGCAGTTCTAACATATGAATGTAATATTATCTCTAAAAATAATAAGTCTCGCAAAATTGGCATTACGTTTTGAATTTTCGGTCTTTTTTTGGTAGGACACATAAAACGTCGTCTGCGCACATGACTAGGCCCTGGCAAGGCTAGTCTCTATGTATTTTTTGACTGCCAAGTACTTAAAACATTATGTTTTGGATATGTCATAGTAAATTAGTGATTGAAAACCTATTTCAGTTTGTAGTTTTACCAGAGACAGCGATTTCCTTCAAAACGTTGCGCGTTAAAAAGAGGTTCTTCAATATTCAATATTCAAGGTACGTACCTAACTCAGAAGCACAACATTCAAGTCAGGTCTTCTTTGCAACAAACTGACAGACGTAAAAAACCTGAAAAATTTCACGTTCAGGAATTTCACTATACGCAGGAAGCTCATTTATGCCACTTGGACAGGAATCGGAATAATAGTCATTATTCACCAAATGATTCAATTTTCGAATAAAGTTCACCTTCAATGCCTTCCTCTTTTATATAGTTTGCTATTGTTTGGTCACTCACACGATTTCGCGACATATTTACAAAGAAAATAAACAAAAACATAGTTTTGATATTGGAAAATTCACTGACACATTACGTCGCGCAAGGGTCGAAATGACCCATACTAACTTAACACATCCGTGAAATCCAAACCCCGCGTAAAAAGTAGCTGAGGAGGGGTTGTATGGGTAGCCTATAAAGTTACTTGAAGGTACTTAGCGCGACGACATTATTGAACTTATAAAAAAATAGTTATGGCACAACAACTAGAGCACTGGGTCTTTTCGACCCATGCGCGACCACCCGCGGGTTAATAATATTAGTATAGATATAGATATGTGCTGTGCAGGTATCATTTCCATATTTACTAGATTAACTATGTCGTAAGGTACACTGACGCACAGTTATGACGAAATGTTAATTTACATAGATGAGTCTACGAGAAAGTTTGTCTATTGTTACAGCTTCGACCTTGGGTCTGTCACGGTTAAATGACATGTATCTAGACGAGGCCAAGATGTCATGTGACAACTAACATGTTTTTGTTGTAATGGCTTTAGTGCACTTAAGTTTCATCATCATCATCTCAGCGGACGTCCATTGCTGAACATGGCCATCAATGATCTCCAGTTGTTTCGGTTGGAAGTAGCCTGCATCCTAATGTAAACCGACGGCTTTGATCAAATAATCTGTCCATCTCAATAATGAACGTTCTACGCTAGCCAATCAGCGGTCATCTGTTTTGCGTACCCATTTTCATTATAACGAGCCACTTTGCTATGGCAACCCTAGTCCTTTTACGAGCCTTAGTGTAACACTAAAGTTTACTTAGAATATTTCAATCGTGAAGGTATTAAATGTTTGGCCAGATATTAAAAAAATACTTATTCTTCTCAGGACAAGAAATCTTACTTATTATAATTCATAATTCTGTGGTTTCAGATTCGGGTCCAGCGGTGACTCCACTCCAAGGCCCCATTCTGCTGAGGAATGGCAGCGTCCCAGTCGTCCCCCTAACCTCCTACCGAACAGTCAACAACGGCTCTTTCTACCAAATTCCTGTAAGTAAAACTTCGATATGATATTTAAAAAAAGAAAAGAAAAATGTAACGCTCATGGTGTAGTGTGCACTATGTAGTATACCTACATGGTGATGCAGGTGCAGATTATTCTGGCATTTTTGGGTCGAATAAAGCGATTTGATGGCTCCAAAATTTATGATATTAGTCAGCCAACAAGACAATATCAGCATCAATTGACTTGATTGAATATATCGAAAGAAATACTCAAAGGAAAATAATGATTGTGAAATTGTAATTAAGGCCATTTAATTGCAACAGATCCCGTTCTTCGGGAACCATCTTGCTGTAGTTTTCTTCGGACTTTCAGAAAAGTGTCCATTTCCATTGTTTATTCTAAAAACAGGTTAGAAGTGAAGCAATTGTAGATAAAATGACACAGGAAGGTGTGAAGGCTCTTGTCTTCTCAGAATCAATGATTTGAGCAAATGAAAACTCTAAGCGGGTTAGACAAACTTGCATTATTTTACTAACAACTAAACAAACAGATAGTCACGTTTCAAAGATATTTCGACAACAAGATATCAACAATGTTCTAGGCACTACAAACATTCTCAAGTGCAGGCATAAACTGCGCCCTTTGAATATAATGCTGGTTTGAGCGGTCGCGTGAAAATGTTTTAGGAAAACTCAAGTTGTTACAATAAAAAAGTAACCTACGAGTAGAATCAATACAAAGATATTTTTTTATAATAATTGACATGGAAATCAATCAAGGCCACACTGTTTATGTTGCTCGTTGCACACGCAACACCGCTTGGGATTTTCGTAAATCAATGTAATTATAATTAAGCATTACTTACATATTCTACGTAGTCAAATGGCTGTTTTATGATGTCAGAGTAACCAAAAAGATAGATATCCCAGCTTTACAACTTGATATCTGAAAACCAGGTGATCTAAAGACATTGGAATTCTAGCATCTAAGGGTTAGAATATCTTTTGTCAACTTTAACCTTAAGTTCTGAAATAAATAACTTTATTATTATTATAAAGCAGTGCTTATTAGACTCGTAAACGCTAAGCACTTTTTATGACTAAATCAACTTAAGTAGAGCTAACGAGGTGATTACTTAATAACAACTTAATCAGACTAGCGTAATGATATAATCTAGCTGAGACATCAGTCACACACGTGTGCACGAGGATGGTAAACATTTTATCATTTTGCTACTAAAATTTTATTATGGGTATTATCAGAGAACATTTGGTGCATATCTTCAATTTGCAAAAAATACACAATATACAACTCTTGAACCATAAGTACTTCTGCCATTCCCTACTTCAGTTCTCTGTTTATTCGACGGGAAGAAAGACTATTAGTATCTATCTATAGGTTAGTCAAAGGCAGTTTTAGGTCGCACCACGTAAAAAGAACGAGCTCCTACACGGAGCACCTTGATTTAAATGTTACAGGTTAAAAAAAGGAAAGGCGTTTGGAAAACCAATCATATGGTCGAATAAAAACTGAGACGATTGATGCCATGAAAAAACACATTCTTTAAAACTACCTGACATTTCTGATGACATTGAAATAACCGCATTATTGGCAACACCAAGAAAGCATTAACTTTTCTCAATAGCTTTGAACAGTTAATAATAACTTTAAACAGTATGCCATAAATACGCTAATGATTTTCAAAAACATTGCATGAACAAAACGTGAGCTCTGTCAACATAAATTATCTCACAATTTAGACCCATACTTAAGATTTTTGCACCTTCAAGTAGGTTATTGATATTTACAAAAACGTATTTTTGTTATAACAAAGTCCATTGTGAGAATAAAGTCAATGAACGAAGCTATTTTGTTATGTGTTGTCATTTTTACTAAATTGAACCAAACTGTGTAGCGCGTTGATGTCTTTTGAAAGAAGTAATTGTACAATAATAAATCTTAGTAAAGTTTTGAGGTTTTTTTTTTTTTTTTTTACAAATTCAAGGACACACAGCAAGGGTGTCTTTCACCAAAACTGGTAATACAGGCACCAACAATATTGTACCTTTACTAGGTACTGCATTTTGTCGCTCTAATTTCTCGTAAACAAATGAGTGTTTTCTCTATCTGCGCTTTGTTTTTTACTGTAAGAACATACTATCGAAAATACGTATCTATTTTTGTAAATTATTACAAAAAAGGGGTTAACCCTGGCCTGACGTATTTGTATCAACTTCACACACGTTCAAAGGTCCTAAAAGGATGAAACCGATTTTGATGAGATCAAATCTTTGTATCTGATTTAGAGATAAGTATCGAAGAAATAACTATTACACTTGATATTATTTTAAAGAGTAATAGCTATCTTAAAAGACCATGATCCAGATTGAGATCAAGTTGATGCCTTATTAGTATCACGTCGGTGTAGGCTCACAGGAAACGTCCGAGACTGACTCACCGCGTGGGTATAATGTGCGATATATAACTTGCTTTGCTTTATACTATTTTGAAATGTTATCTTCATATGGAGATAGTTTCCGTGGCATGGCAACTAAAGATATACGAGTATATCACGTTACGGGCATTAGAGAACAACCTATATAAGTAACTTTATATGATAATAGCAGTATTTAGATTTAGGTGTAAAATATAACTAAAAGCTTTCATATCTGTATTAAGTAGGTACAATAATATTTTACTCGCAGGGTGTTCAAAATTTTTAAATAAACTATGAAACAATTAGTAGTACACTTTGGGTGCTTACAAAATAAAATATCATGATTCCAACTTAGGTATGATCAAATTGCTCTGTTTTTGTGATTATTTCGACTACTCTAGACGCTCATATGAATTTGACGCTAGCTCCGATGATTGATAAAGTATAATAAGTACTTACTCATGTAAAAATATTGTAATTTTGCCCTTTACTGTTGATAATGATAATGCAAGGTTCACAGAAGGTCGATTGATGTCAATTGTCAGTGCAAGTTCAATGTACCCCGTTTTCCTCCAACACTCGCCATCCTTTCAATAGTTCTATGAATCGCAACATCTACGAATACAAAATCTAAGTCTAAAGTAAACGAATGTGACTCAGAGACCCTACCACCAGTTTACTGTAGTATCGATACTTTCCTCGATACCGAGTCAAGTATCATCTATCACAAAATGTATGAGACTATAGCGCGGCACGCCGTTCCCGGTAACTTGTATGAACTAATAATTTTATAGGTACATTTGATATGATACAACTCGAAAACTGATGGTAGGGCTTCATGTTGCGTGAGCTGTATAAGCAATGGATGTACGTGATGCATTGAAATTGACTGATTTATCAACAATGTGTGCTCGGACTTCAAGCACTATAATCAACTATGGTATGTCAAGAAGAAACAGCAACTTACAGTCAAAAAACGGCTTGAAAAATGTGATGTGGTTTTTGGATACAATGTGTCAAATTAAATAATGATCACGACTGCATATCCAGGCAGCCATAGACATTTCTTTTCAGATCCTTAGGCAATTTTAGATCCTTCGAAGATGTCTAGAGGTAGGTGTGTCGAAATAAATGTAAATATTGTGGTAAGGCAGTATGTTTATATTTATCAGCAAGCCTATTTATCTCGTTTTCTTGATCAAGGTAGTGATGGTAGTTATTACATTAAAAAATACGTTATCTACGTCAATACGAGTAAATGCGTACGTAATCTATTCAAGACAAGTTGCAGACACCTATAATCTGTGGGTATGATAAAGCCGTCTCTACATGAACTAGTTCTGATTATAAAACAAAAAAAATATTATAATAGACCAATTTTCTTTGGCATCGATCATCATTGATAAAGTAACCGTATAAATGTAATAAGTACATGTACTCGTAACTACTCTATATTAACAACGATCTCCAGTCTAGTAGAACTAAATTAGTCAAATGTAAAGCGACCTTAAGCACTTGGATTTCCCAGAGTCGTTACGTACCGTGTCATCCTTAGACAATAGCTGGTAGCTATAATCGCCTACGCGATATCTTAATAAGGTAAATCAGTTGTTTTAAAGTCTGCTTCGTCACGTTTTTGTACATGTGGATTTATGCAGTTAAGAAGGACTTTAGGCGGAATTACTGAACCCAAAAGTACATGGCTAGCTTGCATAAAGAATGTAATGAGAGTATGAGAGTACCTAGTATTTATGAGAGTCAGTATCGTAGCAAGTACCTTGATTTTTTTTAACGATACATATACCTACGAGTATATATAGGTAGAAAATACAATGTTCTGTTTTAGCTTTTGCAATATGATACAATTTTAGGCTCTACTTGGGATCAACGAAAGCGAAGTTTCGTGTAAATTTTCAGGGTAGTTTATGTTGGTGGATCTGAGTTAACCAACATAAACGGAACCCGAAATTCGTTGTAACGTTGACCCCAAGTAGAGCCCTTGGCTAGTTCGGTATCAAGAGTAGGTATGTATTTGGTCTGGAATGCGTAGAAAAATAAAATATCATTATTAATTATTATTTATTTATTTTATTTATCTGATTTTTATGACTCTAAATGAAATGCACATTGCAAGCACTGAGTTAATTGAGATTTCTTTGGTAACATTTCGTGCATTTAAAATCGGTTTTAATTCATAAATAGTAGGTATTATTTTAATTATACAAGACGTTATAAATCAGTTCCTACCATTTCTAAATACATACCTACTTTTAATTACTCCGGCATGTACCTACTTAACATAATATTGATCAACTATGCAAGATATAATCACAAATAGAGCAGATTCAAAGATATAGAATAGGTAGATAGATAATAATAAATCAATTTGCAAAGTTAAGGCGCCAAAGCTGGTTTTTTGCTGGTAAATATATATGTTAATTTATTTTGTTCCAAGCAAGGTTATTGACATAGTTTTTAGCGCCAGCCCGGCTAGCTAGCTCCAAGGGGTTGTGGTGTGAGTTCAAACACAGGTGTAACAATGTAAAAGTATAATAAAAACACACACGAGACAATAAAAGTACAATACAAATAAAACAAAAGTCAATAAAACTGTAAATCCACTAAATAACTCGTAATAACAAAAGTCTGAGACGCGCGCACCGTTCGAATATTCTTCCTCTGCCGTGAGAGCGGGGCGCGGGGAGGTGTCGCGACGCGTTTTAGTCCACGCGCGTGATGGTAGGTGGCGCTGATCGCCATGGGAAAGGTACGCATCACGGAAGTGGATACGCTTTAGTTTCGGCGCGACATGATCCATTTAAATTTGAATTTCGCGGACCGGTACTGCGCGTTATATACTCCCCTTCCAAGTTGGGAGCTCGTCCCGAGTCCAACTTGGGACTGAAGTGACGATAACGGGGTCTCCTTCGGCGCCTTTTCGGTCTTACTGAGACCGGAGGGTTCAATGATGAAGCAGGTGGAGTAAAGTCCTTGCAATGATACCATCCGTGATAAAAGGCGGGAGACGATGAAGGCGCAGTCGTCGTTATAAATGGTTGAGCCGGAGTAAACCTACGCGGAGCAACCGAAGACGATTCGTGATGGTGCTCAAAAGAAACGGTAGGCTCCCCTTGCATTTTAACGTGGCCCTTTGAAATAATGCCTTTACTATGGCCGTGGTGCTGCAAATCAGCAGTGGAAAATGACAAGATCGGCGGAGTAGAATTTTCGTACTCGATTGGGTACGTGACCTGGTTACCGGAAAAATGCCAGGTTGATTGACCGAAGTCAAGCACAATACCCGCGGCCTCTAAGAAATCCATCCCGAGTAGAGTCTCATTATTATGAGCGTCAGGGAGGATAACGAACTCAAGGGTCACTGACCTATCGGGGGTGATTCTCACATCGAGGGTAGTGAGAAGAACGTTCCGGGTGCTCATGGAACCATCTGCAAACCTCACCTGCCGAGTAGCTTCAACGCATGGATGGTTATGTTTTTGCAGAAGTTTGAAGAGCGACGCACCAACAATACTGCTCTTAGCCCCGGAATCTAACATACCCTTACCCCTAATACCTAAAATTTTAATGCTTAAAATAGGCCTTAACCTAGTCCGGTGCTCAAAAGAGTCACTCGGAGAAACATTTTCATCAATAATATTCTTCGTAGAAAAATGTCCCAAATTTTTCATTGTCACCCTACTTTCAGTTGACATGGTCATCCTATCTTTATGAGTAGGTATTGCGGAGTGTTTTGAAATTTGAATCGCATGACCACGATAACGCGATGTAGGTATACCGTAGGTATCATTGCAAGCACTAGACCCAGCGCGACTATAAACACTACCGAAATTAGACATTGAATCGCGTTCGCGACACCAGTAGGTGTTATCGCGAGATGAACGGGTTTGCTTGTGTTTATGAAAATCTACACTTGGAAGGGAAGCAATAGGTGTTGAGTTATCGCGCTTAGTACATGTATGCGTACTTACCTGAGGGGCTACCTCACCGGTAAATGGATCGGGTGCGGGAATGGACCATGTCGCGTCGACGGCGTAGAAGTCGGCGTTGCACTTTGTACACTGAGACCGCGTTACACCAATCGTATTGCAACCGTAGCAAGTAGGTACGGCTTGCATATCGACACTGTTGTCCGTTCGTTCTTTTAATCGAAGGCACTCGTCACGCAGATGTCCATGTCTTTTGCAGTAAACACAATATCGGAACCTATTGTTGTCGGCCGTCGCTGGCCGCGTCGCGGGAACACCGCGCGTAGGTAGATGTGTAGGAGCGCCGGCGCCGGCGCTGCTGCTAGGCGCGGCGGCGCGGGCGGCGGGGACGCTGCTGCTCGGCGGGCCGCTGCTGGCGGCGGCGCTCGACGTAGGGAGTCCGCGGGTCTCGCGCGGCATCGTCGGCGTGAACCGAGTAGGTAGCGGCAGCGTTGTTTGTTTGGCGAGCTCTTCGCTCGCAGGGAGCGTGCCGTGTATATGCGAAAGGTCATTGACCTCGTCAGATGCGTCTTCGACGTGCCTTGCTTTGCGAAGTAGCATGTCGAAGGAGGTCACTTCGTCTCGACGTAGGCGTTCTCGTACTCGACGGTGTAAAAGGCCGTATAACATATCGAGCTGAACCTTCTCGGTGACGTCGCCGGGGGGAAGGCGAGCGAGTAGCGCTCTAGCCTTGGCGACAAACAACTCGGTTTTTTCGGAGGCACCTTGAGACATGTTAAAAAGCTCCAAATAAATTCGATGAGGCGGACGACTGTCTCCGAAGGCACTTCGAAGGGAGGTTAAAGCTTCGGTCCAGGAGGTGATGGTAGACTTGATGCCTTGCCACCACACGGCTGCATCTCCTGTCACCAGCATGGATAAGCCGCGGAGGGCGTTATCGTCTCCCACGAAGGCGCACTCCTTGTAGGCTTCCACAGCATCGATAAATCCATCGAGCGAGTCACCGGGCGCTCCGCTGAATCGCGCCGTACACAGCGCGAAAGTACCAAAATGGTGAGCGGGCGCGTACGCCGAGCTGGCGGGCGAGGGCGCCGCCGCTGCAGGCGTCGGGGGTGTCGACTCGCGACGCGACTCGTGTGTGAGGACACGGTCGAGTAGGCGTTCGAATGCTGCGGTCTGCGATGCCATGATGGACGCCACATCGACGGCACTGATGTTTGGCGTCGGTGATGTCGGCGTCGGCATGATGGAGTCAGTTTCGATTGCGTCTTCAAAGTCCGACTGACGGCGCGATTGACGAGTTCGTGGCATTGTGTAGGTATTGTCTGATAAATTATTGTCCCGGAAAACACTTTTTCACTATTAACACAAAGTTTTTAGGCCCTCGCTTGGGTAGCCAGTTTAGCGCCAGCCCGGCTAGCTAGCTCCAAGGGGTTGTGGTGTGAGTTCAAACACAGGTGTAACAATGTAAAAGTATAATAAAAACACACACGAGACAATAAAAGTACAATACAAATAAAACAAAAGTCAATAAAACTGTAAATCCACTAAATAACTCGTAATAACAAAAGTCTGAGACGCGCGCACCGTTCGAATATTCTTCCTCTGCCGTGAGAGCGGGGCGCGGGGAGGTGTCGCGACGCGTTTTAGTCCACGCGCGTGATGGTAGGTGGCGCTGATCGCCATGGGAAAGGTACGCATCACGGAAGTGGATACGCTTTAGTTTCGGCGCGACATGATCCATTTAAATTTGAATTTCGCGGACCGGTACTGCGCGTTATAAGTTGCGTATGAAATACGGAGTGTTCTCTAAAACTATTAAAATTGTTACAAAAGGCAACTATAAAATTGTTTAAACACAAAAACACGGTACTGAGAAGCTTGATAGATTTCACATAACCTATACTCGTACTGCCTATAATATAACTACCTACTAGGTTGTGTCTTTCTAATCTAGTTCTTACTACAGTTTATGTCGTTCAAAGAAACTCATCAGCTTCAATACACTCTTTTCGCACAGATCTTTTCTCAATATTATGATTCGAAACATACAACAACACCTTAATAAATTATATCCAAATTAATCCAAAACGAACACACTGTATACAAGCAATTTTTGAATAACTAAACAGCTTGCTAAACCAATGGTTGATCCAGTTTTCATATTACGTTAAATCATAAATCAAGATATTAGTTACAATATGTTTAACATTATTATAATAAACTTTGAATCCTGTGAATTGAATATTCTGATCTAGTATTCTGACAGAATTACAATGAGCTGTAGGTATTTTGTGTAGCATTTTACATAAAATAACTATGAGAACGGAATGTTTTTATGAGCATTTTTATAGCACTAAGGCCTTTTGTGTTAATATAATGATCGTTCTTTCCCTAAACCATTTTTTAAATTTCATTTGTTTTCTCTGTCGTTTTCAAATTTTGATAAGAAAACCAGCGGGTTATTCAACCCTACTCCACAATTGACCCGTCTTTCCTGTGGACATTACCGGTAAGGATTGCCTCCTGACGCTCTATAAATAATCTAGAGGGTAAAGATATAAAAGGTCTTAATTTCTTTGTCGCATTTCAAACAAAACAACCCTGTAAATACTGTCTCTAGATCTACGTTATTCTTTTTGTAAATTAGCGATCAACTGGATCCCAAATGCCAAAAAAGTTTTGAACTAAAAGAAGAGAGTTTAACAATGATGTCTTGTGTTGTTCTCTCATTCAAGAATTACACTCATCAAACGCTTGAGAGTGGTTATTAAGCGTAGGATAAGCGTAGGATTACCATCTTTACGTAACTGCTTGTTTTTTAGTCGCACTAAGTAGGACTTATCTACAGTATTGTCTATTCATAGACCGTTTTTTCATATTTCGGTAGTCAGATCTTTTTGTTTTGTTCGTTCAGTTAATTAAAGCGTTTTATAGCAGCAGGACGTGTTAATTGACAGATAGCGGATATGGATTCGTTCTGGTTAAGTGTAAGTGCGACTGTACTTAGTAAAATTGTCTATGAATTTCGCGGTTTGTTTGCCTGTAAAATTTAATTAGGAATGTATCCGGAGTTACTGTCTGTTTGTTTTTGATCAAATTATTCGGTTGTGATTCTTTATCTTATATGTAGGTATGTTTCTTCTAAGAGTGCAAATAGCCCTCAGCCCTCAGGCAGACATAATCAGTAGGTACTTCAAAGTTTAAGTTTCCTTAGAAACTCATAATTCGCCTTGCTTTTCAGGTCCTGTGGACGGCCTTGTCATTGGCTCTGGGGTACGAGCTGCAAGGTCAAATAATCAGAGGTGTGCCATGTGTGAAGAGGAATTACCAGCTCTACTGTCCCACAGCTGGAAACACTTATCCTTTGTAAGTTATTTTAGTAACAAGCTTTTAAGAAAGTCTATTATGAAAGTTTTAAATTTTCTCAACTTTTCTTTCGGTAGTTATGACGTGACAAACCAAGGGACATAGATTTTATTATAATACTCGTATAGATTTGACCTTATTTCCATGTTAGAATTAAAGAGGGTGGGTGACAGAAGAAAAATTACACTGTTTATTGCCCCGGTCCTTCGCGATCCTTCTGTGTGACTTAGACGATCCTACTGAAATCCTTGTTGTCTTTGAATGGAGTCACAAAAAACATTAACGTCATGACAGCATTATACCTAAATACGTGCTAGTATTTGTAATCAATTAGACCTATTAGCTAGACACTAGTGCTAAAAAAGTAGGTATATGAATGAAATTAATAAAGTAGAGTAGGTTACTGACTTACCTACTATTTTACGTTTCAGAGACAAAATAGAAACGTTCATAGACGAGAATAAAGCTCTCATCAAACGAATGTATGGTTCATTCACGACGCCTGGGGGGAACAGAGTGCGTCGCGCGCCAGACGCACCTAACACGCCTGGCTCACCGGACATGCACGATGCCAATGGAGATTCATACTTCAGACATGTTCGGCAAGCTTCAAACACGAACTTACCAGACCCGCAAGCTATCAATAGCACTGGCAGGTAAGATATAATAAGTAATAGTTCATAAAGAACAAAGCTCTAAGCAAGAGAAGGTATGATCCATTTAGGATAAGATACAATAACAATAGTTCAGAGAACAGAGCTCTAAGCAAAAGAACGTATGGCCCATTCAGGATACCTACTTCCGACATGTGCGGTAAGCTTAAAAAAACGAACTTCAACTCACTCACTGAGACTCAGCAAGCAGATAAATAGGTTTATATTATACTCCGAACTGTCTTCATGACTGTCATAACAGAATTTCTGATATTTTATGTTTATTGTGGAGGCTGCAATGCAAACTTGAGTGATTGATGTAATACATTAAATGTTGATATGACCATATTTTACTTTGGAAAGAGTTATGGGGCTGATTTAATAGCTATTAATCTCTAATATAATAACTTAAATTTGCAAGTTATATTAGATAATAATTTGAAAATACGAAATCTTTATCTGATCTACGTTAGGCAATTATTCCAAAATAACCAAGCTGTGGTATTATGAAACCAATTCGAATTGAGTTTTCGGAAAAAGAATCAAAATGATTTCATTACATCACATAGCTCACTTATAATTCTGTTAATCAAATCTCTGCATTCGGTTACATCAAAATGCATTGCTGCATCTCTTTTCCTCATTTCAGGGTCGATGCTTGCGAGAGTAAGACGGAGATAATGACTCCGTACTGGGCTCTGAATTCGGCGAGAAAGTTACGTGCGATTGTCAACACCATGCATTTTGAGCAGGCTATACATCAGGAAGTGTGCAGGTATGAACTTTTGATTATATTGAGCAGGTTTATTGTGGCTGGGTTTCCCGACTTACGACCTAGATTGTCTGTCGATTATTACGTATTCGAGATCTCTCATTATAATTTGACATGGATGATTGTCTAGAGACCTTTCTGTGTTAACTCACAATAATTATTGGGTTGAAATGCAACACTATAGCAACATAAATAATTGATGAAATAAAAATAAAAGGTCGTCAATAAGTGTTACCTACTTGGTCTTCAGACATCTTTAGCTTTTCGGTATAAAGTCGATATGAATCTATCGAAATCCAGAACTCTAGCTCTGTTGACGGAGTAAAAACTCCGTCCACAGAAATAGAGTTCAGGATGCCATTGTACAGGATGCTGTTAACTTCACGAGGTTTTAGGGTATTATTTTTCCTGCACAAGATACACCTGTACTTAAATGCATTTAAGTATGTTTTTTTTTATTTCAGTAAAAAGACTACAAATCGCTGCACTAGAGACTGCGGCTGCGAGCAAAAGTACAAATGGCATAGACTTCTAGCATACGACCCAAGTGATGACTGTGCAGGAATATTTATGGACTGGTTCCTGTTTCCTTCGTGCTGTGTGTGCCGGTGTAATCCTTAGCCTAGTTTCTGACATCATCCGTGAACAAGACTTTAAATTAATACTAATAGTCTCTTTTACTGATAAGAAACAGAAGAGGTCCAAGTAAAGATCCTTAAGGAACACCCTACGAGATTTTTTTGTCTTGGTCCAAAATACTTACGTACCTATAATGTAATTTGAGATTCGCTAATGAATAATTGAACTGTATCTTAATATAAACATTTACAAGTTTTAGCTTCATTTTTCAATGGTTGATCTATCCTCGTATGGTGTCAAAGGATTTTCTATAGTCAAGGTATAAATTGCTTTTTGTTGTTTTTGACGTTATACTAAAGCGAATAACTATTGAGTGTGTTTGCCAAGTGAAAACCTTATAATTAATATAATTATCTCTTACATTTTAAGCAGTTTCTTTAGCCATCAAGTTGCTTTTGTTTAAACTTTTTTATAACTTTCTGGCTATTATTTTATAACTAGTTTTTAAATGATTTATGCTTAGCTATATCTAGTTATTTATAAATGTTAGTAAAATTACGTTATGAGTTGAATATCTTAAACACTGCCATTCATAAAAAAATAATTGATTAGCAATTTCCCTTGTAAGTTGTGTTTGCGATTTAATTGGTGAACTAAAAGCTAAAACATAGTACCTATAGTTAAGGTTTTTGAAAATATTTACAATAAAAAGATAGAATTGTATTTATAGATATACAATTATTTTAAAGAACCTAATATAGTTTAGGCTAATTTTATTAGTAGATACTATTTGTAATAGTTGTAAGTACCTACTTCTAGACAATAGCAACAAGTTATAAAAATACAGTCAAGACCTTGTATTGGTTTTATAATAACAATAAGGTAGTCAGGAGCATGTACCAGTAAGCAAAATATTTTGGAAATGCTTTTTGTATTCAATACTTTGTTGTAAGGTACAAAAAATTCTCCACAATTAAGTCCACAAACATTTTCTAAGGTTTGAAGTATCTTTTTAGACCACAAGATTACTTTGACGTCTTTTTTACTTTTATACCGTTTGTCTTACTTTGCTTTCTTTAAGTAGTCATATTTAAACATTATGATACTCAAATTTTGTCAAACTTAAGATCTTTTATTAATAAAAGATAAGCAATAAGTCAATAAAGTGTTTATTTTATACCGATATCCGCTAAATATAAAAACAAAAAATCAACAGCATTATATACAACTACTTACATCTACTGAATTCAATCATGTTCTTTCTTCTTCTGTTGTTCAAATTCCTTAAAGACTTTCTCACTGAGTTTGTCGCCTTCGTCGTCAACTTGCTCCACAGCTAAAACTTCAGGGATGTAGAATTGCATCATATTTTGAACCTGGGAGTAATAAAAACCAAAATTATTTTTTTAGAACCCTTATTTTACTTATTTTATTTATTTTTTTATTTATTACTTTGTAAGAAGAGAGAAATTTTCCTTTAAAGTTAGTAGTTAGTTAGCAGAGTTAATTTTAATGGTTAAAGTTAACTCTCTGTGTAGGTATTTTTTGCTCCTGTCATGTTTTTTTGTTTGTTAAAATAAAGTAGGTAAGTTTCTTTTTTAGTGACAGAAATTATAATAAAATTAGTAAAAAGTTAATTAAGCATTTAAGTAAGCTTCTTTTTTAGTGAAAGAAAATATACTAAACTTAGTTAAAAGTGAGTTAAGCATTTTAAGTTTTAGTATAGAGAACTTATAAAAAGTGCATCTTACCCCATTCTTCAAAGTGACTATAGAGCTGGGGCAAGATGAACAGGATCCCTGCATCTTGAGCGTTAGTACTCCATCCTTGAAGTCCACAAACAGACAGTCACCGCCGTCTTCTTGTACTGTCGGCCTAATGCGAGTATCAAGCAGCTCTTTTATCATTTGAACAATCTCATCATCGTCTTCATTGATTTCTGAAATAATGTACTCAGGTAATTTAAATAAATAATTGGTACTTCCTCCAAGGTTTCAAACACCAAACTAAACAATTTAAGTCATTCCCTTCCAAGCTCCTGCTGCTAGCCCTAGTAAAGTACATACTTGCTACTTACTAGTGAATAATAATAATAATAAATAAATAAATATCTTTGGACATTCCACACAGTACTTAAATGCATATTTTTTAGTATATACAGATAGTTATTGTACAAACAAAGCACCTATGATTCATGCATCATACAAATAACTGAATCAGTACTCCATAGATATTAGGGTCTAGAGATATGTAGCAACTTCTAATATTACACAAGGAATTTAAGGAGGTAAGGTTTGTCATTTTAATCTGTATTTTAAAATTATTAAGGAGAAAGTCCTTACGTGTATCTCCAGATGGTTTTGCATCAGTGACAACCGGCAATCCACTGGCAAAGAAGTCCATGATTGTAGCAAATATCTCCGGCTTCAAAAGCTTCCAATCCACATCTTCATCTTGTTTTGTGACGGTCACAAACTCAGGCCCGAAAAAAACGGATTTTACACCTTCAATGCGGAAGATCATTTTAGCTGGAATAAAAAAAGGAACCTTCGAAGTAACATTACGAAATAGGTAAATTTTGATTGATAGTTGGACACTAGCTTATATAAACATTCTAACTACTAACTTTCGCTAAAGGTTAGGAGAAAGGGGCGAGACTTATAAATTATAAATGTGGTTAGTTTACAACAAAGTCGTAAGTAAGTATATTAGTATAATAGTAGTATATTAGTAATTATATGAGTAGGTAAGTAAGTAACTAAGTAGGTACCTCATTTGCTGAAAATTATTGCGTGCGATTTATTTATTTATTTATTTATTTGAACCACCAACACAATATACATCGAATCATACAAAAAGTTGAGCATGCTAAAGAAAACAAGTTAAATGTTATTATAATTACAGGCGGCAGACAGCAAGCTATTTAGTGTACAAGAATGAGCGAGAATTAATGACTTATTTTTAACAGTTTACTAAAATAATACAAAAAAGAATAGGTGAAAATTGCAATTAAAATTATTGATGTGAAGGAATGAGGATGAACATTTTTAGGTAAGTAAGTACATACCCAAAGGGCTGCATTGCGCAGCACCAATGTGAGGAAAGTCCATAGTTTGGCCGGTCTCCAGAACCTTTGCACCGGGCAGGAACTTTAAGCTGTTAGGATTCGGAGTATCCTGTGTTTGTATGAACATGGATCGGCAGGAGCAAGCGTTGAGCAGTGCAACATTCCTGTCCAATTTCTTGATTATAGGTTTTGAAACACCGCTGTAGCTCTTGCTATCATGTGGCCTGAAAATGCAGACGGTTTGGGTAATGAATCACTAACCAAAAACTAAGAACGGAATCTTTAAATTTACAACAACTTGCCTGAAAGAAACTGATGCACAGAGACGTCCACATGAGTTCCGACACCCTAGAAGCCTTATGGAATTCCGCAACATTCTTGTAGCAATTATAAAACTATTTACAATAAAATTATACGCAACAACGCATCACGGAAGAAAAAGTTTTGTTTTGATTTGTTGTGTGTGTGTGTGTGACAAAGACAAGTTGACAATTTGGCAAAATAGACAATTCACATCTGACTGACTTATCAGTTTGACAGCTGACAGTGACAGGACCTGTGTATGATTAACAAAGACAAGAGTTGAGTTATCATTGGCAATGGCAACACTAAACTAAACTAAGTTTCCGGTTTGCTTTGTTTGTTTGACTTGCTTGCTTTGCTTGATTGACTTGACTGACTGACTGAAGTCGTTTTTTTTCTTTCATTTCATTTTGCTTGCTTGCTGTCTAAGCAAAAATTGTTTACTAAAAATTGCTCAGAGCAATTATCTTCTTCCTCTATGAAAAATTGTGTTGAATTGAAAATGCATGCTGTTTCTTTGGAAATCACCGCATTTACTGAATGACTATTCATAGGTGCTGACTGAATAGTGAATAGTGAGGTAAGTTAAACTATTATGATTACTGCAACTTGAAACTGCGAATAATGAAATCACTAGAGCTCGCGCGCTAATATTCATTCACACCACAACAAAATTGCAACGACTGAAAGAATCGTCAGACCCTCATTTTGCAAGATTTTTATGCAGTTTACCTTTGAGTTACGACACTTAACGTAGTAGTTATTACCTACCTACATATTCAAATAAAATTACTACTAAAAAGGTATTCAAAATTAAATAAGTAGGTAAGTACAGTAGGTACCTATAAACTTACCCTGGGACTACCGCTCTGATGTTTTTTTCTGCAATTGATTGCTAATTGCTTGGAGATGTGCTATTGTTTCTAAAGTGGGTGCAACTACCGATCAAAGCGAGTATTATTGCATGCATAAGTAGGTAAATCATTCCAGCCCCAGAAATATTCTGAAGTATTCATTAGCGACCACTTCTATCAACTACTCCCACAATACTTACTACAATATAATGTACTTTATAATACTTCAACAGAATAATGGATCCCAGCAAGGGCCGAGGCCGGGGCTTAGCCTTGCTCCAGCAGCTTCAGAAGCGAAGTTCTCCACAGACCTCTCAGGACCCCACTCCTGAGGCTACTCCTGAAACCACACCTGGACATAGCGCTGCTCCAAGTGTTGTAAGTTTAAAATTTTTGACTTAGTTTTCAACTTTTGTGGTTGTCAACGTTCCTTGTTATACCCTATTTCACCATGTAATTTGTTCCAAATAAATGATTTGGTTTGAAAAAAAATTAAGGCCAAGATTTGCTTAGGAATCTGGAAGGATCTTTACTAATTCAGATTGGGTAGGCAATGCAGTTGTTTGAAATCTGCTTACTGTGTCTCGCTAGTTTTTTGTAGTTTCATGAATCACATCTGAAGTCCGTTTTAAAATCAACTAGAATATTGAAAATAATCAATATTTAATTAAATATCATTTATTCTTTATCAGTACCTAGTAACAGGAAGTTGTTGGTAGCAATGCCATCTAACTAACATTGAATATGTTCATATTACATTACAATCACATACTGACATCTATTTTTACACTGAAATGTGTCAGACTAATTTTATTGTATTTCATTTAACTCGGACCTTTACATCGATACTAGATGATTTATACAGTGTCAGGAGGCAATCTTTTGCCTACACCTAAACACTATCACGTTGGGTGCCCAGGATGCACTGGCTCGAGTACCTGCTGGGACTTGGGCCTTGAATGTGTTATCGGAACTCTGCAGTGCCTGGGACATTGTTGAGATGGAATAGGCTTTCCCAAAACCTTTCTCTAAGCTTAGCCGGCCATATCCACTGGAAAGAATGGTTAACATGTGTGGGGTTGACTTGGATACAGTCATGATCATATGAATATTTGTGGAAATTTCATTAGAGTTTAAAATACATTATTGTTTTCTCAGGTGAGCTCAGTGGGTGTGTCGTCGAGTGCAACAGGTGGCAGAGGTCGCGCCTCTGCTCTCTTTTCCAAACTCCAACAACAGAAACCTGGTATGTTCATTATTTGACGATAAATTGTTGATAGAATCAGCGGGGTATTGCCTAACTTGTAGCGAAACAAAATTGGTCGCTATAATCTTTCTCATTACCATTTCAACTATTATGAGAAAATATACTTAGGTTTTTAAGGTCAAGTCAACTCTGAAGCTGATATGACAAGAAAAACAACACGCTATGTTTAAAATTAAATATTTCACTTAAATACCCATAGTATTTAAGTGAACTACCTATTTAAACAGTGTGTTTTTTCCTTAAACATTTATTGTTACTCATCAACATAATACTCAGTAGAAACCTAATGAAGGGCAAACACATTCAGATAATACTCATACAATCTTAAAACAATCCACCTTACGTACTGTGAACATTTCTGATTTGTCCGTGACTTTGAACGTACCAATGCCTCATCAAAAACCTACACGGGTGCCTCATCTCGAACATTGAGTTCACTCCGTTTCTTTAGGCTATTTTATGGTGTTTGATTTTTGCGGCGTCACCTAGCGGCGTTTAGGCATCCGACTGCATGCTACTTTGCACTAGATGGAATTACTTATTTTTTAATTGCAGGCAAGACCTAAACGCCCGCCGCTCGGGGCGCCGCAAAAATCAAACACAAAAATAGCCCTAAGAAAAAAGAACAATGTTCAAAATGAGGTATCTGACTTATGTTGGTAATCTGTGGTACATGTCTACTGGCTAATAAGTCGATATTTTTACTACAGCAGTTCGTATTTAAAAAATGTTTTTTCCCAGGCCCAATATTCGTTCCTGCATCTGATGTCAGCCCGAGCGTCCCTCCGACCATGCCGAAGGGTGCTGGCCGGGGCCTAAAGCTTCTACAAGCACTGTAAGCAACTATTAACTATCTCCAATCTTTGCCAGCTCTAGGATTCTATAGGAAACTACAATTTAAAAACCATTTTTGAATTTTTTTTTTCTATCAGAATAATGTTTAATAAGTACTTTTTGTCAATGCAAATAAAGGCTTGATAGTATTAATAATAATTTTAATTCCAATAAGGATTTTAAATTTCTTTTAGGACATTAATCTTGCTTAAAATCTTCACAACAATTAGGTATTACGAGTAAATCCAACCGAAAATCATCTTATTGATAATATTGACTTTGCCGAGTGGTAAGCCCTGCGTTCGCGTTATTGAAGCCAAAACTTTAAGTAAAATGTTTCATTTATAACATTAGAAACTGCTCTTGCGACAAGTTTTTCTATACTTAAGTATTTTTTAATCTTTACAATTTTTATTTTCTAGGCAAGCTTCAAAATCACCCTCCATGCAAAGCGGTCAAGGGGATGCATCGGAGGTGTCAACAAGAATGTCCGAGATTAGCATATCGAACCAATCAACATCAACGATTGCCAAGAATAAGAGCATTGTATGTTGCTGTAGATTTACCCTCTTCATTATATACTAAGATTTACTGGTCTTAGCAGGGAATATCCCTGCCTAACTTGTGGCCAAATAAATAAAAAAAAGACGTGTGGCACTCGGGGACTGCCGCGGTAAAGCTATTGCACGGAATTTCTAGATTCGGTCTTCACGCTCAAGGCCCGCGATAGAAGCTATAGCTTAAAAGCTTTGCAATACCTTAAAAGCTATGCAATAGCTTTATTATTATGAGCCCTCAATGTCCCACTGCTGGGCAAAGGCCTCCCCCCACTCCCTCCATTCATCTCTTTGCTGTGCTAAGATGGTCGGCCCGGAATTTAATGCAATAGCTTAATAAATAAAAATCCTTGGACGTTCCACTCAGCGTCATCTAGTCCCAAGCTAAGCAACTTAATGCTTGTGTTATGGTAACCAGATGACAGATGACTTTATTAGATACTTAGATACATTTTTCTTAAAACTGGTCAACATTTTCGTTTTGCAAGAAAAAAATATTTTTTTTCTTTCTCCAGAGTGAAATAAAAGACACGAAGCCAGTTGAGATGCACGGCACTCAAGGCACACCTATCGAAGTGACATCTAACTTCATACGGCTGCAGTTTAAGGAGAACAGCGTCTTTGAATACGAAGTGCGATATGATCCCGACCAGGAATACAAGCATTTGAGGTTCAAACTGTTGAATGGTGAGTTTCTTTGAACATCTATACTATAATGATACCTATTCGGTAACGATAAAACTTTGAAAGTCTGAAACCTGGAACAAACATAGTTTATGCTATCACACACATACACTCCTTATCAGAGTTAGTGTTAAAACACTAAAGTACCATACAATCGGAAGTCGCGGGCGAAACCCTAAACAGAAAAAACCTTAAACAGGGGTAAAAACTGTTGAAACATTGAAACATGTACATGCAAGTATATTCTGTTATTTACTTAAAAAAATAACCAATATACATAATGCAAGTATTTTTTAATTTAGAACACAACCACTTCTTCCAAAATAAGACGTTTGATGGAATAACGTTGTATGTGCCACATCAGTTGCCAGACGAAGCTCTCAACTTGGTCTCTACAAATCCATTTGACGAAAGCAAAGTCAATATCAAGGTAAGTTTTCTTTTATCTTATAGGCTATGCCACTAGGTTTTAAGGTGTTTGTTTGTCTGAAATTAGCGCCGCTACGCCACAAGATTATCATATTAATTATTATAAGTGTGCAAAGCAGTGAAAAATTCACTTACAATCTTGTAATAGTATGTGTATTTTGGGCTTCAAAAGTCTAGTGTTGAGAAAAGCTTTTCAGCATAGAAAGTACAACATACTATGTTTGCTGATAACCGGCCTAATTGGATTATTTGTACTTATCTTGGGCTTCAAAAGTCTAGTGTTGAGAAAAGCTTTTCAGCATAGAAAGTACAACATACTATGTTTGCTGATAACCGGCCTAATTGGATTATTTGTACTTATCTTGGGCTTCAAAAGTCTAGTGTTGAGAAAAGCTTTTCAGCATAGAAAGTACAACATACTATGTTTGCTGATAACCGGCCTAATTGGTTTCTAAAGATTTATCAAAATAACTGATTCCGGAGTTTTGGGTCAATCAACAGACCTGTGAAGTTATTCTTAACTTCTTTATTGTGCACAAACAAATAAAATACATTAAAACACAATGTGTAAAAGCTATGTATGTAAATTATATTTTTTCATGAATCTTAATATTTTTTAGATTATCTACCGACGCCCGCGCAAATTGAGTGAAATGATTCATCTATACAACGTCCTGTTCAAGTCTATAATGAAGGATCTTGAAATGGTGCGCTACGGACGGCAGAGTTTCAACCAGCGAGACGCCATACAAATACCGCAACACAAGCTTGAAGTGTGGCCAGGGTGAGTTTTACTCCGTAATTTTAAATATAGGTTTCTACTGAAATAAAATAATGTTTATTTAATAAGCGTTACGTATAATGAACGCTTAGGGGATGTGGCGGGGGTATGAACTTGACGAATCAATAGCACGCATTAAATGAATGGTATGAAGTGCGCCGCGTTCCCTGTCCACCAAGCGGACCTAAGAACCTTCACTTTACTTCTTTGTAGTGGTTACTGCGACTTTACTTGTCAGAATTCTGCCAGTGTCCGTACCTGATAAGGTTCCTAAAAATCGACGGCAAGCTGCGCTTTCCCTCAGCATTCTTTTTACGTGACGCGACCTATTATTGTGAAGTCGACTTGATCACTTTTATTTATTTATTCTAGTTACGTGACAGCGGTAGACGAATACGAAGGCGGTCTTATGTTAACTCTCGACTCGACACATCGAGTTCTCCGCACTCAGACGGTGCTTTCCTTCATAAAGGAAGCGGTCAACGCGCAAGGAACTAACTGGAAGCGAGTCATCAATGAGACTCTGATGGGATGCTCGGTTATGACGACTTACAATAAGAAACTGTTTCGGTATTTACTTACGTCAGAATATTAAAATGTTACTTAATTATTTTAAAGTGTATTGTCCATTTCAGGCGGTCTTACTGTCATATTTGTGTAGATAGAACGTCAATTATATTTGTAATTATATCTAATTACACCACCCACATCTATTAAGTAGAGTTTCAGAATATGGATACTTGTGGAGCTGACTATGGTTTCCTCACGATTTTTGTTTTCCATCACCATTTGGAGCGCGTTAATGCGATCGCTACCATTTTTTGGAAACGAAATCTATAGCTGCACACGGCCGTTGTTCAAACCAACGCTATTATGGTTCGAAATTCGAGGACGATAGCCAACTACGCCAACACTCTTTAACCAAGAAAACTATTATTTAAAGTACCTATTATTTGTTTTCAGAGTCGACTCTATTGATGATAAAATGACCCCAAAATCGACCTTCGAGGTAAATAAGGAAGGACAAATCGTTAAGATCAGTTTCATTGACTACTATAAAAAGACCTACGGGATAGATATCATGGATTGGGAGCAGCCCATGCTTATATCCAGGTTAGTATAAATACATAAATAAATACTAGATTCTAGAATTCTATACTTCATTTATTGAAACGAGCGAATAGGAAGAGAAATAAACACGTGATTGGTCGTCGAAAATAATTATCTTTCTCGTGATTGGCTAGATTGTCAAATCAATTGTCAATTGTCAAATCTAGCCAATCCAATTATTTTCGATGACCAATCACGTGTGTTTATTTCTCTTCCTATTAGCTCGTTTCAATAAATGAAGTATAGTTGGTAGCTGTCTGTTGTTAGCAGTGGGATTCATCTTTATTCAAATGTTTTCTATAAATATCGAAGCGCTTGTTGCATAGCGAAGTTACATTTTAAAAGTAAAGCCACGTTCCGCATGCACAGAAAAAAAAAAATTCGGTCGGACCTCACATTGACATTGACTAAAATCTAGGTGATTCTAATGCCTGGTCAAAACTACCTACCTAGTGGTACGTCCTACGTTAAATGTATTGTACGTCCTACGTTAAATGTATTTACATCATCATCATCCTCCTGCCCTTATCCCACTATGTGGGGTCGGCACAACATGTATTCCTCTTCCACTTCCCTCTATCAGACGTCATCTCAGCACTAATTAAATGTATTTACATATATGTAAAATATTTTCAGAGAAACAAAACGAATGTCCGGCTTGAACAAACCCGTGGATTACATGGTATGCCTCGTGCCTGAGCTCTGTCAGCTAACAGGACTGTCCGACAACCAGAGGAATGACTTCAGACTGATGAAGGATGTCGCCACTTACACCAGGATAACACCCAATCAGCGGCATAGAGCTTTCAACCTAGTGAGTTAAGCTAAAAGATCTGCATTTATTAGATTGAGCTAGTAAAAAAAAAGGCTTAAAAAGTCGTGATTAATTTTGTTATTGCGTAAGACTTATGCATTCTGAATTTGAGATGTACGTACATCTCAATGGTTGAAAATAAAATAATAGGCTAGTTGACTTATTTTTAAAGTTGGTCTAAAATAATTGATAATATTTTTAGGTAATATTTTTTTGATCTAATAGAATACTATTAGACAAAAAATATTACTTACCTTGAAAATATCAAATTTTATTTAAAAGTTTACTGATATTTATGACAGCACTAGCTTACTCACCCGCGGCTTGGTGCTAATCCACATAAAAAGTAGCTATATATTATCCCGGGTGCTATGTAGGTATATTCCAAACAAATCCGTTTATTCGTTTTTACGTGAAAAAGTAACAAACTCTCGCTTTCAAAATATATAACCTATTTGTGTGTGTGTCTAAATAAATTATTTATTTCTTTCTTTCTATAATAATAAATAAGCCTTTAATTAAGACAGTTATAACAATGTTTTAAGCCAGAAAAACAAGTAAGTATCTTACGTACTAATCGTTTCTGCCTGCGTGCCTCTTTGGACAAAAGCCCCTTCCTTGTTCCCTATCTCGAGCTAATCTGGACCATGTGTCACCTGCTGTGTCCTGTATGTCATCGATCCATCTTCTTGATGGTCTACCTCCTTTTCTTTTATTTTTTTATTAAAAATACTAGCTGCGCCCCGCGGTTTCACCCGCGTAAGTCCCGTTCCCGCGGGAATATCGGGATAAAAAGTAGCCTATGTCACTCGTGGATAATGTAGCTTTCGAATGGTGAAAGAATTTTTAAAATCGGTCCAGTAGTTTTTGAGCCTATTCATTACAACCAAACAAACAAACAAACAAAGTTTTCCTCTTTATAATATTAGTGTAGATTACTAGAAATTTAATAAACATTTCAGTACATAAAAAGCGTCCTCAACAACTCCAAAGCGAAAAGCCGTCTCGAAGGCTGGGGTTTGAGCATAGCGCCACAGACCATAGACATCACAGCTAGAACACTACCACCCGAAGCGTTGCTCTTCGGCAATAACGTGAAGATACCAGGCAAGCCGACTGCGGATTGGAATAACGAAGCTACGAAGAACGCGGTCATGTCTGCTGTGGATATACTGAGATGGGTTGTGGTTTATACAGAGAGAGATGCTAATTGTACTAGGGTAAGTCGTTTAAAAAACCTTTTGTTCATCTATTGGAAGATGGAGTGTAGACATCATGTCTTATTAGGTTTTTATCAAGCTATTTCTATCGCGGGCCTTGAGCGTGTCGACCGAATCCAGAAGTTCCGTAACGAAAAAACCTAACGCTTGTCTCTTTAGTTCAGCAACTCGCACTAAAAAACACCTAGAAAGGTGGCATGCAATAGCTTTACCGCGGCTGTCCCCGAGTGCCACATGTCTTTTTTTAATTATTTATTGTGGTTTCTATTCTGTCCAATCACGTCTGAACCCCCCAATATATTTCGATAAGTAACTGTCATAATTAATGAATGGATTTACACTCGTAAAATAATACGTATGACCACTTATCCAGGCACTCTGTCAAATATTTGTCTATGTACACTCGCAGAAAGAAAAGGTTGACTAGTTCTGTAATAAATTCGTTTGACGCGTTGCTAGCACATGTTACGTATTTAAACTACGTAGTACTTGTAGACACAAGACAAGAGTATTGTGTCAAATGGTTATCAAACCTTGCAAGTAATAGCAGGTCATAAGGTGGTCAATTTTTTAATTCCTCAACTATATAGGCTTTGGAAGGACTGTTAGATCAAACAAGTAGATGTCAACGTTGAATATAGAGCTTGTATGTACTTATACTTATGAAATATTAAAATCTATGAATCTTATTCCAGGATTTCTTAGACGTCCTCAAGCGCAACTGCAGACCAATGGGCATAATGGTGAAAGACCCTGAGTTAATCAAACTGAAGAACGATCGAACTGAAACATACGTACAAGAATTGAAGCAGCGCATCAATAGTTCACTGCAACTTGTTGTCGCGATCTGTCCAACGGCGCGAGACGATCGGTATGCAGGTATTAAAAGAATATGCTGTGCGGAAAATGCTGTGCCATCTCAGGTTAGTCCACATTACTTTTTAGTTTGTAGGTAGTCTGAGAACTCTAGTAGTAAATCTTTACTATATATACTTCTATACTAATATTATAAAGAGGTAAAATTTGTTTGTTTGTTTGACGGAGGTAATCTCCGAAACTACTAGACCGATTTCAAAAATTCTTTCACGAGTGTGTAGAATGGACTGTCCGGGTGGTTATAGGCTATATTTTATCCCGGTAGCTTCATTAGTACACCCGTGCCGGGACGTGCTACTAGTATAATACAAAATAATAAATAAAATAAGCGCAGACCGACTTCGTGAAGTCTTTACATAGCTCTCTTACTACGACGCAAAAAAGTGCAATTCAGCACTTAATTATTTGTTTATCCTGTTTAAGTGTTTATATTGTCCCACTGCTGAGCAAAGGTATTAATAGGAAGCTAAAGAGGGAGATATTTTAAAAAAACAATCCTACTAATATTATAAATGTGAAAGTTTGTGAGAATGTATGTATGTTTGTTATTCTTTCACGCAATAACGGCTGGACCGATTTGGTTGAAATTTGGTATGTAGATAGGTGATTGGGTACCCTGGATTAACACATAGGTTGCTTTTTATCGCAATATTCCCGCGGGAACGGGACTTACGCGGGTGAAACCGCGGGGCGCAGCTAGTTGTTTATAATGTTCAAAAGCATGATAGTTTAAAAAGAAATGAAAGAAAGAAAGAAAGAAAAATATGTTTATTTCATAGGACCTCAAGGATCGCTCGAAAAAGTACAGTCTTAAAAACTAGTTGACTCTATTGCCTGTTCCAAAACAATTCCCTACACCAGGGAAAGAATCAGGCAAGAACCTGGTGGTCTGGGCCTAGCTTTTTTTTTGAAGCAATCCCTTAACAATCTAAATAGTCAAGCTTCAGTGAGAAGCCAGTCAAACAAACAATGTAAGGCATGTCAGAGCAATTAAAAGTAAATGTAAAATTATCAAGATATTAGCACCTTATCAAAACATCAAAAAATCCTATCTTCCAGGTGATAAACGCACGTACAATAATGAACCAGAACAAGATACGTTCTATAACTCAGAAGATCCTGCTACAAATAAACTGCAAGCTCGGCGGTACTCTGTGGCATATCTCCATACCGTTCAAGTCGGCGATGGTCATCGGCATTGACGCTTACCACGAGACAGTGAAGAAGAATAACAGTGTTTGCTGTAAGTTACCTATACTTTCATTTATTGAAACGAGCTAATAGGAAGAGTTGGGCGGGGCACTTGGCTAGAAGGGACGATGGAAGATGGACGAAAGCAATTACCGAATGGTGGCCCCGGGACGCGCAACGACCAAGAGGCAGACCACCCGCCCGATGGTCGAACGACATCGTAAGCGTGGTCGGTCATCAGTGGATGAGACTCGCGAGGGATCGGAATGAGTGGCGTAATAGAGAGGAGGCCTATACCCAACAGTGGGTGGAAATGGGCTGAGATGATGATGAATAGGAAGAAAAATAAACACACGTGATTGGTTGACAATCTAGCCAACCATGAGAAAGACAAAAACAAACAAACAATGTACCAAAAGGGTCTGGTCTCAGCAAAATGCCACTCTGAGGGAGGAGGCGCTGGTTTTCAGACCGCACCCTAGGGGCATCATGGACACGGATTATTTATTTATTTATTTCAATTTACAATGTCATGACAGTCAAGACCAAATCGACACATTATTATTATTATTATTATCTTGTTTCAGCATTCGTAGCATCATACAACCAATCAATGACGCTGTGGTATTCGCGCGTGATCATACAAGAGAAGGGGCAGGAGATTGCTGATGGATTGAAGGCCTGCTTCGGAGACGCATTGAGGCACTACGCGCAAATCAACGGGAAGTTCCCGGACAAAATCTTCGTCTACCGGTAAGAACCTGAATGATGGTTTTGGATTCACATTCACTCTCTTTAAGTAAATGGAAAAGGCCTTCATTTTGAAGACGGCAAGGAATTTGGTAAAAATAGTCTCCTTCGAAGGGGATATTTGCAGGCAAAAGTGTGTTAAATTGATTTTTTTTCCGATTTAAAACAAACTTTGATTTCGTAAGAGAAAAAAATCTTGCATTATCGATGTAAATTACTGTTCATATCTCCGAAGACCCTCAATAGTGAAACATAGAATTACTTTTTAAAATCGGTTAAAATATACCCATCTAATATCTAAATCTAATAAGCCTACTGGATCCCACCGCTAGGCAAAGGCCTCCCTCCCCATTTCCATTTGCCGCGATGTAGGGCTTCTGTCGGCTAGCTAGAGGAGTAAGTAGCCTCTCTAGCTAACTACGTATTTAATTTAAGTTTGTATGTAAGTGTAAATGTAGCTACTCCTCTAGCTAAAATATATACATATTTTTTAATACATCTTTCTATATTAATCAACACTTTATTTTACAGTGACGGCGTCGGCGACGGCCAGCTGAAAATAATCCGCGACTACGAAATCCCACAAATCAAAAGCACAATAAGCATGATGGACGCAAAATACACATACGTGCCGATGATCACATACATAGTGGTTCAGAAACGGATCAACTCGCGCATATTCATGAAGATCAATGGAGGGTTTGAGAATCCACCGCCCGGTACTGTTGTGGACTCGAAGATTACTAGGAGAGACTGGTAAGTTAGATCAAGGCTATTGTCCAACTAGTGAAACGAAAGTCGTCGCCATTACGAATGAATCAAGTATGAAACTTGGGAAAATAACTGTGAGAGACGGTAGAACCATGTTGGCTGTCAAATCTGACAGTTTTAATGTCATATTTGATAATTTAGTCAAAATGAATGTTACATATTGCACGTGTTTATAAATTAGCATACAAACGCAGAATATTAATTAGATCATAGCATACTCATCACATAGATACATACATTAGTGACCGATACCTTTTAGCGATAATGCGGCCCCTTGTACTTTTTAGGGTTCCGTACCCAAAGGGTGAAAACGGGACCCTATTACTAAGTACTCTACATTGCTTTGCATTCTTCCGTCCGTCCTTACGTTGAATATTTCGCTGATGATGTACTCTGTTCCCTCTTCAAAGCAAAATTTTATTTTGCAATCAATGGGGGGAGGCCTTTGCCCAGTGGGAGACGAACGGCTGAATATAATAATAATAATTAAAATGAACAAATAAGCAATAAACCATTAATTCCAGGTACGACTTCCTAATCGCCTCGCAAAAGGTAAACCAAGGTACAGTCACGCCCACTCACTACATCGTGGTCCACGACGATAACTCTCTTCAGCCCGATCACTGCCAGAGATTGACGTACAAACTGTGCCATTTGTACTACAACTGGCCTGGTACGGTCCGAGTGCCCGCGCCGTGTCAGTACGCGCATAAACTGGCCTTCTTAGTCGGACAGAGCGTGAAGGCCAAACCGGCTGAGGCGTTGTGTGATAAACTGTTCTTCTTGTAAACGAAAAGTGAAGTTACAAGGTGAGAGAGAGGATAATCAAACTACTTGTGAACGAAAATTGTAAACAAGAAGTGAAGTTCACTTTTTGTTTACAATTTTGCTGTAGGACTTTCGCTAGCTACGTTGTTTATGTCAAAAAGTTTCATACATTTTATGTTGTAAAAATGAAGTTGCCATGCGATGGACCTACGGATATCCGTACGATGATTATAGAATTCGGGCAATAGCGTTCATCTGTGAATACTATTATGTAGATGCTGAATTTTCAGCAAAAATTTTGTTTCTGCACAACAAAAATCATCTTTCCTCTGTTGATTTTTGAATCGGTACATTTTCTGCCAAATAGCAGTTAGATAGTTTAAAAACTCAGTTTTCTGGTTATAAATAGACAATATTTTCAATCTAGTAAGTATTAGAAAACAATAAAAAAACGGACACAAGAATTTAAGATGTCCTCATTATTTTGACATACAAACTGTGTCATTTGTACTAAAACTACAACATTTGTATTATGATTAAAACCACCACTAATCTGAGGGTCTCCTAGGCTTAGCCTTAGACCATGGTTTATCGCTAAACCAGGGTTTGTGATCACCATTTTTCTTAAACCGTAGTTTTTTTTTTTTTTTTTATTTAGATATGTAGTTTATTTAGATATAATGCGAACCAATTTAGACCATGGTGTAGATAGTCCAAGTTTAAACCAAGATTTATTTTAGTTTCTTGTAATGAGCCCGCTAGTGATTACTTTATCTATTGATAACAATTTGACACTATTTTTACTAACATCTTTTAACACAACTTTTTAGTAACTTCATCGAATTGAACCATTTAGATGCTGTAATGGGCAATAAACATTTTTAAAATTCGTTAAATAATAGGTACATCTTACAATAAATTCTAATTTTCTGTAACGAATCAAATTACTATAAAACTCGTTTTTAAGTAACAAATAGATTATATTTAAACATAGTATGTTCGATATTTTTGTACTTGATTTTTAGATAAGAAAACCTGCCAATAACGTTTGGTTCTAAAAGTGTATGCGATATTATGTTTTGAATCTTTGTGATCAAAAATCCAAGGTACAAGATGTAATAAAATTACTCCCGAAAACGGAAACGGTGTAAAACAATGATTCTGATGACCGAATAAAGAAACTCAGGCCTTTGTATCTTCATTAGATGATTTATACAGCGGCAGGAGGTAATCCTTGCTTAGACCACAGATTACAAAGTACAGATTAAGTAAGTTCTGTACAGGTGGCGCCACAAAAAAAATTGCCCGACGAAAAAAGAAGGAGTTATTTCAATGTTCGAGATGAGGTATCTGTTCTTATGTAATCTGTGCCTACACTTAACGGGACACTAGTGCCTGGGACATTGTTGAGATGAAAAAGACTTGCCCAGCACCTAAATACATAGGTATTCGTAACAACGGGCGGCCTTATCGCTTAAAGCGATTTCTTTCAGGCAACCTTTGGTTGGACTGGACTGAAAGAAATTAAATGCCATTTTGGGTTTTCGGGCGTAATCTTATGATATCTTTGTTATTATTTGATTATTATCATGTTACTTTTTTTTAATTATGATAAAAGTTTTAGTAGAAAAGTCCCTTTTAGTGGTGCTAGCGTCTATATGTAAATAAAACTGCCGTTTTGTTTTTCGTTATGCTGCGGCCACACATATCGCGATAACGCGAAGATTTGCGTTGTCGCGACACGTCTGGCCAATAATTCGTCCTGTCGCGAATCCGAAAGCACTTCGCGCCGCTGTCGGTAAAATGCGGGACATCAAAGGGTTTTCATTTCATTTCTAGGGTTTTCATTGCGGGACATCGCGAAGTTTTTGTAGTCTGGCCAAGAACTTCGTCGTTGAAGTTTTATCGCGACAACGCGAACACGAATCTTCGCTGTCAAGTGTGGCCGAAGGGTTAGTGCCTAAAAACATTTTTGACTGAACTTTTCTCATGAATCACCTTCATAATACCACAAGGCTGATCTGATAAATATCAGTCTCATATGTATTATATTCATTTATTTTGTTACTATTCAAATGACTAATTCGGCCAGTAAACTGTTTATAACTGTATCCCAGGGTGCGTTAGACATTTCTTTCAGATCTTTGTGTAATTCTTTAGATCTTTTGAAGATGTCTAATGGTAGTCAGAGGTATGTCCAAATACATATTTGGTACTTGCCCACTTTTTGCAGAAGTTAGCTTTCCATACGTGACAGGTTGCAAGCCCATCGACGCTAACTGCTTGATAGAGGGATAAATATTATTTACTCCTTTTTATGTAAAGATTGCTCTCAAATACTTCTACCTCAGCTTGTTATTTAATCAAATATTTGTTTGACATGAAAAAATGTTTTAGTTATTTTTTCAGTACTTTTTTTATTTACACATTTAAGTAAAGTGTCTTAGATTCTAAGGCGTAGGTATCTAAACAAGTGGTGTCTAAAAAGTATGTACCTGTTTTTGACTAAGAATATTGTGTAATCGATTCGCGCCATTGTTAAATAGATAGGTATATTTAATTGTTTAATTAAACCTTGCACAGGGACAATTAGTGTGTTAGATGTTGGCTAATTACAAGGTGTAATTGGATTACGAATTGAAACTGCACATTCAATTAATGATTGTATAAGCTTGAATTCATGAGTCACTACATAATGGTCCCTAAAAAGTATGTTAAAAACGGCCATAATTTCTTATGAGATGGCTAATAATAAAATTACCTGAGTGCTGCTAAATGGACCTAAAAGCCTTCTTAAAACGATCCTTTTCAGTCACAGAAAACAGATAAGATTCGTAAAAAATTCAGACAGCGTTATTTTTCGTAGTGCGTCCCCGCTTGCCGTCTTGTAATTTGGTGGAAACATCTATGTTTTTAATTTTGTAAGTACTAGAAAGCTATAGCAATAACTAGTGTCAATTTTAAGTAGACAAATAATCTAGTTTCCTACAGTTTTTTGTATGACGTTGAATTAACATTCCTATTTACGTAAACTTAAGAGCAAATTGGTCTTAGGAACATGAAAAAACACTTTAGAGTTTGAATTTAAAAATTAACATACATTTAGAATCATATATTTTGACATTTGAATCTTAAGCTTTTTAAAAGCAAAAACATGACTGATTAGGTATTTAGAGCAGTGCTCTTAAGTTTTCTAAAATATCTAATTTGTACCCACCTTAGGTAATTAGTACTTAATCAATATATTACACTATAAGAAAACATTTCTTAAATAAAAAGTATTTTTGTTGTACTTAGTGTTTTCATTGTTCATTATGCTAATTTAAATTAAGTAATAATTAACTTCACAATATTGTTAAGTCTTTATACTTAGTCCACTTTCCTCAAACAAAGTATCACTCATACAATTTAATTGCTTTCTAGTGGTTGTTTTTGGCCGAGTTGGTGGTTATTTATATTGGAAGGGCTTGTCACGAATTTCCAATTAAAATAAATTGTTAAATTTGGCTGAGGTATAACGTACAATACTTCAGCCAAACTCGCCGTGCCAGAAGACGATGAATATGCCTAATAATCGGATTGGATTTTAAGTTCGGATAACCATGAAGTCCTAAGTTTGACAAAGAAAAGTTAAACCCTGAAATGCCTGCGGCTTGGCTGATGACGGCAAGCGTTAGACATCGGAATTTATTTTAAATCACGAAATTCTAAAACAAAAACGATTATTTCTATCGTTCTGTTCAAATTTAGAGTTCAATATAAAGTCAAATGCAAAAGCGGTATTTAAAACACATTCCTCGTTGAGAAAGGTCAGTCGCTTATGAATTTATAACCTATAAAATTTAATAATAATTTGAAAACTACTGTTTGATAATGAGATCAAATTAAATGGAAAGGGCGTCAAATTAGTTCAAATACCTATCTACAGAAAATCCGTTGAGAAGAATGTCGCTTATAGAGCCTCACTGGTATTCACTTAGTTCACACGCGAATTCGCAAGTGTTGGTAAATTTTTATCCGCATACTCCAGCTGAAAGTTTAAGAAGGGCTTAAGACACTCAAATTCCCAAAAACACTATTAAAGACAAAATAATTATCACACAATTGTCTTAACACGTTCATTGCGCACCATGCATAGGTATGTGCTGCAGTATGTACGTTGTAGGCAAATTGTGTGGTGATTCTACTTAAATGATACCTATTATCTAAAACCAAACCACATTTTGTATGTCAATCCATCACGATTTAGATCAAACCTAATTTGTGAGCCGCGAATTCCAAGCATGCTAATTCAAAATGATTTTAGAATTTCACATTGGCTCTGACAGGGAAATTACTCTGCCTTAATAGGGGATAGAGCCGATCGACTATTAAATCGTGCGTCTAACGGAATACCTATTTGTGAGATTGCTTTAAGCATCTCTTGTTTTATCTTTTTTTTTCTGGTCTAGACTGAGTAACATTTTGAGTGTTATACTAGGTTTTTTGGTGAGACAGGCTAAAAGTAGCCCCTGTTCCATGTTTTGGTGCCTAGTGCTATTTACTTTGCTTATATTCAAGTTTTAAGTCAGTACTCGTAGTAGGCGTAGGTAGGTAGGCTTTTTTTCAAAATGTCAACTAATACATAAGGTGATGTCGTGAACTTAGTTTAAAAATATAAAACCTCAGTTTTTCCAAAACATCAAAGAATAACTTAAGAGAAGAGTCTAATAGTAAAATATTGAAACCATTGATGAAGTGGAAAGCTAAGTGCGTCCATTTGCGTTTACGCAATAAAATCGCTCAACCGCTATCATTGTGAAACATGCCATCGCCGCCCACCAACAAGCTTCTAATCTACAAGTTATCTGTGAAAACACTTGCATAGCGCAATAGCTGGCTTAGTGGTGCATCGATCAGGCTAGCTAACCTGTACCTACTCGCTGACGTAATGTATGCCAGTCTCTTCGGAACAATCTGAAATACCGACGCGGTGTGTGGGTGTGCTTCGTTTAACGATAGAGCGGCAGTCCATCAGGTGGAAACGAGACGGTGCTATACAGAGTGAGCAGTGCGGCCGTATCGCCAGCCCGTGGGAAATGCACAGTAGTGGTCAGAGCAGACTGCGCGCGCGCCGGCCCAATGCACGTATTATTGTATTGGAATATTTGCCGGTCACAACATCTTATGGGATTCCGATTGATGCAACATTCTCGTCTTTACAGTGCTGGAATAAGGTTTACTTTGATCAGGTTGATTGGAGTTTTGAGGGTATTTTTGTATGGTGAGTTATATAGACTGTCGGGTCTCAAGTATAACGCGGTGATTTTTTTAGAGATCGATTGAGGTTTCGCAGACACGGTTGAGATGCAAATGTGGTGTTTACGGAGTTGGCCGGCACACGCCTATAATAAATGTTATGTTTCGTGCCTTTAATAAACACGTTTCGACTGCGGTAATGTTAATACGCCAATTTACTCGGTTGCTTTACGCTTTTATGGCGAATTGGAATGAGTATCATTAGCAGCATCGCTTGTAATTGCACTTCTGGCATTTACAATTATTGTGAAACTCTTGAATCTTCTTTTTTTATCTACGCTCTTAAGGACCTTTTTTCTGTTATTAATAAAAGTTTATACGCACTTTTATTCGGTAGAGACACTTAAGTTTTTATAAATTCTTGCGTTTATCTTTTCTTACAAACCAAAACAAAACCACATTGGAATGTTTGTATTTGTTGCAAAGTTCTAAAGAAAACTTTGTCCTAAAAATGTGTTTTTTATTTGGGACAAAGTTTTCAACATCAAAGCTCGTCTCAATTACCGCACCTATGCAAATATTTATCACAATTTACCGTCATAAATTTAACAATTCGAAAAGATATAATAACTTATCTGAAGATTCGAATATCTTTCGTCAATCTACGCTCGTAACTTTACCGCCTACGCGAATACTAAAACAGAACGGTATAATGTCTAAGCTTTCACGGTTATGACAAAAACTTGGAGGAACCGACAATTAAACCCACAATCAGATTTGTTTTGGTCAATAAAGAAACCAAATCAAGAAATTATCGCGACTATCTAATGTTTTCTGTATTACTAATATTATAAAGAGTATTTGTTTGTTTGTTTGATGGAGGTAATCTCCGAAACTACTTAGCCGATTTCAAAAGTTCTTTCACTAATATGTAGAATTAGGTACCAACCTACTAATTTATTTTGCAGTTTTTTATATAATATTTCATCTGACTCTCCCTAGCCACGTGCTTAAGCTAGTTTCAAATAAAATAAAATGAAAACCCTGCCATTTGATAAGACAAGCTTCTACACTTCAGTAATAAAATCTTAAACAAATTGCAACTAGCATTCGCGAGGCACTTTAACACCACTGGGTATCGCACGACTATAACACCTTCAACTAGATTACTAGTCCTAAGACTTTAAACTCTTAAACTAGGTATCTTGCACTGTAGAACTCTTTCGTGTTCATTTGCGATGAATAGGTTTACTTAATGCAAATTATCAACATCTCTATCTAGAAAGAAAATGGAAAGTATATCATGATGAAACATATTTACAGGTATTTATCGCAATCACCTTAATTTAAATTGTGTTTCATCATGTGTTCTGATCGCGAAAGTATATCATTTTTATTAGTCGAAAAGGTGCCTTACCACTATGTATGTCACCTTTTCCACTGTACATAAAAACTAACGTTTATTATTATTAGCACTCACAGTGAATTTATCAAGTAAATTCTATCTCGATTTACTAATTTAATCCACACTTTTTTCGATTCGTCGACAGAAAGTCTCCAATCACGTGTGTTACCTGTCCATTCATGGGATTAGGACAATGGTGGGTCGGCTGGTAGATACATATCTTAATTAGCCCTCACAGGACGGGCTGTTGTTTTTTTATTTTACCGTGACGGGGACACACATTGGTTGATATCATCGACATTATCACCCTGTAGTCGTTGAAAATCGAATTGAATCTCACGTGGCGTAGACGTTCTTGATAGATCGTTGAAGTTAAGCAACTTTCTGAACGGTCACAATTTGGATGGGTGATCAGGCACGGCAGCTGTTACTGCAACTTTTTTTAGGAATTGGGAAGTTCTTCCCTTAGGTGTATTGAGTTGCGATGGAATAGGTAATAGAGTCACCTTGCTTATAGACTGTACATTTTAAGTGATCCTTGAGGTCCTGCAGAAATAAATAGGTAAATTTTTCTTTCTCTTTTATTCTTTCCCAAGTAGTAGACCCTCATATGTTTTCAGCTGCCGTACAAACCCACGTTAAATTATTGGTAAAACATCTTTCTACTAGATGGTTTATACAGCGTCAGGAGACAATCTTTGCCTACACTTAACGGGACACTTTAGTACCTGAGACATCGTTGAGATGGAAAAGGCGTGTGGTTCTGACTAGCCGCGGGTTTCCTCACGATATTTTACTTCGCCATTTAAAGCTCGTGTTAAAGCGCATATATAAACTTTTTTGATAGATTCGATTCGATCCCATGACATTTGGATTGAAAGTAGAAATACCTACCAATCCACTTGGCCAACACGGCTTTAGCTTAATTCACTTAAGCTCTCCGTTTTTTATATTGTTACATATTTTATATGCTTACCCATTCCATTTCAGTTCTCAACATTCATTCAGTGTTTCCCACTCCAAACCGTTCCCATAAGAGGCTAGTTACCATTCAATCACTCAATTGAACAGCTTACCTCTATATAATCCGTCGTTCCCACGGCAAAACGCCCCGGGCAGGCTACGTGCGACGATTAGGTACTGCCCGGCTAACTTACAAGATGACAGTATCAAGATTAGATGATACCTTTTGTGGATACGAAGTTGAAGAGTAACTGGGGCAGCTGAAGTTATTTTTTAATAAAAATACGCTGTATAGTCCAACCGACATTATTTTGACGTCTGTACAAATCTGACTTATAAGTATTTAGGGTTACGTTTCAGTGTTTGAGGGAACGGATATTTTTATTTATTTCTAGCCCATATTGTCCCACTGCAGGGCAAAGGCCTCCCTCCCCTCTTTCTAGCTTTTTCTTTAACAGATATAAGAAAACGAAAAATTATCAATTGTCATTTACCAATTAAGTAGGTATAAATTTATCAGATTTTGCATTCTAAAACGCCTTATTTTGTTTTATTTAAACAAATAGCATTAAGTGGACACCGGATAGGTAAAAAAAATAAAAACATATTAGGTATCAATACCTTAATGTTAGCGATCAACATGTTCGTTATTAACACATTGTAAAACACTTATCTGCAAATAATTCTCTGTAGGTATTGTATATTTATGGGTAAATAATTATACAATACAAAATCATTACCTATAGGTACCTAACATCAAAGATAAGACCTATAAGTAACTAATAATAAAACATCTATAGATGGTTCATAAATGAAGTAACCGAAAAGAGATCTGACGATAGTCTTGAAACAGAACAACTTTACCCACCCACTGTAAAATTGGAAACTATCTCCATACAAGAATATCGCGTAATAGATTATAGTTAAACTCCTTTTCTGATGATGACTAGCATGATGATATAGGGCTATTTTGATTATTTAATTGACTATGAGTTCTTAGTTGATTCGGTCATATTAAAAACTAAGTAAGCAATGGCGACTGGCAACTTTAACTTGCTTTCATCAAACCTATTAAAACAAAAAATGTTTTTACCTCCTTGTGCCTTTAAAAAATTACACATACCTTCTTACTTATTGAATAATTATAAGGCTTTATGCTCATGTTATTTTCCTCCACGACTATTGACCAATAACAAACTAAACAATCTCACAAAAACCACGGAAACTCAGTTTCCTCCGGATGTTGTACTAGGAAGTCTCTATTTGTCCCCATACCACACACCGAAACAGTTCTAAGAACTCCACGGAAAACCGAAAGGCTTTTATGACTCAAAACAGCATTTTTCATCACTCAAATGCCACGCGAAATGGTTCCTTACCTTCTTGTGTTAAGATGACAAAGTTTAACACCGTGGACATCTCGCAAATAATACAGACCACATCCAGAGACGGTGCTTTTGACGCGGTGACTTAGACGCCGCTCAAAATTGAATTGAATCTCGTTTTCTACAATAAGCTGCCTCGGTGGTCTCACTAACATATTAAAGTTATTTTAACAAGCAAAACGTAGCTGTAAATATTAAATGTTTCCTTAACTCATACGCTAATTAATTTACTTTGTATTCAAATTGTGCTTAATAATAAGCCAGAGTTGTAAATAATAAGCAAATGCCTGATGAGCTAACCTAAAGGTTTGCAAGAATTTCCTGTAGTATTCAGTGTACCTATAGCATGTCATTCTCAAAACTGCGTTCAGTTGAAATTTATATCTAAGTGCAGTCGGAACATATTCACTTATCTCAAATAATAGAGAAGAAGCAGTGTAAAATATTGCCGCTGGAAGAGCAGAGTGGAAGAGAGAGTGGAGAGTGGAGTGGAGAGTAGTTTTAAGAGTCTACTTGTTTTAAATAGTATTTAATTATTTAAAAGTAACAGTAAATATCAGTCAGCAAATGTTATCGTCGGCATTGCTCTGTGAGGGCATTACACTGAGATTCTTTAGCTTCATCGGCATGTCGAGATGAATGGTCCTGCGTCTATACAATATGACATATATTTACAAAGAAAACTGGATACTATCCAGTACAAGTTCATAAAATACAATTTGGAGAGTTTTACAAAAGACTTATTATTACGGCAAATAACGCTATAAAAACCCGTGTCCACGTATTTCTAAAATTAAAAGAAGCGTAATTTTTAGCCTCGATCAAATAATTGACCTTTGATAGGGTCTTCTATCTAAAAGACAGGACCTTATCGAGTTGATGTTTAGGCAATACTAGCACCCACTTAATATTCTTTTTATGCGCTGTTTATGTGGCCACTAAACATGATCACCACACTCTTGATAGCAGGTGATCTGTGGCAAAACATAAGTCAAAAAACGCGATAAATACCCTTGTAAATAAGTTTTAAGCTTGTAGAAAGCCCAGCCCGCTTTCTTCGCAAATGCAGTGAGGTACCGACACGGCACAATGGTGGTTCTGTCCTCCTATTATTACGGCGGGTTCGCTTTAAGCGCGTCACACGATAAAGCGGGGTATAAATAAGCGTTCACATGTCATGTATCTCGCTAGTGCGGCCTGTGATTATTGTCGATGAAAGCACCGCAAAGTGACGTGCGCTTTGTCGTAGCACGGACGTAAAGTTTCAAAAAACTAAGGGCTTAAGATTTTATGAGATTTGAAATTAAGCGTCTTTTACTTAAACGTTTAGGTTTAAAGCCTAAAGACAGTTTTTGAGTTCTGTAACTACTAATTTTAAACACCGCGGTCCGTTAAGTCTGAGTCCTTGTCTTAGTGGTATATTATAAAATCGATAGTTAAGAATCGACTGCGTTCAGTAAAACTTGTGTTCCAGAATAATAGAGATTTGATTAACCTAAATCTTAAAGAGAACTTACACTATCCCTTAATCCCTTTATTAGGGATAGTGTCAAGTCCTCTTTGAGTGTCAAGCAAGGACACTTACGCTGATTTTAGAAAAAGTTTTAACAACCAGAGAATTACAATATAAGTTGAAAAACATTTGCATTAGTCCGTTAAATAGCTTTCATAAAGACAATCGATCAAAGTATCGATTTGATCTTCATTGTTTCATCGTATAAAATAATCGATAAGCCATCATCCCTATTGAGGAACTGCAATGGCAGTAAAGTCCGTTACCATCCACATTACAGATCGGTGTATATCAATAGTTATTTATATCGATGGCTGCGATCATGCGACATTTCATCTGTAGAATGTCCGTGGCTGAACATAATCAGAGCCCTAGATTGTTAAGTATTAAAGGTATAGTTATAATTATATAGTTTGCTGGTTGAGAATTGATTGATTGACTTTGTTTTCCTTTACAATTGTTAATAATATTTCCGTGAAGTTGATATTTGCTGCATCATCATCATCCACAGCCCGACATTACCGCTGGTCAGTATGTGCTATCCACTACGGTCCTGCGCCAGTCGCATCCATTGCCGCCCCCCGATACTTTCTTACTTACATGAAATACATGAAGAACAATATTTTATTGCAAAGGTTGCATTAGGAAAACCGTTACAGTAGGTATTTTGAATGAAATCGTGAATGCCTAAAAATCTAGAACGTTACACCTTTGTAATTGATCACAGATTGATCAGGAAGGCACCAGTGACCTACGCAAGACTGATAGGAATGTTCTTTTAGTTTTTGTGAGTCACAATGAGTCACGAGCTTTTCTTGAAAGTTTCATTTATATTGTGTAATTATTCATAGGTTTTAAAACGTAGTGGGTACATCTAGTTTTATAGAGTTACTAGCTGCTCTGTGCCTAGTTTCCCAAACGTGGACATGAACAAAATATTATACACCATATCACACTAATATTATAAAAGCGAAAGTTTGTGTGAAAGTGTGAATGTTTGTTACTTCTTCACGCTCCAAGATTGATACATAGGCTACTTTTCATACCCGTATTCCTCAAGTTTACTATAAAGGTTTAGTCTAGCGCTGTACTAAATTTCTTCAACATCATCGGTTCAGAAGTTTAGGCGTGCAAGGGAGAAGGACAGATGCATAAATAAATAATAATAAATAAATATCCTTGGACATTCCACACAGCGTCATCTAGTCCCAAGCTAAGCAACTTAATGCTTGTGTTATGGTAACCAGATGACTGATATAATACTTAGATATTTTTTTTTTTGTAAATACATAATTATTATAGATAGAAACCACCCAGACACGAAACAAATATCTGCAGAACATGCAAACATTTGTCCCGTAGCGGGGATCGAACCCGCAACCTCCGCATCTCAGCCAGGCGTTAACACAACTGAGCCACAGAGGTCGTCAAAGGCTTGAAAAGGGATAGCAGGAATTTAAAAATGACTCTTCAAAGAAGACTCTGAAAAGTCAGTCATGGTTTATTCTATTGCCATAATAATATTTATTATACTGAAAATATGTGTCATCAACGACCATGCAAACAATTGTAAGCTTTCTAGAAGTAAACGCGCCTCTTCAAACCTTTTTAGACATTTCAAAGATCTTTAAAATCTTGGTGAATCTATTTTGCTACAGCCGTGCCCGAAATGGACTTCAAAAAAGAATACTATTGTACCTATTTACAACCAGGTAGACACTTTTTGTAATATTTATTAACTAGATTCTACCTAGGTAGGCTAAGTTTTTATATAGCTTAAAAACATAATTTATTTGATTTTGCCTACCTGACTTGCAGTGAATAAAACAGTTTTTTCAACGCTAAACATGTCGATACTTGTTTTGCTAAAATAAAAAGAGCGAGTATGCGCACAGGTAAAATGTAGCAGCTGGCACACTCGAAGCAATGATGATAAATTATGCAGGGAATTAGAAAGAGTTCTGCAGTTCAAATTAAGTGTTGGGAGACAAGAATATAACAAAGTATTTCCTTTAGTTAGACTACTGGGAACATGTTATAAGAATGGAAGACCACCTAAGGCCTGGCTAGTTTTCTTCACCATTAAAGTAAGAACTTTACTGGTCGAAGCTATTTCATCTTAAGCTGCGTTAAATTCGTGTCCTTACCAGCCCCCAATGTTATGACTTATTTGTCTCGCGTTTTAGATTTATCGCTATTCGACGAATAAAACCAAATCTCCTTAATGCATTGAATAATGCAAATTGATTTTTTGCTTTCAATATTAATAGATAAACACCTGCTCAGTGAAAATTAACATTGAGAATGAATAATTAATTTGATAATTTCGATTTTTAAGGCTATTTTTGATGAACTTAAAAAACATTAAGTATCAAAAATTTAAAACTAAATTTAAAATTAGTATTTTTTAAAACTAAAGTTAAAATCAATAAAGTAGGAAGATTTAACATCTGTTTATAATAACCTGGACAAATATAATCAAAATGACTCTATGAATAAAATATAAATTTCAATAGTGTTAATTTGACAAAATGGCTGACACAATAGTTAATTTATTCTTTTAAACTCAATAAAACAGCAATAACGCTGTATAAGCGTTGTAATTACTCTTAGACACAGTTAGGAACTATTATCTATATTATTAGAAGAGTGACTGACTGACAGTCATTGTGTAGCCCAAATATGGCGACTTAGGAATAGTTTTTTGATAACCTCTTGATTCTTGCTACTATAAAATAATAATCCCTAATATACCTAGTTTTAAACAAGTCTCTATATAGAATTGTGATCGCGAAAGTTTAGAAATAATAGGTACTTAGTCTCTTTAAAGCTCTAATATCTGATGATATATAGAGCTACATAGAGACGATTATAGCATCAGCTTACTGGCTTTTCTAGTAATATTTTGCTAAAGGAATTGCAGTTTTGATTTGACTGCCAATCAAAAAATATTGCCTTCAGACATACAAAACTAGGAACATCTCTAGTTTTATATCAATATTCGTAAGTATCTATTGGTTTAGTTAGTTTTACTACTTGTGTCTTAAACGTATGAGCAACCCACACAAAAACAGTAAAAATATTATCATTACCTACAGCTAGTATCCGTCTGCGGCTACGCTCGCGTTGTTTACCCAGATGAATCAAAAACTAAATTTGACAACATTTTTATAAGCTTGGCAATTTTCTGCCCCCTCAATTTGCATTTGTGTTCGTTCATCGCCCCGAAGACTTTCGCCAATTTTTTACAGAACCACTTTTGAAGTTGGTATCCTCTTTTTCAAATTTCAAAGTGATCTACGAAATTTGACTATGAAATCGGTGGCATTAAAAGTAAAAAAATTAAATATAATAATATACAGTGGAACTTAAGTCCCATTTACACGATGCAACTTTCTTGCCCGAAGTATACCTACAATTAATTGACTGTCATCGTGACTGCATGTCCTACGCATTGTTTAAACCATGAAAGTCAAATATTGCTTCAATTTAGTCGTATGCAAGAATTTTGCAGCGTGTGAATGGTACTTTAGTTTACTTAATAGTTTTTGGATGAAAAGCGTGAGTGTTTGTCACAAACAGTCACACAAACTTTTTTATTATATTAGTATTTGTAAATGTAGCTTTATGGAGTAAAGCGTAAAACAGCTTATTTTGAAAACGACTTGATTGTAATCTCTTTTATTTGAATTCCAATTTGTTTTGGCTAATTACGTATCGTTGAGTTAAAAGCTTTTGTAATGAAATCATTGATGCTGCTATTAAATATACCACACGTGTTTTAAGATTTACTTCATATCGATTTAATGTTGAACTTACTGTACTTGAAGAATTAAACAAAGTCAGTGATGAATCACAGAAATTTGTAAAAATGAAAACCTAAATGAAAATAAGTAATAATTCTAAAAAAAGAATCCAATACCTCAGAATTTATTAAACAAAAACGTTTCGTCAAAATATTTAAACATAAAACAAAAACACTATGTTTTCGTAACCAAGATAAAAGCTTATAGTTTCATGTTTCTTTTATTAAGATGGTTGGTTATAGGTACCTATAATTTTTAAGACAATGCCTAGACCTAAAAATATCTTCGAATCCAAGTAGCAAAATGCCGTAAAAGGACACTGAATACAGTCATCCGACCGTCGGTCGGTCTCGCAGTAAATTATAGCATCGTTGCGAATATTTGCATTTTTATTGTCGCACACAGAATGAACAAAGACTGTAATTTAATCTCAGGATTAAATTGAATTTATTGTAGTGCTTTTAAATGCAATCTGCACGAATAAAGACTGACAGACAGACTTGGGTTGAATAACGAAAAAATGACAGTCGTAATGAAAGTTTGTGTTGTGTGTTTACTTTTTTATTCCTCATCATTCATTTCCTTGCCTTTATCCCACACTAGGTGGGTTCGGCCCAACATGTTTTCTTCTTCCATTCATCTCTATCACTCGTCAACTCCGAACTCTCTCCTCTCACATTCATGTCCTCTTTCACACAATCCATCCACTTCTTCCTCGGCCTTCCTCTAGTTGTATGTCCATCCACACTCATACTCATTACTTTTTTATTCCTAATAGATAATTAAATATTGTAGACTTATAATTAATATATTAACAGTTTTTATTTTATTTTGAGAACTTACATTTTTATTTACTTCATAATCTTTTGTTAGGTACTACAGTAATTAATTCAAAGTCGTCGCCGGTAGTTTAATTACCTAGTCACTTTACAATACAACCAATCTCACTATCAAAGACTAAACGATCCAGCTTGCACTAAAAATAGTTATCTTTACTAATAAAACGATTGGTTAGAATATTTTTTTTTTAGATTGTGGTGGAGTTTACATCCTAAATTCAGTGATGAATGAAGTCAGGGTCAAAAGCAAGTTCGTGTAAATACTCTAAAATCTCGGTGTCTTTTTGACAAAATCAATTTAGATTTTAGCTGATAAGAGCTAACACTTTAAGGCCTCTATACACCTACACATTAAGTGGACATTAAGCGTTCGTTCACACTGGTTCTTTTTGCAACACTAACTCCTTTTATCATCGTAAGGTATATTTGGCGTAGAGATATGAACTAGAAAATACATTTAAATATCAATACACATAACTGACTTAACACATCGATTCTACAAATAGGTTTCTACAAATACTCCTTTTTTACTACGATATATAACAATAATAGGTACTTATTAAGAAATATGTTAGTATAAAAATCAACAAAAAAAAGTAAGTAATTTTTAGGTTAAGGATTGACAGTTTGTTTACAAAATGACACGTAGAATTTAGATGAAGTATACAACTTTGCACAAATTGTTTTGTACATTTTACTTAGTTCTAAGTTACTTAACCACTGGTTACACCATTGATAAACTAAGGTACAAATCCTAATGGCTCTAGATATTCTGAAATTGTCTCTACGGGGGGCTTTTAATTTGAAAAAGGTGGTGTTATGGTACTTAATGAGCTCATGAATTATTGGTAGCTGAGTTCTGAATCACTTAATTAGAATTAAACGGATGTTTTGCAATAAGCTGGTATATTAATGAAAAATATTTATGTTTTTATGATGTTAAAGTATATCATAAGAGTTAAGTTTTTTAAACGAATTATCGTAAGGGTAAAAGGCAATTGAAATGTTGAAGTTTTTTTTTTGTAAGTACCAAGTCTTCTGTATTTATAAAAAAAACCGCTGTATGTTTGTCTCGTTAAAACTCGTGATTGGCTGGACTGATTTGGCTAATTTTGATCTTGCAACTAACTTTCCTACTGTCCAAAACCGACAGAATTTTATATTATGTACGATTATATACAACTGTCTTAACTTTACCAATAGGAGCTTCCAGTAAAGTGCTTTGTGATATAGCTTCAAAAATGACCCAGGATTTCTTCGGATTATACAAAACTAGCAGCACGTCCCGACTTTGCACGGGTATACTAACTACCGAGATAAGATATAGCCCAGAACCATCCCGTCTATTCTACACATCGGCGAAAGAGAGTTTGAAATCGGCTAAGTAATAACGGAGATCATCTCCGTCAAACAAACAAACAAACAAACATTACCTTTTTATAATATTAGTTTCACTCTCAATATAAAAAAGTCTTAAAAAAGAATTCAAAGAATCACTTCAAGATGGAAAAGATAATTAAAATCAAATAAAATGAACTATGATTTAGCGCCCCGTTTCGACTACCTGTGAGTTTCTTGCAACCGGTGGCGAATTATTTGCATTAATCATTTGAAATATTTGCATCGAAATACCACAGATGAAATATACATGTTGATCGAGTTGATAGAGATTTTGGGAACCGAGACAGTGGGCAATTAATTACGGTAGCTTGAGCATCGGTTTTTTGAATAATGTAATGTATGTATGTATGGTTTTCTAGAGTAGATATGAATGTGGATGGATATAAGGGGAGGCTCAAGAAAAGAGGGATGAATTGTGTGAGGGATGACATGAGTAAGAAAGGTGTGAGTGCTGAGATGACGTCTGATAGAGGGAAATGGAAGAAGAAAGAAAGAAGAAAAGAAAGAAAGAATTAAAGAAGCACCGCCGACCACACATAGTGGGATAAGGGCAGGAAGAAGAAGATGTATGTAAGTATCTATGGTTTTCTATGTTGACGAACTTTTAAGATGTCTTCGTCACGGCTTTATAAACGAAGCAAAGCTTGCGAAGACTTTCTTAGATTGTTGAAGTTAGGAACGTTCTGAGCGGTCACTTAGATAGGTGGATGTAGTACTTAAATAAATAAAATTTCTTTGAACATTCCACACAACGTCATCTAGTCCCTAGCTCAGCAATTGAGGTGTTATGGTTAACATTTATACATATTATAAACATTTTTTTGTAAATACATACAAATTATATAGGTCAAGAAGTAATATTTCATAGCGGGTTTATAATACTTTAATAAAATAGCAAAAGGTTTAAAGAACAGAACGTGAAAACGTGAGACAGTACCTACTAACACTATGCTTCCCAATACTTATAGTATAGTCATCGTAGACAAGCCGATAAGAAATAACAAAATCTCAAAGAAATAACTGACCGAAGTGTGGGTACTTCGAAAAGTTCACACAAAGCGCCATGAGAATGCATTACAATACAATCGAAATTTGAAAAAAGAATACTCAATGTCTCTGTTGTCAACGTATTCTTTTGGAGATCAACAACACCGAATTACAGAGCAATTTCAACCGTTACAAGACGTGATAAAGTAGAAAATCCCAGAGTTCTCATTCATTTGTTCCTTTTCGGTCCGAATTGCGTCACCGACTAAAAAGACAAAGCATGAATCGCATTGAGTATTGATGAGCTAAAACATTATTTTTAGAAGTAACCTTATAAAGAACAAATTGATAAAACAGACTTTTACTTGCCTTGTCTAGCTCTGTTAGTACAGTACGCTTTTGGCTATTATGTTTCACAAAATTTAGACAAGTATAAATGAATCTCTATAACTCTAGTACTTAATCGTTAACACTTTATATAAGTAAAGATATTTATAATTTACCATGATTTGAGAATTTTAGAATATTATCACGATATATCGACGCAGTTGCATAGGTGATCCCACTCTATGATCAAAGTTCGTATAAACTATTGGCATAGGTACTCAGAAGACGGTATTTTTAGGTGGCCTAAAGGAATTAACTTCTAAATAAAATTTTGGTGCTGACTTAGCAACATTGTATGCCAGTTGCAATCACCCATCAACATTCTGACCACATAGAACGTTGCTTAACTTCAACGATCAAGTACGTCTGACTGAGCACGGCATGTCTCAAACGCTTGCATAAAAAAGTCCTCTAATTTAATTAAGTTTCCTTATTTTAATGCTTTTAATGTCCATAGCCATGATACAGTCAAAAGTAATTACATAAGAATCCTCGAAGTATTTTTCCATACAAAAGACTTCAACGCGCTTCTATGCCACGAGTCTTTCATTTACAAAATCGACTTAAAAGTTGGCAAGACTCTTTTTTAATAAGTACTTAGGTACTTAAATAGTAATTTAAATAATTAATTCATAATGTTTATTTTACTATGTTTCTCTCAAAATCGTTAACAAGCAATTAGCGTCTTTGATGTTGTACATATAATCTGGTGTCACCAAAGTTCTCATTGTTAAACAAACTGTCAAGTGAGCCATATCCAAATCTAATGTTCAATTAAAAAATAAATTGTAGAATTAGCAACGCATATTTCAGCACTAAGTGTGGTCCATGTCCATGACCATTCTACGGACAACAATGAGTTTGGTATTGTCACACCTTTTTTTCTTCCATATCCCGTTTAAGTTCTGTCATTTTCTTGGTTCTATAGACCAGCCCCCGTTGATACAAACAATGCTTGCCAATTTCGAAGACAATAACCTCCCTAATATGTTTTGATGCTATACTTTTGTCTGTTTGTCTGTCTGTTTGTAGGTGATTGGATGTTTACAACCATGACGGAATGTTTTGTTTATTGTCACTTTTGTACCATTGTTGTAACGCGTGTCCGGGCCGTTACGTTTCGGTTTTGTTGAATTAAGTAGACAAACAGGGATTTAAATTAACTGTCTGTGAAACGAATGGTACTGAGAATATAGAATAATAATTGGGAAAAAACATCATTCTTAAAATCCACAAAATATAAAAAATATACTCTTATTCATAGCATGAATAGTGATATTATTTTCAAATGATGATTGTGAAAAAATAAGAAAAACAAATGAAAGTGAAAATATTTAGCAAAAACATTCCTTCAAATATGAAATGTAATAAAAGAAACACAGTAAAATAAAGAGCTTAGTAGGTGGTGCGTAACTCAGTAGCCAAGAGTCTCGCGCTGAGAACATAAATAACTGCCACACCGCAAACAAGCATTTACCGCGTATTATTATGTACTTTATCCAGTACACTCTAATACAACCTACATAATAACGAGAACGCGCGGAAGGCGTAACCCGGTAGCCATCTGCCTTCTCGCTCCCCCTCGCCCCGGGCGCGCGCCTAAGCGAGACCAACAACCACAAATTTATTGAAATAAAAAAAAATCAGCTACTGCACTCCGCGTTCGCCTCAGAACTAGATACATTTTTCCACGTCTCCGCGTGCGAGCGAGCGGGATACCTGTTCATACGAGTAGAAGCGAGATAGATAGTGAATGTGAGTACCGCGCGCAGCTAAACGGCCGGTGATATGGGCGCTGCCGGTGTTGCGCACGCGCTACCTCGCGGTCGAGTTCCACGCTCGCGGTGCGACGCTCGCCTCTCTTAGCCCGCCTGACCTTTACTCGGTGAACTTAGGAAGCGTTGTCGGCTGTGAAACTTCCATTAGAGCCCCTCACCCCCCCGCAGCAGTGATTCTTCGGTCGGACCTCCGGAGCAGCAGCATCACCGCGAGCGAAAGAGATGGCTGGCGGTCGCCGGTGCCGCGGCTAAAAGGTATTCGTAGAATGCATGATCTGTATCGGGCGGGGCGAGGGGCGCGGGGTGCTTTCGGAAGCGGTGGCAGCTCCCATCGACTCCTGGGTTATTCTTCCTCAGGCCACTGCTAGCTACGTATCTCGTATCGAGCCAGTTTTTTCTGTCCACCGCACGCCACACACTCGTTAAGCCCGCGCCAACACGAGAAGTCGCCACTAATAAATTACTGTTTTTTACCGAAAAGCAACAGTCAGAGCCGCGCAGCCCAGTAATTTATACGTTCAAATAAACATTCATCAACAATAATCGCCGTTAATACCGCCCGATACAGTAAGTACGCTCACATCTGTTCTCATTTACTTTAATCAATCGATCTTCTTCTTATTTCAAAGCAAATCTTTCGCTTTATTTACAAAATGTTTTCATATTTTTTCTGAATTAATACAGAAGAGTATCGATTGATCAGCTTTGTTGTTTTGTTGTTCTGTGTTACTAACATACTAAATTTAAATATCATGTATTTTCTAGCATTAATCTATCATCACATTTGCATTTTCATCACATTTTATTCATCAATACATTCACACATTTCATTCACGTTTAAAACATTTGGTTGCCTGATTTAGATGTCACAATAATGGAATGAAAAGGATGAAATATATCAGGGATTTGACTAACTAATTTATGCATCAACAAGCATTTAAACCTAGTATAAAAATGATAAAATAAATAAACGTATAAGACACAAAGAACATAAAAGTAAAAGATCGTAAAGTTTTGTATCTCACATATTTCAAACGGATTCCAATAAACATACCTAATTATTAAAAAGTTATCATCCTTTCACATCGACAAACAAAATTATATGAATAATTTTATACATTATCATGTAAATTGTGCTTAGCGCCTCTCACGGCGCTACTCCCACAAAAGAGTCTACAAAAAGGACATAAAAATATTGTCCTTATTATAAGACATTTTTTTCATCAGAAATCGTGCGGCAGTCGCTCCATTGAGTGTCTTATAGTGACCATTTTGTTACGATTTATGGTTTATTTAACAATAAAAGAAGAATGGTTTGAAAAAAGAATTTAGAGATATCTTAAGGGTACCTTTAATATGCTTTTGTGATGTTTCAAAAGTTTGGTATTGTGCGGGTCATTAGCCACGGATTTTGACACCTCTAACGTATGTTCCCATGAGATTTGTATGGACAGTGAATTTGCTTAATTGACGCACCCACGCGTAATATTGTTTTGAAACTATTCGGTCTCAGCAATTTGTATTATATACACTTTTATTGCATATTATATATCTGACTACATTTAGACATCTTCATGCAACCTAAAATACCTAGAAAATCTGAAAAAATACCTAGTGCTTACCTAACGTTCCCTTGAAATACAGTCGCTATATTTCGTTTTATTTATTATAATTTAATCAAAATCGGACATCAGACTTCGCTTAGACTTAGACAAAATGTTTAAAAATACACACCATAAAAAATGACCAAAATATAAAATAATTTACTGTTAATAAAATTGGTGTAAATTTTAATAAAATTCAATATTTTCCAAGATGAAAATATGGTACGTATTCAGCTTTTCGAAAATAACCCGAAAGAATGTAAATGTCTAGAAAGGTTGAACGAAAATAGTTTTGTTGAAGACATACGTAAGTTAGGTACTTCAAAATATTGTACTTTTAATATCACAAAAGTATTTACCTGCCATATTCCACAGTAAACTGTAATTTAAAGTTAATCGTACACTTTTTTGCATAACGACCTTTATTAAAATTCAAAAATGGATAAAAAAGAACAAAATGTATGTGTTGAATGTCAGGCAATCCTTGGGTTTATATAAAGTCGGCTACATTTACATGCGATTACTTTTTTAAAGCCTTATAGACCGGGAGCTAGCTGTCATTTAAATATCTGATACGTTTTCTTTCGTCAGTTAGGAAACAAAATTAGCACCTAAGTATATTCAAATGACGTTGGATTAATAAAATAAAGTGATGCAGTACCTACAGCTCTTTCATGACACAAAATAATGTAAGTAAATGCACTATTATAGATCTATTATCTGCTAACCCAGATCATTATGTACCTATATTCAAAGTTTCAGCCAATCCGTACAAACGTAACTGCGTGAAAAAGTAACAATCATCTATACATCTACCTACCTATACTCGCAAGCTTTCGCATATAAAATATTAGTAGGTGATATAAGAAACTAACCCCTGACTCCTGGACTATGTGTAACTCGGTGGCAAAAGCCGTTGGCCATCACCACCTCCGCAATTCGCCATCTGTGGATTTGCATGTTTTGTGAAAATGATGCATAATTTATTTAAATCGTTATCCTTTTCGATCCTTCGACTTCTAGAATTGATTAAAGTACTTATTCTTTGACAAATAATATTAAATAAAATGATTAATAATAACTTAGATACTTTTACCCAAATAATAAAGTTTAAGGATATTTTAATGGATACAAAGGTTACAAAACTTAAAACAAACATCAATTTTGCCGCCTAGTGCGGTTCCAAACTATCGATAAATAATGGAATTGTATAAATTCGTTTAAAATATTTCGAATATCGAACACCATTTGGTACGAGGACTCGCGGCGGGGCGCCGTCGGTCACTTTCTTTCAACTTCGCCGAAGAATCGATGCTTAGCTTAAAGTAGTGTTGTATTGTGAAATTTGCATAGCGTTCTTGATATTTTTACGACCGATATTAATAACCTAATAATTAATTTGTTCTAAATAGCTTTTGTGATCATTCGAGCGTATTTTGAATTTCAGATTAGATTCATACAGCTAAGTGTTTGTTTAATAAAGTTTCATAATTACCTACACAATTGTATGGATCATAATTACACCAATTAGTTTAAAAATATCTCAATAATATGTTATACTGCAAATGATTAATTAATCTTACTATTGTAAATGATCTAGTGAGATGTAAATGATTGGTCATTTATAAAAAAGGATAACTGATGGAAGCATACTTATGAATTTATAATTTCGTTTTGCAATTAAATATTCACATTTCGAAATAATTTATTGAAAACTTTTAAATGCTTTGTTGATTTGATCGTCCTTATTAAAAACCAACTCTGAATCAATTTTGCATTCTATCACATAACAACAAAAAAAAATACATAAGAAACTATGTTCGCTTTCTGATCTCTGACCAAATTGGACATTAAATAATAGAAAAAGTCGTGATGTTTCTTACCAACCATTTCGAGAGTTTTTCTTGTTGATATTTAACACATCCTTTAAAGAATTTTATCTATTGTAGCTGCGAGATTACCAGATAAGCTTAGCCGAACCTCCTAACTTTTGTGTCTTATCTTACTTAAACAAAAATTTCCTGTTGCATAGACCTCAGTCGAAAATAGCTTTTCATATCTTGAACTTCTTCGATGAAGGATTAGAGAAAAATGATACTTTATTAAATTTGATTATTTTTAAATTAGGTACTTATTAAATTCAAAATCAAAAAATAAGTAACTAACAAAATATTTTAATCATCGTTACTACCTACAGATATAATAAAAACCAACTTATATTTATTGAGAATTTCAAGTTTACTGGATCTTGCATTAACTAATTTACCTGACATTTATAGCATACTCGTAAACGTGTGCTAAGCTACTTTTGTTCACGCAAGTTGTTAAGCAATTTATGACAAAAGCTGCACCCTGATAGTAACGTGTGAGGGTATTATTGTTTTACAATACCCGGTATTGTTATCGATAACAAATAAACAAAGGCAACACTAGCTACGATTACAAAACACTTCCTATTCCAAACTTTGATAATTAGTTTGATACTAGTTTTTACAAAAGAAATAATTGAATGTAGGTACATTAATTTAAACAACAAGTAGGTATAGACATTTGACAATGTTTAGAAATACTATTTTAAGTTTAGTTAAATAAAGTTTTCAGATTGTCTATGAAGCACGTTTGTAGGATTCATTAGGCTTTCTCAATTAAATTTTTACAGGATTAATAGGTACATACCTATTTTCTTGTACAACCTAAGAATTACAGTCATAAACATTTACCTATTTTCTTGCTCCTGTCATCTTCCATCATCACATTCCATCTTAAAACTAAAATTTTTCAATAATATTACTAAAAAACAAAAGAGTATTATCCTGTTTTGGATTTTAAACTGTTGTACACTGAAATCCTTTTTCATAACCTTCTAGTTAGATGTGTATAACGTGGTTTCTTCGAAAGCCTTAACAAACTTTTGAAATCACCGCCAATTGCATTTCTTTGTTATTTTTACACAACATACCTTCGTAACTAGGTAGGTGTTATACTTTTTATTGCCAAAACCTTGAGTAGGTAACTGATAATGGGAAACCCGACATATCTATTCTTTATTTTATCTATTGTACTGGAACAATAAACTTAAAAATATTTTCTGTTGTAGGTATTCCTTTATTTCATTCAATAGGTACATTACATAGGTATCGTTGATGACAAAAATGTTTGTCTTTGTACAGTCACTTTCGGACAGTTTGAAAAAACTCCGTAGATGCTCAAGAACTTTTAGCGGCACCACTTCCTGATTATACTCTTCCAAACACAAAAATCAACATTGTGCACTAATTGACGGAATAATCACTTAACATACCGTCACCGGAAGTATCACTTAACGTAAGGGATATTTTGTCGAAAAAAAAAGTTAATTTGCAGTTAGATCTTAATAAATTAAATTCCGTGTTCTATCGACTGGCATACTCAGAATTTGGATAATATACAGTGGTACATGGAACCTCCTTTGAAGTTGGTTAAACCCAATCTATGCCCAGGCCAACCGCTCGCAACAATCAAATGCGAACTAACACGATAAAAAGAGGCTTGTTTTCGTCCCGTGCCGTTCAATTCCATTCAAATTCAGTCCGACCTTAGATAGGTAATTTTTTAGCTTTCTAGAAACAACCATAAAACAATACATAGATATAGATACCCCTACCTACGTAGGCATGTACAATAGCTTTGTTCGTTATCAGTAAAGTGGTCTGTAGACGCGCCTATACAATAACATCACAATAGTGAGCTGATAAGATATCAATGTGTATTTGCACAAGGATCTTTGTGATCCTTTGAAACCTACCGACTGATAAGGACAAATCAGTGGGAAGTATAGGCTGGCCTTAGTTTGCCTTCACCTACTTGATAATCAGAAACAATAATATGTAGGACTAAATATTTATTTGTAGTATGTCTATAAACCTAAGACTAGTCTACAAAACTAGTCTTCAAAATATCTGAAATGACTAAAAATTTCCTAAAATAATAAGTACCTATTCATTATAATTTCATTTTAACATTGACGGTGATATTTTAGTCTTTACCGTCTGTTTTAACAAAAAATCATAATTATTATTTTAGATGGTTGTTTTTATTATTGTGTATCTAGATTTGACAACAATAAATTCAATGTCATGTTTACATGTTAAAATTCATAAAATAAGTCGTCAGTTATAAAACAAACACACCTATCCCAAAATCTGCACTCTTTGAATTAATAAAAAACACATTAGGCTGTTTTGATTTTGGAATTGTAATGTGCAAAAACAAAAGTTGTTGCGCACACCCACGCAAAACAACAGAATGCAGATAACATCAAACATTTGAATGCCATCCAATTGGTATTTGGATCTAAATGCCTTTGTTGTAGTGTTAGGCAATTCTAGTTATTGACGTGTGATTTTGTTGGTAATATATTTACTCATTGTACTTTCAATTAGCTTTTGTAATCCATTATGAATATTGGACCAGTAGTAAGCCTATATTAGCTAAAATCTGTTGATATCTCCTTTCGGTGTCTTAAGAGTAGGTAACAAGCAGAAAACATTCTTTGAACCGATATTATTTGACAAATCTTTATAAAAAAGGCCTTAAGATTTAACTGGTCTTACGAAATAAATGTTCTATTTTACTTCTCAACTATTTTATATGAAAAAAATTACCACTGTCGATCATAAAAGTTTTGTTATTTTTAATGAATACCTATTCTGGATAAATTACCTAAATTGACGTTGAACGAAAAATAAAATGAACCACAAAACAGAAAAAAGTTATCTATTAGAATCACACTTAGCAAGTTTTCATTCACAAGATTTTTAAGTCCCAATGAATTGGTGTTTGTTGAGGCAACTTGACCACAAGACAAACATCCCGCTGTTTGCTGGCAAGCGCCACAGGTGTACCTGGCTTTTTGCACTGTTTGCTTAGGAAGTTATGTCCAAAATTGTCCATGATCTGTCATAGAAAACTGTGTATTTTTCATTTTTTTGTATTCAACTCTTATCTAGTTCTGTGTTTATTGGAACGTTCAAAAATGAAAGAGCGGTTTCTATAGATAAAAACGAATGCTCTTAAAAACCGCTTGTAATCAAATCGTTTACTTTTTTGAAATGTCAAAATCGCGCGCATGCCCACACGTAATAAATAAATTCCCACGACGGCATTCAGGAACGTATGGGCATCATCGTTTTCATCCCACATGTGAGTCGCCGCGGGCGATAGAAAGTCCCACCCACGCGGTCGTTCTGACGCATAATGTAGTAAATACAAAAAGTGGTATTTTTACGTACATTCGGCTGCCGTGTTACGCCCCGCCCTCGTCCGTGATTGGCTGACACTGAACAGTAGCTGGATCTAACTCTTTTCATGCGCGTGCGGTTCAAGTACCTATCGAATTGATTATGATAAGGATTGTAAGGTGTGACGTATTCATTACCTAATCAAAATGAAACTAGGTTATTTGAGATGACTTTCTGTACAAACTGTATAATTTACCGAATGATCTAGACTTCAATAAATTTAGATGTGGGTTAATTTAATTTTATGAAGTGAACTTATTGAATTTTTATACTTACCTGCTGAACTACTATTGAAATAGCTGATCAAGTTTTTATCTACAGGTTTTATATAAAGTAACTGGAACCAACATTTATTGTCTAAAACAAAACGTACGAGTGTTTACGAGTTCTAATCGTGCTCGAAGCAAACTATAACATTATAAACAGGCGTTTTCTCAGCACTTATCGATTTATATCGCATAAAACCAGTCCAGTATTATAATTTTCTAAAATAAAACCAAAATGTATTCAGACCTTAACATCTTCATTTAGTAATAAAGCCTTCGGGGCTAGCAAATCATTGACGGATTATGTATAAAACATCACGACCCATGTTGCTAAATTGGCTCCTTATGAAATTGATGACATACTGATTGATTTCAAATCATAAAGAAGCTGTATTTCATTGCCTCGACTTTGAAATGTAGGTATTGATTTATAACCCAATTTGAAAATTATAACCTTATTGTGTTGAATAGACCAATAAAATGCAAATTTTACGTTTGGAAAAGTTCATTAGCTTAATTTACATACACAATATGCACTGATCTTGAAAATCAAGCATATTTAACGAATAATCAAAAGTCACGAATAACATCAAAATCACTGATTAAATAAAAACGCTTCATCCTATCGCTCTCATATTTTTGTATAACAATAAAAAGTCTTCCAATTTCTCTTATATCTTACCTACAGCTACCGATTGGTTGCGTAAACCGGTAGCACACTCCCACATATGCATTATGTATGATCACAATCGGATGTGTGCGTGTATTTACCCAGCTACTGTTGGCCGGCCTCTTTGGCCCTCAGGGAATTTCGGTAAATGGGGAGAGGAACATAAAGCTATTTGGTTCAGTGGGTGGTTACATGGTTCGTTGAGATTCTTTGCAGAACAATTTATAAACAGTTGGAGAATACTGAAAAGTGAAAAGAAATACTTACACCGATTTGGCATTAGCGGTAGGAGATGACTCGTGCTTATTAGTGTAACGGTTGAATAAAAGAAAAGTCTTGAAAAATTATATTTTATATTTTTGTTTGATAATTTTTTGTATCTTTACTTTATTACCTACTTATTAGATAGATTGATAAACAATTTTCTAACTTTTATTTTAGTTCACAAACATTTAATTTACCCACCTTAAATATTAGAACTCTATAGATACTTTCGCTGCATAGCCAAATCAGCGACATTTTATTTTTATACGATAAATAATAGTAGTTCACGAAACTTGACCTGCGTAATTGCTATTCGAAGGTATAGCTAAAAGAAGCGACGCGCACGCAGAGCCGGGGGCTATTCGACCGAGCCCAATATATCAGTCGGTGCCCAACAAGAGATCTGTGGAGTATCAAATGATGATTCAAGCTTATTTATAATAAATAAATATCCTTGGACATTTCACACAGCGTCATCTAGTCCCTATCTAAGCAGCTAAATGCTTAATCGTAAATAGGTACCTTGGGACTAATATGAAACATTATTAATTATTATTTACTTCATTAAGTTTTTTACTGACTTTTTGTACATAAACATGGAGTGTTATTCATAGCTTGACTGGTCAAGTGACCAGTATAAATAACATTTCATGCAACTTATTTAATTTTAAGTTTTCCTAAGTAACATAACATAACATCGCAGTAACAAGACATCGACTTTACAAAGCGTTGCAGTAACGTTGAAAAGTGGTCGAGCAAAATTCGATGATGCAGCTTTCGCGCTCTCAAACCCTGAAAAATAAAATTTTAGGGTTTCCTAGGTAAGTGCGAAAGACGTATTTATCGATTTTTATTATTTCAACAACTTTTCAACGACATTACCGCGATGCTTTGTCAAGTCAATGTCTTGTTACTACTATGTTATGTTATGTTATGTTATTCAGGAAAACCTTATTCAATTGGTTGTATAATGTTATTCATAGCTTTACTTTACTGGTCACTTAACCAGTAAAGCTATCAAAAAGACTACTCCATTCTTTCCTCTGTCCGTCGCAAGCGCATACCGATCCTGTGGGAACGTACGGGACATAAACTTATTCGTTATTTCTGCTCACTCTCTCATTTGTATATTATAATTTGGCCGAAGCTTAAGATTTAAATTATTACGTTATTACATTGATTGTGTACTTTGTTATGTAGTTGGGTTACTGGGATGAATGGTGATTAGTTTCTGTGTGAGAACTATGCTTTAAATTAATGAAGATAAGGTTTGTAAATAATCAAATTTAAAATTTGACAAACGCTTTTTTAGAACTTACAGTAGGTATTTTTACTGACATTTTTGGTACGATCGAAAAAAATCTATAGATACATTAATTTTGTCAAAAAATGTTTATTTTACAGTACTTAGGTCCCTAAGTAAATGTACTTATGAATTAAATAAAACTCAAATTAAGGTTTAAAATGATAAGGCCCTTGTTCAACCAAATTTTTCATTCAATTCAAAATTATCTGTCAATACGAAATATAATGATACAGTATAACGTCGATTTATAAATGACCACAATACCCAATCATAAATTAAGCGCCTTTTTAAATAAAACACCTACCTACCCATAAAAGAACGCATGATCACCCACATTTAAATAAAATTATTACCATAGCTTTGTTCGGCGCGTGCTTCCCTTTATATTTCAACACGAAATTTTATGTTTATCATTCTATTTGACATTTTTACGAACAATGACTATTTGCATCTCGCTCTTGCGTTGGCCATCACCGTTGAGAAGAAAGGGACGGATGATTATTGTTGGTTCGTTTGTGAAAGAATGCGCGGTATGAGCTGAATCATGGTTGTAATTACCGAGTTTGTGGTTTTATGAATATATCTAACTAGCTGCAGACCGCGGCTTTACACGAGTGGGGCCCAAACAAGATGTAGCCGAAGTCCTTTCCAAAGTCTATATTTTTACAAAATTTTATCAAAATCGGTTTAGGCGTAAAAGTGCGACTTACAGACAGAGAGACAGTTCGCATTTATAACATTAGTAGGGCAGTAGGGATATGCATTATTTTTAATATGCTTAATGGGTTTTGGAGTGGAAATGAAATTTAGAATGCCAAACAAACAATCCATAAAAAGACAAACGAAATTGAAACTATAAAATAAATCTGCCAAGAACTGGCAGTACCTAATAAAAATGTTTTAGTACAGACGAGTAGCAAAAACGTAAGAGTACAATTTTATTTTATTGATTTACATGCAGACTTTGAATAGCAAAATTAACATTGTGTTTATTTCTGTATTTTATTAGGCTGTGATAAATTTTAATTACGAACTAAGCATAAAACGGATATATAATCTGCCATCTGATCTTTCAGTTGTACCTACTTCACTAGTTACTCGTTGTTTTCTATTTGTTTGTATTACATCGCTGGGTATGAGAGTTTTCTTCAGAATATTATGATACATTAGGAGCAATGGATAACGAATATTTTCGATTCTCGATTACTGTCGCAACATTGTTGTACACAATCGTCAGTGTTGCCATTTTATTGTATCTGTTTGCGGAATTTTGCGTAATTAACTTCTTAGTGGCAGTTTTTGTGAATAATTATTAAGTTGCACAAGTTTTATGTATGTGCGAGTTTTCATACAATGTTATTAATGAACTATGCATTGAACCATCGGTTATAATATTGCGCTTTGCAGTTTGTACATTACCATCCATCAATAAAAGTTTATACCCAAATTAACTATTTAGTTAAAATTAGTCTTTGGTTGTACAAATAAATGTTCATGATTTAAGTAGATAAGTACCTAACCTAGGTGAGTACATTTTAACGTGTTCTTATGATAAAAAAATAATCATTGTTTAACCTCTTAGTTTGAAAGAAAGCAAAGGTTTCGTATTTTTATATTTTATATAAATATTCGTAAAAAACAAGACGATAATAATTGTAGGTACTATGTAAAAAAAATAACATATATTATAAAAAAAGTAGGTACATTCAATTGTAGGTAGGTACTTAACGCTATATCAAATAAATATTTTATCTCATCCCAAGCTTTTCCCGAGATATAAAAAGCCAAAAAGTCACTTGCATCATTAAAACAACAATTAAAGTAAAACGTTAAAACAAATTTTAAAACCGCAAGTTCGTATGACGCATAACTGTATAGTTTTATTCTGATGATAAAGCATCGTCGTAAAGTCACTGCGTTACGTAAAGGAATTGTGAAAGGTCCGCGTTTGTGGGAACTGGGCCTTATTTTATATGACCGAATTTTAAATGCTGAAAGCTGATTTGTAATCTTTTAGTCATAGTAAATACTCTAGTTTATATTACAAAAACTTTATTTGTATGAGGAAATTGTTAATGGGATCGAAAGAAAATATAAAGAAACATGGTGCGCTTTGCTTTCATTTGACTTACTTCTACTCTTTAAATAATTAATTATGACGTTAAATGTCACGACACGACCCGTCATTAGGTAAGTTTTTTCTTAGGGTTATGACCTAAGAAGAAAAGTTAATATTGTAGTGATATTTTTCTAGAATTGCGACGAACTTTGACCAGACAAAGTCCCCGTTTCCCAACCCTTGACATCATTCTTGCTTTTTGAGAACTTTTCCATTCTGTCACCAACCACAGAGTTAGATTGAAACGTTATGAAAACGTCATATCACGTCACTTATATGACAAATTTTCGATTTAACAATGACATTTAGTTATTACCCGATTTCGAATAAGGAGGTTTCATTTTTTTTGTTTGTACATTTGGTTAATGATTGAACTGTGTGATTGACTGTGTGAAAGAACTTTACGTGTATGTTTTTTATATTATAATTGATTTTTTTTTGATGGGGCATTACTCCTGAGTTACCAGGTTCCTGGGGATCTGACAAGGATATACGGAGTTTTGTGTACCAAAGTGCAGCAAATTGCTCATCTTACAAAATGTCTGTAAAAAGTAAAAAAAGAATTTTCCCATTTGTTTTTAAAAAGTCGTTTTGTTCAAATGTCAATAGTTCAAGGAAGATACATTCTCTAATGATTCATCTTAAACGTTTAAGGTCACGTGACTCATTAAGATCCGTTTGAACTAGTTTCATTATGATGACGGTTCATTAATTTTAAACAAATGCCTATAAGCTTCTGTGCTTATTATTTAAGACAAAAAACAGTTTTATTTAAGTAATCACTATTGGCTTCACAATCACATTTCATTTCATTTCATTTCATTTATTCGTGGTTTGTGAATCTAGGTAACAATATAAAAGGTCTTAACTTAATGATAGAACCACTAGATTCTGCTAAAGAGCGTACAAACCTATTTACATAAACAACTACAGGTACAGTTAGCTCAAAAATTCTCATCGGATCCTCAATTTTATTTTGATTTCTTTTTGAGTCGTTTATTTAATACAATGGGAAATCACTAAATTACCTATTTAAAAATATTGTCGATAACACAGGCTATTTTTCGATTCTTCCGGAGAATCTTCATCTGGGTATGATTATGGTCAGCAGATAAAGCATCAGCTCCCAAAGTAGGTGATGTGGAGTCCGTGATGTCCTCCCGTTGTATCTTTACGACTGTGATGAACTGTTGCCGTGACCAGAGATCTTATCTGGCATAGCTGTGCGCATGCGGGTTAACTTGCGCTAGTTTATTGTTAATTAGTGATAATAAATTAAAAATGTTAAGAAAAGTTACGACTTAAGTGTGGTTTAAACTTAAAAAAAGTATAAATATGTACGTAGTGATAAATTGATAATACTTACTTAAGGAGCCCAAAAATATTACTCTGAGTGGTGAAGCTTGCATTTAATTGTCACGCTCAAATTAATACAGATAAAGGAATTCATTTAATCTATGAGATGAGAGAACTATGAGTATGTTACCTCAGACATACGTACACAGATACACAACTACATACTCCAGACTTATAATACCCCTCTTTTCAGGGGGTTCAAATGCATCTCATTATAGTAACATAGATTTGTAATGTGCATTATAATACTAAGCAGGTTCTTAAAGATTCTTGTCTCTGAAAATATCATACAGACATACAGTCGGGTTTGTATTAGGTAGTTCTTTGCGCCACCTTATTTGGTACGCAGACGGCGAACTAAAGGACTAAGATTGTACGTATTTTTTGCGAACTTACCGTCTGTATGGACATTTCGTGATGTGCTGATGTGATCGACTAAAGTCTGGATATTAGGTCTCTTTTAAGTTCCTAAATGCTAAGTTTGAGCAAGATTTTAGATTATAGGCGGTCAAAGCTTTGTGTGTAGGTTTTAAAGAATTACGATTAAGTATGTACTTACTTTGTTTGTCGGGTCTTTGACATTTTTTTCTAAAAGCACTTACTTACTTATTAATTTTGTAAATGGCCTAGATCATCTTTAAACTAACTTAATAACCTAGAAGTATAGATAGTATTCTGTTGTAAATGGAAGCTATTAGAACTTTGTTGTATAATTCGTGTGCATTTATGTACTTAATTAAAAGCTTCAACTAATTAGTCTTTACTCATGATCAGTCATACCTTTACCGTGAAAACACATTAGCTCTAAACTGCATATGACGTTCGAAATTTGAATGGAGTTACGCGCCAATAAAAAGAGTCGTAAGCACCAAGTGCCTCTTCACGGTCGTTCCAGGAATTAAACTTTACAGCTCCTTTAGCACGCCAAATTTGAATTTTGTGTGAACTGCCAGGATTTTTTGAATGAAACCTTTTTTCTATAAGATTTGACTTACACCTGGCCAGTAACGTAATTTGAATCACCATTGTTACGAAAACTATTTTATTCCGGATTTCATTTAAGCATTTTTTTTCCTTTATATTATAACATAGAAAATAACACCGAATTAAAATTCTGTCATAAATTAAAGATATTATAAACCAAAAGTTCATTCAGCATAAAATAACCATAATAAAAAACCAACCGCATCTAATTACACGGAGCTATGTAATCTAGAAAGTACAACTACGCGCTTGGGGCGCGGTAATGACAGAAGCCGAAAATCATCAACAATTTACCAGTAAGCAGTACCGGTGCCGAAATAAGTGGGGGTCATGTGAGTTTCGTGAGTGAAATCCACGGTAGCGCCTCAAGCCAGCAGTCACTTGCTCGCTTTCCCACCGTACTAAAGTAAGACAAACGAAACCAAACTTTTATACTTAAATCAGTATTAAAAATCACATCTGTAAAATATTACAAAACAAAAAAAAATATTCTTAATCTGATAACAAGTCTATTTAAAAATAAAATAAGCTAAAAACTCTTTCAATGTGTCGAAAAATAAGCGGTTTCACGTGTGCAAGTTTTTCTCAGTGAGCGAGTCTCCCTGGCTACCTGTTCAGTGCTCATTCAATACGTGGTGGGGGCTAAGCGCGCCTTCCGCGTAACGCTATCAGTAGTTTCCGCACCCTCTCAAGAGCGCAGTTGCTAAACGCACCCGCTGTTGATCACACGTTTAGTTGTCATTGACACTTCTAGTCGCTTTACATCTTCGTCAAATATCGAACAAAATTTTTCAATATCGAACGCAGTGTTCTGATTTTTAACTTGATTTCCTCGGAATTTTAAGTTTTTTTTTTTTTTGTGAGAGTGACACGGATTGTGAAGTTTGTTTCAAACTTCTTTTTTTAACTGTTATTAGAAAGGTGCGTATATTTAATATTTAATTATTGTTATATTTAATATTAAAAGATTCAATAAAAAAACGTTAAGTTCTTAATGTTTATTCACAACATAAAATGCTTGTTACTAAACTATGAGTAAATAACCCGTTACTAAAGTGTAATAACTTAAATAAAGCAATTAATTGGACAACATACAAACAAACTTGCTCATCATATTTCAAACTTCATTATTTTAACAAAAAAGCATATAAGTAGGTATCATAATAATTAACAATTTAACTTTTAACAATTCGCAAAAACCATCATTCATCCTTCTCATTCCCAAATAACTCGCACTAACAAAATAATGTGACAATAAACAAACTAACATACCCGGTCACATTTCGCATAACATTAAACTTCATTGTACAGGCGAAAATCCGAAGCATCGCTTCTAGGCAAAATGTTCGCCGTGATGCAGATTGACGAGGAGCACACCCGGGATTTCAGACGCAAACTGCGCCCAAAATGCGAATTCGTCTGCAAGTACTGCCAGCGACGGTTCACGAAATCCTACAACCTGATGATCCACGAACGGACCCATAAGAGCCCGGAGCTGTCGTTCAGCTGCGAAGTTTGCGGGAAGAGCTTTAAGAGGCAGGACAACCTGCGTCAGCACAGGTCAGTAACACTTTTCTACTTTATTAGCAACCTATGGTGTCCCACTCTATACTTGAAAAGGCGCACAATACATTTTCTGCATATAAGTTACATTATTTACATGAAACAAAATATAAATTTTCTACCTAGATGATTTTGCAATCTTCGCCTTATTTATGATAAGAAGTGGAATTCAATAATTTTGAGTTGTCAATACTTGCGTCTTTTCAATTATTAGTGGCACAGCTTAGGTTTCAACCAAATTTTCCACTGATCCTTTTCTTTGACAATCTCCCACAACTCAAACCAGTCAAAATGCACCAACGCCTTCTCGACCAGCCTCACTGTGAAGGCATATTCTGTCTTTTTGTAAGGTTTAGAAAATCTTACCAAACATCAAACTACGCTGAGGGAGTGTGGTTGGGGTGTGTGGTATTCTCTAAAACATTATTTTTTAGCCCAATTCCGGTCCAGATACTAGGGTCATCTCCGAAGGAGGAGGTTCATGGTTTTGGTCTCAAACGAACAGGATAGTCACATGTTTTTTTAAGATTTTAAATACAATTTATAAACAATATTTACTGCACATAGGGGTAAATTAATCGATCACTTTACGTCAAAAGAAAATAAATATAAGAAAACCCAGCGTTAATGTAAAGCGTTGGTCGCGAAAGTTTTGGAAAGACGAAAGTTTTATCGTTTTACTACAATACAATACAATACAATATCACTTTATTGCACACCAAAAAAAAAAAAAAAAAAAGAAACACAAATTTATAGTACATGGCCTTATTACAAATAGTGACGCAATGGGCGACCTTATCGCTGACAGCGATTTCTTCCAGGTAACCTTTGGATGGACAGGATACAAATTAACTGGGAAAGACGGTGGCATTGCTACTACATTGATTGGATTAATTTTTTATCTGAATACTTTCGATATAATTTAATCAAATAACAGAATAAATAAATATTTAAGGGGGTCCATACAAGAAAACTTTTTTTATGATTTTTTGTTAAAGTCTAATGGTTAATAGTTCTACAGAGAGACGGAACTCATCGAACGCAAGTCTTACTCGTACTTGACTGATTTTTTATTTTATCTCGATAAAATAATATTTATCAATAAAAACATTACTGTTGTCTGATGACACTTTAATGGACAATAAAACAAATTTGAAGATCAAAGAAAATCAAAAGATAAAATCTATGGCAAATCAAGATAAAAATATTAATTGATCTTACTCAGAAAAAGTAGGAACTGCTTTGAAAAATTGATAAGAATCAATAACTTTTCAAATCAGTTTTGAACATAGATAAACTTAGTTTTTGTCTAGACAACCAATATTGATTGTAGGTCATTGGTTTATTGTCCGAATAATTAAACGCTATTTAATATAAGTAGTGCATATTTAAGATAATTTGACAACGTAAAATCGTCCTTGATGGCTAAAACGCTCTCAAATATTTTAATTAGCGTTTCATTATTACACAAGCATTAAGTTGCTTAGCTTTGGACTAGATGACGCTGTGTGGAATGTCCAAAGATATTTATTTATATTTATTATTCCGGCGTAAATTATATATTTTTAAATACCTCTTCAAAGTTAAGTCGGCTTACAAACAAAATCAAACTATCCATTGTAGAAAATCAAGAAGGTCATTGAATAAACCAAATAATGTAATTGAAATCCACACTGTAATACCGACCCACATACCTCGTGGTCGTGGTTATGGTTAGCGATGGTCAGGTGACGTTGTGGTCACACTGGTCACCGTGTGTTAACTTGCCATCGATCAACAGTGCACATTTGTAGGACAACTAGGTAGCTTATGACCACACTAGCTTATTTGTGATACCTACCTGTATAAAAAGTAGCGTATGCTATATGTATATTTCAAGATTCAGCTCAATCCGTTCAGTGAAAGAGTGGCATACATCATCCATGCACAGCATAGTTAGATAGTAGGCATAATTGGGATAGTATTGCCAATAAACCACTTACTTTGTTTAACCGAGTATTGGTTTTGCTATTTTTTTTTCTTTGATCTGTTTCGTCCTCCTGCTGTGTAAAGGTGGACCATTCTTCATCAAAGGTGACGAGATCGTCTTGAAAACGTTTTCTCGGCCGACCCCGACGTCGCTTTCCATCGAACAATTAAGTTACCTATACAATATCAAACAAATATGAAATAGCATACTAAATATTTCAGCGATGCCCCATCCCCAATAAAAACTCCAGCTTTAGTTTTTCACATCGGAAAAAACCGGTTTATTCTCTGTCGTCTGAATAAATAAAGCAATCAACCAGACATGCATTGCTGTGACATTGAACGATTGAGTTATAAACAAAGACGGATTTAATCAACCGTAGAGAAACTAAAGGCTTTTCTGCGATTAATTACTTATCTAGAAATGTTATCTGAAATGCCGTTTATTGCACTGATTGTAAAATAACTATAAAATTAAAGCGGGTATGGATAAATACTCACGGTACCAAGTTACGCCTTCCGTATAATTATTGTTCTTTGTTTTATTGAAATGGTCTTAATAAAACGAATTATTTTTATTTTTTATTAAATACTTATATTGTTAAACTCTTGCAAAGTATTTCCTTATTACTACTCATAAAAACTCTAAACCTGAGAACCCCCTAAACCATTGCATAAAATTCGACAAAATAAGAGAAAGAGTAATGGAACATCCTTGGATGCAAATATTTTGATTAACTATAGGTACTCTTTAGGAATCAACGAAGTCTAATTCGTATTCATAGTCCTGATTAGCTAAAGCTTTATTTTACAGCGCTCTATGATTTATTTTCATGAAAAACCGCAGATATAATTCAAGCTTAGGTATGATGTCTGAATGGTAGCCTAAGTGCAAAGTAACGAGTATGCGATATAACAAAGTCAATTTAAAACTAAGGAGACTGCTTAAGAATACACAGAAAACTTTAAAATAGCACACTGTAAATATCATACTGCTCACCGGTGTCTTAACAGATTTTATAGCTGACCGTAAAACCAATATCCAAGTACGAATATGGACATTTACCCTAACTTTAATAAATTCGAATCGATTGCATCGTAAAATGTTGTTATCACTGTGTGCTTTAGAAGATAGGTCGCGACCTAACAGAATTGCTACCAACACATTGTATGGTATGGTAATGACATTTGACACATTGTGACTACTCTGTTCGGAATGTCAATCCTCACAACTGAGTGACATGCGAAACCAACTTTATGTTTTAAGAAGTTTAATGAACTTGTGACAACTAAGCCGATTTAATTTAGACACGATTATTTTTCACGAAACCTCCAGGTGATTCATTTGTTGCCAATTAAGATATTCAAACAATAACTTTTCGTAGTTTTAGATATATACTCATAGTCACGGAACTAACACTGAAGTTTGCAATTCGTAAACTTCTCTATTTCAAATAGACCATCAGTTACTCATAGCTTGAGCAATGAAAATCTCTAAGACACGGTTTCTGAATGTCATGGTATTCACATCCAAACCACCCTGAGTTTTACTTAATGTAAAGGTTTATAGTAGTCTCAGTGCAGAACATCTGAGACGGAAGTCCAGTAAAGCCAACCTAAATCTCGACACGAAAACTCGTGTGCCATAAAAGTTTCCTAACCGCGAAAGCGTACGTACATTGTTCCGTGTGAAACGACAAGAGGCTGCGATTCCTTCTGGTGCTACCGAGATCGTCGATAGATCTCATGGTGCATGGGAGTCGTGAGCTCGTGACGTGGCCTGTGTGTTAACGGTGCTTAATGGGCCCTAATGCTTCCGAAACTGTGCGAACGTCGACGGTAGCCCACAAAGCGAACCACACGTGACTGCCTCAGTATAATTTGCAGTTTATGCGCCCACCGTACATGGTGCAATGATGTGCGCTACGTTTAACAGTAAGGAGACGAAATTGCGGCAATTTGTTGAAAGCCCTGTGCTGTTTTGAAAGCTCTTGTAACGGGCACAGCCGAACACTAGAGAGTAAAATCCTACCGTAATTGTCTAATAATGCCGTAATAATGAACCCCTATTGCTCGGCGATTGTTACCATGTTTCACGCGTCATTTCGATCAAAGGTCCTGAAATAATCTCGATAAACCCGATTTTTTGACCCATTGTCTCAATGTGAAAAGGTGCTTTCCTGTTATCGCTTGTCAAAACGATAGTCGATTGAACCCGGCACCGTATGAGGGCGATCGCGTGTGAAACATCGACCCGGGACGTGAGCGCCATCGGCTATAAGTACCGCTACCGATTGTTTTGTTAAGTGTTATGACGATACAGACATAATGTTGCAGGGCTATATGGAACTTTCTCGTAATTTTACTTCCTATTCGTGTTTATGATTTCACCTGATTTAGGGTTTGCTGTCCGACTGTTTTATTTGAATAGGTTTGTTATTGTGTCAAGTTAACAACACATTTTTTCTTATGTTACAATCAAAAATCTTCAATTATTTTTTTTTCAATTTTCTTGATCTAGCAGAGTTGGCAAGTAAAAGTAAATACCTACTTACTTAATTTTTTCAGTATGAGAGAAAATAAAAAAAAAACAATTGAAATATTACATTTACTATCAATAAGCTAATCACTTAAATTAAACTTTACATAAATAATTAAATTGTTGATTTTTCAAGTGATATTTTCCGATACTTTCCATTACTTTCTCAGTTCACCCCATTATTCTTAGCTAAATGCTAAACAATACATTTGAACCAGCTTTAATTACGTCTACAGAATCGAGATGTTCCATTTAGTTAGCGATTATCGATTTTACATCTCACTCGATAGGTCAATCCTATGTCCTTATTGTGTTCGTTTTAATTGAATTTGTGACATTTCAATTTAAGAACACTCCGTCAGTCGGTCGGTTTTAACTCGGTGACTTGACGACATACCCCCTTATGCATATTCGACCAGTAAATTTATATTAGCTAAAACGTATATTAAATCTGTTGCTATCTCTTTTCGTCATGAGTAACAAGAAATAAAACATTCTTTAAACCTAAATTAAATTGTCAAGTTTTTATGAATTAGACACAATAGTCTAAAGGAGAATAGACAGTAATTTATAGAGCTTGGTTAATTTTTTTGAATATAAATAATAGTTAAATATGCACATGAATTATAAGGTAGATATTTCATTAAAATTACACATAGTTTTAGAACCTATTTCATATACATGTGCTATTTAGTTAGCATGGGTCATTGGTTCAACAACAGATCACATCTCTTTGGGTCGGTTGGTATTTACGCGCTGTGCATCGTGTCGACATATTGTATTGGGCGTTATTTATTTGAATTCAGAATATGCAGACATTCATAAATGTTACTACCCGTTGAAATATATTACACATAAATGTTTAAAAATAATTACAATTAATTATAAAATTAAAATATGAAACTTTTTTAAACTTTAATGTTTAACCTGTGTCTGTGGAAGTTATATGCAATTCGTTTCAGTGATAGATTCGTAGTAATTATTATTATATTACACTTTTTAAAATTTTCAGACTTGCAATTTTTTAACGATAAAAAAAATATGAACAACAACATTTAAACATTCTCAGGTTACAAACTTACATTATTACAAATAATTTTAAAATAACTTCAAAAATATCAAAGTAACAATAACTAACTACATAATTTGAAAACAAAATAAAACTCAAAAGAAAAACAAACATAAAAAAACACTTAAATCGGCGTGAACAATTTAAATGCAAATAAAAAACAGATAAAATTGTAATCCCCATTAAGTGTTGTAACGATGTGTAATTGTGGCTATCGAAGCGGAGCATCGGCGCAGGCGCATCCCGTTCGAGGTGGCAAATGCAGTTAATTAGGAAACTCTTGACTTTTATGTACAGGGCGATTTCTTCCCTTTCCACAGGCAATAGAGTCACCTAGCATAAAATAGAATATTATGACTGTACATAAAACCTTACTATGACGAATTAGCAATATTGTTCATACCTTAGTCTTTGTTCTAAAGCGTCTGCAAACAAACAAACTCTTTCGCTTATTTATTACTATTAGCTGCGCCCCGCGGTTTCACCGTTCCCGAGGGAACGGGATAAAAAGTAGCCTATTTGTTAAGTACTTAATCGTTTTTTTTATCACCTATCTACATACCAAATTTCAACCAAATCGGTCCAGCTGTTTTTGCGTGAAAGAATAACAAACATACAAACATTCTCAGAAACTTTCACATTTATAATATTAGTAGGATAGAATAGACATAGATAAACATGCATATTTTAACATTATTGTTTATTTAATATATGCGTTTCATCAAACACTTCATTAGGCACGTGCCCACATGAAATATTATTGATCATTTAGTATGTAAATAAAGTTTATCATCGTCAATATACTACCTGTCATTAAGTTATATTGAAAACTCGTAAAAATATTATTATGATTTGAAATTCCAATTCAATTTTTTATTGTATAAGAAAACATATTGTTGGTCACTAATTGTGTTAGTATGTTTTAGAAGTTTTTTGATTACAATCGTTAAAATATGTTGTGATTTGAGTGCACAGTTGGGTGCTACTAATAAACCATTTATTTTTATCGCTGAAAAATATGTTACTATCAAAAAAATGGTTTTAAAGCCAATATTATAGGTGATTAAAAAGCCTGATGAGATTACTAGATGTTCTTTATAATAAGCTTATAGGATAACTAATGCGTGGAACAAATACAAGAGGCGCCCGCGCCTTAAGCATTTAAAGAAGTTAAAATAAAAAAATATAGGTAGTAAAGTAATGTGATTTTGATCACCCTGTATATCGAAACAAAGAGTTCCCACAGTCGCGTACAGGGTGTGCTATCACGAAGTAACCCAGTCTCGCGCGGAAGTGTACAAATGTCACCTACGGCCCAACACTGTTCTAGAATCGAGATCAGACTTTACGAATTATATTCGTAAATCATTAGATACTCTTATTTAAAAAAAACATACGTTTTAGCTCATAATGACGGAATTGTCGATCGCAATTAGTACAATTGAAACATTCGGGATACGAGATCATAAATGGATTTACGGAACTTTATCACGTCTTTACTTTATTAATGTAATTACCGACGTTTCGAGTGCGTTACAGATCTTGTAGACTCGTGGTTTCGTCTACCCATGACTGCGATAGTAACGCACTCGATTGCAATAGAGTAGTAATAATAGTCAGGAAATAAAAGTTTAAGTACTTTAGCAATTTTTTTACCTTAAAACTGTTTTTCGTATTACGGGATTTCTTTGATTTTAAATTCTCGAAAATCAATGGATTATTGTGTCTAAGCGTTTAGTTTATTTCAAACGAGATTATAAAGTTTAACATTAATACGTATTGAGATTTTTAATTTGCCGTCAAAAATTGTTTTAGAAGCTTTAATTTGAAATCAGATATAATCGCTTTAAAATGAAGCTAAGCTTTGTTGGTCATGTTTAAAAAAACAGATTTCAAACTGTGACAGAATTTTTAAGCCAAATCTTAATCCTGTTTTGGGATAACGGTGAAATTTTTCTATGAAAAATACTTTTTTTTTAATGCATCAAAGTTTACTTACGGCATTTGATGTTTAAAGAGTTTGCTGTTATATTTTTTTGTAAAAAAAAACCCGCACTTGATGCGGGCTGGGTTTTTAAGTTTTTTTGGGAACGTTATAAAAAATGGCCTTTTTTAACCCACACTGTATCATATTCAGGTGCACATTTTTATTTGTAACTATATTAACATGTTTTTTTCAATTGTTGTAGATGTAGTCAATGCTTGTGGCGGTGAAGGTGATGGAAGCACGATCATCTACAGCGGTCTCTCTTACATAAACAGTAAGAATCATTCATTCATTCAAATCATTCACTAAAAACCCATACATTACACACACAATTGGGTTTTAATAAAAAATAATGTCATTAAAAAATCAAGTAAGTATTTGGGGACCGCACTTAAAAAATGATCGTGCGTGTTAAGAATACCCACAAGCATTTTTCTCATTAACACTCTTCATTTCTTAAGGCTTGTGATGATGATGAAACTGTTCATCTGAATAAGCCTAAAAAATTTTTTTGGAATAAAAACTAATTCATTTTTGTTTTTGCAGGGAAATGCACAACAACAAATCAAAGGAGACCACGTATATTCGATGGTGACGTAGCGTGTTGCTGACGACACCATGACGTCATCAGAGCATTCCGTTCTTTACACAACAGTATTCGTGCTTCGTCCTAAACACCGCCAGAATGGGAACTTGCAATTTTTTTTATCCTAAAAATCCCGCAAACTTAAAAAATTAGGCAATCGCAGCTGAATTCGAATTTTAAAATTTTGTTTGTTGTTTATAAAAAATACTTTCTAAAACGCAAAAACATTCTGGTGATTTGTAAATAGTATTTATTAGATTAAGTGATGGTAGCATTTAAAACAGCTTAATTGCTTATTTTAATGTAAAATAATATTTATATTTTATTTAATGATATTGTTATCATAAGCTTTTCTAATACGTAGAACGTATGTTGTTCTAAAAATGACTTCTTCCGGTAAAAGTGAAATTCAAAAAAATGTTTTTGGTTATTATTTATTTTTAATTTTAGTTTATGACATTCCATTTATGCTTAAAGAGGGTTGTTCCTAACATTTAGAAGTATGGGTAGTTGATAGTTTAAAGTTGTAATATCCATACTATTGAAAATATAATCGTTCTATAGTATGGATATTATAGTTTGTTGGGTGAGCCATACAAAGGAAAGTTGATATTTTTAATTTGTATATTTATAAGCTTTTCTATTATAGGCGTTTTGGTCATGTTTAGTTATAATGTAACATTTCAAATGTGATGAGCTTTTCCTTGTTTCATAAGCGTACAGAGTTACAATAAGTTATGATTTGACCAATCAATTGAATTAATAAATAACAAAACTTTTTTAAAACCATTGTATCGTAATTTTAAAATCTCCTAAAAACCTTTTGTCATATTTTTCAAACATTTTTCCTTTTTCTTTAACCAATTGGACTTGTAAACTTTACAATATTTCGATATTTTCGAAATAAATGTAAGGTTTGGCAAAAGCTTTAGAAATAATCGTTGTCTTAACAAGGTATATAAATAATATTTTTAAATTAACTGTCATATAAGACGCACGCTACTTAAAATTATGCTTTTTTGGAAAATTGTTAAAAATGTTTTGGGGAATGATTCATATAGGTAATTTTTATGTCAAATGTTACGAACCAAATTAACCAATGTATATTTTGATACCTCTTCCTTTTTTATTTTTATAAAAATGTTAGAGGATATAAAATGTATATCGTGCTTGGTGACACACTTAGATCTAGTATCAATCCCCAATAATAAATCCCATGTGCCAATATACAGGCAGAGTGTTCTGTCCTTAGCCATATTTTGATATAGTTTTAGATGTAAAATATTATATTTTGACCACATTATACGTATCATGTATGTATGTATCACTATCATTGTTTATCAATGGTAATTAAATGATTAATGAACATTTATTCGTTTTATTGTTGTACCTGAGTTTAGGTCATCAGATTTTAGACAAAAGAATGGGCAGTTTCAACCAAAGTTACAAATATTGTTCAAAAGGCTAGCACCCCAGAGCAATAGCATTAGTTTTGCTGCTTCTTTTTGCATAAAATCTAAAAATTCGATTATTAATATTTCCAGATACATAAATTATGTATTACTGGTAGGTGCATTTTACAGAAATAAAATGAGGTATAGGTATATTTTTTTATAAAATGTGGGCTTATACCCTACAGGTATGTAGAGGGTTAGACGTATTTCTACCCCCTAGGGTAGTTATGTCTAAGAAATTATATGAAAGAATATTTAGTGGCATCTTAGGAATATTTCCTAGTCACGATCGTATTACAGTTTTTAAATAGACTTTGATTTTAAACCAAAATCTTGCTCAGAGTTGGGGAAGCCCACTTTAGTCATGACTCTGACTACAAGTTATTGAGAAAGATAACATCAAAAAGATTCTCAGAAGTTTCTTAAGAACAGTGAGTCAAGAGTGAAAGTTGTATGCACGAGCAACTTTTCGGGTATTAATAGTAGTAGGTAAATGTATATGATTATAATCTGATGACGTCAATATTTCGACAACAAGATACTAGTAATTACTAGACTTAATTAAGTACCTACCTAGCTACACAGTATTAGCGTAGTGGTGATTCTGGTGTCGCCAACAGTAAAATTTAACTAAATAAAGATGTTGCCGTCCTTTTTATTATACCACAGTAAGCAGAATCAAAGATGGTTAGGTTATTGAGACTGGACGTTAGTGCTTACAAAGAAATTTAGTGACTTTGAAGAAAAACGTTTAGGTTAATTCGTAAGCTTATGAAGATAATTTAGAAACGGTTCTGGTTGTAGGCACATTGCAAAATTAGGACGTCATTTTTTTAAGAGGTGTAGGTACTTGGTAGCAATTCCATTAATTTTTCTAAGAATTATAATAGAAGTTTCTCCGAACAATTCTTAATGAGTTTGACGTCAAGTTTGCGTAAGTTCTTGGAAGACCCCGGATGACCTCGAATGGGAAATACGTCCTAAGATTCATCACCACGTCATTAGGAATGGGAGATGAATGGAAATATGTGAATTATTAGTTTTACTAGTGAGTGTTAGTTTTACTCATTCATGCTATGATTTTTGTGTCTTATAATGTCATGTCTGCGGACGTTTTTTTATAATTATCTTTTTGTGTCCATTCTTTGTGGACCATTAATATACTAGGATCGCAGAACACTGCTATATCGAAAACTGGTTTGCGTAACGCAGTAGCGGTCAGACAATGAGGCACCAACCAACTGTTAATTAATCTGTTCTTGCTTACATTTGTATTATAATGTCAAAGTAACTTTAATTTTTTTACTTTGAAAAAAAACCACAGCTTTTAGTATTTATAAACAAACTTAATCTTTCATACACTCAATGACGGATTTATATATTTTTATGTTCATCTTAAGTAACAAAGGTAATGTACAAACAATTTAGGAGTTAAAAAAAAAAATTTTACTGTAGGTGAGACGTACCTCTAGGTGATGGGTTCGAATCCTATCTGTTGAATACAGACTAAGAAATGGACCAATCGGAGCATCCACCGACATTCCAAAGCTTTGTATTGAGTCACATCTAAAGCTATCACAAATTAAGATGAGACTATACATCCGTGTTTAGTACCGCAAAGGTGACTCAGTACACTTTATTATTTTGAGCTCTAAGCTTTTGTAACAAAGGTGACACGGATCTGAGATGGTATCTATACGGTAGCCCAGTTCAGAAAGCATAAAATTGTTGTTTCCACGAGAGATGTGCTGAGTTTTGGACTGTCACGATGTTTCGCAGTTTCTTTGTTAATAACAAGATTATCTATTTCATCTTTTATATTAAATAGGTTGCCGTAATCCAAGATTTATCTTTGCCTAACACTAAAGCTGGTATCAGACATTGACAGCCAAATAAAATCGCCTCTAATTCGTGTCATTACTCGTATAAGTACATGATTCTATTTTATTTGAGGTAAACCATATCACTCGTCATGATAAAACCACGTGTCACAGGATGTTTTGTATTGATGAAGGTCAATTACAAAGGGAAATCTAAAAATGTGTCACAACAGAAAACTTTTATTGTCACACACAAGTGGTTTGTGTGACGTGGATCAACTTGTCATGCTGACGTTAGTGTTGGGTTTTGTATAAGATCAAAGTTCATACATACACGTAGTCCTTAACAAAAGTACCTATCGGATAAAACTGGATGTCGATTCTCGAAGACTTTTAAAACATGACGAGGCTTACCTCTAGATTACACTTTTGTTTTCGGAAATCCATCGCGTTATTAAAAAAAACCATGCCGTGACGTGTCGCGTTAAGACATGGTTGTTTGGCGAATAAGGCGGCAAGTTGATAAACAGATTACAGAAATCCATTGGAATTGAAAATTAAACATTTCTACGTACAAAGAAAACATTGAAACCAGAAATGATGTAAATAAATCCATACTACCCCTTACCCAAAACAAACAAACATACCAACACGATTCTGTATTGCACGGGTTTTGCTCACGGCGCGAACTATTGTAGCCACACAATGCGCGGAAGTGTAATGTTTGCTTAGAACTAGTCTCTTAAATGTAGCATACATCTTAATGATGTACTAAACTTATCCTATGTATATACATAAGATGATTTATGCAGCACCTGTATAAGGCCAATGGTTATGACGTCTAAATGATTATAATGAACATTTGCTTGGTTTTTGTAGGTATATTAAGTCTTAGTTTTGTTTAACAGAGCTTTGATTGAGCAAGCTAATATTATACAGCATGTTAGCGCATTTTTGTTCTTGAAGTCAAACTTTATAAGTTGTTTTTCTCTAAAACAGAAATACAAATCTGTGTCAAAAAAAACTGTAATTTTATATGTTTTCTTCTCAGCTTATTTCATCCATCCGGCTGCGCCAACTTGAACTATTTTCTGAACCTATTATTAGAAGTAAATAGGTATAGTTAACGACTTTTTTCTTTACACGACGAATCTTCAGATGGCGCTAACATCAGCAATCATGTTGGAAAGAGAAAATGAAATTATTTTTTTGGACGATATAATTAAATAAAAATAATATTAAAATATCACCGGAATACGGTCACCGTTTTTCGTAAAACCATAATGCTTACCGAATTTCATGTACAATAGTGTAGGAGCATCGGAATAATATCGTTTTTAGCTCGGGGCAGTGGATATTAAACATTTTAGATGAATATTTTCAAAATGAATTTGTATTTTGAAGTTTCAGAGTGAGAGCTCTGAATATATAAAAGAGTTAAAATCGTGTATCACTGGCGACAAGCTCTTGAAAAGATGAACCGATTTTGATGCGTTTGTTTTTGAATATTTTCTTAAAGAGCTCTTTTTTTGAGCTCGGAAAAATTTACTAATTTTATACTTTTTTCAACAGTCATACCTACTAAAAAAATTAACCAAATACTTCTTAAGCTCTTCCCACTGATTTCTCTTTTTTAAGCATGCTCCCTTACCGTTAAGATTATTCAGTTTTATTTATCATCATGACTCATTTATTACGTAACTAAACCTTCCTTCATCAAACTATGAATTAATTAGCTATCAAATTTTAAAGACTATTGATTTACCACAAATCATTCAATTTATGGTTTCAATCTAGAAAACTCTAATATTATTAGGTAGGTGTCCCACTGAGTTGGTTCGTAAAAGCTCATCAATATTATAAGATATATTTGATTGTGCTATAAAATACAATGTTATGATTTGTATTCGTTAGAAAATCGACGACGTCGACGTTTGGGTTAGTATCAAAATCCCCTAGAGGATTTTAGGAATTTGAGTGTCAAAATCCCTTTGATATTTTTCTTAACTGGGCATTTTGGAACTTTGAGCTTAACTGGGCATTTTGGACTTTGACACTATCCCTTATCTAAACCTAACCTCGAAGTTTAAAGTTATGCCCCTACAAAACTAAGTTCGTAATTGACCTATTCTGTTGACAGAAAAATCTATCTTCGTAGTAAAATATTTTTAAGCCTTTTTAAGTATGTATGCTTAATGCTTTTTGATTACATAATATTTCACGTTTATTATGATATCAATAAATAATAATCAAGTCATCAAGTTCATTCAGTCGAAACCACAACCTGAATGAATATTATGATTGAGATACTAACGAGCTGTGAACACGCGAACCATTCTTAAATATTTATGTTCATTGATTCAGTTTTATGAATTTAGCTTTCTAAGACGATTTTGATGGATTTTTGAAGTTATGCGACGTTCTAATTTATAATGATTGGATGGGTGACTGCAAGTGGCATTAAACAGTTTAGCTCTTTTCCAGCCGGTTCCATTTTTAGTTTCGTAACTTACTTCAATCGACTACAAAAAATAAAGACTTGTTTTTCACTAAAAAATTGCGATATATATTATTATATGGATTAAATTTAAACGTTTTTAAACTTATAAACCGTTTTCAAGTTAAATTAACTGATGTCTTTTTATGATCACTTTTACAGTGTGGTTTTTCCGAAAAATACCTGGTCTGGTTATTAAACAATCAGGTAAAAATTCTAAGAACACACATCTACTAAATGAAGGAAACTTTATAATCATTTTGGAGAATTGTGGAAGATAAATGTACAATTAAGTCTAACTTTAGGAAGTCAATCAAAACTGATCACCTAACTAATTTATTATTAGGTATTGAAACCATGAAAACAACAAGTTTCAATAAGTATTTCACTTTCAAAACTATCATAAAATTAATAAATACTATATTCATATAATGTCTACAACAAGTACTTCACAATATCAAATCTGTGTCATTTATTGTTTATGTTTTGGTTCAAATTAAGCATAAATACAAATTATCGTCACTAAATCATAATTCAAGTAAAAAGTGCCTGCAAATTGATTTAAGTTTGAAGTAAAACAGAAATAATGAAGAGATTTATGTGAATTATAAATCACACATCTCAAACCTAGCCTAGTTAGATTCAAGTTTCTTACAAAACAACCACCGTTGTGTTGCGACCATAATAATTAACGTGTAAAATGCTGCAAAACAAAACTTACCAATTTCATGGTCAACCAGTCTGACATAGTTGATCAGATTTTCGGGATTTAAGCGTTCAAATATTTTAAATGCACACATGCACATATCGCCAAGTGATTTTCCCTTCAAAGGAATTTGAATAGCTAAATCCCCTTTAGCCTGAATTTTCAACTCTTTAGGGGATTTAGGATTAAATTTCCAATTTCAAAGGGGATATTGAAACTTACTCGAAATTGGCACAAGAAAATGTAGAAAATATGGCACCGAAATTAGTTCAGTTAAAAACGTTACAACTAAGTATAAGTACCTAGTAGAAGTCTATCGTTTGTAAATAATTTTTCAAATTGCTTTAATTTCAATCTATCTTCATAAAAAGTAAATACCTAATACAATTACGAATTTGACTCTCGTTTTGTTTTAATTATCAAAAAAAAATTACTCATATTTTGACTTCACATCACGGTGACAGTTTTCTACAGACCACGTTTATAAGTACGTACTTTCACAAAGTCTGTGAGTTAGCCCATAGCCCCATCAGCCACAATCACTATCTGATTCTGTACACCTACGATGCGCCTACGCAGCAATAACCCCAGAATTAGTGTGACCTATCACTTATTGATAGAAACATTCAAAGTATAGGTAAGCTTACCCACAGTATCAAAACCAGGCGGTAATGATGTGCACACTATTCTCGCGTTTGAGCAACGCGCTGCAAACTAGTGTCACGCTACAAAAAAACCAAAAGAGTTACTTTTTTCAAAAGAGTGTGTCTATGCTATAAAGACCAATAAAGTATCATTTTGTCTAAAAAATTAGCTGGCCATTAGGCAGTTTAAAAACAGAATTGTATTAGCGAGAAAAGACGCTACCAAAAACTTTTACACAACTTTTACTTTGACAGGCATCATACATGTAAAGTCCCAATTTTACAATGCAAGATTCTTACTTATTACATACCATTAAATAAAAGAAATATTTAACTTCCATGGTCTAAACAATGTTAGTAGGAGAGTATTAGATATGAATGTGGATGGATATAGGTCTTGGGGAAGACCAAAGAAAAGATGGAAGGATTGTGTGAGGGATGACATGAGTAAGAAAAGTGTGAGTACTGAGATGACGTCTGATAGAGGAAAATGGAAGAGGAACACATGTTGTGCCGACACCAAATAGTGGGATAAGGGCAGAAAGAAGAAGGTCAAAACAATGCTTAGACCATGCATGTCATGATAACAGTCAATTTAATTGTAATACTACAACAAGCATGAAAGTTGCATCGCGTAAATCGGAATTAAAACTTCGTAGAGAGATCTATTTGGTGGTATTTCTACCGGCAATGTTGTCAACATCAAGAGAACTCCATAACTCTGTGTGTGTATAGAATATGGGTCACACAACATGAAGTTATGAATTAAGCAGGATATTTTTTTTAATCTATGATAAAAGCCAACAGTGGACGTTCAACGGTTATAATGATGTGGTTCTTAAGATAGAGTCTCATATTTACGGAACTTTATCGCACATACCTGAAAAACCGTGACCACGGAAACAATAACATCAGGAACGAACGTCAGGGATTTAAGTAAAAATAAGTTTACATCACGATAAAGTCCGCAGAATTCATTTATATATCTTGTTTTTCTCGTTCTTAGCTACCTATACCCAGCAGAAATCTGAGATGATGATGATGAAGGTATACTTTTCTTAGCTTCACGTCGTGACATGGATGCGCCGAAGCTGCGGTCAATCATTGTGTCATGAGATCATAACACTTCATGTCGACACTGCGGTCGTCGGTAAAGCACCGTGAAATTAACTTTCTCAGTTGATTTTGACACATTGTAGTCTGAAAATCAGATGGCAAAGTAATCGTATAACTCATTCAAATGTTTTCCCTAATAAAATAAAATTATACATAATATAAAATCTAAACTAAAAACAATAATTGTCTATAAACTGTTTATTTAACAGTCATCACTTAACTACAATACAAGATTTGTCAAAATGTTACATAAATGATTATACAAATTTAGTTACAATGAAAAAAAATCATTTTATTTTTTAGGTCCGATAGGAATTGCTTTAAAACGTCGTCATAGAAGTTAGGTGGCTATGACTATGACTTTTCCTACGATACCAATATTTATCATTTGAAATGCTCGTTGATTATTTTGATGATGTCCACAACATTTAACGTACAAGTTTTGAAACCATTTATTTATGAGACTTATATCAAAATAAATACCCGATTTCGAATGAGAGTACCAGGGCCGCATAAATAACAAAGAGCAATTCAAGACATCGATACATCTTGTTGAACACGCATTGGAGAGTAGACACTCATTCATCATCTGTGGTCAAGCGCCACTATTCCATTCAGAGTTAAAATCAAGAAGAAATGGGGAACTATTTAAATGTTTGTAGGAAATTCCTGATAATATTACTTACACTCACTGGTAGGGAATGCTTGTGTTTTACTTTTCATTACAATGAAAAAATGCATTCAAAGCTAATATTTTTTTAGACAGGTATGATAGATATGTAAGTCCGTATGAGCAAGAGGTGAACTCTATATTTCAGGCTGCCCAAAGCCCTCCGTCATTGGATTAGATATGCTATAATATAGCTTCTTGATGTGAACTAAATAGCGCGATACCGCCAAAACTATGTTTGATGTTAGTACTTCCTTATTTTTCATTGATTAAATTAAAGTTATAATAAGAGAACAACGTCGAAATTTGCATGGCGAATGTAAAGGCGTATCACTCTGTATTTCTTTATTTTCCGCTCAAATTACATTACCATTCTTAATGTCGAATGGGAAGTATAAAGAGCCATCAATACCTGTGTAACCGGAGAGAGGTATTGAATAAATCGTTGAGGGGTGGGATGGTCGCGTGCCGTCGTCTATATTTTTCCAATAAACTTCAGAAGTTGGCAACATTTTTGCTAAAATGTTTTTACTAATAGCACTTTACTTTCCATTCCTTACCGTATATTGTCAAGGCCTATTTATATTTAAATTCAATTTTGTATCAAGATATTTATAAGTTCCTTTTTTGTACTGAGTATCAAAATATGAAATTAAATGTTTATAAATATGGAAATAGTAGACATTTATTTTGATTTCGAAAACCGCGTCAAAGCCATCCGATACGAAATGGTATAGAGTGTGACCATCAAACTTTAACTAACAAACTTTACGGTGTGTAAAGCATTTCTGATTCGCTACCAATTAACAAAAATAATTGAACAACGAAACGAAAGTCCATCAAACGAAACAAAACGCACGTGTCTAACAATTAAATGTTTTTAAACAAATCATCTATCTTAACAATTAAAAACGGTCACGGATCTTCAACATATAACGGACAGATTCAAATTATAGTTTGGACACGGTGTTTTTGCACCCACACACTTCCGTCTTTAACTGCCTTAATGATCTGATATTATCTATATAAAGATGGGCGACTGTGAATGATCTGCGCAGTCGAATAATCAAAAACTACTAACTTGGGCATTCGACTCGGATATTAGTAATATACTAATCTCCAAAGTCGAATGACCACTACTAATATTAGTAATACTAATACTCTGCGACAACGAATGCGCAGCAGTTTCGAATGAATCCGCATTTATTTAGTCAACTTTGAACTTTAAATTTATCTCGGTAGAAACGAAAGTCGCGTACTAGACAAATCGTTCATGTCCAGTCGAATGAGGCGTGAACGAATGAATCACCATTCATGCAGTCAATTTTGAACTTTAAGTTCATCAAGGTAGAAACGAAAGTCGCGTACTAGACAAATCGTTCATGGTCCAGTCGAATGGCGTGCACGAATGAATGACCATTCATGCATTCAACTTTGAACTTTGAATTCATCGCGGTAGAAACGAAAGTCGCTTACTAGACAAATAGGTTAGTAGTCTGCATAATCCAGTCGAATGGCGTGAACGAATGATCAGCATTCATTCAGACAACTTTGAACTTTAAATTCATCAAGGTAGAAACGAAAGTCGCGTACTAGACAAATCATTCATGTTCAGTCGAATGGCGAAAACGAATGAATCACCATTCATGCATTCAACTTTGAACTTTGAATTCATCGAGGTAGAAACGAAAGTCGCCTACTAGACAAATAGGTTAGTAGTCTTCATAATCCAGTCGAATGGCGTGTATGAATGAATCAGCATTATTTCAGTCAATTTTGAACTTTCAACTCATCGCGGTAAAACGAATGTTGCCTGCTGTTAGTATTAGTATTAGTAGTCTTCATGTCCTCCAGTCGAATGGCGTGAATGATTTGCAAAGTCGAATAACGCGAATGAAATCGTTCATAGTCGCGCATCTTTATATCTATATTATACTACAATACTGTAACTAAACGTCGTCAATGTTACTAACAAAACAACTAATCTTACAAAATAAAAAAAAGCGAGGAAGTTGTAATTTCATAATAAACGAACAAATTTTTAAACCAATATGACCATATAATAAAAATGCTTTTGCAATATAAGTAGGTAAAGATGGTAGTAGATTTTATTAATAAATAATTTTTTATTATAATTTTACTGTAACTCTAGACTGCAACTTTGATTGTGCTTAATTGGTCCAGAATTACCTACATACGCATGACAATTTTTTAAAAATTTTTTCTTGCACAGTTTTCTTACCCAGTGTTCGTTGTCATGAATAGAAACGTTTAATTGGGCAACAACGCTCATTTTCCAAGACTTCTCTATGACTATTTTTAGGGTTCCGTAATTAAAGGTTAAAAACGGAACAATATTACTTACATCAGTCGGTTTCAGAAACGCAGATCATCTCCAAAAAATATGTATGGGGCTTCATACAAACGTGAATTTTTGCTTGTTATTTTTTTCTTTAAGTGAAACTGTAACTATGGTAATGAACCCTTCGTGCGCGAGTCCGACGCACACTTGGCTGATTTTTGTTCTACATCAGCGCTCAAAGTGGGTGTTGTTTGTTTTATAGCCAATTTAGAAGTGTTGATGTTTGATGAACTGGGTGTGTGACGTTTATTGCACCAAATTGGCTGTCGAGAAAACTTTTGAATGAATAATTTACTTGATTAAATACCTAATGTTTGTGTAACATATTCCTTTCAATATCGTGATGGATGGTATATTTATTTTGAATTAGTTGCAAAATATATGAATGTGGCTAGTTCGTCCATGATGAATAAACATCGAGTGTTTTAAAAAAGTAAGTCCGGCACTTATGTAAATGGCTAGTAAGGTCGATACGGGAGCGACAGCTACGCCCGCAAATTCGACACAGAAACTTTCCTTGAGTTGGAGGTAAGGCTTGCTGATGTCGTTGTACACGCTTGTGAGCAAAAATAATTGAATTATATGAATTGAAATCGATCCGAAGGTTGGTCAGCCATGCTAAAAGTATCGAGCGATCCGCAATGTTATGTCACGAGCGCGCGAGCTCAACGCGACCCGCGTGGGCGGCGCACTAGAGATGTACCTATCGGTTTTATCGATAGATTTAATCGATTTTATAAATATCAATGCTGACTGTACCTTGATAATTATATTTTTAATCGATCAAAAAACATTAAAAAATATGTAGACTAGATTTGTTTGAAGTTTTTTAATTCTCCAAAGAATTACTTCTAAAATTAACTTACAGAGATAATAACCCGTTCCTCCTATATTTCAATTCTATCTATCCATACAGTCAATTTATGATTATACTGTACCTACAAGAAATACAAGTTTATAAAAGTTAAGTATTAAGAAAGTATTAAGTTTACAATAAGTAAGATCATTTTACTGTTATGTTTTTAAATAGCTTGCTATATAAAAAAAATATGACGTCTATGCTAGAACTCAAGTCATCGCTACAATATTTATATTCTTATTCTGGATAACATTATCATATTATTTGCATTACTCATCAAAATTCAACAAAATATAAGTTGGTTCTTTACTAGATCATCGATAGGTCGTAAAAATCGATCCCATCTCTACATTGCGCAGGCGCAATCTTCGCAAAACCCGTAGCGGCTGTGGCGACAGACAACATAAGGTCACGGTATGGTCCCTTAAGGCAGGCCTTAAAATATATAGCCTTGTACGTTAATGTCTAATGTCATTTCATTTACAGTACGCCATTACTATTGAAGCTGAATTTATTTCTTATTGTTCGTTTTGATGGTTGACGGTGAATGTGATTTTGCTTTAAATTGTGAAGTATTACCGTTTGAGCATCTACTTTTAGGCACGTATACTACCTTAAATGGTCGGTCCCGGCTTTTAAAGTCGTTAAGCCATGACAGAGGCCTTTAGGCGGCTTTAAACTCCGTCACCAGAGTTCGCCACTTGCTCATACGAATGTACGAACGATGGGCACCTATGCATTGATTACCAAACGTTTGAGCAGCAATCAAAATTTTAATGTGATAACTGAGTAATGATTCCTTACAAAAACTTTTAAACAAAACGACATCAAAAAAATTATTATCTAAATAGCGCTATTCGCTATTTAACTCATTTCGAACGAAGACCAGCTAAAACAAAGAGATTCAATTTTTGTGTGTAGGACTTAGAAACACAGGTGACGAGAGTGCCAGTGTTTTGAAAATTAGAATAATGTAATTTCTTAGAGTGGTCGTTTTTTTTAAGAAATATGAGCTTTTCTACGACATTGAAAAACGCGCTCAGAATTGTAACGCAAACGCTTCAAACATTGATTTGCTTTGCTAAAAATCATTACTCGTAAGTTTGGATATCGTGATTATAAAGAACCATTTTAAACTTCAAGACGCTCATAACTATAAAAAATTAAAGGAAGCTAGTCTACGTTTATTGAACCGGATGTATATAAATATAAGGTCAAATTATGTACTTCTATGACTCAAATTATCTGTAGATAATCTAGAAACGTTATCGATGACCAATGAAGGATGTTCGATAAATTCCATGATAGTAAATCACTTTTTGTACCATTTGTTTTTGTAGAGCTCAACTGTAGAGATTTTATGGTTTCGTTGTGCAATTTATGATGAAATTAATGGTGTAAGTTGGTTTACGCCCGGTTTCTATATTCAACTTAGTAACTGTCGTACCATTGTTATCAGTCAAATAGTTTTAAAATACATATCCTTCGTTTAATGAAACGAGCTCGAAACGAGGACGAAAAATAAACAGACGTGATTGGTCGTCGAAAATAATCGTCTTTCTCGTGATTTGCTAGATTTGACAATTTACAATTGATTTGACAATCTAGTCAATCACAAGAAAGACAATTATTTTTTGACGACTAATTAGCTTGTTTCAATAAATGAAGTATATTTGCATATTTCCGTAGAAAACTTAACCAATGATTTTTTGTTCAAGTTTGTTGGCTAGCAAGCTGAATTTTCAGTTTTAGGCTGCCTTAAGGCATCAATACCGTCTTAATTAAACGGCACATTATCGAATTTTTTAATTGAGAATATTTACGTATTTTTTGTATATTTACGTATTCCCGTGTGTTAAAATATAAGTAACTCTTCAAACAAAAGATACATTGCGGAACAAATACTATAGCGCAAACTGACACTTCCTGTAACATCAAGGAAATGTTATTTGAGTAACAAAATATTTGAAAAGGTTACAAGAACAAAGGAGGTGCAAATATTAAAAGCTTGGTATTTTACCGACGTGCCTTTTAAGAAATGAAATGTAAAGAGTTTAAAAAATGTATGTGTTTCTCGATCATACCCTCAAATAATTCATATCGAGTGATTAGCCAATCACGAGAATAATAAATGGAATATAAATGGATCTGACAGAAAGACAATTATTTTCGACGACCAATCACGTATGTTTATTTTTCTTCCTATTAGATCGTTTCTATAAATGAAGTATAGTATTTTAGTCCATTTAGTCAGATTTATCGCCATCACTACAAACAAAACTGACAACTAATTGAACAAAGAATCTTGATTATAATTATTATTCCACGGAAATATGCAATTAGGTACTTTACAAGGCTCACGCAGAATGCAAAAGCTCTAAGAAACAATTAATGCGATTTTCATTTAATTAAAATAAAAAAACTTAATAATGCAAATTTTTTGGTTTGTTTATCACGATTACAATAAAAAGAGAACTTGCACGATAATCTTCAGTAAAGATATACTTAGATTACAAAAAAAAGTCAATTTCTGAACCAAATTAGTGGTTTAGTTATAACTAATTACCTAGTAGTAATAGTAGTAGTAGTGGTAAGTTTGTAAGCTTATCAGACAGATAGACCAACAGAGTAACTTTCGCAATTATAGTAAGTAGAGCATACTCTATTTTTATAAAAAATTACATCTGAAAGTAATAGGTAATGATGGTCAGTAAAAACAGCTTATGAGCCATTGGAAGATTTCCTTTCACGGTTCCTATATAAAACATTGCTTCATCAGTATTCAGCATACAGGGATGCACCAAAACAATCGTTTTGAAAATATAGATGCACGTATGCAATGCTCCGGGATTTTATCCCAGGATTATTATTTTGTTCACTAGGTATATACAGAGAAAACATTCTGTAAATCTATAATTAAATTGTTTTTTTATGAATAACGGGATTAGAATGTAGGTATGTTAAGACCTGAGTCGGTGCTTTCTTAGTAGAAAGCTGCCACGTAGCTTTACTAAAAGTTGTTTTTTATTCTTTGGGACTCTGTGATAATCCAGGAGTGAGTCCAAGAAGAAGCGGGACGAAAGAAAGAAATAATTAGTTATTCTTCAAGTATTAATTAAGTCTTAGTGCATATAAAATAGAGATATCAACAGATTTAGCAGCTGTTTTAGCTAAAGCATGCCTGTAAAGATGATAAGCGGTAAAAGGGTCGATCATACCTATTTAAGTCTATGATTTTAATGGACTTTAGAATCCCATAAGACTATTCCCAGAACAAATAAAGAGATGTATAATAATCCCGGGATAACATAGAATCCCGGGATTTCCCATTCCTATAGAAGACCGCGGGCTATAGGGACGCGCCGGCCCGCCCCCCATTGTCCCAGCGACAGATTATAATAATTTCCCGCCAAATCAAATGCATTCGGGAATCGAATGTTGATGTTATTAAATCAATGTTCGCGATTGTTCTATTTTGATACTTGGCCGTGAGAAAATGCCAAAATGCGATGGTTTAAAATTTTAAAGTACTTTTAACAAAAATATTTTTAATTTATAATGCATACATAATAATATCGTTTTAATTACCTCGATGTTACGAATGGCACTGTGGTCTTAAGTAGATTAAGTTTGAGAAAATATTATGCATTGAGTGAAGTCTATTGTTACATACGAAACTCTATTGATGATGTGAGTTCAAAAAGAACTTTGAAATTCAACTAAATATATATTTTAGGTATTATTGAACGTAATTCTTGAACTAAGTACAACAAGTAATAGGTTTTTGCAATATCGCCTGCCATTCTGACTTACGATTTTATTGCAGAATTTTCATTTACAAACACAGCCTGTAATTATGTTTTGACACATAAGTACGTTTAAATTAAGCTGTAATACAAGTATGTCACTGTAATCACGCAATAAAAGTTGCCAACAAAGTATCAAGATAATAAACTCAGCTATTTCTTCAATTTACTTTCAAATGGCAGCTTACATTGTGAACAAAGCCTAAACACTGCCTCAATTGCGTGAGCACGTGTAATATCGAATAGCACTAATCGATTCAAAATACTTCACACAAAACTCCACCTTGTATCCACTTTATACCTTCATTTAACATTCAAATTCCTTTGATAGTAATCATAGCGTAGCACGGTAGCCTGTTGCTACACTTTAGCGTTTTTGTATCACAAATATAATGCAAAGAATTGAAGGCGTAATCAATGTGGGTTAGAGGTGATTGTAGCGTGAAGTGGGTGGGTTTTTAAGATGTTTCGAAGTTAGGTGGGCTTAAAGACCGGTAGCTGGCGGACAATGAACGATCAGTCATGTTGTTAGATAACGGATGATTATATACAAGTAGCGCTTAAGGGGATTTGAATAAAGCTCGCGTTTATGGAAGGTCCGTAATTGAGTTTAATGGTCGTGTGAAAAGGCTTGTTCAAGTTTAGTTTATTACCGTAAAGGAAACATTGGATTATTATGGTTAAGAAGTTAGGTTATATTAGATCAAATTTAAGATAGCTGATAACCATAATGGAATGAAGTAATAATATAAAAGTATTTCAAAATGTACTTTTGACAATAGCATTTAAAAAGTATTGGAAAACACCAATAATTAAACGGTAGGAACTATAACTTAATAAAACTATAACTATGACCATGACTTCAGTAAAGTCAACAAAACTAAATTTTCTAAAATTAACAAATTAATAACATAACGACACTAAAATTATAATGAGAAAGCTAAAACCGTATCGTTTCCTATACCTATAGAATCCACAGCTTCATCGTTTAAGCCGAGAAATGTGAAACTCCATTTAAAAGATTCAATATCATTTTTCCCTCCAAAATAAATTCGGTAAAAATAGCGTGGGCTATCGTGACAAGAGCAACAAATTCCGAATTCTTTGTTTTTTCCGTCCGTATATTTGTCAACGTTGCGAAAGTGCGTTCACCGTACGGCAACGGTCTCATCGACACCACACATTTCGGTCACCAGTAAATCACGCCAGGCTTGTTCTTAAGCCCGCTGAATATTTTAATAAGTTTAATTTAAAAACTTTGTAATTTGCCCAGATGAAGATTCTCCGGAAGAATCGAAACATTGTCGGTATCTAAATCGACAGTAATTTTACGTGAGTATTAATATAATGTCTAGTACAACTCACGATAGTTTTGAAAGTGAAACTTTTAATTAGGGATTATAATAATAATGCAAACGTTCATTTTGTGTTAGAGAAAAGTTCATAAAACACAGGTAGAGCCAAATCATACAATACCAAATTACCACCACCAAAATGGTAGTCATTTTTAAACACACATTATTAAAATATGTCCCAATACTAACACACACCAACCTAACTCGTTGCCAATGCAAACTCGTATCACAATACATAAAATATTTAGCAAAAATACTATGTGTAAAATTATCAGCTAGTCGTAATTGTAATATTAATGTTTAGAAACAATTAATCAGTGCACTTGAGAACAAACCATTCACGCTAATGTTATCTGCGAGTTCGCTGTCTGCTTGATGCATTGCGCGCGCAGGTTGTGATTAACCAAATTAATTTGTCACACCGAATTGTAATTAATTTGTAGTTTACAAGAATATATCCCGTTGATTTGTTATCGGTGTCGAGTTTTGGACTTTGTTTTTATATAGAAGCTGAAGAAGACATCTGATTATGCTTAATTTATGTTTCTGATTGAAGATGTGATATTTTATTTTAATAAAAATATTAGTCTTGTAAAAGACCGTAAATAAAAGTGTTGTCATTTTTTTTGTTCTAAGATGGCATCTTTGGTTCACAGCTTGAGAAGCGAAGCTCCCAAACAGCAATTTAGATAAAAACGTGTCCAGTTCCATCGCGTAAATTAAACACGTCCAAACAACCTTATCTGACCACCTCGGAGTCAAAAATAATGGGACCGATATGATTCAGTTGTTATTATCAGGTAAAATGGCATCATAATCAGGCGGAAACACTTTCAAAAAAGGTTTAAATTTAAAACCTCAAACTAGTTAATTATAACGATCAGTCAATAATGATTATTGAGCTTATAAAATTGTCAATAGAACCGATGGGCAGAAAGGTACCGACACAGTTGCTTCGAACGCCGAAAAAACAAAGGCAATTTTGTCTAATAAAGCATAATTAAAAAAATATGTTTAAAGCATTCACGCGTTACTTTCCTGGATTTTAATTAATCAAATGGTTTATTGAGAATGTCGGTTCTAGTGATGGTATTAGTTGGAATGATCCTTTGGTATTGTATGATTTTCCACGGCGGCGATGGGTTAGGAATAAAATCGGGTGTTGTAAATGGTAGGTTTATGGTGCGTAGGTCGATGGGTTTTTTCTATGGTTCTTGATTGGGTCAATTTGCTTTCATTAACAATATTGATTTGAGCGCCACCTCACACGCTCGTTTGTTCGGACAATTTTCAATTAAACATTTGGTTTTTCTTACACGGAAATATTAAACTGTTTATATAAGTAATAATTTTTAGGTTTTTTAATCAACTTTTATTTATAGAATTCATTATTTAACATCTATCCTAATATTTTTAATCAGAAAGTTTCACAGATTGTCTGCTTATTTGGATGTAAGTACTTAAGTATTCTAGTAACACCTTAATAAGATAAAACTTGGAAAAGACGTAGGTTCTTATCCTAAAATAAATAGAAATTATTTTAAATCTGAACCACAATGACCTAGTGAAAATAAAACCAACCATAATTTTTGTTATAAGTTTATTTTTATTTTTAATAGTTAAACTATGTTTTTCGGCACGTGTTCTGTTCACCAATTTAATTCAAATAGAAGACTATAATTTACGTAATAGTTATGCAAGCGTCTAGTTATATGCAATTAAAATTTGTCTGTCTGTCAAAACGTCCTTCAGTGGCATAAGATGGGTCTCTGACGACCCCTTGATACTAGAGCCTGTTATTAAAGTTATTATTATTGCAGTTGATGTGAAATCTGATCAAATGGTTTTGTAATAAGCTTATTTGGTAACTGTTAGACCGCGTTGCGTTTAACGGGTTAAAAATATTATTTTCTCATATAAAACATAGTAGGTATTTTAACAATTTTTAGTAGGTATTTTAACCGACTTCAAAAAAAGATAAGGTTCTATGTTCCACTGTACGTATTAAAAAAAATTTTATGAATATCAAGTCCCAAACGATTTACGCCATACAAAAGACTTCAACGCGCAGAACCAATCTTTAGTTAGTGTTTTAGAGATTTTACTCTTCAATTTTTAGAATATTAATTCCTAAAAATATTAAACGTGCACTACCTAGCCAATAGCTGTATTTGCTACTAAATATAAAATACATTGTAAAGTCTAAGGCTCGATTTGCAAGTATTAAAACATGCCAAAGTTCATGTGAACGTCTTGATTGAACTTTATTTTTAAACTGTAGCTACGAGACAATAGGCACATTCTCTCAGTTTTGTTAGCACTAGTTTTTAATATATTTAAGATACCTAAAACATGTATTTTAACTTGCAAAGTAACATGCATGTAAAATATTAATAGAATAAAAGTAGGATTAAACTGTAAATAATCTATGCTAATATAATAAAATTAATAATTTTTAGCATTATAAAGTTGGTTTGTTTATTTGTGCATCATAAACAGACGTTGATTTTTTACTACCTATAGTAAAAAATCAACGTCTGTTTTAATTCATAACATACAAACCAACTTCTAAAAGTCAAAAACTAGTGCTAGCCACTGAGCTCCGCTAATGCACTGTCTATGGTGATAGCTGATAGCCAAAACTGGTAATTAACCCGTGATTAAACGCCGGTGCAATGCGGGCGTGCTCCCACGATCTATAATATAGGGTGACCATCAATCAATAAAGCGCTCTTGGCGACTTGGACGTTCTTAATAGGTCTAAGCAACGTTCTGAGCGGTCACAACTTAGATGGGTAAAGGCAAGTGGCATTAACGTACTGTGCTTTGGGCACGATAAGTTATCTTAAATTCGACGGAGAGGCCTAAATACATAGTCACTAGAGTTGGTCACATGCTTAATTTGAACTTAACGATCACCAATTTTACATCAAACACACAAATTGATTGTTGTGTATTATTGTTGTAGTTTATCACTCTTATACGGAATTTAAAAAAATCAATTGATGATGTTCGTTTTTAAATTTGAAATTAAGCTTATCAAGTTAGCTTAGTTATAAATAATCAATATAAGTTTTTTGAAGAATTTTTCTTTTTCATGATCTCTTATTTAAAGAGCTAGCTATCCATTAAATATCCACTTTCATAGTTACCCTACAACATGATACGCTTCTCAGAAGTCAATCCTTAGGTTTACACCTAAGAGGTTTTAGATTAGATAATTATACGTAATGGTAAATGCTCTTTTCATTCCGAAAGGACCATAAAAGCACCAATTGTTTTGAAGATGTATCCAATGATTATGCAGTAGCCTTGCTTAAAAGCGATGGGTAATTTTCCTGTCAATGTTAAAAGATGGGATAAGATTTGTTTGAATGTAACACTTTTGTGACGATGCAGTTATTCGTATATATTTTTTGTTCGATTGTGAGTTATTCTGATGTTCAAACGATAAAATAGAGATCTTCTGAAGATGTATGGCATGTCTAATTAAAAAACACACACAAATAAATTAACGTTCGGTGTTACAAGATCATTGACGACCTCTTTGGCACATGCCCAAAAAATTCAAATGATAATGCAATTGCAAAGACCAGCAGTCAAACCCACACGTATTGGCCATCGTCTTTCCTTTGGATATGACCGAGTATGCTGCGAGGATGGTTAAGGTGCTGGGCAAGCCTATTCCATTTAAACAATGTCCCAGGCACTGCAGTGTCCCGTTAATTGTAGGCACAGACCGCTGTATATGTAAAACTCACTAGTTAGTAGATTTTTACTCGTTCAATTTGTATGACAAATATCAAATAATGTCAAAAATAAGCACTACTTACTTTAAATAGCGTTTCAGAACTCGGACGTCTGCCTATAGATACAGATTTCAAGTAATTAAAGATTTATTTTTTAAAGATAATATACGAGTAACATGCTGACAGTCTTTTAAGAAACTTATCCATGCTAATATAAACAAAAACCAATTCCACCTCTCATGACGAGTCATAAATTAAAACAAATTAGCAATCAACGCAATGTGATGGCCGACAGTCGTTTTAAATTAAAGTTAAGGGGCGGTCGTTAAGCGCGGCCCATTTGCTAAGGCTTCTGTTACGCCTTTTTGCAAAGCTCGATTACTGATGATAATGTATCGATACGCATCCTTGTACAGGGTGTTTTGTTATTTTACTTTCACATTTTTTTGAGTTGCTTATCAGAAATTGTATCTTACTATACACATAAGATAAGATATGTTCTAAATCAGTAAATTTCAGTACTTACCTTTTAATATTCGAAATAAATAATTGAACGAATGAGTCAGTGATCATTCAGCGAAGCAAGATTTAATTTAAAAAGATAGGGAAATGAAATTATTTCAACACAGTGAATCTTTAAAAGTAATTTTCTTTATCGTGTTAAGCGGACTTACTTCACGAAAAAAGTCACAAAAAGCCTACAAGACACTAAGTACTTAACAAAATAAGAAATATCCAAATAATAATTTACAATTCACAACACCCTGTTAACACAACCCAAGAATAAAATGCGCAAAGCTTGTCAAAAAGACGTAGTGGCCACGTCAATCACTCTCCTACTGCAAAAAATAAAAGCAAGGCCAATTATAGGCATGCGTTCCCTTAATAGCTTTTGCATGTACTGATTAGCAAAGCTATCTATTTCTTAATACACTTCGCAATTTAACATTCTGGATGGTTAAGACAAATATCGATACTTTTTGCACTCTGGTTTGTTTAGTTTTTTTTTGTGATCACACCCTTACCCTTAGGCAACTAACACAGGTATTATTTTTGTCATTTTTAAATTTAAAATTTTTAAACAAATCGAAATAAGTATAAGTACTTCTTACCAAACATGCGACATTTTATCAGAATAATTGTCTCAATCATAAATAAATAAAATAAATAACATTTTGTTATAATAATGTTTGTTTCAGGCTCAAACGTCTAAACGGATTTGTATGAAATTTGGTACCAGGATAGTTTATGTCCTAGATTAACAACCAGCTACTTTTGATCCCGGTATTTCTATGGATACGGGAACTGTTCACCGCAGGTAACACCGTGTGGCGCAGTTAGTCTAGAATAATTTCAGAAGATTACAATAAATAAGACTTGAAACCTTTACTATAGCTAAAAAGCCCCCAAAATTTCACATTATCGATCATACAAAGCCATGGGCAGATACCAAAACAATAGTTATTGAGTGACGGGTCATCACATTCACCCGCTAAGTAGTCAGTCGGTAATTATAGAGAACTCGCCGACATAACATTTTGACACCACATGAATGCAACCGTGAGAAAGATTATCTAGGTGTGCCTGAAGCATAATAAGGAAAAGCTGTGGTTAGGAAGAATAAAGAAGTTTGTTCAATAGATTACGCTCTTTTGTTCGTATAAGCAAGTGCTAACTCTGGTGTATCGAACTTTGTCCTGCTGGTCGATTTTCGACGACTTTCAAAACATGATCAACACATTTATGTCTCCCATTTTTATTGGGAGATAGAAAAACTCCCAGTCTCGGAAACAAATATACATATAAGCACTTTATGAAGAAGATTATTAAAGACCACTATTTTTTATAAAGCCTAGATTACCTATGGTTAAAGACCTCTATTTTTTATAAAGCCAGAAATGGTGTTATCCCAAACAATAAAAGTGGCAATACTGACATCAATACCTTCAATTCGTAAACAAACCAAAAGGAGTTGTCCTATTCCGTTTACATTTTAATACTCCTTGCAATAATAAAATATCTTGACACATTCTACAATGTTACAAACCAACACAGATTAAGCAATTGTTAGTATGGAATTGCCATAGAATAGTGCCAGAGTTAGTTGGGAGTGGGTCCACAGAATATGTGACAGTTGTTAAGGCGGGTAAGGAAACATAATCTCTGTCATTCGCACTGCTATAAAACTGCCCCTTAGGCAAAATCAATCATCGGTGTAGTCTTGAGCAAAGCAAGTTGTGGACTAAACATTTCACAGAAAATGAAATGTTGTAATTTTATTTTTACAGGCTTGCGTGAAACGGGTTGATCATTTTCAAATTATCCATCTACACTAATATTATAAAGAGGAAAACTTTGTTTGTTTGTTTGTTTGGTTGTAATGAATAGGCTCAAAAACTACTGGACCGATTTTAAAAATTCTTTCACCTTTCGAAAGCTACATTATCCACGAGTAACATAGGCTACTTTTTATCCCGATATTCCCGCGGGAACGGGACTTACGCGGGTGAAACCGCGGGGAGCAGCTAGTTTTAAATCATTAGGTAAAAACCAACCCCTCAAAAAATCGAATTAGTTTTGCGTGAAATTACTACTTTACAGACTATTCCAACACTGTATGATATAGACATACCTGCAGTAGGTGCTCGTCTATCATCGTTAAAGAAATACATTATGCTTCCTACACATTATATTAATTTGAGTTGGAGCTTTCCTACATAATCAAGACCACTATCTTCTTGATATTGATTATTTTACAAAATGTGGTTAATTTCTTACAAATAAAAAAAGGCAACGTAAAGCATAAATACAGAGTAAACCACCAGCTCACACAAAATTAATAATAATTTGCTTTGAAACTGGACATCCGATTAAAAACCCGGCAACCCACAAGTGTGAAGGGGGTTAGCGTAGTCCAGTTGTTGATCAGTCCGTGTAAGCAACATTCTGATACTTTACAGCCTACGGGTTCGGTGACCAAGTTACACAATACGATGTAACATTGTAAGCTTTGCTAATGAGGCAAACTGATCACGATCCGTAAAACGGAGTTCACACTTGTCTTTGATTTATTTTACAGCGGCTGTAGTGCGAGCTGTCATGTTTGTAACGCTAATTTGTCTGACTCGTTTAGAGATTGCATTTCTCTTTTGGCCTCTATTTTGTTTTTTTAAATAAAAAAACAACAAGAGTCGCACATGTCTTTCGTAACTAGTTGAAAATTTCTCATAACGCACAAGCGGCTAAAACTAAATTTAAAATCGAAATGTACGTACCTAAAGTAATAAATGAATATGAATGACGGACTGCAAGTCTTTAGAACATTCAAATACTAATAGGTTTTTTCTTTTTTTATCCCTGAACGTACTGTTGTACCAGTAGCGAGCGAACGTTCAGACAAAATGCGTGAGAGTCTTCAATCTCGAGATATTTAACTTCTTTTTACAAAATGAAGAAAACTTTAGCCTACTGCCTACAAATTATAAGATTGGTTTTAGTCAGACTCAATCAACTTAACGATAATTACTAACTACAGCTCCCGAAAGGTTCCAAGCAGTTCATCTAATGAACTGCTAAACGAAACGAAATATTAAATTATAGCAACTTTGTTAGGTACTCTGAAGAACTGTTTGCTAAAAGTCGGTGTCCGTTATAAGACGTTGATGTGGCTTAGCAGCTAAGTCCGAATACATAACATTGAATTGGGGCGTAAAAGCCTCAATGACTGGGTATGTATGTTGTATGATCATACTGGTTTTTAAAAAGTTAAAGTGGTTTTTAAAATAAAGTTAGCCATTAGTTCATAGCCATTAGACAAACCTCTAACTACCTAATTAGACATCTTCAATGTCCAAAAATGTAGAAAATCATATTTTATTCGGCATCTAAAGAATTCAGTAGAGATATTACGGAAGAGATATAACGTGCATGGGTCTTCAAGAAACTTATGTATAACCGCTTATTATAAATGAGCTTAAATATTAGGTTTGCAAGCTGACCTATAATTTGGGCGAGTATTGCTAATATTAAACCGTAGATAAATTATGTATGGTTCACATTTTATCTTAGCCACCGACTTTTAACGTCATCGAAACCTTGGAATACGAAAGTAAAAGCACAGTAAGTTTACAAAACGAATGAAGATAAATCATCAATGTTTGAAAGAGCATACACGCTATTATACGAAAACCAATCTTGGATAATGTTTTAGAAAGACCTTTTAAACTAAGTAAGACCTTTATTGGTTCTGTTGAATAATTCTTCTGGCCAGAATGTTCTGGTACGAGTATGTTATGTATGTATGAGCTGTTTAACTTTGATATCGAGGTTTTTAAGTCAGAAAGCGCCCTTTGAGTAAAAAAAGTTCTTTTCGAGGGGCAAAAAGTATGCTCTAATAAAAAAAATATTGCTAAAAACAAAAAGAAATAAAATATTTTCAAAAAAATTTTTATGTAGACCGTTCCTTCACAGACCAACAGCGTAGTGTGCCATGGACTGGACGACCAATTCATGAAACTGGATGTATGTTTGTTCCTCTTTCACGAAATAACTAGGTACTCAACCGATTGACATGAAATTTGAAATATAGGTACCTATATACCTGGAATAACACATTGGCTACTTTTTATCTCGATATTCCCGCGGAAACAGGACTTACGCCTGTTCCAGGCAGGTTCCCCGCCAGGGCACGGATGGACATGGTTTTTAGATAGTCTGCAAATGTGATGTCTTTTAAATGTGAAAGTTTAATGGTAAGGTTCTTTTCTTTTTCATTATCTCAGATCATTTGCTTACTAATAAGCGGTTGGATGTGATGCGACGGCGTAGCGATGCGGATGGTCGCAGTCTGCAATTTGTCGCGCGATCATGTCGCGATTCAACCGTGCTAGCGGGACGCTTGGACGGTTGTATGCAACGTGCGGTATGAAAATAAAGTCTAATTATTATATTTACATGTACTTATTGATCCAACAAAAAATGTAGTTATTGAGTTTGCATTGGCATTGAATGTATGATACCTTTTCTGTTCTACCTGGGGCCCCAGTGATATTGGGAATAATATCCCTCTGAGCTTTCAGATGGTACCGGACGCGTGCGTCATGGGCACTGAATGCGTTCGAATCTTTGTTATCATTTGATTATTTTTTGATTTGTTTACTATTTTAAATTTGTATCATTAGAACATAAAGAACACTAGCATTTTCTAAGAAAGCTATATTTTTATCACAATCATTATTCATAAATTATGATTGGTCATGATGTTAAAAGTAGGTAGTAACCAATTTCAAACTAAGTATATTATGCCAAATAACCCCGCGAGAGTATTTGTGTTCTACAAAATTTCATGGCAATGTCTTGCATACAGTAATGCATAATTCTTCGAACAAAAAGTACAGTCTGTCCCTTGTTAAACCCTGTCCCATTGCGAAGTACTATCGAATACAAACTACTCGGATGTAATCGATTCGACGCATCGATACCCGTTCAATAATCGAAATCAGGGCCGGGGTGAGGCCTTAGATAAATTGGAATCCTTTTGTGTATGAAAATATAGAAAAAAAACACAAAATATCGCCTCATACAAATAGAGACAGATATAATAATGAGCACCAAAGTGTTACTCATTATTACGAGTATATTGGCGGTGATTCGGCGGGGCACTGACTAACTAAAAATTCCTAAATTCGAGAGCTCTTATTTCGTTCACAATAAAGTTCAAATCAAATAGACCGTCTGAGTGACAGTTCTAAAATTACGTATTTTACGTCAAATTTAAGTGAATGTATGCAATTTTAGTCAGTAGCCTTGATAAGTTTGATTAAAACTACACACATTTACCTCAATTTGACGTTAAATACGTAATTTTAGAACTGTCACTCAGACAATCTATTTGATTTGAACTTTATTGTGAACGAAATAAGAGCTCTCGAATTTAGGAATTTTTAGTTAGTCAGTGCCCCGCCGAATCACCGCCATTGTCCTATAACTGCCCCGAGCATAAAATTACCAAAAACCTTGACAGAAAAACGTCACATTGCAATGTGTACTTTCAAGGAGCTCATGTTCTCTTTGGTTTTCTTTGAGTAGGTCAAATTTAACATTCCAAATTTAAAGTCTCAGCCAGCACGCAAAAAGAACAATGATTTGAAACGGTGCATTTTATCATTTCAAAATTGGAATCAAGCTATATGTCCTTTAGAAATGCTTATAGGTACTGCCCCTATTTATTACCCCACCACGACCCTGTACCATGCATGTCCGTGTCACTATTCTGCACTTATCTTTATGCTTGAAGCGTAATCTTATTAATTTATGAATGTGAATTTTAAATTAACATTTTATAAAGCTGGAGTAACTGTTAACGCAAATCGGTCATGTGTTAATCCCTTGTAATGGTAAAATGCAATTATAAATCGTTTTTCACTGATTTCTTTATCAAGTAACCTCTTTAAACGCTATTTAAATGTAAGCGTCGACTGTCACTATGTTTTAATAACCAAAGGTGAATTTATTAATGGAATTTTACAATATTTTTTACAATATTAGTTAATCTTTACCTTGCTTGTATTATGAAGTTAGTGATGGTTTAATTTACTGTAAGGAATAAGTCGTAATATTTTAGGACAATCTATTTCTAATAACGATATTAGGTAACTTACATTACAGTAACCAATAACTCCTTCCAATTTACTACAACTACCTAATCAGTGCATAATTTTAACAAACGGCTTTTAAAATCACTGTACCTATAATGATTTTAAGTAATGATTTTCCTTTCTCGAAACGAATTATGCGCTAAATAAGACCTTAGCAAAATTGCATATAACTCATTGCAGCTTAAAGATGCTCTAGTGAACATTATTTCCTGTCCATTCAAAATATTCATGTCATTACAAAGGTTACAAAAATTACAATAAAATCCATTAAAAGTCCATAAATTAACAAACACAATCAATTATCGAGCTCGTTCACAATAAAGTACGTAAGAATTTATATTAAACGAAGCAAGTGACATCGAATCCTAACTAACGATGTAAAGGAGCATTTGAGCTTCAAAACAGCGAATGTGCGTCGAACCACCAGAAAACCCTGAGCTTGACCTTAGTAGGAATTCATAGAGGTCGGGGTCAGGTAATGCTGGTGATTTGCACATAAGTGTTGTTGAAGGTGTTATCGTCGCAGTACATTAGGAGAGTTGACATGGCCTGTTCTGTAAGAGCGCTTGTGCACTGACTTTGATCCGAATCCGAAATGTAACGACATGGAATTATTGTTACATTTTAAATAACAAATCGTTTGTTATTCCTAAAATAATTATAATCTTTAAAACACTTTTAAATGCAACATAGTTTTGATTTACTTGTAGTTAAACTAAGAAAAATGATTTTTCAACATACAATTCAATTAAAATATTTGTGTTAAGTAGTTGTAAGACGTAACGTTTATTTCAATTTATTTGTCTTTGTCATTACATTTTGTTCATTTTGGTTTTGCGAAACTCCTTAAAAAAGTCCATCTCATTTGTGAATGTTGATATAAATAAATGATATATTTTAAACCGACCGATATGACTAGTAGTTTATTGCTAAGCACACGAATACGCATTGTCAAACTTGCATTTAATTCCGACGTTTCGACTCTGATCAAATGCAGTGCGCAAGCGCAGTAAAGGCGAGTCTTGTATTAGTGCACCTAATTTATTGGGAACGATACGACGACGGACGCGGGCCACCCCGACCACGGATCCATTCACACCAGTAGAGTAGACTGGGGTATGTTGGACCGTTTTCAATAAATCTTTAAAAATATCTGGTTCTGAACACTTAAATTATTTGTGGGGAAATCTTTGGCTTATCAAATATTTCAGTCAAATAATATTTGGAAAAATGTTTCTTTTGATAACATAGTAATTACAAATTTATGGTTAGATTTATTGCATGGGAACAAATAAAAAACAGACAGAAACAAAAAATACCTACACTACTTAACAACTAATTTTATAAACTGTTACAATAACTTCATTAGAAACAGATCTGTTAAGTCAGATTTAATAATGATAGTATGGATGAAAGCAGCTGCAGAGAAAGCAACTAAAATACTATTAGTACAGTTAAATCCACTGATTTTAGTATCATAAGAGCGACTTCAGAATATAAAAATATGAAGTAAAACAGGAACTTATACCGAATAGTAGATACAAAATTGCTAAAATGATGAACCATACCTTCGTCAAAAACTACCTACCTGCATGGCACAATTAGCCAGTACAAAGAACGCATCATGCTGATTTGATTTCATATAATACAATGCATTCAAAGTGCACGTATAAAGGTCAAACCACAAAAATATCCTTATTTCAATTATCAATCAAGGTCTCAACAAATAATGGAACTGATTAATGTAGGGAATCTGTCTGTCAATCATTGGGATATTGATGATGCGAAATTGGATTTTTTATATGTTATGTAATAAATATCTAACACTACCGCGTTGTTTGTTTCTTAATGCATTTCATGTAGGTCATATTTGTGTTTTTGTTAATTTGAACTCTATCTTACTTTTAAAATTATATGTTTAATGAAACACATAGAAATAACCAAAACAAAACAACCATCCAAAACAAACAATCAGAAAATGAAAAGTTTTTTGAGTTACGTTAAATTCTATCCAAACGTAGGAAAATACATTCATTTTGAAATAAAATCATAGAGCAAAGAAAAAAAATCTTACATGTTAAAATTCCTAAGACTATGTCGTTGCCTTGTTTTGTTTACAAAATATTATTCAAAGAAAACAATTAAGAGTTGGAAAAGTAACACTTAACCCTTCCTTCCCTAATCTCCTCTACATTTTTATTAACACCCCAAACCAGATAAACAGGATACGGGAAATATATTTATTTGTCCAATCATCGTATATAGGGAGTCTCGGGTTACACCGATGATTCTGTAAAGAACAGTTCCTAAAATACTGTCTCTGTTTATGACGGTCATAATCTGTAACGTTAAATAAATAAATATACTTGAACATTTTACACAGCGTCATCTAGGTCTAAGCTAAGCAACTTAGGTAAGTAATGCTTGTGTTATGGTAACGAGATGTCTGACATAATCCTTAGATTTAAAGATACTTAGTATTACGAGTATTAAATAATTAGTTTAATTAAATAATTTTTTAACATTTAATCAATGACTTGCTTCTGATACAAACATTTGGTGGTTCTGTACACTTTCATCTACGAAAACTGTTTGTCACACTGTAAGTTCAATCAATGTTGACCGAAGTGAACTTACTAATTGTAAACTCTTTATTAATCGTAAACGTCGTAGAAATATCACTATAACCAGGCTTGTGATCGCCCGGTCATGTTATATTCAGTTTGCCATTTAGAACATCAGAAAACAATCGAAATACAACCGATGCCCTTTAATTTTTGATCAAAAATTTTATATAAGTACTCAAAATTACTATCAAAAGTACTATCGAGATGTAGTTTCGTTTTTCATAGTCATTATAACGGTCGTCGTTTTTCGAAGTTTCCCAGCTATACGGCAATCGTCCTGTGATTTGTAGAGACAATCTCGAATAATAAATAACGCACTCAATTCGAGAACTGAGCAGCCTTTCTTGAGATACCAACATTCTTTTGTTTCTTGATTTATCATACTCACTGATTTTTTGCATTAACGCGTCTGAAATAATGATGTTCTTTCGTAGGTAATCATTATAATTCTAATGATGTAATTAGCATGAACGTTAGTTAGATCTGGACTCTTTTATCAATCAGATGAAAGTAAGAGAGATAGATTAGAGAGACTTGGTTATGGTTCGGCCTTTTCGGAACATCTGGTATTAAAATTGATGGGCAGAAATAAAAACAAAAATATACAATTTAATTTAATTTTAAATCTGGTTCTTCAGTATCACTGTATTTTCTGAAATCAAACGTTCGTAAACAAATCTCTCTCTTTATTAAAACTATCGTGACCGTTACAATACTTAACAACAATTATTTTTTTAAATTTGATTGTTAGCTAAAACACTGGGGCCTCAATTTGTGAGTGACGTCATCAAAGGTTCATTTACTTGTCAATCGGAGCTTGAATGAATCATTTAACTTGCCGTGACTTCATCGGACGTCGGTTTATTGGGGTTCCGTTTCTAACTGGTAAGAAAATAGCATCAAGTAATATCGATACTAACCTTAAATACTAACATAAAATTAATGTTTTTTTAATTATTTATGTACCTAATCAGTTTCATAATTATATACATTAATATATAATTTTAGTGTGGGTGGTTTTGATTTTAATATTACCTACACTTTATATGTGGTAGAAAAAAATGGTGACTAGCTTAAAATTTTCCTGATATCATAAGATTTTAAATATGACATGTGATAATGACAATGACTGTTCCTATTGTAAAAAAAAAATCTTAATTTCCAGTTAGAAAATATATAAAACTCAGCCTAGTTCTTTAGAAGGAGCAAAATTACGAGTACGTATTACTATCTATCAACACTAAAATTAAAAAATTACGTTCGTAAGTCAGTATAAGCAAGTGCTCAACCCGTTTACGCCATTAATAATTATAGATAGTGGCTAATAAATTAATAGTTAATGGAACCCGCTACGTAATAATACGATTTACTCTTGCCTGTATTAGTTTAGTTTTCTTTCGATATTTTTTATCTGAATAGACAAAGGTGTGAAATAACTGGTTATTTTATGTAAATTGCGTAGGATATTGCCTCTTTTAAAATCATTGTTATTTTCTTAATGAATGGATGGGCTCTTAGCACTGGTTTCTGACCAAAAAGCTTCTAAAATGTTTTTACTGTGACGGTGTTATACAAAATACAAGCTAGCTTAAATGGCTGAGTGAGAAATCCGTGAACATTTTGTACCATATTCATTCAATCGTTTCATAGATCCCGTTCACGTTGACCGGGTTCAGAAGTAGCCTATGTTAATCCAGGATATAAGCTCCCTATCGTTGTATCTAATTTTATTAAATCCTATAAATCGTTTTCGCATAAAAGGCTACATTCATCTAAAGTCACACACTCCTGTAATATTAGTAGGAACGTTAGGATACACATCTAACAACAGGTTGAGTAAAATCTTAGACAGCTTTTAACCTCAGACGCATTATTTCGTCGGTAAACAGATGGTAAGAGTACTGAGTAGGATTTATAACCAAGGATTTGAAGGAAAACAACGTGGGAAAAGCTCCTAGGCTAGTAAACCGATCTCCTGACATGACGTGAGCTGTGTTGCTTGAGTGAGATATTGCCCCGTCTTTTGTTTTAAAGTTATGGGTATTGAATACTGTTTTTTTAATAATTTTGAAAGGTAAGTTATTCAGTCAAATATTTTATTCAAGTTCCTAGAATTAGATCTTTATGAAGCTTTAATACTATCATGACACAGATGCTTACACCGAGAAAAGAATCAGGCAAAACACAAGGCTTTACGGTGATCCAATAATAATCCAAATAGTCAAGAATAATATAAGTGACTTTCATAAACTTTTAACATCTCAACAAAAGTTTGATATCACCAAAATCCTAAAAAAACTATTAACAATCACACGTCGGCAAATTGAATTGGAAACTGGTCAACCTTGCGACTACGCGACTGTAGAATTACAAAGTGCGAAACGCAAGTCTTAACCTATGTTGTAATAAAAAATCACTTTAACGTAAACTAAAGACACCGCGAGTTTGAGAGCCAATTCCAGAGATTTGCTCGTAAACGCATGCTCCGTGTAAAAAGATAATAAAATTCAATTGACACCGAGTTAAGGTGTGGCGAGGCATGAGAATAGCGACGAGCTGAGAGATTTTCTGCGTCATTGTTATGTATAAATGTAATTTTTTTGCAGTAATTGTAAGCAAAAATATTATAAAGAAGTAAAGTTTGTTTGTTTGTGTGTTTGATGTAGGTAATCTTCGAAACTACTCAGCCGATTTCAAAAATTCTTTCATCGATGTGCAGAATGGACTGTCGAGATGGATGTGTCGATATTTTACTTCGGTAGATTTATTAGGTGGTACAAAAAATGAAATAAAATGAAAAAGAGGGAGAGAGAAAATGAGTAGAATGCGTTAAAGTGATACACATAACATGAGAATCGATGTTCCTAGTTTGATTTTTAAAATTAGTATTATTATTTACCAATGTTTTGATTATTTACTGTGTTGCGACAACCATAGTCGCGGACAAACTGTCTACAATCACAGGCTCTGGCATTGTGGTTCGGCTGCATGCATCACACTGAATAATTATAAAGCTGTACGTTTGTGAGTAAGTGTGAATCTTTGTCACTCCTTTACACTCAAACGGCTAAATGGTTTTAAATAAAATTTGGTACCAGAATAGCTTGTATCCTGGATTAACATATACTTTAGATCCCGGTATGCCCAGGGGAACGGGAAATTCACCGCGGGTAATATCGCGGAGCGTAGCTAGTGATGCAAAAAATTCCTGTTTATTTGTAAGTACATGATTTTTTTGCCAATCGCTCAGTTTATCGCTCTGCTTGTGAACTACAACCTCAAGACCACAGCGGCCACTTTACTCTGTAGGCATAAATTATCGAGATCTCCCCGAGACTAATGCATGTTCTCTAACTTAATGCATGTTTTATGACACTATCTCACTCAAAGAATAGAATAGTTTACGTATAATTGATAGGTCAGTTAAGTCAGATGCTGACTTTTAAGTTGTTAAAAGGGCTTTGATAGTTTTGATTAAAAAAAATAAAAAAATAAGCCATAGCCCGGATTCTATAAACAATGTATGGAGTTTCGTCCGTAGGTCCATCACCATAGCAATGTTTTTTTTACATTCTAGAATGTATTAAACTTTTTGACAGATAACAATGTTGCTATGGCGAAAGTCCTACGGCCGTTCGTATGTTGGTTATAGGAACCGGCGTTAGTTTAAATCCGATTAACGATTATTCCTATCAGAAATAAACTATCTAAGCCTTTCTTTCTTTCTACCATACAGTTTCGAACTTCTTTCTGACTTAACCCATAGAATCTAAAATTCTTTATGATTATGAGCAACCTATTTTATACGTGGGACAATCGAGACCCTGGTGATGTGTTATAAATTTACAAAATTCCTTAAAAGTTGGTGTCTTTTTGAAACCAAAATAAAGTCTTCGATATTCTTATCAGCTACCAATGTTTGATCAAAAATTCAAACAAGGCATTAACACATTCCTCAAATATTTAATCACATCAGAACAAAAATAAAAGTCACAGCTATATTTATCTTAACACACTCAACCAAAATGTTTCGACAAATATCTAATAGGTATAATAAACAATGTATTCACCCGGTTAAGAAGCTTGCTTGCTTTATTAATTTGTATAATACCACCAGAACTGCAAGACCTCGTATTAGGAAGTAAGAGTTACAAGTTAAAAGTCAGTTTACATTGGTGGGTAAGTATCCTATCATATAGGAATCTTGGGACGACGAACAGGTAGGTGAGGGTTAAAAAAATTAAGTAATAATCCTACCACAGGCCTATAATCTGATGGTAACGCTATTTTGTCCTGTGTGGTTTTGGGAAAAAAATGTGTGACATGATTATCGACAGTCTTAGACACAAAAAATAAGGCGTGGTTTATATAGTGCAGAGAAAGAGAGTGGACGGACTTTGCACGCATATTTTCAACGAAATTGTTTATTTGGGTATTAAAATAATTTGGGAAATTAAATTAAATGAAATAAATTAATTTGGGAAATGAAAATGTTTTTATAAGGTGTTTTAAACAAAATTTTTAGATTACTCGTATCTTAGAGTTTAGTCTAGTCAGAGGTAAGACCAAAAATTTGTTTTACTTTTATACGCCCAAGCAAAATTGTAATCGATCAGGACTTTTTAATTTCATTCATAAATTATATTTTCACGATTTTATCAACATTCAGCTTTTTGGGACCAGATTGAAATATTTCGTTTAATGGTAAACTAATATTTATGTCCAATTTAATTTATTTCCACAGCGCCATATAAACCAAACTTCTTCCCTAATTATAAGGGTTCAGTCGCTCGAAAGGAGCAGTTTCCGATAAGGGATGAAAGTAATACATCCGATAACATCAGGGTTCACTCGTTAGCCGCAATAAAACGCTTTTTGTGTAAATTGGAGCGAATTTTTTGCCGCTTCTGTCTCGCCGGCCGGCAATTTGTCGCTCAGGTATTTTGACAAGTTTGAATGATCTTTTAATTTGATGGTAGATTTTGGAAACGATAAATGGTGATAGAACGCTAAATGGATACAGCCAGTATAGCAATTTGGAGATTCGTGAACAAAAGTAAAGGTAAATGAAACGCTTTCAAAACTATCTCGAGTTGTAGTCTGAGACGCGCCCGCGAGGAGTGACTATACTCATACCAACTTAGATGAAGATTCTCCGGAAGAATCAAAACATTGTCGTTTTCTAAATCGATTATTTATTAAAATAACTAGATTTTTGGTTTTCTCCCATTATAGGTATATAGGAGTTTTCTAAAGATTCCCAAAAAACTATCCCTTAGAAGGCTAAAAATTTGAAAAGATATTCAAGATCTAGATATTTATTCTATAAGTTAAGTACTAAAAGTTAGTTAGTTGGTCTTATCTGACATTAACTTACTAGTTTTATTGTTCTCAGATTATCAAACTGTGTGGTCCTCGTCAGTGTCTATTAATGTATATTTAATAGACATAAACACTATAAGCTATTGCAAGCTAGACTGAAACTAATATTAGCCACAACTTACTGTTTGTGTGACATTTAAGTAGATATTTCATATTAATTCTACGTATTACAAACGCTATAGTGGTATGGATGTTTGTAACTCTTGCACTTACTATTTTACTCGAAAAAACTATTTATTGACATATATTTTAATTGAAACTTGGAAATACAAAGATTTTGACCTTGAAGAACAAAGAAGGCTAACCGGCACGTACCTTAGTAACTTAATTATCCGGGCGGGTAAGAATTTTGCGAGATAAGTTACTGGTACGATTATTCTACTTAATTTTAAGTACATACATTTTTGTTAATTACTTTGAAATGTTTATTACATAATAAAAATAAAAAACGTGCCAAGCAAACCCGTTAATCAACACTAGTGTATGTTAATCCGATATATAATTCCATAACGAAGCTACCTCAGTAAAGAAAATCAAAAGACATTGTAAATTGCAACTTGCATCGAATTGCATAAAACTGCTGTTTAAATATGTGCATATTATTGCAATCGTACTAACGTATAAAGACGTCAAAATGTAGTGATGGCAACACAAATAAAATCGAGTTAAGTTTATAAAAAAGAACCAGGCTGATTGGGTGCGTAAAGGTACGTACGTACTCCTTTTTAATTTTAGAGAAAACAATCTGTGTAATTTATCTCAAAGGTAGACGTAGATTTTTTTAATCGTTCAGTGTTTAGACTACGCCAGATGTGCCACATGTTTTTCAAATGATTCATATTTTATTCCTTTGTACCGTTGTATATAATAATAAAGCTCATCGATTCACACTCAGAGATTTCATAAAACGGGCTGTTTACAGCTTTGACCATGACCGCGATATTGTGGATAGCCATTTTTTATTGTTTTGTGACAGATTATTATAATTTGACTAATATTTTTTCACTTCACTTCACTTCTCTGTAGTTATTACTGCGACTTTACTTGTCACAATTCTGCCAGTGTCCGTGTAATGGATTCGTAAACTTAAGTGGAGGGTAGTTTTATTAATATAAGTAATTTACTTCATTTTTCTGCATGCAGTGCTTTGGAAAGACGTCAACGAGGCGCATTCGTTTGTTCTCGTAGGCGTTCGGTTACTGACTACATCAATATCTGCCCAAGGCACCTGTAATGTGCACCGTTTGGTTATCAACTGCTATATATGTTGTGAATTTGTCATTCATATTGATGGTCGACTGAAATAGTTGTACGTAAATTGTATCTTAATGGAATCAGGATTAAATAATAAAGAGACGTAAGTAAGCTGTAGTTGTTGATATAGTATTTAATTATGTGGGTTCGAACGTGTATGATTTTCATATTAGATGATCCGATTTTAGTGTAACAATGATGAATCAGTGGATAAAACTCGCCAGAAATAAAGGCTCGAGCAGACCGGATGCGTATGCGTTGCGTATGCGTAGACGTAAGCGTAGACGTGCACGTACCACTGACTTGTAATGTATGGAAATGTATGAGACAGGCCACACCGCTTGCGTAACGTGGACGCCGTCTACGTATACAAGTCAGTGGTACGTGCACGTCTACGCTTACGTCTACGCATACGCAACGCATACGCATCCGGTCTGCTCGAGCCTTAAGAGAGAATGGCGTAATAACGAAGAGGCTTATATATAGAATATGATAATGAATGGATATTTCAATCAGTTTACATAACATTAGTTAATCCTTTAAGAACGTGTAGTCGTCATTAGCTTATTTGAGCAGTATTTCGAGAGCCCTAACTCAATAATGTGATCAGATTATTTAAAGAATTTTACGGTTTTAGAAAGATTAATCTTTATTATAATACACTGCAGAGAGAAAACATAATATTTGATTATAGTTTTTGAAGGAGAAGTCAATCCCGTCATAGCGTTTTACGAAAATGAGCGTCAGAGCTGTCTTTCAGAAGGGATATCACTATTGTAATGTGAGAAAATGTTTTATTTTAAGCGTTTGTGGACCTGAAAATATATTCTCATAATACACTACAGCTCAAAACAATAAAAAAATAGCCTCTAAAGGTAATGAAAACAATATTTAAAAAGTACAAAATCGTTTCACTTTAACACATATTTTTTACTAGTATTTGAAGAAAAACACAAGAGTTTTATTCATTTGATGAAAATATAGGTATTTCTAAACGTACAGTTTTTTTTTTCAATCAATTTCGAGCACCCAGTAATTTACAGGATTATTTTATAACCACTATATATCCGGCCGCGCGATCGTCTTCCGATTAGTCGATCCCGGGTCCTCCCAGCGAGAGGACGTATCACTTTTTTCCGCCGCCTTGTCAAACAAAATCGATAGCGTAGAAAACTCAAAGCGCGATACACTAGTATTGATACTTGTACCATATATATATATATTATAAAGAGGTAAAATTTGTTTGTTTGTTTTTTTGTTTGACGGAGGTAATCTCCGACTAACTAGTCATCCAATTTGAAAAATTCTTTCACCGATGTGTAGAATGGACGGGATGGTTATCCCTACTAATATAATAAAAGGGAAAGTGTGTGTGTCTGTCTGTGTGTCTGTTTGTTTGTCCGTCTTTCACGGCAAAACGGGGCGACGAATTGACGTGATTTTTTGTGTGGTGATAGTTGAAGGGATGGAGAGTGACAGGGACATTTTTATCCCGATATTCCCGCGGGAACGGGACTTACGCGGGTGAAACCGCGGGGCGTAGTTAGTAGGCTATATTTTATTCCGGTAGTTTCATTAGTGAAGCCGGGACGTACTGCAATGCTGCATTACCACTCACTCACTCACTCACTCATTGGCGTAATAAATTGTTTTGATGGTGGATGGGAAGGTTTATTTTTTTAACAGATTCGTATAGAGGGTAGTTTGGCGAGTTATGGAAAAATCCGACTTTACCCATTTTTTGCCCCCTTTTTGCCCACCCCTGGTGTATCTCAAAAACTACAAGACCTGCAAATATTTTTTTAACAGATTCGTATAGAGGGTAGTTTGGCGAGTTAAGGAAAAATCCGACTTTACCCATTTTTTGCCCCCTTTTTGCCCACCCCTGGTGTATCTCAAAAACTACAAGACCTGCAAATATTTTTTTACAGATTTGTATAGAGGAGGTCCTGGGGAGTAAAAATCATATTTGTGTTTTGCCCCTGTTTTGCCCCTTTTTTGCCCCATTGATGGATCTCGGAAACTACGTAACATTTTTGATTGCTTTAAACGGATTTGTATAGAGGAGATTTTGGGATGAAAAAAAAAGTTTTCAGATTTGCCCCCATTTGCCTCCCTCATTTTGTTGCCACGCGTATCTCGGAAACTAGGAGACTTGGAAAATTTTAGTTTTCAGATTCAGGTAAGGCATTACAAAGTTGATAAAACGTGGTACTTTTTTTTTTTTAATTTTGACTTTTTTTTTTTCTCCATACATTTTGTATTAAATTTCGAAACTTTTTAAGGGCAAAATAAAAAATTTGAAAGAATTTGTAATATTTTCAAACGGATTTGTATTGAGGAGGCTTGCATTAGTAAAAAAAAGTTTTTAGTTTTGCCCCTATCTGCCCCCTCGTTTTGCCCACCACTGTATCTCAGAAACTATAAGACTTGGAAAAATTTAGTTTTCAGATTCATGTAGGGCATAATAAAGTTAATGAATTGAGGTTCTATTTTTTACTTAATTTTGACTTTTTTTTCTCCATGCATATTATATGAAATTTCAAAACTTTTGAATGCGGGATAGGTAAAGTGGCGACAGATCTCAGGGACGTGTGACCCCCGAATGCCCCTTAAATCTAAAGGGAAAATTTATAAGACCATAACCTGTCGCGTTCTATGGATCAGAATGTTGGGCAATAAAGTAGACTGATGATAGGAGAGTGTATGCTACTGAAATGTGTATGACCCTAGAAAGATAACGTGCGCCCCAGAGGCGCCTGCGAAATAGATATAGCGCTGTTTTTTTTCATCCAACGCGTGTACACGCGTGTGCTTTCAAGCCAACTCAGTCGTCTTGGTCAACACCACCGAGGGACGACTGCAGCTATTCGGTAAGTACCGTAGTTTGGTTGCTATGACCATACGTTGCGCTCGAGAGGCGCATGTTTATCTTCTGTGAAACTTTTATGTATTTGTGTGTGATTACGTTTCTGTTACTTTTTCTTTATTTACACATAAACAAAGTATGTAGGTATACAATTAGGTTATTGTTATAAGTAAATTTTATTGCTTTGAAAACATCTTTACTTCATAGGAAGCAGAAGAAATTATGGACGAAAGAGAAATATATTCCTTTTTGAGTCAAGAAGATGAAAGGTCCAGATGATAGCAGTGACAGCGAAATGGAGGATCACGTAAGTGAAGACGATACTTGTTCAATGTGATACTGACGACAAACAGGTACATAAAAGATGCCATTGATGAAAGCTTGAACACCTCAACACCTCCTGACGACACCTCAACACCTCTGGATGACGCCTCAACATCTCTTGATGACCCCTCAACACCTCCTGACGACACCTCAACACTTGAAAGTACTCTACGTGTTATTTACACACACAATGTTTTATCTAAGCAAGAAAACCCTTAAACCGAAGAGAATATAATATGGAAAAACGAAGTATTTAACTGTGTACACCAATGGATGAGATCTAAATTGGAAATCCCTACTTTATCAAAGTGTTTGAGAGAAAATATTGAGAACATCCTGCCACGGGCTATTGAAGAAGCTTCTTAAGAAGCTGAAGAGTAACCTCCTGCCAAAGTTCGCCGTTACTGTAGGCTATGTACCACCAAAAATTAAAGAATGTCTATGATGACGTGTACAAAATGCAAAAAGTCAAAAAGTGTGCAAAAAGTGTGGTGAACAAAAAAGATGTTTGCAACAAATGTCTATAATTTTTTTTGAAGTATTTTGTAATTTGAGACTGAATATAATAGTCAATTTTTAGTTTGTAAGAAAAAAAACTATAATTGTTCCATAATTATTTTTTTATTCTTCTTTAATATAAACTAAACACTTCAAATTATTGTTTTTATTGATTACTTATTTTGGATTGCATGGAATAATATTTTCTTTTTTTTTCTCTTTATTATGTTGGTAGGTTGCCTTTTATTTAAGTGTTTGTTGTTGGACTTTAGGATTGTAACTAAGATTTCAATGTCCGCATTTCCAAAAACGGTTCTATCAGAACACCAGCGCGGCGTATTGCCCCCACAATAAACCGAATTATGCTTCCCTTCCTTCGTATGAGCAAGTGGCCAACTCTGGTGACGGAGTTTTTAGGCCGCCTAAAGGCCTCCGTCATGGCTTAACGACTTTTTTAAAAGTCGGGACCGACAATTTAACGTGCCCTCCGAAGCACGGAAGCGCTCAGATAATATTGCCACTTGCGGTCACCCATCCAAGAAATGACCGTGCAGAGCGTTGCTTAACTTCGACGATCTATCAAGAACGCCTTAGCAAGCTTCGCCACGAACGCTTCCGCATTATGCTGAGATAGGACCATTTTGCATGCCTAAACTACTAACTACTAATTTTAGCCCATAGCTTAGTATGGCATGGTCTACGTGACCTCAGGACGGATGAAAGTCATATCACTAAGAAAGTTATGAGTATGAGTGTGAAATGTGGATGGACAATAATGGATATACAAGTAGAAGAAGGCCGAGGGAAAACTGGATGGATTGTGTGAAAGAGGATATGAATGTGAGAGGAGTGAACTTCGCCAACTACGAATGATAGAGATGAATGGAAGATTAAGCATGTTGGGCCCACCCCACCTAGTATGGGATAAGAGCAGAAGAAAGATGATGAAACAAACAACCTAAACGTATAAGTGTAAAAATACAAAAAAATCAAAATATAACAAAACGAAATTTAATATGAGCGACTGTATGGCTAAATTTTATCAAAACTTTTAACAAATGTCTAAGGGGTAGTCAAAACTACCCTACTTAGGTATGTCCAAAATTTGGAGTATTTGGACTCCAAATACATATTTATTACTTATGTTCGTTCACATGTCATTGTGCAGATGTTTACATTACATGCTTAACAGAGTCGCAAGAAAGAAATTAAAAGAAACATTTGTTTCGGCAGGATCTCGAGGGTCTTATTGATACCTGATCAAAAATAGAGATAAGTACTAAACCACTTGGCTAACACGGATCGTTGGCTAAATTCTCTAAGCACAGATCTTACATATTATATATTACTTATAAGATAAAGTATCAAAACCATTCATACCATTCGTTCTAGACACGAGCTCACGCACACTTTTACAAAAATTATAGTATTATTGAAGTGTGCGTCAAAAATGACAACTCTGCGTAGCACGATCTAATGTTTGAGTTGGTCAAGATAGCTTACACGCTCTTAAGACTACCTGTGGTCTTCATAACACCAAAAGTTTTCATATTATTAGTGTTAAACCACACTTATAAATGCCACCAAAACTTCCCCACTTTTTTCTTAAACATTATTATTAAATGTGGTTCAGGAAGTAAGCAATAGACCGTACATTAACGCCACTAAATTACCAAAAACCTAAATCAACAGAATCAACCGGAAGACAAAAGATCGTTCCCGATAACATTACCTAATCGATAATTGTATCTTAGACACTTCGACTCACACGTTCAATCGTAAAAAGGTGAGAAAGTAAGATGATAAAACTATACTAGGAACAAATTTGTTCCGTACAGTCTGTGAAGGGTTAACTTTACAATATCAACCTTACGATTTTCATTATAAGACTCGTGGGTGATTTTGTGGGATGTAGACTATGTTTGTGGTTTTGTGAAGTCGCGAAGAACAGAGTAGTAAAAAAGGTGAAATGTCTCTTTAGAAGCGACATCGGACGCGTTGGCGATAAGGGACCACCTTGGTGGACGATGGACCCATTTTTAGGATTGTTTTCCGGTTAAAGATTGTTTGGATAGCTAATATTTTTGCTACGGATATGGTTTGCGTCTAGTTGAAAACTTGAATGTGTTAACCAAAAACATTGAAAAGAATATAATTTTGTAACAGAATAGAATAGGAACGTTTTATTGTACACGAAACAAAACAATAAACACTTGACATTATCGTTAAAAGCGATCTCTTCTAGATAACCTTTGGATAGATGAAGTGCAAAAAGAGAGAAACGAGGAGAAAAAAATAAGGAGAATTTTGAATCATTGTATTTTGAGGTGAAGCTAATAAATCTAATTATTATTATTTCATTATTAGAATTACACTAGATAGTGTAAATACTAGTTCACATAATATTTACTTATATCTTAGCTACTGCGATGGTTAGTTTGTATTACATTAACGATGTAACTAGGGTATGGCACTAAGTATTTTATCGAAATTGCAATATTCCATGGAAGCAAAGTTTTAAGATTTTTATATTAACGTAGTGCCCATACTATTATCTGTAATGTGAGTCTGGACAAGCTATTTCTGCATTTAACTTCGGCTTATAACTTTTCTTGCATTTCTCAAAAATATTTTACACCAAATGTGTCTTACTTTATGCCGGGTTCTACAATCGACTTTTGGGAGGTTTGGGAGGATTGTTATCTTTAAAAAAGTTTTATACATTTTATGTTGTAATACGAATACTATACTCGTAACAAAGTTGCTATAATGATAGACCTACGGACATCCGTACGTTGGTTATAAAAATCGAACTTTAGTATATTAAGCTTTCTTTGTGTTCCAATAATAATAAATAAATAAATAAATCCGCAAAATGTGAGAATGTACTCCATCTCTCTCTCCCAATTACTGGTTAACTGGAAGAGAACTCTTTTTTTAAGTTCGCCTGTGCGATTAATTTTATATGTCTATTTTGTTAAGTTTCTGTTATTTTAAGTGCAAAGTATAAATAAATAAATAATGTACCAAATATGTATTTTAGCATACCTCTGAATACCCGCTAAACATCTTTTTTATGACTAAAAATTTATGAATAAAAATCTCTCATTTGTAAATAAAAAAAATATGAATGTCGTCATAGGAGTAATATATTATAACTGAAAATTTAAACAATGACGTAACTAGTTACCGGTAACATAATAACCAAAATCACAGTCAATGATTTACCAAAACGTCGTCACTCGATAATACTTTCATTACAAATTTATTTGTTTTTATAAATTGAGCAATAACTTGTGGTAAGGGACGGGACCCACTGGGCGCTGGGTAATAATGACGTTCGTTATATACGATTACATGATTGTGATAATAGAATGACAGTGACACACTGAGAAAAAAAGTTTCATTGAGAAATGTGTCTCTCATAAATGAAAGTGAGTTTTATGTGTGGGTTTTAGACATATCTATGGCGCATGGCGCATCATTAGACTCTACACTATCATTGGTGCATTGCATACTACTGCATACTCTATGTTTTCTACTAAAAATGTAAACTGGAGAAGCTGACGACCCCTTATCAATGATGACGATGACGAAATCAATTGATTCAAGCGATTGCTTTTGTTTCTTTTATTGTATTTGGAGGTATGGACTCTTAGATAATAAAAAATTTCTTAGTTTTCTGAGTATAAACTGTAGTTACTTTAGTATCACAATCGTCTATATTCCTTTAACGGGGTATTCAAACACTGTTGACAAATTATTTTACCTACAATGTAAAGAAATAAATGAGTAGGTACTTTGTTTTTTGGACTAAAGTACACCTGATGTGATAGATTGTCCAAAAAAAAATACTATGTTAAAAAAATACCAGTTAAATCCGATCCGAAATCGGTTAAATAAGTTAGTAGAATTTAGCTAATAATCCCATTTACTAACAAAACGTGTCAGTTTTGGATACAGCAAACCTTAGGATAATTCCGGGATTATGCGTGGATAAGTCATAGAATCACAAAATTATCCGTGACCACAAACAATAAATTAGGGTTCCTTATGAATCAGGAATGTTTATCAGTAATTTATATCATTAAACAGCAAAGACATTGGATGGAACACAAATGGATCATAAAGAGCTAGCACGTTAGTCTGATTAACTTAATTACCACTCACAAGATTTGACTATATTGATCGCGTTCGTGTGTCGCGGAAAAAAACCTCAAAAAACGACATTCAAAACTATTTGCAAATGCAATCTACATACCTAAATTGACTCCTGTTTCGAGGATCGTTCATGGATTCACGCGTGAGAAAATAGGCTTCTGAGAGAACCCAAAATTAGTTTTCTTACTCACACTTATCAAAATTCTAACAAGATCCCACGTAAACGTCAAACTATTGTCTCCAATCACAGAAAGATCAGTCAACTAAACGAAAGTTAATCGGATTAAATGTAAATCTTATGACAATGTTCCATTATTGATTTACAGCGTCGTCTTTTGTAGAACAAAAAATGTCAAATCTGTTAATGTATTTTTGAATGTCCATGATTTATGGTTTGGAGCGTGCTACTGTATTGTGTATGGGATTTTACGAGTATTATAACAAATTCAAATGTTTTAAGGTTTTTAAGCTCATTTCGGAAATATAAGTACATACAGTTCTACAGTTTAAAAAAATCTTTGACCGTTATTTTGAAACAATTTTGAGGTTTTGGTAGTTTTACGTTAATTTGTGTTTGAATGATTTTGAAAAAAACGGTTTATAGATTTACCGTTTGTCTATTAGTTTTTATTGAAGTTTTTTAAATCTATGCGGGCGTGCTGTTTGTCAAAGGCTCAAACTGGGTATGTACGACATCAACTAAATTCTAAATAGTGATTAGTACAAGTTTTAATTAATTTATGAATAACACTGATGAGATAATTCTCATCATTATTATTCACTTCTTCTGTATTATTTTAAGGAGAGCTTTTTACTATTCATACATTAGTGGAAGAAGAAGACAATATGTTGTGCCGACCGCCCATAAGGGCAGGAAGAAGAAGACCTTAGTATTTACGAATGTTTAGCTACCTATATTGCATCTTATAGTTTTGTTTCAATCAGATAGTTTTTTAACAAACATACGAAGACTTAGTGTCTGTTCAATATCTCTCACGTAAGCAAAGCAAAACATTTTTTTTCACAACCTTACCCAAGTTAGTTATTTAAATAAATACCAACGTGTTATCTTCTAATCCAATAGTTCACAACTTCAGTCAAGCAAAAGTTAATTTAAACGACAAATATTTGCCAAAATATTTATTTCTAAAGCTCAGTAGGAGAAGGATTAGGACCTTTATTTCTTGTCACTTTTACTTTGACATATTTTATTTCCCATGGGGGTTTAAGAAAGTATTTCCATACATTCGACTGTGAAAAGGTTTTGTTTCAGGTAAAATCGCCGCCCCCACCGAATATCATTGTAACCGACCATTACGATAGAAGTGCTTTTATTCGAAATAATTATTGTAGAGGCCCGATTACACCTTGTCAATTTTTTTCAGCTCATTCGTACGAGTACTTTAGGATTTAGACAATATGTAATGGTTATTAAAGTATTATTCGCCGGAAACTATGAACACCTTTTCCCCCGAATAACATCGTAACAGGTTAATACCGACACCAAACTGTCTTACTTTATATAGTAAGCTGTCATTACGATCTTATTCGGGTGTAAAAAAACATTTTAATTTTGGCACTATCCATTACCATATTATTCGGGTAAAAACTATGAGTTGTTGTGTATTGTAAAAGTATTTACGATTTATCTAACCAGATAATTTGAATTGTAATGTTGAATACTGTATCCTTCTTGGACAACAAAAAATAGCAATCAAGATAACGATGATAGGGTCGCGATGGTTTGAAAATTAATGACAGGTTACGATAGGTACACTGATATAATATTTGGTGTTTGACAATAACATAGATATTTTTTTTAACAAATAGGTTTATTAGAGACGAGTGGAGACGAGAGAGAGAGAGGACTAGCTCTTAATAGAGACGAGTGGAGAAAAGGAAGCGTGGCCTTTACCCTGCGGTGGAACGCTACAGGCTCGTAATAATAATAATAAATCAGTTTACTAATTCTCGATTTTTAACTATTTTTAAAATTAAATATCGAATAATTTATTAGAACACTGTGCAGGTACTTAGGTAAGTAGGTAATTAAAATAACAAAAACTTTCACTATTTTAGCTCAATAACTCAAATAAATAGATACGTAGGTACTTACCCAATAAGTAAGTACCTAAAGTGTGTGGTGTAAAGGAACTGTGTCACTCACTTAACCTCTTTTTTTCACCTATATATTTCTCTGTTTAACTAGTAATTAGTTATTCACATTTTACTCGTGGCCACATGTAACGTATTGGTTTTCGCCTTATATTACACCCGGTTCACCAACGCTCTACCACTCGCACTGTAACACAACCGTCCGGTATGACGGCTGGGGTATGACTGACTCGTGACATAAGCGCCTGATACGGTAGTTATACACTACAGTGTGATAGTTAAGTTTCAAGATCCTCGTCAGATCCTCAAATTGTTTTTAAGTGGATGCTCCCATCATCATCTTTCTGCCCTTATACCACTATGTGGGGTCGGCACAACATGTATTCTTCTTCCACTTCCCTCTTTCAGACGTCATCTCTCAGCAGTCAGCACTCACACCTGTAGGGACTCCGTTACCTACCTAGTCCTACTTATTAATTCGTACATAATTATTTACCTATATTTTATATTTATTTATTTGTCATCTATATTTATATAAGTATCTACTTATTAATATTTACTTTATCATATTTAAGTATATAAATATATACATTACACACACTTGTTATCATCACAACAGTAATTTATTATAGTACCGTACCGGTGACGTCCGTCAAATGACGGCGCACGGAATATTAGGCACGCAGTTTCAGATGTTTGAGTACCCTCGAGTTCGCGGCGATTTTACCTGTCGAGTGGATAAAAACTAACCAGTTGACGTGTGAGACCCGGTCGCGAGACGCCATTATAAATTCATTTAATTGTTTTGTAGTTACTTTCCGTTCTGTCTGCTCGTAAATCTTCACTCCTTCTAACTCTTTGTGTATGTGTATTCTCCTGTGCTTGTGAACTGTACTTCTTATTGTCGAAAGTGAATAAACTCTGTGTGTGACGTGATTTGGACTTTGGACTGATTATTTCCCACATACACCCATCGCTTGACCAAGTAGGTAAGGTACCTAAGCCAAGCCGGCATACTACACATACCCCCTTCACACCTTTCTTACTCATGTCATCCTTCACACAATCCATCCATCTTTTCTTGGGTCTACCTCTATACCTATATCCATCCACATTCATATCAAGTACCTACTCTCCTCAGGGATGCTCCCATATGCACAAACATCATCAAGAGTACAAAGATGTTCATAACTCAAAAGATCATTAACATAGTATTCCAGCTCAAAAGTGTAGGTATAAGGTACTTTTTTCAAACGAAAAAAGTATTTATAAAATCGGATCACTACCTATATAATTGACCAACTACCTAATCGGTGAACATCATATAAAATACATACCTACAGTGACACAAGGATCCTCGTTTTCCTGGTAAGTACCATAATAATATCATCTTTACGCAGACGATACACAGGTGTATTATCTACAGTTTTCGGCCGGATCAAACGCAAGAAGCTATGACTCTAGTAAATAGAGACCTATCTAGAATTTTTGAGTGGGCCAGGTACTCTTCAAAGCTGGGCACCGTTAATCAAAAAACTTCGTTAATCGTTAATCCGCTACAAAAAAAGTTAGCTTAGTTAAACGTTAAAGCGTTACATTTCGGAAGAATTAACGCAAGTTAACGTTAATCGTTAATCCGTTAATATGTGTAAAATTACATTTTAATATCGTTGCGTTAGTGAACTTAAAAAGTTAACTTAAAAGTTAATCCGTTAATTAACGATTAACTGATTAACGAGTTAATGCCCAGCTATGGTACTCTTTACGTAATATTTCTACTGATCATTAATATCAAAAATGCATCAATTTGTGAAAATACATGAATAAATAGATAGATGGATGGAAAAATAGATATTAGGATGTTTGTTACTCTTTCACGCAAAAACTACTTAAAGAATTTGGCAGAAACTTGGAATATATCTAGTTAATGACCTGGAATAACATAAAAACTACTTTTTATTCAGGTAGGTACCACGTAGATTTAGCTGCGGGCAACTAAGCAATAGATTGCTGTAGTAAGTTAGTACTGAACTAAACGATTTTATTTTCGTTCCAAAACAATGATTATTTTTATACTAGACTAAATAATTATGAATCTAGATACTCTTTACTTCATAATGTACTATTTTACTAATAAACAATATTAAAAATGCTACAATTAAAAAAAATACACCCATAAATAGATAGATGGGTGAAAAAGTGGATGTGTGGATGTTTGTTACTCTTTCACGTGAAAACCACTGAACGAATTTGGCTGAAACTTGGAATAAATATAGTTTATGACCTATAATAACATATAGGCTACTTTTTATACAGGTAGGTATAACGTAGTCTTAGCTGCAGGCTATTAAGCTTATTTTTTAATACAATTGCGACGAAATCTACATTAGGATATTAAACGGTATTCGTTATTACAATAATCAAACTTCATTCACTTGCCATGGAAAAACATCGTAATCCAGTTTTACTATATTTGACATTATTTGTTATTACACCGAATACTATGGTAACATCACAATACAGATGCAAACAGATACAGTCGATACCGCGTTTTTGCAGTCAATACTATCGCGTTTGACTATTACTGTACAGATCATGTCAACGTTTTACACGAATAATATGGTATTGTTAGTTTACAATAGTAAATAAAATTATTGATTTATGGTAATATTTATTCTTTAAATATCTGGGTTGTGGTAAATTGTAGATTTGTTTTAGTAACATTATATTATTTGTTATATTTTAAGCCATGTTTTGGCATATAAACGATCTTCCTAGGTAAACTAACAGAAAAGTTATAGACCAAAAACCGTTTTTTAATTCTCTTGAACAATTTGGATTTTACGGTTACGATTTTATTCGGTGGGGGTGGCGAAATATAGTTTGTGGGTGGCTATTTGATCAGCTGTTTTTATAATTTTACTTTCAAAATTAAATTGTGTATGGTAGATGTACAATTTCGTTTGTTCGTATGAGCAAAGTCAGCTCTGGTGACGGAGTTTAGGCCGCCCAAAGGCCTCGATACTAAAACTACCGCGTGTTATGGGCACGTACTTACTGACCTCTACCTGATGAGTGACTCATCTTGAGTGACTAAGAAAAGCCCAGTGTAAAACGTAGCATGTTCGAAACTGGATATCTTCTCAATCGATAACTTAAGGCGCCAGAGTTGAGGCGCCAGCAAAAGCTGTCATGCAGAAAATTGTCACAGACTAAATAAGGTATGGCTTGTTTACTTGTGATGTTTCAGTGGGACGTAGAAATAGTAAAGAAAGTACATCACCCCGAACCTCACATTTAGGTTATGTGTTTCGCTGACATGCAAGGAAGGATATTACTTCTGTCTTGTTGCAGGATGCACAGCACAGAGACATTGAGAAAAAAATAGTATTTTGAATTACTTGCATTGTCCTACTGTTGGAAACGATCCCTCCCTCACACACAAACGTTTCGTATTTGAAATCAACTTTCCCTCTGATTATTCGGTATTAAAATACTGATTGTTACGATAATTTTGGACAAGAACCTAGTAAACGTAATAGGTTTTTTATTGAGAGAAACGAATATATCATAGACTGATTCAACTGTGTTCATCCTCCACTGTGACAGCTGATGAAACGAACGCCTAACACGCAGTGACGCTCATCACAAAACCTAATTAAGGCTCTTTCATAACCAGTATAACCTTACCCGCATTCATGTACTAACTTTAAAGTTACTTGTTAAACAACAGAGATCAGGTTATCTGGACGTCTAATAGTGATGTCTCTTTATCTGTTGCATTGATTTTGTGATAAGAAACCTGTGCGTTTTCGATGGGTAGGATTGGACATTGTATCTACTGAATTGTGAGGGTTTGGAGATAAGGTAAATGGGTAAATGTATTAGCTTGTAAGGGTGTCGGGGTGGAAATAATGACGTAAGAAGATACTTTTTCTGGTCCATAATAAAATGAAAGGAAATAACAGGTCTATTTAATTTTATAAATGTTGTACTTTTATGAGTCATTTGTAGGTAGGTATTTTTTAGTATTTTTTTAGGTATTTTCGAGAATCAATCAGAAAGTGATGTACTTAGTCATAATTGTTATCTATCCAAATCAAGATTCGTTTCGGAGATTACCACTGTCAAACAAGCAAACCAATTTACCCCTTTATAATATTAGTATAGAAGTGTAGATTAGTGTGACAATATCTTAAAGCCAGTAAAGCTCAAGTACGTATAAGTTGCCAGATTACAAAGATTTGCGTGCACTGTAAGAGATTTGAATAAGGTTCAAGAGAGTGCAGCGCGGTCGCGACACGACAGTCGAACTAATGTCAAGGCAAGCGCAATCAGAGTGCGTGGGCGCAGGGTTAGGTTAGTATGGACATGCACTAGATAATAAGAGAATATAATAGAGAAAAGGTTATTTTGTGTCACATCAAAGTTCACATCGGAAAGGATTAAACATAGCATAATATTAGACATAAAATGACTGGTTCTAAAATATAGGTTCTAAAATAAGTGTATTGGAGTACTTACACATTCTTTTATCAAAAAGCCAAATAATTACATTGTTTTCATCAACAAAATAACCAATTATTTGATTAATTATTATTATTATTTTTAGTGGACAATCCCAAGATCGTCCACTATTATTAAAGCCTAACTATAAGAGTTCTAAAAGTACTCGTTTAAAATTGAATAAATAGTTTGCCTCAAAGTGAGAAGTAACTTAAGAATTAAATTGTAAAACGTTGTCGATTAATCTATTCATGTTTTGTTATTATTCACACGAGTTTGCAAGATTATATTTTATTTTTAGCTTTTTAAACCTTTTGCGTCCCGCTAAGTATTGGTAAGCGTTTTTGTTTTAAGCTTGCAGCTCTCTAAAACTTTCAACATTCATCGAACTGAAATTAATGGAACTGATTTTTTTGGCTTATCCATGATAACCTGTCGCCGGCCACACTCACGCTTCAGTAATTGAACGCCGATGTAAAAGGTATCTACGAACCAAACAAAGAGAAAAAAATCGCAACGATAATCGCGGGTCGCGTCCCGCCCCGATTCGTGTTCGCTCTACGGCCACAGATTATGCAACATCGTTAATATTTGGAATTGTCACTCTGACGTTTTTAAATGACATTTTGTAAAAGTAGTCTCAATACTAGAAAAAATAAACGACGAATTAAAATCTAACACTCTGCTTGGCTCGATCAGTAGTAAAATCTTTGCTAGATTTTCTATCTCTTGGCTATAAGTGTTTGTCATCAATCATAAGCCATGCCATTTTGAACTTAAATAGGTCGCTTTAAAGGTTATTTGTAATCGATAAGCATAAACAGTGAAAGTATTTGCTATGTATATTGTGTTGAATTAAAAATGTAGCCCATTCAATGGGCCGGCCACTCAATGGTGCATTTTGATTTGAAAGCGTAGGTTGTAGGGCTTATAAATGTTGTCGATTTTTGCGTTTCGATCTTTATTTTGTTGCTGATTTGGCGGTAAAACTTTTGAACGGGAAGACACTTTGACACGTTTTTGTTATTATTATGTTTGGGTATGTCAAATGGACTATAACTAGGTATACGCGTACTTTCATATATAAATTGGCACTGTTTTACTGCGCTATTTCTTCTCTCATCGTACCTAGTTGTTGCAACATAGTCAAATGTCCTGAAATGATAAAGAAAAGGTAAGAAAACAGGTTCTATTCAATTTTTTTTATCTTATATCCAATGCTTCTTACAAAATTGTTTTACATCAAAAAAAATATTATTTGTTGACAAATAAAACATGCTACTCTCTGTGCCAATTTTATTTATCCAGCCCACCATTAATGTTTTCTC